>OX336389.2:1454357869-1455557869 GCA_946902985.2 Meconema thalassinum
ACATGGCGTTAGTACCAAATACAACAAGTGAGCAAGTTGGTTTACCACGTGGGTTAAATTTAAAATCAGAACATGATCGATGGTTAACATTTGAATCCTGGCCTGTAGGCTTTTTGTCGACGCATGAACTTGCAAAAGCCGGTTTTTTTTACTTGAACCGAGAAGATGTGGTGCGCTGTGTGTTTTGTCGTATTGAACTTTCACACTGGGAAGAAGGGGATGATCCCTTTAGAGACCATTTGCGATGGTCTCCTCACTGTCCTTACATGCTTGGAAAGCAAGTGGGTAACCTACCCGTGCATTCATTTTACCGAACCACAAGGCCTTTGGCCGCTACTTACGTTGCTGAATCACAAATAAATAATAATAATGATGTATTACCAGCCAACGGTAGTGTCGATATATGTGGTCCATATGCCATAGACAGTGTTGAATTGGCGTGTGCTTTTGAAAAATTGGGAGTTTGCAAGACTAAAGCACTAGCACACCCAGAGTACAGCTCTGTTGAAAAACGTTTCGAATCTTATAAAAATGTTTGGCCATTAATATTAAAACACTTTACCAAACAGCTAAGTGAAACTGGATTTTTTTATACTGATGAAGGGGATAAAACAATATATTTTTATTGTGGATTTGCTTTAAAGGATTGGCAAATGACTGATGACCCTTTTGTGCAACACGCTCGTTGGTTACCAAACTGTAAATACATGGTGTTGCTTAAAGGTCAGGAATTTGTGAACACTATTCGTAAAGAAAAAGTGATTGCAGCACAAGACATAAAAGTGCCTTTAGAGTTAGAGCACGCGGAGCAAATACATAAGGCTGAAAGAAAAGACTTGTCTCACGAACAGATACAAAAGTGTGACCAACAATTATGTAAAATTTGTTATCAAGATGAACTAGGTGTTGTATTTTTACCCTGTGGACACATGATAGCCTGTGTCAAGTGTGCATTAGAACTTAACACTTGTGCTATATGCAGAAAAGTAGTATCTGCAACAGTTAGGGCATTTCTTGCATAACTAGTATAATTTATTCGCCATGGATAGTGCAAAATCCCTAATTGCACAATATTATTAAAGCTGTTTTAGAGTGTAATAGATATGCTTTTGTTTTGTTTATAGACTACTACAATGAATGTTTTGAATGCTGTGGGACAATCATGTGGCTTAGAGACAAAGAAGCTCAGCGAATTGCCAATGCATATTCCATTCCGCATTATCAAGATTCGGAAATTGAAAACAGCATATGGTGATCGTGTACTTTGTGTATGTGAAAACTTTGAGACATTTCTGCCTATACGGTTTAATGATATGTCGGAGAGTGTTTTTGATGAAGTCAATAATGCTGTGCAACCTGTACACTTAATTTATGAAGGTTTTAAAAACAATAGGTGCATGGTTCGTTTTAATTAAATAAATAAATAATGTGAAATAATAATGGAAATTATAAGTAATGACAATATACTGAAAAAGAAAGAAAATATGTGCATAGAATAGTAATGTTTTAGTGTTTAGTGTTGTCTTTAAAAATATTATGATGAAACCAAAATAAATGTATATAAAGTTTGTAAATAAATGCAAAATGATGTTACAATGCTGTTTTATTTTATACAAAGTTAGTATATTTAACATTGCAGAGTATACATGATTATGACAATAAATGCATACTGAATACAAGCCTTTCTCACATTACAATAGTCTGTTATAGTTTTAAACACAAGGCTTGTTGTAGATCATTTTATAGCAATGTCCCTTTAATGTTGTTTTCGAAAAGTGGGGAAGCCACAATGGTTGTATTGACATAAAAACCTTATGGTTATTACTATTTAGTCACTTTGATCCCCTTGCAGATCAACAGCAGATGACCTAGTTGTTCCACTCTTTAAAACGACAACAACAACACTACCTCTTGCATAGTTTGTGATGTTGATGGCTCTTGCGACGTGGAAGATGGATTAAAAATAACTTTGAGAACAGGGGTTAAACGTTGATCATTAAACAATGCACTATTTTGAGTAGCAATATGGTTTTCTTGATTTTTTGTCGACGGCAACTGTGTTTCATGCGGTACACTACATTGATGATCACTGACACTTAAAACCTCACTATTTTTACTTTTTAGGTCACTACGACAATGTTTGGAACGTTGCTTTGAACAACGCCAAATAACAGTTCCATTTTTATTGGTTCGTTTCACAATATATGAATATCCTTTATAGTATGCGTAAGGCTTACCATACCTAGTCACTGATACTTCCATATCAACTGTCGAGCATAGACTAAGCTCTAGTAAAGTCAACTTGGTAATAAGAATACTAGTTTAATGTGAGAGCAAATATGGATCCAAAGAGTTCAGGTAAAAGTGAAAGCAAATAAGCAAATATTAGAAACAAGAGTTGGGGTGAAAGTGGTCGCAAAGTGGTAGACCCATTACACAATAATTTCAGCACGACGAAGCTCTTGTTCAATTTCTTTGATTTCCCAATCGTGACCAGTATGGCCAGATTGACGTGAGGCATGCAACAACTGTAGCCGCTGGACGAGCTTATTGGGATTGTGCCAGTATACAAATTTAACAAATGGATTTTTAGGTGTAAACAAAGCATTACCATTATCATGATCATTATCATCATCGTCATTATCATCATCATGATCACCATTATCATCATGACCATCATCACTGTTACTATATAGTCCTTTTTGATCCTCTTGCAATACCACTTTATTTATAGTCTGAGTTGATTTTGACAGTGTTGAAGGTTTCTTGGACGTTGACAACTGTCCTAACATGACGTTTTGAGGACATGATAAGTCCTTTTGAACAAACACTGTACTATCTTTAGCCGCAATATCGTTTTCTTGAACTTGCTTTTTAGCATTTTGATAATTGTTTGTAAACAGTAAGCGTGGTTCGTTTCGAGCACTACATTGATGAACACTCACACTTAAAACCTTTCCATTTTTACTTTTCAGATTGCCTCGACATTTTGTTGACCTCTCTTTTGAGCATCGCCAGAATATTATTCCATTCACATTCTGGCGATTATAGTTATAGGAGTAGCCTTGATAGAGTGCACGTAGCCTACCTTTGTTGGTTGTAATAAGTTCCATAGTAGTAACTGACCTGTCAGTACGATGTTCACACTACAAAGGTTACAACTGTTTTGCTGATGGAGTGACCTACTATAAGCTTATATATTGGCTTATGTGTTGGCTTTTTGTGTTGGCTTTTCGTGTTGGCTTTTGTGTTGGCTTATGTGTTGGCTTTTTGTGTTGGCTTTTTGTGTTGGCTTTTCATGTTGGCTTTTCGTGTTGGCTTATGTGTTGGCTTTTTGTGTTGGCTTTTTGTGTTGGCTTTTCGTGTTGGCTTTTGTGTTGGCTTATGTGTTGGCTTTTTGTGTTGGCTTTTTGTGTTGGCTTTTCATGTTGGCTTTTCGTGTTGGCTTATGTGTTGGCTTTTTGTGTTGGCTTTTTGTGTTGGCTTTTCGTGTTGGCTTTTGTGTTGGCTTACGTGTTGGCTTTTTGTGTTGGCTTTTTGTGTTGGCTTTTCATGTTGGCTTTTCGTGTTGGCTTTTCGTGTTGGCTTTTTGTGTTGGCTTTTCGTGTTGGCATTTCGTGTTGGCTTTTGTGTTGGCTTTTCGTGTTGGCTTTTTGTGTTGGCTTTTCGTGTTGGCATTTCGTGTTGGCTTTTCGTGTTGGCTTTTTTTGTATTGGCCTTTCGTGTTGGCTTTTTGTATTGGCTTTTCGTGTTGGCTTTTTGTGTTGGCTTTAGTATTGGCTTTTGTATTGGCTTATTTGACAAGTTATTTGTGTCAATGTATTTAGTGGATTTTTTCTTGGTGTTGGAAAGTAGTTGAAAGAGAGGGAATATTTAAAGACTTAACCTCAGCTCACTAACCTAACCTAACCTTTCAACTCTCAGATGTTAATTAAATTCTGTGCATTGTCGAGTTGGAGCCCAAGACCTCAGGGGTAAAAAAAACAATTATTTTTGACGACTTATTTTGGTAACTTATTTTAATGGCTAACCTAACTTTACCTAACCTAACCTAACCTAACCTAACCTCAGCTCACTTTGGATATTACTAGTAAGTGTTCATATCCTCTGCTAGGTAGCATGCTAGTAGTACAGGTAGTGCTCATATTTACCGCTAGATAGCGGAAACATACTTTGCATGTTGCATGTGACACTTGTGAAGTTTAACCACATGCAAGACGTGCTTGTATAAGTTCTCTATTTAAACTCAATATACAATTAACCACTAAATGTTCAGAACTAACATGTATAGCCATGTTTAGGGTATATAGGAGACCCTTAGCAAGAAAGGCTGTCTAACCCACGAGTGTACAGCCTTGTCATACGCAGTAAGCCCCTGTTGGCTTTCTCAAATTGTTGTTGTTGTTGTTTTCTGCCAACAGGGGCTTACTGCGTATGACAAGGCTGTACACTCGTGGGTTAGACAGCCTTTCTTGCTAAGGGTCTCCTATATACCCTAAACATGGCTATACATGTTAGTTCTGAACATTTAGTGGTTAATTGTATATTGAGTTTAAATAGAGAACTTATACAAGCACGTCTTGCATGTGGTTAAACTTCACAAGTGTCACATGCAACATGCAAAGTATGTTTCCGCTATCTAGCGGTAAATATGAGCACTACCTGTACTACTAGCATGCTACCTAGCAGAGGATATGAACACTTACTAGTAATATCCAAAGTGAGCTGAGGTTAGGTTAGGTTAGGTTAGGTTAGGTAAAGTTAGGTTAGCCATTAAAATAAGTTACCAAAATAAGTCGTCAAAAATAATTGTTTTTTTTACCCCTGAGGTCTTGGGCTCCAACTCGACAATGCACAGAATTTAATTAACATCTGAGAGTTGAAAGGTTAGGTTAGGTTAGTGAGCTGAGGTTAAGTCTTTAAATATTCCCTCTCTTTCAACTACTTTCCAACACCAAGAAAAAATCCACTAAATACATTGACACAAATAACTTGTCAAATAAGCCAATACAAAAGCCAATACTAAAGCCAACACAAAAAGCCAACACGAAAAGCCAATACAAAAAGCCAACACGAAAGGCCAATACAAAAAAAGCCAACACGAAAAGCCAACACGAAATGCCAACACGAAAAGCCAACACAAAAAGCCAACACGAAAAGCCAACACAAAAGCCAACACGAAATGCCAACACGAAAAGCCAACACAAAAAGCCAACACGAAAAGCCAACACGAAAAGCCAACATGAAAAGCCAACACAAAAAGCCAACACAAAAAGCCAACACGTAAGCCAACACAAAAGCCAACACGAAAAGCCAACACAAAAAGCCAACACAAAAAGCCAACACATAAGCCAACACGAAAAGCCAACATGAAAAGCCAACACAAAAAGCCAACACAAAAAGCCAACACATAAGCCAACACAAAAGCCAACACGAAAAGCCAACACAAAAAGCCAACACAAAAAGCCAACACATAAGCCAACACGAAAAGCCAACATGAAAAGCCAACACAAAAAGCCAACACAAAAAGCCAACACATAAGCCAACACAAAAGCCAACACGAAAAGCCAACACAAAAAGCCAACACATAAGCCAATATATAAGCTTATAGTAGGTCACTCCATCAGCAAAACAGTTGTAACCTTTGTAGTGTGAACATCGTACTGACAGGTCAGTTACTACTATGGAACTTATTACAACCAACAAAGGTAGGCTACGTGCACTCTATCAAGGCTACTCCTATAACTATAATCGCCAGAATGTGAATGGAATAATATTCTGGCGATGCTCAAAAGAGAGGTCAACAAAATGTCGAGGCAATCTGAAAAGTAAAAATGGAAAGGTTTTAAGTGTGAGTGTTCATCAATGTAGTGCTCGAAACGAACCACGCTTACTGTTTACAAACAATTATCAAAATGCTAAAAAGCAAGTTCAAGAAAACGATATTGCGGCTAAAGATAGTACAGTGTTTGTTCAAAAGGACTTATCATGTCCTCAAAACGTCATGTTAGGACAGTTGTCAACGTCCAAGAAACCTTCAACACTGTCAAAATCAACTCAGACTATAAATAAAGTGGTATTGCAAGAGGATCAAAAAGGACTATATAGTAACAGTGATGATGGTCATGATGATAATGGTGATCATGATGATGATAATGACGATGATGATAATGATCATGATAATGGTAATGCTTTGTTTACACCTAAAAATCCATTTGTTAAATTTGTATACTGGCACAATCCCAATAAGCTCGTCCAGCGGCTACAGTTGTTGCATGCCTCACGTCAATCTGGCCATACTGGTCACGATTGGGAAATCAAAGAAATTGAACAAGAGCTTCGTCGTGCTGAAATTATTGTGTAATGGGTCTACCACTTTGCGACCACTTTCACCCCAACTCTTGTTTCTAATATTTGCTTATTTGCTTTCACTTTTACCTGAACTCTTTGGATCCATATTTGCTCTCACATTAAACTAGTATTCTTATTACCAAGTTGACTTTACTAGAGCTTAGTCTATGCTCGACAGTTGATATGAAAGTATCAGTGACTAGGTATGGTAAGCCTTACGCATACTATAAAGGATATTCATATATTGTGAAACGAACCAATAAAAATGGAACTGTTATTTGGCGTTGTTCAAAGCAACGTTCCAAACATTGTCGTAGTGACCTAAAAAGTAAAAATAGTGAGGTTTTAAGTGTCAGTGATCATCAATGTAGTGTACCGCATGAAACACAGTTGCCGTCGACAAAAAATCAAGAAAACCATATTGCTACTCAAAATAGTGCATTGTTTAATGATCAACGTTTAACCCCTGTTCTCAAAGTTATTTTTAATCCATCTTCCACGTCGCAAGAGCCATCAACATCACAAACTATGCAAGAGGTAGTGTTGTTGTTGTCGTTTTAAAGAGTGGAACAACTAGGTCATCTGCTGTTGATCTGCAAGGGGATCAAAGTGACTAAATAGTAATAACCATAAGGTTTTTATGTCAATACAACCATTGTGGCTTCCCCACTTTTCGAAAACAACATTAAAGGGACATTGCTATAAAATGATCTACAACAAGCCTTGTGTTTAAAACTATAACAGACTATTGTAATGTGAGAAAGGCTTGTATTCAGTATGCATTTATTGTCATAATCATGTATACTCTGCAATGTTAAATATACTAACTTTGTATAAAATAAAACAGCATTGTAACATCATTTTGCATTTATTTACAAACTTTATATACATTTATTTTGGTTTCATCATAATATTTTTAAAGACAACACTAAACACTAAAACATTACTATTCTATGCACATATTTTCTTTCTTTTTCAGTATATTGTCATTACTTATAATTTCCATTATTATTTCACATTATTTATTTATTTAATTAAAACGAACCATGCACCTATTGTTTTTAAAACCTTCATAAATTAAGTGTACAGGTTGCACAGCATTATTGACTTCATCAAAAACACTCTCCGACATATCATTAAACCGTATAGGCAGAAATGTCTCAAAGTTTTCACATACACAAAGTACACGATCACCATATGCTGTTTTCAATTTCCGAATCTTGATAATGCGGAATGGAATATGCATTGGCAATTCGCTGAGCTTCTTTGTCTCTAAGCCACATGATTGTCCCACAGCATTCAAAACATTCATTGTAGTAGTCTATAAACAAAACAAAAGCATATCTATTACACTCTAAAACAGCTTTAATAATATTGTGCAATTAGGGATTTTGCACTATCCATGGCGAATAAATTATACTAGTTATGCAAGAAATGCCCTAACTGTTGCAGATACTACTTTTCTGCATATAGCACAAGTGTTAAGTTCTAATGCACACTTGACACAGGCTATCATGTGTCCACAGGGTAAAAATACAACACCTAGTTCATCTTGATAACAAATTTTACATAATTGTTGGTCACACTTTTGTATCTGTTCGTGAGACAAGTCTTTTCTTTCAGCCTTATGTATTTGCTCCGCGTGCTCTAACTCTAAAGGCACTTTTATGTCTTGTGCTGCAATCACTTTTTCTTTACGAATAGTGTTCACAAATTCCTGACCTTTAAGCAACACCATGTATTTACAGTTTGGTAACCAACGAGCGTGTTGCACAAAAGGGTCATCAGTCATTTGCCAATCCTTTAAAGCAAATCCACAATAAAAATATATTGTTTTATCCCCTTCATCAGTATAAAAAAATCCAGTTTCACTTAGCTGTTTGGTAAAGTGTTTTAATATTAATGGCCAAACATTTTTATAAGATTCGAAACGTTTTTCAACAGAGCTGTACTCTGGGTGTGCTAGTGCTTTAGTCTTGCAAACTCCCAATTTTTCAAAAGCACACGCCAATTCAACACTGTCTATGGCATATGGACCACATATATCGACACTACCGTTGGCTGGTAATACATCATTATTATTATTTATTTGTGATTCAGCAACGTAAGTAGCGGCCAAAGGCCTTGTGGTTCGGTAAAATGAATGCACGGGTAGGTTACCCACTTGCTTTCCAAGCATGTAAGGACAGTGAGGAGACCATCGCAAATGGTCTCTAAAGGGATCATCCCCTTCTTCCCAGTGTGAAAGTTCAATACGACAAAACACACAGCGCACCACATCTTCTCGGTTCAAGTAAAAAAAACCGGCTTTTGCAAGTTCATGCGTCGACAAAAAGCCTACAGGCCAGGATTCAAATGTTAACCATCGATCATGTTCTGATTTTAAATTTAACCCACGTGGTAAACCAACTTGCTCACTTGTTGTATTTGGTACTAACGCCATGTGTTATAATAAAACTTTTTCTTATTGTAAGTTATTAACATTGCACAGAGTACTTTAAAGCATAATGCATGCTTGTTCACTGTCTGTTCATTACGTTAATGGCACATGACGACACCTAAAAGCAAACAAAATAACCCATCACTCAATCAATCAATCAATCAATACTTGTAAATAAAACGTTAACGTTAATTGGCATTAATATATCAAAACACCATTAAAAATAAACTATATGTTGGCACTAACAGTAACCCATGTACTTATTTTCTTTTTTATAAAGCTACAGTCATTTACATTCCCCCACCCTCCCTTTAACCAATATATAAACAAAAATGAATGTCATGTCATTTTGTTCACATTATCATGTTCAAACCTGTGGATATTCGTTGAGTCCATAGGGAACCACCCATAAATTAAATTTATTATTTTATTTTTAGAAAATCCAACATGGCCTTGTACTTTTCCCAGTCAACAACAACAACATAGCCATTAATCAAGAAAGCAATCATTGTCCCAGTCATGTACAGGTAATGAATTTTTTTTTGTCTACGAGTTTTCAGTAGTGGTAAAATGGAATAGCATTTTTAAGTTGGACTTACCTGAGTTTTAAACAGTTCACTCTTTGGCAGTGGTTTCGCTTTAGTGCGTTTCTGGTTTTTTTCAGCGACTGCTACGGCGGTAAGGCTATTCTTTCCAAGTTTCTAAAAATAAATAAAATAAACCGCTATAAATACCTAAATTCAGGTTAATACATACATTTCATAAAATAAAACATAAAACAAAAAAAATGAAACAAGTTAGTTTAAAAAAAATCATCTCACCTTTACTTGCAGTGACTTGTTACTCTTCCCTTCTAGTGGGCTCAAAAGTGCAATAGTTTCTTCTCCCTCTGACATGTAAGGTATGCCGGTTATCTGCAAACAAATAAATAAATAAAATCATTAATTATCTAATCAATAAATAATTACATGTATTTATATAAAATCAATAAATATATAAATGAATAAATATATACCTACCCCACAACAAGGTTAAGTATTTTCCACCAACACCAAAACTGATAAACGCAGTGTGTTCAAAGGTAGTCACCTAAGTGAGCGTGGAAATGATAACGACATGTCTTTATATATGCTACATTGCATGTATAATCATTTTTTCCTACGCTTTGAACATTCTGTTATCGTGCACGTGGACAGCTAACGTCCCAGGCGAACACCTGTGCCGGATCAAATTTCACATGAACTTGCATTTTGTCACGTACGAAGCAAAACAGGATGTGACTTGTTAACAGTTATCATGCACGTGGACAGATAACACCCAAGCGAACACCTGTGAAAGATCAAATTTCACGTCAACTTGCATTTTGTCACGTATGAAGCAAGACAGGATGTCACTGGTTTAGCGTGCCTGTGGTTTCACAAATGTGTGTGCATGCCTTTCACACTCCCCTGCCAGCACGATGGTCAGATTATTTCACCTTCAAGCGTCACCTGTTGTCAAGTCAGATCAACGCCTTCCAATAATCTCAAATGACCTTCACCTCCTGCTCGTTTGTTTTCGGTACTCGCTTCGACCAACATAGAACCAAGTTCTCATCACCGTTTACACGTTAAAGGTAAAATATCAGAAAACGCACCCTCGCTCTGTCATACACCGACCCGTCGAAATAGCGATTGATCTATTGAACACGGCCACCGTGGTCAGCGACAGGTTCGTTGAAACACACACACCCAGCCGTATCGTCTCTCTCAACCACCACGCTTTATAAACATTATAAACAGGTAACGGTAATGATTTTTTTTCAACATGTATGGCGTTAGGCCCTTTGTGAATTTTTTTTTTGGACAAATAGCTACCACATTTGAAAGGGGGCATTAGCCCGAGTCCTAGGACATCTCGTACACGTCTCTAGCGTTATTGGTTCGTGACATATCGGCAAAAATCATAAAAAACACGTGTTTACCCCAAAATCGCGTTTCCAAAATTTTTTAAAATTACAACGAGTAGTTCATAGCAAAAAGGACGTCACTCCGAGTCCTTGGACCCATCGTACATGCCTCTAGCGTTATTGCTTCGTGAGATATCGGCAAAATCACAAAAAAACATGTGTTTACCCCAAAACCGAGTTTCCAATTTTATTAAAAATTATAACGAGTGGTCCATAAGAGAGAGGACGTTACCCCGAGTCCTTGGACCTGTCGAACACGCCTCTAGCGTTATTGGTTCGTGAGATATAGCAAAAAGTCTAAAATCACGTTTTTACCCCAAAAAGACTGTGTTTCCAGATTTTCACCTTTTCGACACCGACATTCCCGTAAAGAGCACGACGAGACGAAAAAAACGAATCCAAGCACGCCCTCCTAGCATGGCTCTTTCCATTCCAAGGTCGCAGGGGCTCACCACTTGCTTTTATAAGCAGCTCCCCCACTACCCCACTACTGCAGGTTTTCATTCTAGAGACTTGAAATTTATTTTGGGGGTAGAGGGGGTAGGGACCATTGATTTACGTTAAACAATTTTTTTTGTAGAGTTCCTAGTTTCCAAAATATAGGATTTTCAAAATTCGAGTGTTTTCAAAAAAATATAAAAAATAAAAATTTTTTATTACAAAAAATAAAGGTCATAAAGACTGTTCGTTTGAGCCATGGCACAACGTTCTATCCTGTTTGGTTTTCAAACTATCGCCTATTTTCGAAAACAAAAATTTTCAAAAAAATTTTGAAAAATATAACGAGTGGTCCATAGCAAAGAGGACGTCAGCCCGAGTCCAACAATACCTCATTTGTCAAAATCGGACCATGCGTTCAAGAGATATTTAACATGGCTGAGGCTTAGTAGTGGTAATAACGGGGTTTTAAAGTGGGGCAGAAACCGCCTTACTCCACTACTTGCATGTGAATTGGAACAGATTGGAGCTGGAACACCGCAATACCCCAGTTAACCTCGGTGTTACATTGGAATGTTCGCTGACCTTCAACACACACTGCACCAAACTCAAGGCAAATGTTTCATAATGAAACTGCCTATTGCGTAAGGTAACTGATTCTGGATGGGGTGCCCACCCTCAGACAGTAAGGACAACTGCCCTAGCACTCTGCTATTCTGGTGCTGAATATGCTAGTCCCATGTAGTACAAATCAGCTCACACAAAGAAGTCGACATTGCCTGGAATGAAACCTGCAGGCTAATCACAGGTTGTTAAAAACCAACACCCACACAGAAGTTGCATTCACTGGCAGGCATAGCCTCGCCTGATATTAGATGTGAGGTGGCCGCTAATATCGAGAGACATAAGGTTTACAACATCTTAGCCCATCCCCTTCATGAACATTAGCCACCATCAGCTCAACTGAAGTCCAGGAAGAGTTTTCTACAGTCTTCTGCTCCACTTGATTCTGACCCAAAAAAGGCCAGGGTTAAGCTATGGAAACAAAGGATCCTGATCATCCGAAACTTGTTGAAATTGATGAAAAATTGCCACCTGGTCACGATGGGGGATGGTGTACATGGAAGTCCTTAGACTGCGCACCGGCATAGCAAGATCTAACGACAATCTGATGAAATGGGGCATCGTGCACGGTGGGGACTCACTGTGTGAATGTGGAGAAGAACAAACTATAGGCATCTCTTGAACTGTCGTCTATGCCCAGACTTATGCACAGGGTTGGAACTGGCATTGGCTGGAAACAATGCAGTCAATGTAGCCAAATACTGGTCCCTACTTGCGTAAATATTGTATATATATTCTCATGTTATACTTGATTCCTCCTGTTTCCTGTCTCCTGCTCTTTCATGTGCTATACTTCACTGTATATGGAAGTATTTTCAAGTGCCTCATTATGTGATTAATTTTATTTCATTTTCAATAACTTGTTTGTATATATTGGTACCTCTGACACGAATTTTTAAAAAGTCCTTTGAATAGGGTAAAAAGTACCTATATACAGTATATATACTGGTGGATGGCTGACAAGAGATTTTCAAAACATTAAAACTTTACTTTCACATTTCTTCTCCTCATGACTCAAAAAAGGATTTTATAGCTGGGAAGTTTCCACTTGAAGGAATTTTAAAAGTTAGAAACAAAGATAGGAAAGTATCATAGAGTACAAATATAATGGCAGATTATTTAGGATGCCCATGACTAAGTGGTGGTATTTTGGGATCTGCCTGTAGTTACTCTGAAGGGTCTATGCTTTGCAATTTTGTTATTTCAGCTTTAAATGAGATGTGTATTGTGAGTAGGAAAGATCACAACACAACCCTTTTTGACATTCTCCATATGTTGAAATGCTCTTCATATCGGAGGGATTATTGGGCATAGTGTTAGTGCTACCTGAAATCTCAATTCTGTGCTTTGAGTACATGGAAATCAAATGTATTTTCTGTCTTGTTATAACAAAAATAGCTATCAAAATATACTTTTTTAGTCCCTACGTCATCCATTACGCTAAAAAATTCCCCCTGGACACGTATGTCTCACAGTATACAGGGTTATATTTGTATATCAGCACTTAGCTGTTGCCTGTGCTTCGGCTGACCGCGGTTGAGGTAATTCCCCTCGTTATCTCTATGCACACTTGCCTTGTCAGTTGCATAGGTCACCTCGCAGCTGATGTAATTCCCCTAGTTATCTCTATGCACACTCGCCTTGCCAGCTGCATAGGTCACCTCGCAGCTGATGTAATTCCCCTAGTTATCTCTATGCACACTCGCCTTGTCAGCTGTATAGGTCACCTCGCAGCTGATGTAATTCCCCTAGTTATCTCTATGCACACTCGTCTTGTCAGCTGCATAGGTCACCATGCGGCTGATTTCCCCTAGTTATCTCTATGCACACTCGCCTTGTCAGTTGCATAGGTCACCTCGCAGCTGATGTAATTCCCCTAGTTATCTCTATGCACACTCGCCTTGCCAGCTGCATAGGTCACCTCGCAGCTGATGTAATTCCCCTAGTTATCTCTATGCACACTCACCTTGTCAGCTGCATAGGTCACCTCGCAGCTGATGTAATTCCCCTAGTTATCTCTATGCACACTTGCCTTGTCAGCTGCATAGGTCACCTCGCAGCTGATGTAATTCCCCTAGTTATCTCTATGCACACTCGCCTTGTCAGCTGCATAGGTCACCTCGCAGCTGATGTAATTCCCCTAGTTATCTCTATGCTTACTCATCTCGTCAGCTGCTTCGGTCACCAGGCAGTCATCCCACTACCACACTCAGTGTACATTCTGTCGCTTAGGATGGGTAGACAGTTAACATTAAAGCAGCACATTTTTGTTTTAAGAAGTTACTTTGAATACGACTCTGCTAGCTGTGTTCGCACAGAATGTTGAAAAACATAACACACGAAGTCAGAAACATTTCAGTGGCCTAACTTAATCGTGTTAATCGAAATGCGTTTTCTCGATACAATGCCTGTTAAGTTGCGGGAGGACACCATTCTCAGCACCTCATATAAGATAAGGTTTGAACAGTATTAGCAATGTACGAGAGATAAAGCTTGAAAAGTTAGTTTAACAAGTGGAGTTATGTCATCGGCGCGGTCGGCCGAGTGGAAAATCCCCGCGCAACAGTGCTGATATATAAATATAACCCTGTATACTGTGAGACATACGTGTCCAGGGGGAATTTTTTAGCGTAATCGAAGACGTCATGGATGACGTAGGGACATTGATGTTCGTTCGTTTGATGGTGTGGTTTGAATTGCCGCCATATTGGTCAGCTGTAGGAGGTTTCGACAGTGCGTCGTTACATTCTGATGGAGTCACATGTGTTCTAGTGCGAGGTGTCGTGTTGAGTTACAAATGCTCATAAATTACTTTTAGTTGTTCAGTTTAGGAAAAGTTGCACTGAACTGTTCTAAAGCCATGGCAAGACAAAGCTATTGGTTACTACTAGGTTACCAGACATCCGTCTGGGAAAAACCATAGGACACTACCAGGTTAGATGACTATCTGGACGAAAGCATTGGCCTAGACGAAAGCATTGGTCTCTACATTGTTAGACTACTGTCTGGATGAAACCATTAGTCTGGCCGAAAATTACTGAATGCACTACAAGCAAGGGGGTCTGGGGCGTGAACCCCATGTTAGGTTTGTTTTGTATGTAGAACAGTCTTAACCTTATTGGTCGCTACTTGGTTAGACTACTGTACCCTCTGGATGAAACCATTGGTCTGGCCGAAATAATTGGTCGCTACTTGGTTAGATGGCTGACTGGACGAAAAGTACCGATTGCACTACAAGCAAGGGGGTGTGGGGCGTAATCCCCAGGTTAGGTTCGTTTTGTATGTAGAACAGTATTCACCATTGTAATGAAAATTGGTGCACCTTTACATTAACTTGATGGCACTCATTTGTTTTACTATACCGGATGCGAAATAGTACCGATTGCGTAGGATTGGCAATACTATACATGTTGCTAAAAATGGCTGAGTCAGCTGGAATTTCATCTATATAAGCCGTGATCATATTTGGAAAGGCTGGGTGGGTTAAAGACAGTGTCGAGGAATAAATATCTACTACTACATCATCTCCAGATTATTTTCCCAACTATTAGTTCAGGTATTTTGGCTAATTCAGTACTTGAAGAATTTTTCCCCATTAAGTAGCTGTCGTCAAGATGTACCGAACATTCTGCATGCACAAGTACTTTCATGTATGTTGTGGAAGAGCAGCTTACGGTATAGTAGATGAAGATGAATTACAACAAAATTCTCAATTTAGTGAAATTAGAGTGCAGTGTTAAATGGGTGTTGAAAGAAATACTGACAAATCAGATGGCAGCAGTGAATCCACAGGAAATTGTACTTCATACGAAGCCGAGGACCTAAGCAATGTCAGCTCCGATGCGGACAGTGAAAATTAAAGATATAATATTCACAAATGAAAGAGGATTAAAAATAGTTTTTCAATGGAAATAAGTTATTCATTGCTAGGCCTATGAAGAAATAAGTGTTATTTTCTGGCATATGGCAACAAGGTTACTATTATCACTTCAACTCTAGGGCCTACTCTCTTGGACATAACTTGGTATGGAGGTAGATAGATAGATAGATAGATTTTATTAATTCCATTTGATCAAATACATGTATACAATACATTTTTGATATAGGACACGTCAGAATTTACATCTATAAAATAAAAGTAGTAATAGGTATATAATACTAATACTACAACTATTTATAACTTATTATAATAACAGATCTTAAGAGATACAATCTTATTGGACAACTATTTACACCTTACTCTATCATCATAATATGAAAACTTAATTCTATAAATACAACAACATACAGCTAGGTATTACAATTAAAATAGAAAAGTAAAATATAATTATAGATTTCATCGCTCCTATATGCTAAGATATTCAACTACAGAGTAAGAACAATGGCACTGCAAATAAGCTTTCAACATTCTATCAAAGGTTTTTATTTTTGGGGCAAGTTTTATATACTGGGGTAGTTTATTGTATAATTTAACTCCTGTGTGAAAAATTCCTTTTTGATATATGCTTGTATGTGTGTGTGAGAAATATGAATGTTTTGATTTTGTCTTGTGTTATGCCTATGAACATCATTGTTTGTTTTAAGAAAAACATCCTTATTCATTAAATTCTTTTTAAAAAACATAATACTTTCAAAGATATATATGCAGGGCAGTCGGAGAATGTTTAAATCTTTAAACAGAGGTCTACATGATTCTCTAGTGTTTACATTTGCCATAATTCTAATCGCCCTCTTTTGTATCCTAAACGTGCTTAGTACATCTGGCGACATACCCCAAAATATGACCCCATATCTTAAGTATGAATGGAAATAAGCAAAATAAGTATTTCTTAATGAGTGCATGCTAGTGCAGGTTTTCAAAATACGTAACGCAAAGCATATTGAGTTCAGTTTAGTATTCAGATATTGTATATGTTTATTCCATTTCAAGTCTTGTTGTATCCATAGTCCTAAAAAGTTTGTTTCTGATTTATTTTCTATTTGATGACCATTTATTGTTATATTGGGCATCGCAGGATTCCTATTCTGTATAGTGTGGAAATTTAGACATACTGCCTTTTTATAGTTTATTATGAGGCGATTATCTTGTGACCATTTGGTTAACTCTCCTGTAACGGAGTCAGCAGACTGCTGTATGACCTGCTTAGTTTCACCTTTTATTACGAGTGTTGTATCGGCCGCAAACAAAATTTCCTTATGTGAATGAACGTTCTGTGTTATATCATTGATATATAGAAGAAAGAGTAGTGGGCCCAAAACCGATCCCTGGGGTACTCCAAATTTAATAATTCCCTCATTGGACAATGTTTCATTAAGTAATTTGGTTCCATCATCCTTGTGTCTCAAACTTACTATTTGTTTACGCCTTGTTAAGTAAGACTCTATCCATTTATTAGCTAGACCTCTAATACCATATTGGATTCGATAAATCCAAGAATAGGCCAGTTACATGCTCCTTATTGTCAATTAATTTCAGTATACTATTAATACATTCATAAATTGCTGTCTGTGTAGATTTTTCCGTTCTGAATCCATGTTGTGAGTTTGATAATATTTTATTTTTTTCTATAAAACTTATCAGCCTCTTATACATGATTTTTTCCACAATTTTTGCAATACCAGTTGATAAGGTAATAGGATGATAGTTATCTAATTCATCTTTTGAACTGTTTTTGTGCACTGGATTTACTTTTGATAACTTCAAAATATCCGGGTAAGTTCCTGAGAAAATTGAACTGTTTATTAAGTATGTAAGTGGATTTATTATATTTTCTGCACATTTCTTTAAAATTGCATCAGGGATGCCATCAATGCCAGCACAGAATTTATTTTTTAGCTCTTTTATAACTATTCTTACCTCTTCACTTGTGACATAAATAAAGAATCACTACATATATTTATTTTATTATTAGAATTTAGTGTATTTACCGGTGATTTATTTAATAATTTTTGTGGAATTTCCAGAAAATAGTCATTAAAAGTGTTTGCTATTTCCTCTGGACTATTAATCACCTTATTATTTCTGGTCAGTGTAATGTTCCTTTGTATTTTAGCAGATTTTCCAGTTTCTTTTTTTTTATCGCGGACCACATAGCCCTGTTTTTATTAGATGATTGGGAAATAAAATTATCATTATGCATTTTCTTTGCTAGTCTTATTACCTTATTTAATATGCTAGTGTATTTTTTGTAGTATAAATTGAATTCAGGTGTTGTGTGGTATTGTTTATATAATTTGTGTAGAAATTTCTTTCTTTGACATGAATTTATAATCCCTGTTGTTATCCAATTGCTAGTTTTGTTATTTTGAACAGTTCTTTGTCTAAAGGGGAATGCTGTTTCAAAATAGTGTTTTAGGGTACTGTTAAATGCATTAAATTTATCATTTACATTTTCTAGTTTATACATTTCTGACCATGTTTCCTTATTTAATAAGTCATTGAAATATGTAACATTTGTTTCAGTGAATGACCTGCACTTTGATTTTACTCCATTATCATTATTATTGATTGTTTTGGGTACTTCAAAACTCTGTATTTGTCCATGGTGGTCACTAAAACCCGGACCTGTATTCAAAAAAATTTGATCAGGAGTGGTTTTACTAAATGTTGTTATTCTTGTTGGGGTATTTACTGTAGGTTTCAGTCCATAGGAAATTAGTAACTGTGTTAATAATTCACAATTTCTATCAAATTTTAAGAAATCCACTTTACATCCCCACAAATTATTATATCGAAATTTACTTTGCTCATGTTATTGAGTAACAATTCTAATTTATCTATAAATAAAGGAAACTTTCCTGATGGAGAACGGTATACTCATACAATTATTAACTTAAACTGCTGTATTTTTACGGCAGAGAATTCAAAATCCTGTTCCATAATTCGATAATTATAAGCTGTTAACTGTTCATGATCTAAATTATTTCTTAAGAAGATACAAGTACCACCATGGCTAATATTAGATCTAGAGTATTTACTAGCTTGTATAAACCATGGGAATTGAATTAATTCGAGTTGTTCCTCTTCCAGCCAATGTTCTGAAATACATTGTGCTGAGATGTCTTTAAGTTCAATTTTAAGCATTAGATTTATGTAATCAATTTTATTATAGAGAGACTGAACATTCTGGTGGTCCCAGAAAAAGAAAAAGAGCAGGTTTTCTTAACTGTTGGAATAACCATTTGCGAAGGATCCAGGATATCTTTTTCTCCAAATGAGCATCATAACACCATCATATTTCAAAGATTTCTAAAAATTGATCCGGTTAGCTCAATTCAGTATTGCCAGTTCCGTAACACTGGAGGAGACTAAATCTAGGGGGGGGGGGGGGGGGGGGGGGAAATACTACCTGTGGTAAAAGATGGAAAAACAAAAAAACAACATGGAGATGATGTAGTAATAGATGTTCACTCCTCCGCTGTCTATTACCCACCCACCATCCTCTTTCTTAGATCACAACTAATGTAGATAAAATTCTAGCTGATTCTACCATTACATGCATGATTTATGGACAAATACAGTATTGCCAACCCCATGTATATGGTACTACTGTATAGCCGGTATTGTAAAATATAAAAGCACCAAGTTCCATTCATACTTTATCAGGGATTGTGGGAGTTGCGAGATAAGTATTTGTAATTTCAATCGGTGATATTATAATGATCCAAGGAGTTACTGAAGCTCTTACAGGGGCAAACTTTAATAGCTGAAACTAATAATAATAATAATGTTATTGGTTTTACGTCCCTTTTAACTACCCTGGCTTTTAGAGACGCCGGGGTGCCGGAATTTTGCCCCGAAGGGGATCTTTAACGTGCCAGTAAATCTACTGACACGGCTCCCTCGCATTTGCGCACCCTCAAATGCCACCTGACTGCGCCAGGATACGAACCTGCAACCTTGGGCCCAGCAAGCGAGAACGTTACCCCTGAGCCACGCAGCCAGGCAATAGCTGAAACACTACTGTTCCTGAAATGGCATCAATAATTTTCATCCAGACCAATGGTTTTTGCCTAGACTAATAATTGCTAAGGTAGCGCGAGGCCCACGTTAATATATACACCCCTGGTTTTTGTCACGCACAGTGGGGGTACTCGTGCATCAATCATTTTTATCCAGACCGATGGTTTTGCCAATTAATGCGTTTTCATATAATTACTATATTACATGTGTCATGTGGTGTATTTTGTATCCCACATGTTGGCAACAGTGATGTGACATCAATGTGTGCGCCTGAGTAACAGTTGAAGAGAACTTGTGCGCCTGGGAAACATGGCTGCCGTTGATGAATGAGAATTAAATAAAAACATATATTTAAGGAATTTAGGAAATATTCCTGTGCAGCAGTGATAATTGACAGTAATTTCAGTTGCTAACGACTCCCAGGAAGGTATAAAAATCATATATCATCAATAACTAGCCAGGTGGAATTGTGAAAGTACTTTCAGTTGTTACTGTAATTGGTTTGAAACTATTTCTGCCTCACAAGCATATGCTCACTTTCTCTCAAAAAGTCTACAATAATAATAATAATAATAATAATAATAATGTTTTGAGTATCCCTTTTAACTACTGAGGCTTTTAGAGACGCTGTGGTGCCGGAATTCTGCCCCGAAGGGGAACTCTTATCATGCCAGTAAATCTACTGACTCGCCTCCCTCGCATTTGGACACCCTCAAATGCCAACCGTCTCTGCCAGGACTCAGTCCTGCAACCTTGGACCCAGAAGGCGAGAAAGTTACCTCTGTGCCAGAAGGTCTACAGTAGCAGATTACTGCAAGCGGTGTTTCGCCTTCTCTTCTCCTAAACCTTAATTTTTACTAAAAATATGGTATATTGGCTTTCACAGGCAGTGAATAAAAACTCAGCAATATTTCTAGGTTTGTGCCGTATCTTGTGTGGGGTTCGCTACTCCTGTGGGGGTCTGGGCGGGGACACCAAGAGCCCGCTGATGAGCCAGCTTGGTGTCCTAGGTGAAACCCCACACAAGACACGGCACAAACCTAGAAAATTTGCCGAGTCTTAATTTTTACTATTCGACATTTTACCAGCAATAGTGGTGGCATTTGTAGATTTGCTCAGAATGGTTTGAAGCGTTCCTCTTAAGATGTTTAAATAGACTGTTGGCGACTACTGAAATTAGCAATAAATGGGAATAGATTTCTAGAAAATATTGGAGGACTGTTCCTGGGGTCCATTAGCCCACAGTGAAATTACTGTTATTACTCTGTATAATTGGTTTGTGTTGGATGTCTCACCCCAGTGGGTGGGACTAGTGTGATGTTATCTTTCTAAAGCATCCCAGCACTCTGCAGGTATTCATCATTCTCCTAAAATGCAAATTTCCACAAAATACAAGTAGGCTACTTTACTATAGGTACTAAGCATTTTCTTGTTTAGTCTGTAAGTCCCCATGAATGAACCAGGCAGTTTGTATCGTAGCCTGTTCTGCAAACTTACCCCCTTCATCCAGAAAACGCTACGAGCTTAATCCAACCACCATCTGCTATGTCTAAAGGGGGCAGGTGACCTTGCTGTTCTGCCATTAAAAAAAACTACCTATGTCTAACCATCCTTCCTTTATATTTTACAGCTGTGTACCATACATTATCCTTCCACATAATCTCTCCTCTCATTCACAAAGATCTAACATAAAGTCTACTACTACACACTGCTTCAACCATTGAATTCAACCCTCATTTATGATTTATTTCTTCATTACAAGTAGCCTGGTTCACAATTTTTAGTACTGGCACTAACGTGGTAAACACACAGAGCTGCATTATATCTGAGCGACAAAAGATCGTAGCTACACTAGTATCAATGCTACAAAATAAACATTGCCAGCATGCTATTTATGTGCCAATGGTTTCTAAACAGCAACAAATTCTAGAATCCAAATTCTCTTACTCAATGTCACTTTTTGTTTGTCTGTCTGTCTGTGTGTATGGTTAGTTATTTATTGTTGTTTAAAGGAGTGGAACAGCAAGGTCATCAGCCCCTGTGTGTGTCTGGTGACAGTTACGTTGTTTATTACTGCTAGTTCATTGTTTCATTAGCCTGTGGTATGCGAGGGTCCATATGAGTGTTTCATTCATTTATTCATTCATTTATTTGCAATTGGGGGTGTGTCCCCCGGTGGCAAATTAGATATACATAACAAATAAATAATTATACATAACAATTCAGTAACAATTAAACTGGAGTATTTACACAAATAGTCAGTCTTTTCTTAAACACACCTATATGTTTGGGAAAAGGCTCTAAGACTGTGGCAGGTAGAGAGTCCAGTTATCAATGGCACGGTTTATGAAAGAATATTTACCATAATTTGTTCTCTGTGGTCGGCCTTTAACTTTCAAAGGATGATCACTCCTACCAATGTAAGTGGGCTTTCCCATACGTTTGCTAAGCTCATCCCATGCTGGTTGATTTGTATACGTGTTGTACATAGCGCAGAGTCTAGCTTTCGTCCTCCTAGCCTCAAGTGATTCCCACCCAAGTTTCTTTAACATACGGCTCACACTGCTCCTGAGATTAAAGTCACTGAGCACAAATCTAGCGGCCTTTCTTTGTACCATTTCCAACTCATTTATGAGCCCTACTTGATATGGATCCCAAACCACCGAGGCGTATTCCAGAATAGGTCTTACAAGTGACAAATATCCTAATTCTTTAGCAGAGGTACTACTTCCTTTTGATACCCTCATTACAAAGTGCAGGGATTTGTAAGCTTTGGAAACTACACATCCTACATGACTATTCCATTTCATATCATTCCTTACGTCATCATCATCATCATCTTGAGCAGTTTCCGACCGCTGGTCGGGTCTGCTTGGAACATAAGCCTCTCCATCGTTTCCTGTTCATCCACCATCTCTCCTCTTTCACTGTGTCCCAGCACACTCCTCTTTCCTCCACAGTATTCTTAACTCCCTTCGTGCATCTGTCCCTTGGTCTTCCCTTCATTTCCATTCCAAACATCTTCGGTATCCTCTCCTCTCGCATCCTCCTCACATGTCCATACCATTGTAGCCTACATCACTCTATTCTATTTTGCAATGGTTCCTCTCTTACCATCTCTCTGACTCTCTCATTCCTTACTCTGTCCATTCTTGTTACTCCTACCCTACTCCTCTGGAACTTCATCTCCACTGCTCGTATTTTATTCTTGTCCCTTTCCTTCATCCCCCATGTTTCTGAACCATATGTCAAAATTGGCACAAAGTAGGTCTTGTAGATGATTCCTTTACATTTTTGTGGTAGATCTTTATTACATATCATCCCCCTAACACTCTTGAAAAATCCATCTGTGCACCTTCCCCTTTCTTTTATTTCCATCCTATTGTCTCCCTTTTCTTCAATTATGCTTCCCAAGTACTTGAAGTATTCTACTTTCTGCAACTGCTGTCCTCCAAGTGTTATGCCCATATCCAGTCTGTTCTTCCTCCTCGTTGTGATGACCACTTCACTCTTTTGTGCTGAGAACTTCATCCAATATGATAACACTACCTTCTCCCACTCATCCAATTGCTCTTGAACTTCTTCCTCATCCTCTCCCCATACCAGAAGGTCATCAGCAAACAACATTGCCTTCATTTTCCTTTCCCCAATGCTATTTACCATTTTTCGTATGATTTCATCCATCACCACTATAAATAACAGGGGTGAGAGGGCACTTCCTTGTTTCAGACCACTCTCCAGTTGAAACCATTCCGTTCTCTCCCTTCCCACCTTTACACAGCTTTTGCTTCCCTTGTACATTGCTTTCACTCTTGCCACTCTCTCCTTGTTTACTGCTTTTGCTCTCATTGCTTCCCATACCTTGTTTCTATTAATACTATCATATGCTTTCTCAATATCCAAGAAGGTCATCACCAGATCTTTCCCATATTCATAATGGTGTTCTTGTAGCTGTCTTACAGCAAAGATGAGGTCAACTGTTGACCTTCCTGGCCTGAATCCATACTGTTCTTCCCTCAGCCCATCTTCAAGTTCTGTCCGAATTCTTCTCTCCAGTACCTTCTCAAATATTTTGGCACAGTGGCACATGAGTGGAATTCCCCTGTAGTTCTTGCATTCCTTCCTACTTCCCTTTTTAAATATGGGTATTATTATCCCTATTTTCCAGTCTTCTGGTATTTTCTTCTCCCTCCATATCACTTTCATTACTCGAAAGAGCCACTGTGTTCCTATCACCCCTGCTACTCTCACCATCTCCACACTCACTTCGTCTATTCCTGGTGCCTTTCCCCCTTTCATCTTCTTTAATGCTTCCTCCACTTCTTTCCATGTCAATTCCTTCTCTGAAATTTCTTGGTCACTGTCTGTTTCTTCCTCCACAATGTCCACTATGCTGGTTTTAGTTGGATTTAGGAGTTCCTTGAAGTATTCTCTCCAGATAACCTTTACTTCTTCCATATTTTCAACCTCCTTTCCATTCCTGTCCACCATTCTGACATTTTCCCCTGTATCTCTTCTCTTTGCCTTTATCATTCTATACAACACTTTCTTACTGCCATCACAGTCCTCCGCCATCATTTCTGTCCATTTCTCCAGCCATTTCTTTTCGATGTGTAACATCTTTCCACTCGGTTGCTGGATATTTTTGTGAGAGTGATTTTGAAAAATGAGACGGAAGTGGATCGGACGGAAGTGGATCCGACGGAAGTGTGTAAGACGCACTGCCAGCTGGATCGCATCCTCAGCTGGCAGTGGTACCATGTGGAATGTATATAACATATGAATTACTTCAAGGTCTGGAAGCGCCATTACAGATATTTTTAAAATAAATCATCTTCAAGTTGTCGTTCTTTGGTGTAAAAAAATTCCTCTCGGCATGCCGGAAGGCGGAGTTATATTTAATCGGGCAAACTTGGGGATAGGCGAAAATAGGCAGAATATGCAGTTTTTCGTAGAAGGATCAGACCTCATTTATTGCGAGATAGTATTTTATAATTGGAGCTTAATTAACTTTGTTTTTCGTCATTTTATGCATATTTTAAACATATTATTATCTTATGGGGACGGTAACCTTCTCGTCATTTGGGGTCCATTTTTATACTTGTGGTCACACTGTCCTTATGCAAGGTTTCGACACTGATGTGTAACTATCTAACGGTCTGTTACTTCTTCACGCAAAATTTTATCTCCCGCAGAGATTTTGGTTGGTTCCTCAGTTTAGGGGCTGCGACAACGCGGTCATGTAGCCCCGTATACTTTGTGTGTGTGTAGAATCTGTCTGATAAACGGTGTTAATTGTTATGGTTGTATTAGTCTGTAAGTCAGGTACGGACTGCAGACGGTCAATTTCTAGTGGTAGTTCCTAATTTTGCTACCAAATACTACCATCAACGACACCTAGCTGTGAACTTGGCGACTAGATGCCACCGCAACCAGCTACTCGCAACGAACGTTGGAACTTCCCCTCCAAAGGAAAGCATACTGAGGGATTTTTAGCGCTCTTAGAAAATCCGACGACTTCGGCCGGCTTTGAACCAGCGACCTTGGGCATAGAAGTTCAGCATGCTACCAGTTACGTCACCGAATCCGTTTCCCATAGAGTCAGATGGAAAACTGAATATGATCTCGTGCAATGGCGTTGTCATGCCAACGTCTGATGGCTCATCCGTCATCAATTTAGTAGTGTTGTCATGGCAACCTCTGATGGCTCTTGGCATTTTCTTCTTATTCCGAAATCATTTTGCTCATCCCTTGGCGTAATGGTGGGTCATATCAAATATTCTTTCAGACAAAAGTTTTAGGTAATTGCTAGGGGAATATTGTCTATTTTGTACGGTTTTGATATTGTGCCTATTAAGAGAGATATGATTAATGTCCCCCCCAAAAAAAAAACTTTTTCCCAACCCTTTGGTCAATGGTTGGTGCTATCAAAAACCTTTTCAAACATAAATTTTTGGGCCTTATCCGACACATAGTATGAACTTTAAATGGATTCGATATTTCAAATATTAAGAGAGTTATAGCGATATTTCACTTTTTTCGAAAAAAAGACCCCCATTTTCACCCCCTTCGACCGATTGTGCCCATTAACGAATTCGACCGAGATTTTATAGGGATACATATTATGTAAACAATGCAAAGTGATTGGTGCTAAATTACGGTAGTTATCGTGTCCACAAGAAAGTGATATATATACATAAATTATATATAAACTTTTGAACTGACGGAGGTTTTGGGGTCTAGGGGATCTGAAACGCGAAGATATGTAGAAATTTTCCGGAAGTCGAAACATGGTGCCCATTGCAACAGTTAGCTTTCTAATGAAATCTACCTAATATTCATTAAATCATATTTGCTGAAATGATTAAGATTTATTAAGAGTCTGTTTTTCAATCTCTGGATAAAAGTGATGGGCATCCAGTCCCCGAGTAATTTTGCTCAACACTTTCATACTGAACGGTAAACGCTCTTGCGAACTCTGGTGTCAACAGATTGAAACACAAACCACATGTTCAAAGTCTTCGTATCAGTATTTAAATGATAATATGCTTATTAGGAACCATTGTAACTAGTCGGCAAAGCCGGTATTATGTTTCTGCACAATGGCTATTCAGATATTAACCCACATTGCGGTAATGCAGTGATCAGTGTAATATATATCGATGAGTTTATACGGGAATTGGGCTAGCCTTTCATAGACCACTATAAGAATTCCCTTTACTGTCAAGTAGGCGTATTCATAACTAATTTAAAACTAGATTCCACGCAGGAACATTACGGTATCGAGAAAAAGCAAAATATTAATGGAGCATAAAAAAATACTTCCATATTATTACCGGCATGTGAAAATGAGTACCTGTCTTGTACTCTAAATGTCTGTGGTAGTAATGGCTGCGCGGATAGCATCTTGGTCTGCGAGTCATGAGGTCTCAGGTTCAAACCCCAGTCCCGGCAATTATTTTAGCTATCTGATTATCGATTTAAACGAATTTTATCATAACATTATGCGTCATTTTAACAGAATCTACATGAAATTACGATTTATCTATATAATTTTAATTGTAATAGTTTGCACCAAGCAGGAGCTGGGAAATTTGATTGTATTGATCATTATTTCTAGTAGTCTATAGATAGGCTAGAGACCATGGTTTCATTCCTCCTCTTAACTTACAATATAATATGTGATGTTTGTTCAAACAAGTGTGACAGTAGCATATCTCCAATTCAATCTATACATTCATCATAGTTCCAGTATGAAAACGGAGCGTTAATTACCATTTTAAGAATGTCCAAGCTGTGTAGTATACGAGTAGGATGACATGTCAGATGACTTCACATACATTTCATCTCAATTTCATAGTAGGATAACATGTTAGATGTTACACATCATATGCGACTACTGTAAGGCTCGTATCTTCTTTTCTCTTCCTTCACTACTTCTCTTGCTTCTTTCTTCCACTCTTGGTACTCTTCTCTTGTTCTGTTTGTCCTCTGTTGGAACCATTTCCTGAATGCTTCATTTTTCTTTTTCACAGCTTCCGTAGTTCTGGGGTTCCACCATGGTGTTTCCTTCCACCTTTTCATTCCACTAGTTCTGCCACACACGCCTTCCGCTGCTTCAACCAACACGTCCCTGAACCTATTCCATTCTTCTTCACCTGTTCTCGGATCATCCTTCGGTAATTTGTTCCTTACTAATATCTGGAACTTCTTTTTATTTCCATCCTCCTTCAGCTTCCATGTCCTTATTCTTCTTTCTTGGTTCTCTGTTCTCCTCTTTACCTTCAGTCCTCTCACCTTGGCGACCAGAAGACGGTGGTCACTGTCCAGGGCTTCTGAAGGTTTTACCCTTACATCCGTGATACTCTTCTTTGTCTCCTTTCCGCATAGAATGTAGTCCACCACTGATTTCCTAGTCAAATCCCCGCTGTACCAAGTAATTTTATGGCTTCTTGTATCATGTGAACGCCCAAATATTTGCAAGAATCTTCTTCTACGAGTATTTCTGAGCCAATGTTATATTGAAAATCTTGCCTTCGCACTTTCCCTATTTTTATGAGACTACATTTTCTTGTGTTTATTTTCATTTTATTCATTTCATTTCATTTTATTTGACCTCAGAGAGGGCATTCGGGCATAAAACCCATTCGCTTTATTGTGACTTAATCACTGTCCCAGTAAAGACAGGTATAAGGCCACCTCCTACCGAATCCTCACCTGAAATGCAAATACACTACTAATACATACACCACAATAACACAGACTATCAGACAATATTTCCACACTCAACCAAGTACACGGGGCTAAATAACCATGATGCCCAAGTCCCTCAAATGAAACAACAACTTTTTCACCTCATCACTTCCGAGATTGGCCTTCAGAGGCGAGCCGTGATTAAGCTGCCACCGTGTGAATTCTTAGTTCCTGCCCTACATCGAATTTTATTCGAAAAAATTATGCTGATTTAAGAGTGATAGTCATAAACAGAGAGTTTTGATTAGAAATATACAATCGTTCAGCACCCATTTCATAAAATGCAATTCTGTCTTGTATTATTATCGTATTATTGTATTATTCACGGAGAAATAATTTCAACTCTGAGATTTGCTGATGACATCGTCATCTTAGCCGACACACCAGAGCATTTGAATGAGTTTTTAAATGGTATGGATTCTGTCTTGTAAATGTAAGAAAAAGTATTGGAATGCAGTCGAAATAAATCAGAAACCCCTATGGATGTCGAATTGGCAGGTGAAAAGCTAAAGGAAGTAGGTGACTTCTGTTACTTAAGAAGCAAAATAACCAGTGATGGACGAAGCAGAGAGGATATAAAAAGAACGTTAGCACAGGCAAGGAAAGCATTTCTACAGAAAAGGAATCTGTTGACATCGAATATAGATTTAGGTATAAGGAAGTCATTTTTGAAGGCCTTTGTCTGGAGCGTGCCGCTCTATGGAAGTGAAACTTGGAGTGTTGGAGCAGCAGAAAAGAGGAGTATTGAAGCGTTTGAAATGAGGTGTTACAGGAGAATGATGAACCCTATCTAGGGTTACAAATGAAGAGGTATTAAGACAAGTGGAGAGGAGAGATGTTTCTGGCGATTGCTAAAGAAGAGAAGCGATAGGTTGGTAGGACACTTACTAACACACACAGGAATAGCAAACTTAGTTATAGAAGGAAGGGTCGAGGATAAGAACTGTAGGGGTAGACCAAGGTTAGAATATGTTAAACAGATTGCCTCGGATGTAGGGTGTGGTAGCTATGTGAAGATTAAACGATTAGCTCAGGACAGGGAAGTATGGAGCGTTGCATCAAACTAGTCGAAAGACTGACGACTCAAACAACAACAACAACAACAACATTATTATCGTATCTTCGGGATTGATGGTGAGGTGGACTGAGGAGTGATAAGTGGTGGCCTATCAACTTCTGCTAAACCTGAACATATTTTGTTTGTTGCTTATTTTAGGGTCTGCAAGCTCGCGGTCATTTAGCCCCGTGTATTTGGGTGAGTGAGGAATTTGTGTGATATTCTGTGTTATTATGATGGATGTACTGTGTGTGTATTTGTAAATTGGGGATAGGATTGGGAAGGAGGCGGCCATGGCCTTAATTTAAGAATCATCCCAGCGTTTTCCTGGAGTAAAGTGGAGGGAACCACGGATAACAATTTCCAGGATTGCTGAGGTGGGAATTGAACCCTCGTCTTATCAGTTTTGTCTCACGAGGCCGTGTGTACCCCGTTCCAGCCCTTAGGACAGAATTAGAATTTCTTGGTAGAGCCGGGAATCGAACCTGGACCTCCGGGGTAAAGGCCAAGAACGCTAGCCGCTACACCACGAAGTGGTATTGAACACATTTTATCGTATTATATCCGCAGAGGTTCGTTCGTTCAACATGGCTTAAACATTTCAAAATTTAGGCCTAATTTTCAATGGTTCTTTTTTCTGTACATTTACAAAACTAAACCAGTGGATTTACTTCGGTCACGTGAGGAAATGTCTACTGGCTGAATAATCCAAGAGCCGCCTAAAGTATTGAGACTCTGGAGCTATAGGTCCTGGGTTGGATTCCCGGCTTTGCCATGAAATTTAATTCTGGTCAGAGGACTAGAACGGGATACACTCAAGTCTCGCGGGGTAAAATTACGTAGGGAAGGGTTGGAGTCCAACCTCAGCTGTCTGGTCTCGTGAACCGCCTGGGTTTATCCTATAATTTTCTTTTATGCTTAAAATTTTCAGACAAGCAAATGCTGCTAATCTGTTTTGAAGCCGCTGGCTGCGAGCGAAGCGAGCAGACCAGCGGCGCTAGGGGACCAGGTACCGTTGCGTCTATGCGCTACTCTGCCTGGTGTGTATGATTTTAAGGGCGTAAATTTTTGAGATTTAATTGAATTTGAACCGCCGCAAGCGATGTGTCGCGGCCGGCAATCGCTTCGGCGGCTGCGTGTATACAATTGGGGATGGTTTAAAATGTGGTTCAAAAAATAAAGATAAGGTGGAATATGTATAAGATTTGTTAATTTTAATTTTCGGGGAATGAACAGTTGTCATAGCAGTCGAGCTCTGTTTAGTTACTAGCTTGATGTTCTGGCTCTATATAACGTACACCATGGCCGGCGTTGCAACAGCTTCAGCTTAGTAATAATAATAATCAAATGATTTGAAAAGTTACGTTTTTGCTTAAGGAAGGAAGACAGACCTCTAGTGGGTTGGCGTTTGATAGTATGAAATTGTTGGAAAGACCTGTAGTAGGTTAATTTGTTTAAAAAATAAAATAATAATAATATAATAAGCCTCGCTATTGGAAATAATGATGAATTAATGATTTGAATGGTCTGTGAGTTTACTGGGCTGTGAATGGTTGTATTCAAATATGCCGGCTGAGCGGGCGTCTATACTGGGCTGTGATTGGTGAATTTGTTTAGGTCGGTTTTGAGTATTTCTGATGGTAAAATGTTTAATGTTTTATTCAAAAAGTGTATTTTGGAGGTGTGGCTATAATGTGGAGTAGGTTTAGTCTGTATATATTGATATTTGAGTGAAAAAGTTAGTTGGACGTTGTAATCCAGGCTTGTGATTGGCTATCCGAGTTCTGCAGTCTCTGAGCTGATTTTAGAAGTGAATATGTAAATTTGTGCTTCTGAAACGTGTTAAAAGTTAAATTTCTAGCATGATGGAAGTTAATAATTTTATTTTGGGTTTCGGAAAAGATAAATTAGGGGGGGGGGGGTGAACTGAAAGTGACCCGCTAGTCCGCGGCGCGCGACCCCGTTGGACAGGCTTTCGCCTAATCCCCAGGCAGGCCCGCCACGAGCCGACAGGTCCTGTGTTCGACTGCAGAAACTGTCAGATAGCCTTTGAGTGTACTTGTAATAATTTTGGGTTTGTGTATCTGTGTATTGTGAGAGACCCGCTGACCATAGCGCTCCATCCCAGGTTACTAGAGCTCGCTCAGTCCCCAGGCAGGCGCGCCACGCGACAGCGAGTCTTGGGTTCGAGTTTAGTGTAGCTCAGGCAGACCTGTGAACTGTCTATGTTAATGAAATGGCTGATAGGTGGGAGAGTATTTGGAGTAGCTGTGAGAGTGTAGTGGCAGGTTGGGCTGTAGGGGGGACTGTTTTTAGTGAGAGTAGCGATGGTATATTGGGACTGGTTCGATGCCTGGTTAGTGCTCTCTGTCTTCGCTTGATGGCGTCTTTAATGTATCGACAGCCTCCATAACTCGCCGCGTGATTGCCCCCACAGTTTACACACGTGGGGCTGTCCTTATGCACCTTGCAATCTGTGTGACGATGATTACCGCCACACCTATTACAGCGGGTAGCATGCCTGCAATTCGCGGCGTCGTGGTTCAAGCGCTGGCATTTGTAGCACTGGAATATGAGTGAAGAATGTTGTGTGATCGGTGGGCGGCGTCGCGGCGCCCTAGTTGATGTGTTAGGGTTCTTGCGGGACTTGAGTTTGCGCGACGCTTGTTCTGATGTAGAAGGCTGGTGTTTTGTAGAAGAGGGCTGGTTTTGGGCTGAGTTTACGGATAGGATAGGGCTATCTGGCTCTGGGTCAGTGGCGTGAGAGATGGAGTGGCTAGGGGGAGGGGCGATTTCAGTATGAGGAGTGAGTTTGGTTTTTTCGGTAGTGATTTTGACTGGGATGACGGAGATCGTTTGTACTGGAGTTATGGATAGAGAGTTAGTTGTTTGGGTCTGCTTGGATGAAGGATATTTAGGCATAGGAGGTGGAATTGGTATGGTTTGGGTAGATTGCACCTCACTGATCTCCTGGATTTCAGTTTGAGTGTGCTTGTTTTGTGAAACGGTAGGATAGGGGCACACACGAAAATGCTGGGGAATGGCTGGGTGTCGCTGAAGCGCTGGACTCAGGGTATTGAGGTGTCGCTCATGAATTGGAATAATTGTGACGTAGTGTAGTGTTGATGTGTTTCCTCTATGCATGAAATAATCCTAAAATGGGGCGCAAGTGCTTGGCAGTTGGCCTGTCTGAGAGTTTCTGGATGAAGGTTTTGAGGCGGGTGAGTCATGAGCATCGTGTTCCACTTGGGAGGGTCCATTTTAGGATTGTCAGCATACAGTTGCGCTGACGTATCTATCTCGTGTATCCAGTTTTTACGAGTAGATGACCTAGTGGTTGAAGGTGTGTCCTTGAAGGTATCCCAGGCGGGATCCGCTGGATCGTACTCTTCAGGGTTGTGTTTGCGCGTAGAGTTCATGTTAGAAAGTGGTGAGTCGTTAAGTGAGTGTAATATGAGTGTGAATGATTGGTCAAATGCTTGGCAGACCTTAGGGAACGTAGATTTCGGCTTCGCCCAAGAAGTTTAATGCCTGTCGCACAAGGTTAAACAGTTGGTCGGTTGTAGCCGTGACAGTGTGCGCGCAGGCGAAAAGAAAAAGGTTTAAAATAATTAATTAATATAAATTAATTATTTGGCTGCTGCAGGGTTGGAGGGATGAGTTTAGCTTGGCTGTAACTCAGGGGAGATAGGATTTGCTTGACGTGGAATGGTGCGGTAGGTGGGCAGGCGACAATGGCTTGGTTTCAACAATGGTTAACGGTTGGAAGGGAAGGAGATTGTTAACTTGAATTTGGGGATGGGTAGAGGCACGGCCGACTGAATACGAGCTGCGCTCTATACCGGCCTTGACATTCCCAGTCAGAACCCATGTATAACATGTAATTGGAAAGTTTCTACTCGTTGCCGGTAGAGCGCACTCCCCTCCCATTATAGGCGCGATAAGGAATCAGCTGTACAGTACGTATATTAAATGTGTAATCTCAAGAACCACTGGATGGATTTTGATGCTGCTTTCACCATTCTGTAAAGGTGATCTCGAGGAAGAGTTGTGTAGAAAATAATTTATTTATGACCAAATGGAGCCAAGCAGTAACGATTTCAGTGAAAAGGTCGAAAAAATAGCCTGGCGTCCGTGCGCTTTTTAAGCTTACGCTGGACAAACCGTTAAAAATATCATTATATTATGAGTGTAAGAATTGTTCAGCGTGAGAAATTCTACAAAAAAGTCCGCGAGAGCATATCTCTATCTTCGATACATCGCCCACTATAAGTGTTTTTAGTTTAGACGGGAGGGGCATTTGGCTTGCACCTCGCCATTCTTAAATTACGTCTGGCAGGAATTCCTTGCACATTCATAACTGTTCCCGGGCGAAGCCGGGGCGGGTTGCTAGTGACACTATATAATTATTATCATTATAATTTCCGCATTATCAAAATTAAAATTATATCACAAAATAAAATAACGTGCTAATAGATCTAAGAGAAATTAGACATACCTTGCACCTTCTTCGGGTACAAGGACACTACTCCAGCACCGTCTCATTAAAAGGAAAGAGAGGATCAAAATTACAGCCGGGAACAAGTAGCAGCTAATCGTGTGTTGTGTTTTGTGCTAAGAGATCTTTCGACAAATTATCAGATACCGTGTGCCTTCTTTTTCACGAAGCAGCTGTCAGGACGGGACTAACATAAACTCCTGTTGGACGTTATTCTCGAGGTTGAACAATGCGGTTTCATAATTATAATAACTGTCTCTGATAATCACAAAACTAACACTACAATGATGAGGCATTTAGGGGGAGGGAATTTGCAACCAATGGTCAATCACCCATACGACGAGTCTAGGAATGTATTCCCTAGTTTTGATCATTGTCACATTCTAAAAAAAACACACATTAGAACGCAGTTTCTGTAACGATAGATGACTGATGGTACTGGAATAATTTCAGGGAAATACTTGTCATTACTATACACAATGCAAAAGGGTGAGATCGTCAAACCGGTCAGACACCTCACTAATAAACACATCGAACCCACTAAATTTGAAAAAATGAATGTTCGGCGTGCCAAGGAAGTGTTCTCGTCAGAAGTTATTGGTGCCATTAGTACACTGAAAGAAAATATAGGCATGCACTCGGAAGCGTACACATTCATGGACGCAGAAGCAACCATTTTTTTTTGAAAAACGTTAATAAATGGTTCGCTATGCATGACGTAAGCATCACATATCATCATATTCAGTCTAGAAATCCAGATAAAGGGCATTTTTTCTCATTAAATGTCAGTCGCCTAAACTGGCTCGAGGAATATTTTCTTTCTTACCTTGAAACTTTGAAAGCTGCTAGTAACGCTGCTAGAAAGGACTTCCTGAGTTCTGAGACTTACGAAGCTACCTATACAATTAATCACGGATTCAGCTGTCCAGTGCATAAGGTATCTTCTAAAAATGGGTAGAGGAAATTCGCCAAATATGGGGAGTTTTTTTAATATAGGGCTCACATTAGACATAAGAAGGAACGGAATAATTTTGGTTTTCTCACCAATGTAAACCTCAGACGATATACTATGTATATTACAAATATGGGCACGTTTGATGTTGTAATACCCTCTGATATTATTGTTAACTTTAAAAGTGCACTTTCCCCGTATTAGGCAACCGGGTTTCGTAATATGGGGAGGTGAGAAACCTCACGGTTTTTATTTATAATAGGTACACTGAATAGTATACCCTACTAATTAAAGCATTAATTCTGACATTTTTTTCGTGTGGCCTCCTGAGAGGCCAAGTGCAGGTCTTTCTAGTCGACGCCCATGGGCGACCTGCACGTCAGGATGAAAGATGGAATGGATGAAGATGAATGAAACTGGGCAAGGATGTGGAAGGAAGCGACCGTGGCCTGTTAGAAGGTACCGTCCCAGCATTTGCCTGGTGTTGAAAAATGGGAAACCACGGAAATCATTTCAAGGACGGCCGACGGTGGGGCTCGAACACACGCGTCTACCGAGTCAGCAGAGAGCTTGGCCCCATGGCCTAACGCTGCGTTTTAGCCAGCGTAGCTACTACTGTCGGTAATTCTGACAATGTAATGAAATCATGAACACAAATAGTACAAAAATACAAAAATGAATATTTTAAGTAAATAACAGTCCTAGTTTCCTGTTGCCGAACTTCCAAACCGTTCAGCAGAAAAATGCATAAACTTTAATGAAAACCGAGTGATTCTGATCGAATTCAACTGTAACGAGGTGCAAGGTATGTCTAATTTCTCTTAGATTTATTAGCACGCTATTTTATTTTGTGATATAATTTGCATTTTGATATTGTGGGAATTATAATGATAATATAATAGTGTCACTAGCAACCCGCCCCGGCTTCGCCCGGGAACAGTTATGAATGTGCAAGGAATTCCTGTCAGACGTAATTTAAGAATGGCGAGGTGCAAGCCAAATCCCCCTCCCGTCCAAACTAAAAACACTTATAGTGGGCGATGTATCGAAGATAGAGATATGCTCACGCGGACTTTTTTGTACAATTTTTCATGCTGAACAATTCTTACACTCATAGTATATTGATATTTTTAACAGTTTGTCCAGCGTAAGCTTAAAAAGCGCACGGACGTCAAGTTATTTCTTCGACCTATTCACTGAAATCTAAAATCGTTACTGCTTGGCTCCCTTTGATCATAAATAAATTATTTTCTACAGAAATCTTCCTCGATATTACCTGTACAGAATGGTGAAAGCCGCATCAAAATCCATCCAGTGGTTCTCGAGATTACCCGTGATATCCAAGAATCGGGGACTTTGTTTTACACTAAGTAGAGATAAGGCTTAGTCGTGCAATGCTTGGTGAACAGCGCTGTGTGAGCAGTTGAGTAACTAACAAGATTTCATGAAAAAGGTCTCATTGTCTAGGCCGGTATGAGCGCATTCAGTCGGCCGTGGTAGAGGGTTATAGGCTGGCTGAAGTATCGATGGTTGCTATGATGTAGCGGCGTGGAAGATGGATCATCGATTTTGCATCAGTTTGTGCGGAGCTCGGAGCAGCGACGTCTGTCCTGTTCAGATGCAAGGCTCGGAATCCAGACAAGCAAATCAGAATTTATTTTGATATAATTAACTCGTACGGACCGAGGAGTGAGTCCATCCACACGCACGCAACTTAAGCTCAATCTCTGACCAGGTTCCTTTCACAATTATTTTATGCTTATTGCTATTCAGCCGAACTCCACGAGCTTATTCTCGTCAAACGATGTGGTAACATTTATGTCTTGCTATAGGTTCCAATTTCTAGTAGGTACTTTATTCATCACGGGCAGTGAAAAGCGGAAGAAGAAAGATTGTAGTTATATGTAACCATTAATCTTGTGATCATGAGCCACGGGACCTCCTCTTTACGTGGAATCCAAACCACAGGACATGCCATATCACTTCGAAAATCTCACATGCATTGACTGGGAATCGAACCCGGCCCACCTAGCTTGACAGCTGTGCCACCACGTCCCCTTACGGACATTTGAGTTAGTATAATTAATTCCACTATTAGCTTTTAGATGACAAGCTTGTCCTCCGGGGAGATAACCCAGAAGTTATCGTCATCAACTGTCTTCCTTGAGCCTATGAACCCATAAACGACGAATACCATTGCTAGTTTTAAAATAACGGGAGCCATCACATCGACCGGATTAGCCGCAGGCTCAAGGATGTTCCTTTGTTAGTGCACATGGTTTACATGCTCTCGTCACTCATACAAAACACATGTTCACAGAACAACTGAGAAATAGTTGTATCACTTGTCTTTTCCTTTTAACATAGGAGATTCCAGGAGAAATAAGGAAGATTGGACAGTAGTATAACGTGAGCGTTAATCTCGCGATCATGAGCAACGGGACCTCCTTTTTACGTGGAATTCGAACCACAGGACGTGGCATTTCACTTCAAAAATCTCACATGCATTGACCGGGAATAGAACCCGGTCCGTCTGTGAGAGGCAGACAACTTCATCACTGAGCCACCACGCCAAAGGAGAAATAACCTCAACTCTGAGATTTGCTGATGGCATTGTCAAATTAGCCGATTCTCCAAAGGATTTGAACTCCGTCTTGAGGAAGAAATTTGAGGAAGGAATTCATGATGAAAATCAATACCGTAAATGGAAAACAAAAGTAATGGAATGCAGCCGAAACAAATCAGAAACCCCTATAGACGTCCAATTGGCAGGTGAAAAGCTAAAGGAAGTAGGAGACTTCTGCTACTTAGGAAGCAAAATAACTAGTGAAGGACGAAGCAAAGAGGATATGAAAAGTAGGTTGGCTCAGACAAGGAAAGCATTTTTACTGAGAAGAAAGCTGCTGACATCAAATATCGATTTAGGCATTAGAGAATCATTTTTGAAAGCCATTGCCTGGCGCATGGCGCTCTATGGAAGTGAAACTTGGACTTTTGGCGCAGGAGAAAAGAGGAGAATAGAAGCATTTGAAATGTGGTGTTGGAGAATGATGATCAGATGGGCAGATAGAGTAACACATGAAGATGCATCGTGTGGGCGAGGAGCTGTGTTTCTGGCGACTGCTGATGAAGAAAAGCTATAGGTTGGTAGGACAAATACTAAGACATCCAGGAATTTGCAAATTTAGTTATGGAAGGAGTCGCCTCCGTAGCATAGCAGTCAGCATGGTTAGCTGCCGCCCCAGAGGTCCTGGGCTCGATTCCCGGCTCTGCCACGAAATTTGAAAAGTGGTATGAGGACTGGAACGGGGCCTACTCAGCCTCGGGTGGCTCAAATGAGTAGAGGGGGGTTCGATTCCCACCTCAGCCATCCTCGATGTGGTTTTCTGTGGTTTCCCACTTCGTCTTCGGGCAAATGCCGGGATGGTTCCAACTGTAAGGCCACGGCCGCCTCCTTCCTTGCCTAACCGTCCCACTCTTCCCATCCCTTCATCAGGCCCCCTGTTCGCTTTGCAGGTGAGGCCACCTGGGCGTAGTGCTGGTCACACACCCCAGTTGTATCCCTGACTCAGAGTCTCAAGCTCCAGGACACTGCCCTCAGTGGCGGTAGAGGTGGGATCCCTCGCTTAGTCCGTGGGAAAAGCCAACCCTGGAGGATAAAACGATAGCGAAAAAAAAGTTATGGAAGGAATGGTTGAGGACAGGAACCTTAGGGGTAGACCAAGATTAGAAAATGTTAAACAGATTGCCTTGGATGTAGGATGTTGTAGCTATGTAGAGAGGGAACAATTAGCTCAAGACAGGCATCCATGAAGTGCTGCATCAAACCAGTCAAAATAATGAAGACTCCAACCACCACAACCACACCAGGAGATTGGACCAAATAATTATATTTGGCGTTATGCTAACACCGCACCGCTGCACAGTGGGTCAAAATCGAAATCTAGGAGGACAAAATTATTTATTTTCATAATTAAAAAATCAATATTTATTACTTCTACAGCATTCTCATACAATTTCCGCTCACTACTCTGGGATATAAACGCATCTTAGTGTAAATCTGTCACCACTGTTCGAGCAGTCTGAATTGGAGGGTGAATGTAAGTGGCTGTGGTTTGGTTGTCTTTGTGGTTAGTGTGATGCTTTAAGATGGAACATGCAGCTGAAGGTATGATCTTTGTAACGTGTTTCAGTTAATAATGGGCGTAATTGTTACGTAATTTTAGCTATATTTGCATTATAAAATATTTAACTATTATTTTTAAAATTGTATTTATGTTTTTAGTATGTCGCGTCACTCTGCGTCACTTTCTACTTAATGTTGAAATGTAGATAAAGTCTTGTAGTTTACGCCTGTTAAAGATTTGTTGCATCTTTTTGCAACTTACTTAGTCTTTTTTACGTTTTAGAAGATGCCGCGCCAACTGTTCTCACACGTTGAAACGTTTGAAGCACTGGGTTCGACGATTATGTCAAAAGTGGAAGTTTGTGACTTTGTTAAAGGTAAATTAGAGGTAGAAAATTGTTCTGAAGAGATAACTGAATGCTCTATCCAACTCCTAGTCATAGACAATTTCTTGCATGTGTAGACGAAGCTTAAAAACGGTCTTAACTGATGTTTATTATGAAGTAAACAAATGATATACCGTACGTTGCTTTCACTCTAAATTCATGATTAAAACGTAAAACTATTTTTGTCCCCCTAGATTTCGATTTTGACCCACTACGCGCTGGTAGCCTACAGAAGCAATACTGGGAGCAACACAATGCAATAGCTTGAAATAGACACCGTTCATTTCTTTGTATACTAATTCCAGGATCAGGATCAAGGTCAAATTTAAGTTTCAGGAACTTCAGAAAAGGGAGTAGCCTACTACATTGTCACGGACTTAGAACTGTGTACTTGCCCTCTGGATAAACTGCCTTTAATACATTAATTTCCCGTTCCATAGAGGTTGGCTGGAATGTGGTGAAGCTTCAAGGTCAAGCTGACGGTTCTGAGCAGACAGATTTCCAGCCTCCCTTCAGTGGTGGGGGGGGGGGGGGGGGGAATTGCGAAAGCAGTCACTCGTCGTCAGGCGATATGAATAGCCTATTTTCTTAGTAGACTACGCATACGGCTAATATTGAATATGTTTCAAGTTGGGAAGACGCAGCAATTGAGGCAGTGAGTGAGAGTTGGATGGAACGGAGATATTTGGAGTTTTGCAGCTGCTCTCTCGCTGCATAAACGTGATTCACATTCTTCACAAAACAAGGGAAGGAGCCTGTGGATCTCTTTGATATTATGCACACTGAAGGATGAATGTATGCCCTACCCAATGGTACCAATAACTCAATTTTGGCAAAATCTCGGCATAGCCATCTCTCTCACTCACTGCCTCAATTGATATATTTTTAAATGACGAGTAGGATTTTCTGCTTGAATTTAAAAATTTGAAATATTTTCTTCCTCACAGATAATTGTTTGTTTTCTTGTGAAGTTCCAGGATGACCATGATTAAGAAAGAGCGTCTGCGCCTCACGGAGGTTAACCCGCAGCTCATATGCCAACTATGTAGTGGGTACTTAATCGATGCCACCACCATCCTGGAGTGCCTGCACTCATGTAAGTACATCCTCCCCTGCAAATCAATACGGTAGGCTACTCAAAATGTGAACAGATTTTGTTGTTGTTTGATTTGAGAGACTTGAACATCGTGGTCATTCAGCTCCGTGTGCTTGGCTGTGTGTGGAATTTTGTCTGATAACCTGTGCCATTTTGATGGCTGTACTAATATTAGTATTTAAGGTGAGGATTGAGAAGGAGGTGGCCGTGGCCTTAAGTTAGGAACCATCTCTGCATTTCCCTGGAGTGGAAGTGTGGAAACCACGGAAAACTAATACAAGGATGGTTAAGGTGAGAATCGAACCCATCTCTTCTCAGTTTTGCATCACAAGGATGAGTGTACCCCGCTTCAGCTCTTATACCAGAATTGAATTTGTTGGCAGTGCCGCGAATCGAACCCGGACCTCCGAGGCGACAGCCAAGCAAATGAACCAATAAAAACGAATCATTCCATTCAAGATCTATTATATCCTTGCTCCACGGAATTCTGGATTGCTTCTTGTTACTTGTGCCAGGCTCCTCTTTCATCTTCCATCAACCTCCCTAGGTCAAATCTTGTTCTCTTTAGGCTTCAACGGTAGTAAGGCATTCGAAGCCTAGGAAGTTTTTCCATTTTCTCGCCATTCGTGGCCCTCTCATTCACCTACTACCTTCATTTTCCAGGGTCCGAAACTACTCCACTTTTCCTTCTACTACGTAATGTTATGTCAACAGGCGTATGTGACCTCGATGTTTCACTACTTAAAATAATATCCACCGCCACCTGTCTCTGTGATGCAGAAAGTGTTATCAGAGAATGGAGTAACTTTCCCCTCGCAAATGTTCACAACCAGTGAAATATGGATTGTGGCCGAGGGGCTCTTAGCTGAGTCTAGCTATGAAGCTACTTGTGCAAGAATTTGTCATATTTCCTAAGTAATTCTCCTTCATTCCGAGACTCTTAACCACATATATGAGGGAGGGATCAGACATGTTCTGTTTTAGCTCTCATTAAACATGATGTATCCCATTAAGTATTATTGATTTCCCAGTGGTTCAGAAAACATAGGTAGAAAACTGAGAGACAAATGTAATTTATTGAACATAATAACTTTTTGGTTCTATAAAAGAGTTTTCTTTACATGGTACCTAATACAAGAAGGCCTAGGCTATGCCAAATGATAGAAATAAATTACCTAGATATTTCGCTCCTTAAAACAACAATTACCACCACCTGTAAGTCATATGAAGAAACCAGTTTGAAAGGACCAAATCTCTGTTAAAGTAATATAGATCATAATCAACAAGTTATCTCCAACAACATACGGTACATCAGCCTACTAGTTCATGTAGATTTTAGTGACCACAAAGTGACTGAAAAACAGCCCCTGATATCCCAAGTCCCCAAAACGAATTCACAAAAACAACAACAACAACAACGGTATAAGTAATATTTCATTTTGAGGTAAAATTATATTCCCGTGGTCCATTTCGGGGCCGATAAGAGCTGTATTCAGTAATATAGATATAGGCTATAGAATATAGATGCCATATTAAATAGTCAATGGACCAACATCAATCAAACGCAAAGGTACTCAATCACAGGGCTCGCGATTCATGGTTTCCACCATAAAATGTGTGTAATTAATAAATATCACCAAGCAGATGACCAATGCGTGTGTAAAATATGTGGCGAAAGGTGTGAACTTTATCAGATCAAGCTATGCAAAAGCAGGAGAGTGTCTCTTAATGACCTTATAAATGCAAGCAAATGAACAGTGCAACTGTGATCTAATGTAAACCCGTAACCTGATATTGTAAACCTTTCCTGGCCATTCGGCAGCAATAAATTTATTATTATTACAGTAGGCTATATTATGTTCTTACCTCTTGTAACCCTCTCCTGAGTTTCGTCACTTACCTTGTTCGAAGCAAGAAAGTACCGTGAGTGTGTATACATTTATTTAACCCAATTACACTGCTGGGGAAAGTAATTCAGAATTCCCTTTGGAAGGTTCCCAATTCTCGCAAGATTTATTGTGGAAAGAGTACACATGAAATATATATATATATATATATTAATGAATAATGATCGTGTGGCCTCCGGAGAGGCCAAATGCAGGTTTTTCTAGTTGACGCCCGTGGGCGACCTACGCGTCGCAATGAGGATGAAGTGAGATTGAAAACGTCACATACAGCCAGTCCCCGAGCCACGGGAATTAACCCCAGGAGATTAAAATCCCTGATGGCTCGGCCGGGAATCGAACCCGGGGCACTTCGTGCCAAAGCCTAGCGCGCTAACCATTTAGCCACGGAGCCGATCTATATATATATATATATATATATATACTAGCAACCCACCCCGGCTTCACCCGGGAAAGGTTTTGAATGCATTACGTTATAAGCGTTTTTCTTTCGATGTCAATGAACTACGACCTATATCCGCTTTACGCCTCGGCATGTTGGGTTAAAATCACTGACTGGACTATTAATTATATTATCATGGAGATGCATGTGCAACGAATTCTTGTCAGACGTAATTTAAGAATGGCGGGATGCATGAAACACAAATCCCCCCTCCGTCCAGTCTAAAAACACTTAGCCTATAGTGGTCGATGTATTGAAGGTAGAGATATGCTCTCGCGGGCTTTTTTGTGGAACATTTCATGCTGAACAATTCTTACATTCATAGTATGTTGATATGTGTAACGGTTTGCCCTGCGTAAGCTTAAAAAGCGCACGGACGCCAGGTTTCTTTACGGCGTTTTTACTGAAATCGATACTGCTTGGCTTCCTTTGATTATAAATAAATTAATTTGTACAGAAACCTTCCTCGATATATCCTTTACAGAATGGTGAAAACCGCATCAAAATCCATCCAGCGGTTCTCGAGATTACCCGTGTCATACAAGAATCGGGGACTTTGTTTTATACTAAGTAGAGATTTATTACATTTTCAGTCCAAAAGCTAAAACGCTTACACAGTACCAGCCTTGGATCCTTACTGAAACATCCATACTAATAGCTGGTGTAGCCCCGACGGGTGGCAATGCATGCACTGATTCTGGCATGCAGGTGATCATAGAGGAGGCGAATACTGTCTTGAGATCAATTAGCCTATTCTATCCCTGCTGGACCTTTACGCCTAACACTTGGGGACGAGTCACACGAGTCGTTCGCAGTAGCGTAGCGTGAGGAAAATAATTGGGTAGACACAAATAAAAAGAAAAACTGCAGTAACACATTTTAAAGAAAATGTTTCAAGTTTTAACTTAAATCTTACATACTTCATATTCCTTTTTTTTTTTAAACACAAATAGTGCTAAATGTTCCGGCATAACTCAACAAAATGACAGCGTTTCGCCCCGGTGTGCTATTGGCTCAACGGGCAATACATAATTTTCTTTTGAAAATTGTATATTCAATGCCAAGGTAAGGTTATAATTGCTTTGGAGTGGAGTTTCGACTCCCATAGTGCACTGGCTTTGCTCGTGAAGCGGATACAATTGTATCAAATACGTCTTGCAATGGCCTTCCCAGTGTGCACTTGTCAGTGTCTTCGTGAGGTGTGCTTTAACCAACTGAAGAGCCCAATAGCACACCGGGGCGAAACGCTGTCAAAGGAAAGGAAGGAAGGGAAGATTGTAGTTTTACGTGACCGTGAATCTTGTGATTATAAGCCACCTCCTTTTTACGTGGAATCCGAACCACAGGACATGGCATTTCACTTCGAAAATCTCACATGCATTGACCGGGAATCGAACCCGGACCGCCTTGGTGAGAGGCATACAGCTAGACCGCTGAGCCACCACGCCCCCGAAACGCTGTCATTTTGTTGAGTTATGCCGGAACATTTAGCACTATTTGTGTTTAAATATATAATGGCTCAACGGGCAATACATAATTTTCTTTTGAAAATTGTATACTACATATTCCCTTGGCTTCATGTAAAAGAACTAAGTTTAATTGATGAGCGTAACAATGTACAAATAATGCCATGGGACAATGCTGTCTGATAATTGCTTGAAGACCATTGTTGCTACCCGACATGACAGTAGCTCCAGCATATGTCCAGTTAGTTAGTTATTGAGGTTTTAAGGGACGGACTATTTTCTCACCTATTTTATATTCTTCCAGATCGAAAATTACGTGTGTATTTCCGAACCCTGTGCACTTTTATCTAATGATACATCGAAGAAACTACAAATATTTCCTCAACTCTCGAGTTACAGACATATCGCACAATTACACTTAATTGAGCTTTGAAGGACACGTCATTAGTCTCATCTGCCTGATTGGCCACAAATTCAGATGACGAAAGCTCTTCTGCAATCCTTTCCCTTACTGCATTAGTGACAGATTGGATTAAATCATTTTGGATGTCTCGAGACGTTCCTTCAAAAACAGAGCTGCCTTCAAGCTGCCTTCTTTCATAAATGATTCTTCTATTGCCAGCAAATCGAGGGTTTCTAAATAATTGCCCTTATTAAGAGATTTGTGGTCTTCTCTGTGCCCTCTAAAGGCAAGTTCTTGCCGCCCGAGATGGCACACCATCTATTAGGCGACCCACTATTCGTCTATTTCGTTATGTTTCACAGCTGCTAATCGCGATGTTTCCACTAAACAATGCTCAATTCTATTTCTTGCTAGCATGTGAAACATCTCTGCATTATTAATGTGTTTCTTGGTTCCTGAATGTTTTATAGAGTTTTGACTCATTTTTTTTATTGTTGTGATACCGTACGGGTCCATGGTTCTTCGCCCCCAAAAATCAAACAGTAATAACAATGAAGTGACTTTTTGTGCTTTCTTTTGTCGTGTGGCCTCCTGAGAGACCGAGTGCAGGTCTTTCTAGTCGACGCCCATGGGCGGCCTGCGTGCCGGGATGAGAGATGGAATGGATGAAGATGGATGAAACTGGGCAAGGATGTGGAAGGAAGCGGCCGTGGCCTGTCAGAAGGAAAATGGGGAAACCACGGAAAACCATTTCAAGGACGGCCGACGGTGGTGATCGAACCCACGCATCTACCGAGTCATCAGAGAGCTTGGCCTCATGACCTAACGCTGCTCTTTAGCGAGCGTAGCTACCGCTGTCGGTACTTTGCGTGCTGAGAACCACATAACCATCTATATTTCGAATGGCAACTACTTTGAAATTTTCTTGTAGGCTAACTTTGCCATCTTTTTGGGACAAATCCAACTGAGAGCCATTTATTTTAGATTTTAGTTTCAACTTTTGTTCAAGTGTTTATGATGATAGTGAATTAGACTACTATGAAGAAATCTTACAGAATCAAGGTTACACTGTTCATGTCAACTAATAGCTCATTACTTCCCATGGTTAATATAACTAGAAACAAAGGCACAGTAAGTACAGGATCACGATACGTTCACCACATCGCGACAGAAAATACATGTCTATTAGGTTCACGGCAGGCAGCGTGGAGGGGCATGGAGGGGATGGCGGCCTCCCAAGTGTCTATCTGCCTCGTTGTTGGTACGCAGGATGCAAGTGTTGAAACTTTTAAATCATGAAAATTACTATTAAGGCTTAAGAACTAGGAAGAAAAACAACATTACAATAAATAATAATATAACCTGTCATTTGTTTCGTAAATTTGGATAGACAGTGTCTACCTTGTCTACCCTGACGCTACGCTACTGGTCGTTCGTAATCCAACCATATCCTGCACGTAGTCGGTTGGACAAAAGTCCGACGATCGTGGACGATAGGGAAGTGTTGAAAGAGAACATCACCTTCCTGTTTTAAAAACGGGTTTAACAACATGCTTCACGTAGATCTCCCAAGCGTTGGTCAGCGTTTCCTTCAAAAGCACCAAAGGCGAACTAGAGTTCTAGTATCTTGTGAGGCCTAGATCTAATTCGTACACGTGAATGACCATACTTGCGTGCAAGCAGAACCTGCTGAACACCTCGGCGCCATTCCATCTTCCAGGTGCTCTTCTGGCGGCATCAGTCAAACCGTTTCATGTCGATGCTGTCGCGTGAATGGCAGTAACAGGTTCCAAAGGTTCTTTGTGACACTTCTGTTGCCAGACTGGCATACATAACGTGGAAGTCCAGAACCACCCAACACAGGTGTGGGAATGTTATTATTTATCTGCTGCGACCAGTATCGGTGCACATCCAATTCTCCGAAAGGTCCATCCTACCACTTGAACGGCCACATTTGATCCCTCTCAAATTCGCTCTACTTGGCGTCTTCGTGGCATGACGTTTGCTTGTTACTTTCTGGCAGGTGGCGTTGTCTTGCAAAGGAATAGCTCTGATAGCTATGTCGCAACGTCATCAGCTGGCGCTAGCGGTACATCCTTGATATCATAATGATATCGTCATCCGATCAAAATCGATATCGTCCTTCTAGGTGTTCTTATTTTCCCCAGAAATTTTACGTTGAATTGCTCAGTACCTCAAGAACGCATAGGCCTACTTGATTTACTGAATGTTGTTGTTGGCACCCACATCACATTGGCTCTCAGCCACGGATTCCGGCCACTACTCCGCTTCCATAAGTGGAGAGAATGACCTTAGTACTGCTCTATGGAGGGCACAGCGGTGAATAAAGGAAGAGAGTGTTCAACCTATGGAGCTCACACAAATGATATAGGCCAGTAATTAAGATTAGCAAAGAGCACTAAAAAACTTAAAATAATATGCACTGCAATTGTGACGTCAGTAGGTCTACGTGAAAAAGGTGTACTTTATCAAAGTCCAAGCATATCATCGTAACGTAGGCTTGGTGTTGAAAATATAATTGTAAAATTTGGACAGGCTATCAAACAAATTCTGCACACACCCAAGTACACAGGGTTGAAATGACCATGATGCCCAAGCCCCTAAATGAAGTAACAACTTGAGGAAATTGTAATTTTTATGTATTTTTTTACGTTAAATTTATCAAAACTCATGTCGCTAATGGACCGCAACAGTGACAAAACTCAAAAAATTACGAGATCCATTAATTTGTTGTTGATTTATTTAGGGTCTTCGTGACATCGTGGTCTGTAGCCCCGTGTACTAGGGTGTGTGTATAATTTGTTTGATTGCCTGTCTTATTGTTATAGTGTAGGCTATGCATTTGTAATTCATCAAAAGTTTGGTGCTTTTCAGTCGGTCAACACGAATGTACCCAAAAAGAGCTGGGTTATGTCCTAATCCTCAAATAAATTACATGAGATTAATAAATACACTAGGATGACCGGTTTCGATCGTCAAGCGATCATCATCAGATCCATTACACTTAGGCTATAACATCTATGTTTGAGAATACAGGTGGGAAATATTTACAATATGTACAATTATTTAGTTGCAGTATTGGTAATGCAACTGTCGGTGTATGCTAAATGTAGTATATCTAATGTTAGGTGAAATCCTAAAATGGTGGTAAAAATCTGGAGTTTTTCTGTTTGGGGTGATTATATGGTTATACAAAATCAACTATGGTTATACTGTAATAATACAGGCTGATACTTATCCGGTTGTCTTCCTGACTGGAACTTCGAGCAGTTGCGTGTTCACACTAGCACCAGTTTTCGTCGACTAACCTGGGTGTTAACTGGACGAAATTGGTTTTTCCATTCTCCCCCCTTTGTTCCTGTGTGCTTTCTGAGGTCAGTGCTATGTTTATTTGTGTGACGTTGACAAATCTAGATAATACTGTATGTTATTGAATACAGGAAGATCTACAACTATTAAAGACCGTGGAACTGCCTTCGCCACGCGTGGACTAAAAAGCTATTCAACTAAGCGCTGCCCGGTCTATTGAAGACGTCCCGGCACCTTTAATACTGCCGCGCATACCGGCCTAGATTTATTGCAGAAAAAAAGTACATAGTACACCTGATCCAGATAACATTTACCTATTAACCACCGCTATTTCCCCCCCCCCCCCCCCCCTTTGTAATTCAGATGAGGATTGGGATGATGCAGCGGTAACACTATCGCCTCCTGTGTCCGAAATTGTGGGATCGAATCCCAGCGCATACAGTTGGCATTTAAGGGTATTTAAAAGCGAGAGAGACGTGTCAGCAGATTTTCTGGCACTTTAAAAAGATCCCCTTAGAGGCAAAATTCCAACATCCTGACGTCTCTAAAAATCGCAGTAGTTAAGAGGGATGTTAAGGAATAACATATTATTTTTATTGTTAGTCTAATATGTCGCCTCCGTAGCGTAGCGGTCAGCATGGTTAGCTGCCGCCCCGGAGGTCCTGGGTTCGATTCCCGGCTCTGCCACGAAATTTGCAAAGTGGTATGAGGACTGGAACGGGGTCTACTCAGCCTCGGGTGGTCCAATTTAGTAGAGGGGATTCGATTCCCACCTCAGCCATCCTCGAAGTGGTTTTCCGTGGTTTCCCACTTCGTCTTCGGGCAAATGCCGGGATGGTACCTACTGTAAGGCCACGGCCGCCCCCTTCCCTCTTCCTAGCCTATCCATCCCAATCTTCCATCCCTTCCCCTCCCTCATGAGGCCCCTGTTCGCTTTGCAGGTGAGGCCGCCTGGGTGAAGTGCTGATCACACCTCCCCAGTTGTATCCATCCCGACCAGATCTTCCACGCTCCACGCTAATATTATTAGACTATTATTATCTTATAGACTATATAATACGCTAAGGTGTATGTTTCACAAAACTCAAGCTCCTAAACCAGAGGGAGTTAGAAGGTGCGGTTTGTGCCAAACTCTTTCAAATCGTCTCAATGGTACAGGAACAATCGTTAATATCTTGGTAAGTCAACGGAAATATATTTGTTAAGTGAGATTATACAAAGAAACTACCAGAAGTGTGTCACGTCAATCCCACATAATAATAAAGCCGCGCGGGTGGTATATACACATAGGGGCGCCGACCGTACTGAGCATTCAAAAGAAAGGGAATTACCCGCAGCACTCTGGTCCATAAATATCTACAATTTGTATTAAAAGTGCGATTAAACAAAGAAACAAAACGATAGCCCCTACCAGAACTGTGTCGCGTCGAGCCCGCATAGACTACTAACAAGGCTGGGCGGGTGGTCTATCCGCTAGTTACTATTATTATTATTATTATAGTGATGGTTTTATTTCCTAGACTGCATGGATCTTTATTTATTTTTATTTAGTCAATTTACCCTCTAGGTTGGTGGTTCCCACAGACTCAGCGAGGGAACTCACCACTACCGCCTCTAAGGGCAGTGTCCTGGAGCTTGGAACATTTGGTCGGAATGGATACAACTGGGGAGGTGTGATCAGCACTTCGCCCAGGCGGCCTCACCTGCAAAGCGAACAGGGGCCTCATGAGGGAAGGGAAGGGATGGAAGATTGGGATGGATAGGCTAGGAAGAGGGAAGGAGGCGGCCGTGGCCTGACAGTAGGTACTGTACCCGAAATCCGGATAGTAGGCTGTCAGATATCCGCCCCCTCAATCGGATTGCCAATAATCAAACGCGCCGGCATAGCTACATCAATGAAAATGGCACTGACAGATACTATCGAGATTAGAGCACAATAGTTAACAAGAAAATTATTGTGGAACACACCAAAATATACGGGGTTTCATACTTACCTTTACTTACCTCTCAAATATATCTCGGGGACTGGGTTGTCAACTGGATCACTTAAAAGTATGTCCTCACAATAACCTCCACCATGATATTTAAAATGAACCAGAACGAAGACGAGAAACTTTAAACTGCACAATAATTTATTTCACATAAAGAATGATATTAATAAATGAAACAACAAAATTAACGTGGCCATCAGAAGCCATCGATCACATAACCATGTCCTCCTGTAGGACCTGTATTCTCCACATATAATGTTTTAGCTTTCTCAAGCTCCTAGCAACGAAAATATAACACTGCAATGGGAATGGAAACGGGATTTGGGATGAGACACACATATCAATTGCTTTGCGTGTTTATATACTGCATATTTTATTTATAGCCACAAGGCTATTATGAAACGCCCTTGGTCTCAGTAACACAGTTGTCCGGACCAGCTGCAAAGCACCTGTGTCGTCAAAACGGACACCCGTTCGTTCAACCCTACCATAAGCGTGCTACCTCAGAGCTCGGCTCTCTCCTTTTAAACACATAAATGTTCACATCTCAACTGAAATATTATCACGCAAATGTCTTACATGCTTCATTCAAACACCAGTGGATTCCTCCAACAATCCCAAATCATGATTATTTGTTTAAACCACTTGCTTAACTTGCATTGTTTAGAGTATATATAAAAAAACTCTAAATGTTAATAACAAAAGTTCATTAATTATTTATAACAATAACAAATTGTTTATAACAATGTCAAATGACGATTGAAAATGTAATACACGCTTCTATTAATCACTATCATTTTAAATTATTTAACAAAGATATTTACAAAATTAATTTTACAATATTAAATTGTTTATATTATTTATACAAGGAATACATTGAACCACACGTTTATCCGGTTGATAATTACTCAAATCGAGTTGATATAATCGACCAATGAAGGTTAGTTATATTAAACTGTCAAATTCAGGTTTAATAATGTTTAATAATAATTATTAATATTTGTGACTGTAACCTCCATTCAAAATCTTTATCTCAAATTATTTAACACTCTTGTTAATTTTAACAGTATCTTCATATGAATAATCTTTCAAAGAACAAGAACAACATTCAGCGGGAAAATACTTCACTCATAACGCACAAACATGGCACATCAATTGGCCCAAAATTCATCATATATCTACATATATATGGCATAAAAATCTTCCAAACTACACACAAAAACCTCCACTATTAATTCTTCAACTTCATTAATTATGTGGGAACCTCCTTCATTATTCAAGGGCATTACTCAACAGCGACTTTTACACGTCCACTGAACTATCGATTATACATCCATTGTTCCTCTTTAAAAATTCTTATATTCATCAATTGTAATAATGACTGTTATTATTTAACCTTCGTGGGTTTCATTCATGAATCGATATGAAGTAAAAATTTGCCAATCACAAATAAATTTAATAGCAAATACGATTAGACACTCCTGCCTGGTCTATCAAAATTGAGATTAACATCTTCAAAGTATCGCAGTATAAAAATACTATCTTCAAACAAAGATCAACTAAACTGCAAAATAGTCGAATAGAATACAATCAGATTGTGGAATGCAAACATTATTGTTCCAATCTAGAATTGAGAAAAACTCCTATCTTCATTATTCATTACTATAGTGTATTCAATAAATTGTAATCAACGTTCGTATTTCATAAAATTGTCTATAATGCAATGGTAAATGTCTATGTTGCAATCATGTTCATAAGACGACTAGTATTTCAAAGATCGTCGATATCGTAGTAGATTTTAATGCTCTAAAATCTTTTAAATTATTCTTCTTTCTTGAGGATGACAGAAAATTGGTCAAAGTAATTTACTGAATAGAATTACTTTAATAAAATGACACGCTGTCTGAATTCAAATCTGCCATAGCAAATCGTTAACTTTACAGTCAAATCGTGACTACAAAAATATGCAAATTACTGAAAGAATCTAAATCATCAGTCTCAACTGATCCAAAATTATTTAAGTATGCCAATGACATAGCAATGTCTCAAAAATCGAAGAAAAAGGCATAAATCATCGAAGTGTACTGAGTACAAAAATATCAATCAATAAAATGGGGCAAAAGGTAGGACAGAAAATATGGGAAAAATGTTTGCTCAGATATCGCTACAATACTGAAATAATACAAGAAACGTTCACGACTACCTTATCTGCCGATTGAAGTTCCAGAGGAAAATTCCCCAAAGAAGACTGCTGGTGGATCCATTTCACCAACGTAAAGATGAGCTCCATCCTCGAAACAGGAATCAGCGTCCTCGGAGAATCGAACTGCTTCCTCCTCCGAAATGGCACTGCTCCGTGGATACGAAACATCCTTCCTGCAAATTCTTCATTGTGCGCCGGGATAACCCTGGCCTCTCTTGAAAGTTCTCTGAAGTTCTTGCAGGAATTCGTCATGAAGTTTAGTGTAGTTATTTCCGCAGAAATATTCATAGTTGTGGAGTATGAAAATATTTCCACTGTTATCTGGTATAATTCAGCGATGGATTAACGATGCATGAGTGTAGTTGGATGTTCACTACATGCTCGCTTTTGTAGAAAGACGATTAACGAAGTTCCATGCTGTTACTTTACTCCAATGATCTATGTCCCAATTGCATCAAAGCCTTAGCCTTTCATCTCAACTGCAGTTATAATGATCAAAAGCACTGCAATATTATAGTGTTCCATAGTCGAATGTATCGTTGTAATACCAAACTGTTGCACTCCACGTGTCAGCCGTAGTGTATAACGTGGAATATGAAAGTGTTTCTCCTGTGGCGAGAAAATCACTTTTGTTGGCAGCCTAAAAGTTCCAATATCTTTCGAAGTATCACTGTGAAATCGTTGAAATCTTGTATACACCTTAATGTTATACTGCCTAATAGAATTATCATAAAGGCTGAAGTTAGCGCTTGATATCTTGACTGGTGGAAACGTTAATGTGCGCGTTTCAACTTCACCTAGTTTTGAGCAGCGTAGAATGGAGCTGCCCCGAGTTCGTTCGATGCGGCAAGGCTTCCACCTCACGCTAAAGACACCTTACTTCACTGAATCACTTGACAATAACTCTATATCACCAGAAATATATATGCGATCACAAGTATTAGATCTGAGCGTATGAGATCTGAGTATGAGCTGAGTATGAGAGCTCCTCTCTCCTGTGCACGACCTTTTATCAACTTCTTAAGGGGCGTAACCATCCCTTCCATAGCCTGTTGCTGCGTCATTGCTGGAAGTTTTAACTTTGGCTATTCTTGACGGATTTTCAAAATTCAAAAACTCAAAATTAATTTCTTCAAAATTCCAAATCAATGCCATAACTGAAAATAGATTTCCATAAATCTGCATGCCAAAAGTAATCGAATATCGTAGTTTCAGCAATCTCCGTCTTCCTTCCAAACTATCGTTCATTGGTTTGCGTCTCTCCTCCAATAGCGTAGCTTCTTCCTTAGCACAATACCTTGTTTCCTGCGACTGCGTCGTAAATCTCTGAGCTTTCTCGAACAAAATCATGACGTCACCAAGAATCTCAGCTCAATCAGCCTACTGGCATGAATCCTACGTCATCCGTGCCTACGTCATGAATATCCACGTCATAACTATGACATCCATAACTTTACTGATATTTTCCAATACAGCCATCGTGGTCTCAATATAATTCAATTTCCGGGGGCAGTACCATCCCGGCATTTGCCCGAAGACGAAGTGGGAAACCACGGAAAACCACTTCGAGGATGGCTGAGGTGGGAATCGAACCCCCTCTACTCATTTGGACCACCCGAGACTGAGTAGACCCCGTTCCAGTCCTCATACCACTTTGCAAATTTCGTGGCAGAGCCGGGAATCGAACCCAGGACCTTCGGGGCGGCAGCTAACCATGCTGACCGCTACGCTACGGAGGCGACTCTACATGGATCTACGAACGAAATATGTATAGTATATCGTCGGCTTACAAGTGAAACACGCTAAATCGCAGAAAGAGTTATGAGGAACTGTTTCTTGGATCTGTAGGTCTATGGTTAGAGCCCTACGCGGATAAACATTGCACGACTGTTATCCGCTTCCGCCCCGCATCCGCATGTTTGTTATCCGAATCCACTGGCTTTACAATAATATTTTTATACAGATAAACCATAAATTATTAATGCAACACCTTTAGACATTTGAGGAGAAAGTCGCTCCCTTAGGCTTTGTATGTCATGTGCTATGTTTAAAATGAATGCTACACAGCCAGAATTGCGACCCTTTTCAGTTCGGAGTATTAATTATACTTAATGACATAAATTGAATGACATTAGCTTAAATAATCTTACATTTGTCATGGAAAGAACATAATGGAAAAATATGAAACAGTAGCCTATATCGTGAACAACCGAGCCCTAGTAATGATATTCAACAAGTTCGGATTGTATTCTAAAAACTATCCGCAATTATACTCCAAAATACATTATCGGCAGCTTATCCGCTCTCCGCACAGCCATGCTAACTATATCCGCATGGCGAATAATTTTGCGGATATACGCATCCGCGCAGGGCTTTACCTATGGTTAGAGATGAGCACGGGTAAACCGTGAAAAATATTCGTACTGAGGCCCGTAAACAACTACAAATGTAATACTGTATATAAGTTTTAATGAAGAGGCTAGATTAAAACAGTTCCCAGCGCAGGTAGCAGTCAGTTGTGCTCAATTTTGTGTTTTAATGTCGCGAGCGAGTGTTGGAGACATATAGGCCTACCTCGCCCCTCCTGCTGTCATCTTCGTCCCTTACCTACTTCCTCTCACCGCAAACACGTTCTTTTCGAAGCCAAGCTGTATACCGAGTGGGCCATCAGCCCCTTACAATTGAGATTAATGCAACCAGCAGCTTACAACATAACCTACAAACATCGTTCCCTCTTCCTGTCCAGGATTAATACAACAAATATTAATACGCTGTAGGAAACAGCAGTAATCGTTATCGCCAATGTTGGTTCCATATTTGAAACTCAGAAGAGCTCTCAAATTGAGCTAAGCTTAAGTTGGGTACCATATAAACTGTACATTAAGACTATGAACAGATCATATATGGCTGTGAACTGCGTCGACCCACCAAGGCTGGTAATAGTTCAGGAAGATAGCTAAAGATGATTGAAAAGCCAGAATTAAATGCTAGAAGACAGGTTCGATTCTAGGCCTGGTACTCAATAACTTTAATATTTACCTTGGATGTGATAAGGTCTCAAACTTACGAAAGGCAATGGCTGTTAGTTGTCTGCTATAAGGTTTCTCCGCAGATCAGTAACATGTCAATGGATACTTCGCGAAGAAATGAATAAGGGTTGTATTGTGACCCATGTTTCGAAGGAGTGGAGTTCACGCAATCTTCACGAGTTATTGTCGTTCCAATAGGGCATGCTTTGCCATATTCTTTGTACTAGGAAGCTGTGAAATATTTACCGATATTCGGGCATTGTGTTTTATATCTAAAAACGATAACGTTTTAGTGCAACCCAGCTAAAAATTGAATACAAACAGGAACATTTTTTTGATGTGTAACATCTTTCCGCTCGGTTGCTGGATAGTTTTGTGGGAGTGATTTTGAACATTGGGGACGGAAGTGGATCGGAACGATCGAGCTGGCAGTGGTGGATCAAACGGAAGTATGCACTGCCCGCTCGATCGATCAAACGGAAGTGTACTAGCTGGCAGTGGTGGACAACGGAAGTATGCACTGCCCGCTCGATCAATCGAATGGAAGTGTGCCCTAGCTGGCAGTGGTGGACAATGGAAGTATAAGACGCACTGCCAACTCGATCGATCGATCCAGCTGGCACTGGTAAGAGAAACAATCAGCACGCGGTGTCGAAAATTGATACCATGACGCACTCTCGGCCGTGTGGAATGTATATGACATACTGAACGGAAAACGCTCATGCGAACTCTGGTGTCAAGTTATTTAAACAAATGACTTGGTACATGTTTGAAGTCTTCGCATCAGTATTTAAATGGTAAAATGGCTTAATATCAAACATTGTAAGTAGTCGGCATTGCATTGGCATAAGGCATTTTAAACTCAATGTCACTCAGGAACATTATCGAAACAAGCAAAATATAAATGAAACTTAATTCCGTAATGCAGTATTATTGGAACGTGGAAATAAGTCACCATCTTGTGCACTATATTAGCGTAGTCGAAATAGCCGTGGGGTTATTGCGTATGACATTGAATCTAGAGATCTTAGGTTCTAATCCTGGGCGATGTAGATATTTTTGCTACCAGATTATCATCTTAAACGATATTTATCATATCAATATGACTCATTTTAACAGAATCCATATGAAATTACGTGTTGGTCTGTGAATCAAGAGGACCTGTTTATAAGGAATTTAAGGTTATGAGCGGTGTCGCGTCTATTAATCTAGTTGATCCATATCGTATTCTTTATTTAGGCTAGTGCTCGTGGAAGCTACAAATCATCTAATAAAATTAGTTCCGTATTATAAACTACAATATCTGTAAAACACACCCTTTTACAATAGATTAATATTTGTGCCAATAATAGTATAAAATACCGGAGTATCAACAATTTCACGTGAGGTTTCTTCTATGTCAGATGTTACACATCATATGCGACTACTGTAGGCCTAAGGCTCGTAATTTTTTTTTAAATCACTCTTTGAAAAAGTGTAGGATGGATAGGCCTAGCTTTTTCTTCTTGACCTGGTTTATTAGCTCTTTTCTACTGAGCTATTGCGAGTCGTGACATGCAGTTCACAGCATATTTATTAGACTACCAGTTCATAGTTTTTATATAAGCCTACACGTCCCGTCTTAACATAAGGTACGTGATCTTCGTATCTATGTTTGTTTTATGAGTATAAGTTATTGAACCACAAACATTTAACTAACATTGGACGCTAACGATTCCTTGTAAGCCCGAACATACCGCTACGTTGTATCAGTCTTGCATAGAACGAGGGTCCGTTGTTTGCAGGATGTCAATAATAAATTATCGGCTAAATTATTAAAAATAAAGTGCACATATTATGCATAGTGATGATAAACAAACTTTCATTCACAAAACATCACAATCCCCGATTTGCACAAGAAATTACATGGTGTCTACTGTAGGAGTATATGGCAGGAGAATGACGTCTAGGCGTATATGCAGTATACATGTTTAATACGAACTGAACGACAAGGTTACATGCAGGTGTATATATACAAAAACAGACAAAAGAATCAACGAGAACATTCTCGTAACTAGAACCGCCACCAATGGCGTTGCGCTTCCTGGCGCTGTATTTAAACCATGGATCAGCTGTTGGGTTACATATTTCTAACACACCCACTTAAACCAATAGCTGATCTAGAATGCAATAGACAGTTGTCATCAGACTTCAATCATAGAGTACCCTGAAAACATAATACAATTACTGAAAACAGTTTTGAACACTATGTATACTTAAAATACTAATTAACAGTTCAATCCCATTCCTTGGGTACAATACACATGTTTTGGTTTAGGTAAAGGTTTGGTGAGAATGTCTGCAATCATTTCTTGTGTGGACAAATAGTGCAATGAAATGATTCTCTCTTGAACCTTTTCCCTAATGAAATGATGTTTGGTGTTGATGTGTTTAGTGCGCCTATGAAAAACAGGATTTTTTGCAATTTTCTGTGCACTTTGACTGTCATTATACAAATCAATTTCTTGATTACAATCCATCAACACACACTGCAAATCACATTCACCTTTAACAAATTCAATTTTAATTGGACCTTGATTAGAACCAATCAAATCAAACATCATATTCTTAAGATAAACTGCTTCCTTCGCAGCCTCTGACAAAGCTACATACTCAGCCTCTGTCGATGAGGTAGCAACTGAGCTCTGCTTATGAGCTTCCCATGATATGGCAGCATTAGCAAGCTTGAAAAGATAACCAGTATAGGACTTACTATCACTATCTGTGGAAAAACTGGCATCTGCAAACCCTACCAAATCTAAACCAGTGCTCTTAAAAATGAGTCCTTGGTTTATCGTACCTTTAAGATACCTAAGTACCCTTTTGGCTGCAAGCCAATGCTCCTCACTGTGGCAAGAATTAAACTGACTTAAATATGACAATGCATAGGCAATATCTGGTCTAGTACACACACTCAAATACATGAGTGAACCTATCAGCTGCTGATAAGGTTTATCGTCCACGCTTTTGGCTTTAGACAATTTCATATTTACTTCCATAGGAGTACCGATGGGATTAACATCAGTCATCTCAAACTTATTGAGCAAATTTTTTATGAACTGCGTCTGAGAAATTTTGAGTATATTGTTATCTGTGTCCCTTTCTATTTGCATTCCAAGAACCTGAGCAGCAGGTCCAAGATCTTTCATCATGAAATTTTGTTTTAAGACATCTTTTAGTTGACTAACTTCCTGTGGATTATTGTGGAACACAAAGAAATCATCAACATACAGAGCAACAAGAATTACAGTATTACCGATACTCTTTCTGTAAACACATGCCTCATTATGACTGTTTGTGTAGCCCGAAGCAGACAGAACTGTATGAGCCTTTCTGTGCCACATATGTGCAGCCTGCTTTAGTCCATAAATGGCCTTTTTGAGCAAACAAACCTGGTCTTCCTTTCCCTTCACCTGGAAGCCCTCTGGCTGACACATAAATATTTCCTCCTGTAACTCTCCGTTGAGAAAAGCAGTCTCAATGTCTAGATGATCAATCTGTAAATTTAATTCAACCGTTAAAGCAAACAACATTCTGAGTGTGCCATGCCGCACAACTGGTGAGAATGTCTCAACAAAGTCAATGCCAAATTGCTGTGAAAAACCCTTTGCAACCAACCTTGCTTTATATTTTACAACATCACCATTTGTATTACGCTTAGCTTTAAACACCCACTTATTCTGTACAATGTTTTTACCTTCTGGTTTAGGAACTAAAACCCACGCCTTATTAACCATCATGGAATCCATTTCGCACTTCATGGCTTTATGCCATTCCTTAGAGTAAGGTGATGACAAGGCTTCACTTACTGTACATGGTTCACGTTGATGAGAACAATGAGTGTAATGCAGAATGTAATCAGGATATTGTCTTGGTCTTCTTTCTCGCTGGGGGTAGCGACGCGCTTCCTCATTGTGCTGTGATGGATTATCTTGATCAGGCTCAACTTCCACTTCTTCATTATGCTGTGGAGCTGGATCTGGAACATCCCTATCACATGCAGTCAATAGTGGTTTACTGTTTTCAGTGGTTAGGGGTATTATTGTATTCCCTGGTACCACTGGAGGATCTGTTAGAGCAGAGAAAGACATCTCATCAAAAATCACATCTCTCGCTGTGATTAATTCATGGGTTACTGGATGCAGGAGCCGGTACGCCTTTTTCTCATCCGAATACCCAACAAATACCATTCTCTCAGTCTTGGGATCAAGTTTTCTTCTCAGCTGATCTGGAATATGAACATAGGCATTACATCCAAACACTTTTAAGTGCGTCAGGTCTACTTTCTCTCCAGTCCACATTTGTTCTGGTGTTGAATTTGGTGTTTTCCGTGCAGGAGACCTGTTGACAAGATATGCAGCTGTATTGACAGCTTCTGCCCACATGCGTTTGTCACAAGCTGCACCTTGCATCATAGCGAGTGCTCTTTCATTCAGAGTCCTGTTCATGCGTTCTGCAGTTCCATTTTGCTCTGGTGTGTACCTCACTGTTAGCTGATGCTTGATGCCACGCTGTTTGAAAAACTCATCCATAGCTTTATTACAATACTCCCCACCATTGTCAGAGCGTATGACCTTGATTTTCCTTTCACACTCAATTTCAACAGAATTAGCAAATTGTTCAAAGATTTTTCTTACCTCACTTTTCCTTTTTAGAAAAAAGACAAAAACCTTCCTCGTATGGTCATCGATGAAGGTGAGAAAATATCTGGCTCCTCCCCAGGATTCCTCAGGCATCGGTCCACACAGGTCACTGTGCAACAGGTCCAGTCGGTTCTTGGCACGATGCTTGGTGGTCTTGAAGGGCTGTCGAGCTTGTTTCCCTTCTATACATGGAACACAGAGCTGCTTTTCACCCGAAAAATCAATACCGGTAGCCAAACCATTTTTTAACAAGTCCATCCCCACGTGATTGAGATGGCCTAACCTTTTGTGCCACAATTCTCTGGAATTAGAACTTTTTGAACAAACACTTTTAGCATCACTTAAACAAGACACTGCTGATGCATTTGCACTTACAGAACCTGAGTTATTTAAGATATAAAGTCCATTTGACTCTTCAATCAATAATTGCACATCACCTGTAACTTGACAGTCACTGTCTTGAAACACTTTACAACCTTCTTTATCAAAAACAATTACATGACCCTTTTTAACAATACTGTTCACAGAGAGCAAGTTTGCTGTAAGGTTAGGTACATACAGAACATCGCTCACCTTTGTAAAAACATTTGCTTGTACTGGAACATCACCTATGCCGCCACTATATAGTTTACAATCGTTTGCTACGGTGACTTCATATCCAACCTCCCTTTTATCATCGAATTTTGACATCCAATCCACTCTACCAGTCATGTGTTTGGAGGCTGCGGAGTCCATGTACCAGCTGTCTGCTGAGTGGGTATCAACTCCAAGTGCTGTGAGCAGAGCCCTACCCTTCTTTTCTTCTTTCTTCTCTAGTGGCTTGGCATCTGCTTGATGTGCTGCTGTCTTGTTTTGGTGTTTGCAATCTTGTTTCCAGTGGCCAGTTTTACGGCAGTTCCAACAGAACGGTTTCTTGGGTTTAGTATTCTTGAATCCACTCCTGTTGGTGTAGAGTGCTGTTTCTTTGCTGGAGCTGCGTTTGTCTTCCTGTAGCAGTTTACATTTCACAAAGTCACTAGTCAACTCTGCACCTGAATTTTCCAATGCCATAATCATAGGTTCATAGTCATCAGAAAGTCCCTGCAAGAGCAAGGCACCTAGAAATTCATCATCAAGTGGTTTTTTAACTGCTGCTAGCCGCTGGGAGAGCCCCAAAACTGTGGTGACATATTCTTCCATAGTCTTGAATTGTTCAAGCTTGGTGGAACACAGTTGGCGAAGAATTCTTGTGTGCCTGTTGGCGCCTTTATCTTCATATGCCATCTCGAGCGAATTCCATGCTGCTTTCGCCGTTTTTGCTTCCATGACGTACGGAAAAACACTCTTTTCCACCATAAGGTTAATCTTGCACAAAGCACGTTCGTCGCGTCGTACCTTAACCTCTGCGCCCGTTTTATCATCTTCTGCATAACCAGATATGCACTTCCAAAGATCATCGTGCATAAGATAATTCTTCATCTGGAAACGCCAGTCAATGTAGTTTTCTCTCCCCTTCAGTTTCTCGAAGCTATAAAGAGAACCGGTGCTTGATTCCGCCATGATGCACACACTTATTACACGCGATCACAGTTTTGTTAATTCAAATAGAATCACACTGGTCAGAAAACTATACACTCGTCAATGATCCTGCTGGAGCCCATAACCTGTAGGAGTATATGGCAGGAGAATGACGTCTAGGCGTATATGCAGTATACATGTTTAATACGAACTGAACGACAAGGTTACATGCAGGTGTATATATACAAAAACAGACAAAAGAATCAACGAGAACATTCTCGTAACTAGAACCGCCACCAATGGCGTTGCGCTTCCTGGCGCTGTATTTAAACCATGGATCAGCTGTTGGGTTACATATTTCTAACATCTACTACATTGTATACAGCATAATTTACATACGCAGGATTCATCAGGGTCGTGAAAGTATTCGGTATTGCACAGTTTATGGTGATACTCATGTACCGCCATCGAATTAACAAAGTGTCGCAAGTCTTGGTTAGTGTTCATCCATGTCCTAGTCATCATGGCATCCGTTGTGTAAAACTCGAGCCAGATTCGTCCCTCTTCTGTATTCTTTCCTGCATTAGTTTTTTCCAGGCGTCTGTGGATGGTAGCTCTCTCTTCAACCGAAGGTCCTCAATGAAGAAGGTCTCCCTGGCGAGTTCATATGCTAATCTAGATGTTGTATATTTCGATATTGAGCCCAACAGACGAGCTGTCAGGGTTGCCACTAACCGCAATGACTTCCTAGACAACTCACCTGCCGAACGCATAAGCCGATGAGGATTGGATGTACGAGACGCGTGATCACTGGGGGATCTGGGCAGACATGGTATTTGTCATAACAACCCAAGAAGTACGCCGCAGAAACACTTAAAACTACAAAATAAGAACATCCAGACTTAAGTAAACTCGTGATGAATTTATTAAAAAGATAACAAACACCTATCCTAGATCGGAAGGTTTGTCTCGGAATAATCCCGCAAGCTAATAATAATTAAAAAAAAAGGGTTGAGAATCCTACACTGAATGAAGTTGAAAACCCTCTCGAAATATCTATTACACAAAGAAATAACAACAGCAAAGCTAGGGTAGTGGCAAGAAAAGTAGACCCTACACTAATGAAATGGGTCACTATAAAAAGCAGAAACTAAGTTAACAAAGCAACAAGCAAATGAATGTTATGATGGTACCACTCCCGAATTTACATTTAAATTTACTGAATCTAGCTAAGTCCGGACATTATTACAAGCATTTACGAATGACTAGCGTAACAACAAATATTACAGAAAAATCTACATGATAACCAGCACACAACAATAAGATTAACTTCTTAAAACTAAAGGTACATGAGGTTCACATATTATTAACACTTCAATAAATAAATAAAAAACAGCTCTCACATGATATCTTATTGAACCCTGCCTGCACGTTTGAATACTCTTTGTATCAAAGGGCATCTAATAATGTGTATTTATGGTGGCAACATAGGTCGCATGAGCCTCACGCGCCACCAGGTGTGAACTACTGGTTAGTACGCTGCTCCGCCGTCTCAAAATAGTGTACTCTGTCTAATGGTCATTTCCGGATGGAAATGCAAACATGCACATGGTATCAATCAGCCGGCACAACGTTGAGAAATCAAGTTTAGGTTCACTGTTATTAATTAATTAGCAATTGTTTATAATAATAATGCTACATGATTATTAGGAGCGCAGTTTAGGTTTATCGATGATTTATGACGATTGGCTGATGATACCAGGACACCTAGGCTTGCAGCGTCAATACACCACCAATTTCTGATTGGTTCGTTCGAACTCTCTCCCGCTCCAGTTTCCATGCTGAATTAATTCGAATATTGATGTTTCCTGAATTTTAAAATAACTTTTGTGAGGCTAAAATCTTCCTCTTTCCAATGGTATGACTTACAATTTTGTGCACTAATTATTTCTCATAATTTTTCTAAATGGGCGGCGCTTAATCTACAGATTGTCGTTGAATTCGTGACCTTGAATGTCCTCTATTCCTTGTTCTCACACATCTGGCTACCCTGGGTTCGGCTCTATTGTGCGCGTCCGGAGAAAGTTGTGAAAAGTCACGTTGCGTTCTTTCCTTTGTGATCCTCAGTTCGCTCGAATACTGCACCTTCTTTCCTGCTAGTAATATGAACATTTTTGCTGAAATTATTTGTAAGATTTATGCTATATCAGATGCATCAAGGTTACAGTATGTATGTGCACTCTGCATGTCTGTCACCCCCTATCATTTCAAACACGGTGAAACCGAATTGAACGAAATTTGGTACAGAGGTAGCACTAGCAAAGGGCACCTCAGTGTCATGTTTTATATCACTGCCATCTTGACGGAAACGTAATGGCGGCCACCCAAATGTTCAAAGCTTAACTCAAATTACAAATAACCTAATCATCTGATCTCTACCAAATTTTGCAACAACATACCTTCATGTGGGAAGCGTCTTTTGACCAAACTACAAGGTTTCTCTTTTGTCGTGTGGCCTCTTGAGAGACCGAGTGCATATCTTTCTAGTCGACGCCCGTGGGCGACCTGCGCGTCGGGATAAGAGATGGAATGGATGAAGATGACTGAAAATGGGCAAGGATTTGGAAGGAAGTGGCCGTGGCCACTCAGAGGGTACCGTCCCAGCATTTGCCTGGTTTTGAACATGGGAATCCACGGAAAACCATTTCATGGACATTCGACGGTGGGGCTCTAACCCACGCGTCTACCGAGTCAGCAAAGAGCTTGGCTCCATGACCTCCATGACTACAAGGTCATCAGCCCAATAGTTTGAAGATGGCAGCCGTGTATGTGTGCAAGTCGATCCCCCTATCAATTCAAACACAACGAAACCAAATCGAACCACCTTTGGTACAGAGGTAATACTAGCAAGGGGCAACTCAGTGTCATGTATATCGCCGCCATCATAACAAAAAGAAATGGCGTCCACCCAAATGTTGTGAGCTTAAATCAAATTACGACTAACCTAATCATCCGATCTCTACCAAATTTTGCATCAATATACCTTAATGTGGGAAGCTTTTTTCCCCTCAAACTACATGGTCATCAGCCAAATAGTTTCAAGATGGCTGATGTATGAATCATGCAAGTATTATAGCCAAACCGTAACTTAGGATTCAAGAAGGCCTGGCCTTACCAAATACGCTCATCGTACATAGGGAGGTTTAAACTGTCCTCAAGGAGTTGACCGGTAGGATATTAGTATTTTAAAATACATTATTATTCCACAGTAGTGATTAATAGTTCAGGCTAATCGTGCCGTATCGTGTATTTCCGTGCCATCCCGTTGTTCAAATGGCGGCTATTCTTTGCTCGTAAATCCATCAATGACCGTAACATCATAAGTTTATATCCTTTTCAGAATATACTGAACAAAATAATACATAATTAGTATCAAATGGTTTATAAAAACGGCAGAAAACTCCAATGAAATCGTTAATTGCAAGACAAAATATTCTAGGCAGTTATACTAAACTTGTTATTAACGCAATGTTAGCATTGAGTGATTTTAGCTCAATGGTAACGTCTCTGACTCGTAACCTGGAGGTTATTGGTTCAAATCCCAACAGGTTCTAATGTCTTTACTTCGTTGTTTTTGTATTTATTGAATTATAACTACTCACACGTTATAATGTTAAGGTGTGAACCAAAAAAAGGAAGCTTGTAGTTTAACGTGACCGTTAATCTCGAGATCATGAGCCACGGGACCTCCTTTTTACGTGGAATCCGAACCACAGGACATGGTATTTCACTTCGAAAAAAGGTGTGAACCACCTCCCAATCTTGTCCATGTTAAATTTTCATTCTTTTGGTGCAGATTACTCAAAACCTATTTGGGTTATTACAATGAAATTTTCAGAGATTGTTATATGCATCTTTCTCTGTAATAATACGAAGGATTATTTACGGAAATTGGATATATTTTCAGAATGAAGTTTTTAAACATACATTACTTTCCCCCCAAATATTTTCTTTAAAATTATTCATAACTTTACTCTTAGGTAACATACTGAAAAATCCCTTCCTATTACCATTCGCAGAAGACTTTTTAAGCCACGGAAAAAGTTTCACTGGCCTAGCATAAGAACATTTCTCAAAAGTGGCACCAAAGTACAAAAAATATACAACTGAGAAAATTGAAGCTAAAGTTTTTCAGTGTAATTTCTTATCTGTGAAGGTTCTCAGAACTTTCCTGCTCCATAATTTGGATCTTTTGCTTCCTCCTCAGTCTTTTCAAGATTCCTCTTTATTCTTCTTCCCTTTTAGTCATGTCTTCAACCACAAATTATATACCGGTAGCCTGGTGAGCACAAATCCAACATGGCGGCAACGCGAAATTTAAATTTTAAATATGCAAAGGGACTTTTTATTGCAATTTAACAATCCGAGCGCAAGTGTGCCAGTTTCTTCGACGAACTTTGTTACATCAAAGTCTACTGATCATGGATATGAAGTCAATATCAGGTACGTTTATGCCATGAGATGTATAGGGAAGGGGAAAGCTGCTGGGACAAATGTTAAAAATTAAGACGGAATACAACACGGTGAATATTTTTAAAATGCTGTTTCAAGGCTACCAAATTGAAAATTGATCATTACCAAACGGAATGATTGGTAGTGCTTTCAAACATTTACCTCCAGTATTTCAGAAATTTTCCGCAAAAGAATGAGCCGAGGTAAACGTGTGCGTGTCTTGTCAAAGAGTAACATGATAACAAAAAGTGTCATAACATGCATATTTCTAGGAATTTTTTCATTTTTTCAACGTATTTGAGTTATCCACATGCTAATTATTAAAAAACAATAAGAAACTAAATTTGTTTTTTTTAACCCCAAACAAGGTGTTTCTCACCTTAAGCACATGTAGTGTGTATTTACGATCGAATATATTATTTATATACTTATATAACACCATATATTTCAACACTCGACTACATCGATTAAAATTCGTTGTTCTTGATCCGCATTAGAGTCTATTGTTGTTGATTCTTTGGGGGTTTTGCGGCATCATGGTCTTGTAACCCCATGTACTTGGGTGTGTGTAGAAGTTGCCTGATAACGTGTGTCACTGTGATGTCTGTAGGCTACCTAGTGTTTGTACTTTTATACGAGGAAGGATTTCGGTAGGAAGCTGTTGTTGTTGTTTCATTTGAGATGCATGGCCATCATGGTCATTTAGCCACGTGTACTTGGGTGAGTGTTGAATTTTGTATGATAACCTGTGTTATTGTGATAGCTGTATTAGTGTTTGTATATATAATTCAGGTGAGGATTCAATCAATCAACGTTTAATATCCGTATAGCACGTTGTACATATTTCAACAAGCTACTACAACCAACATTCAATTATACTCCTTGAAAATGACAAAGAGTTATAACTATACTCATGCATTTAGGAGAAAGTAGGCTATATGTTCTTTACTGAACATCTTGTTCATAAATGGTAAGATAATTTCTGCCGTTATGCCCATATCCGTTAGGAATACAAGATGCCATTTTGTCCTAGTGTGTAATATAGTGCTCTAAATGTGGTATTACGTGGAATAGAACTCTGAGTTATTGTTGATTTTCCTCAGTTTATGACTAGCCTATACATCAGTAATGTACAGTCATTCAAAGAAAGAATATACGCACTCTTGGTATTACCCGTTAAGATATGAGTTCCGCCCGCCAAGCTTGAAACTACAGTATTATTTGCTTACTTGTGTCACGCTGTCAACTTGCATTGTTGACAGGTACAGTCGCACAGGTAGGATATGACACAGCTCCATGAGTCTCACATGTCGGTCTGTTCCTCAGCAGGTTCTGGAGGTTTATGAGTGTTCTGCCGAAGCGCGAGTTTACACTTTGTTCTATACATTGGCCTGCCAGACTGGCGACATTGCTCTGGACGGTTGTGCGAAAATCGAGTCCAGGGAAAATAGGGCCACTGAGAAATGTGCGTAAATCGCGTCCAGTCTACAAATTGTCCTCGTGACAATACTGTTCTACATACAAAACAAGCCTAACCTTGCTTGTAGTGCAATCAGTAATTTTCGTCCAGACAGTCATCTAACCAAGTAGCGACCAACGATTTCGTCCGGATCAATGGTTTTGTCCAGACAGTCGTCTTACCAAGTAGCGACCAATGGTTTCGTCCGTATCAGCCACAAATACTCCAGATAGAGACCGTGCTGGGCGCGATTTACAGGACACCGTTCGAGACAGCGGCTGTGCAGAACCTGCTCTGCATGCTTCCGTAATGGAACGGTTTATGTCTGTTTTGAGCACAGATATCACTGGATACACACAAAAACCGTTTTGTTTGTGACATGAATGAAATCTCTCTAGGTCATTATTAAGGAATGTGCGATGCTGAACACGAATATGACACCAGTTAAGCTTTGGTTTATATGTAAATTAAGGATATTATCAGTAGTTATAATCTTTACCGAAATCTGCTTGATACCGTTTTGTGATAACTTTGCTTTGACTAAATTAGTTTTCTCTTGGCTTCTCTCTATTATGCCTAGTCAATTTCAGGAGCAACCCTGGTGATTGTCCGCAAGTATTCTTACATTCCACTTTCATCGGTAGCTTTTTTTTTCAATCAAAGAGATTTGTTGGTGGAAACGTTTGCCGTGTTCGTCGCTAACATTTTCATAATTTTCAAAGAAAAAATCACGTGCGAGTGAAAAGTAAAATGGTCTAAATACGCCAGTTTATGTAATCAAAGCAATATATGAAGTATGAGACTAAATATAAAGACGATTGTCAAGTGCCATTTTAGTGCGAGTGTTTTGGGAGCAAAAATCGTGCAAATTTTCAGTTCTTTAGATAGGCTACCTTATTGAGTGAAATAAAACATAAAATTGTTGATCTTTCACAACACTGTGTCTGCTTCACAAAATTGTGCCCTTACGCAAAGTTTAATATTTTTGTTTTCTTTTTATTGTTTCAGTTTGTAGGAGCTGCCTACTGACATATCTGGAAGATAGCCCAACTTGTCCTATATGCGATATCCCGGTAGACATGGCGAAGTCTTCTGCCAGTATCAAGTGAGTATCCTTGTTTTCTTCTAAAATCTTCTTAACTATGCAGGACGCTTCGAAAAGTAGGGATGAGCGAGCAAAATACAGATTGTTAAGTTGGGTGGTTTAGAGTGTACTAGGCTACATTTTCAATGTGGATCAAGTAGTACAGGGCTATATGATCACACATAGAAAATAATGAAAAAGAATACGTCGAAAATGGCCATGTAATGTACAGGGTAAATGCCCAAACTTACAATCTAAACCTATATTTATCTAGTTGTTTTGATGTCAAACGTAGGCTACATTCTAGGCAGTGCAGAACGAGTAACACCAGGTGAGAGCTTTCCGCCTGCTGGGACCAAATAGTGTAGGCGATAAGAGATTGGTTTATTTAATTATTGCATAACGCTAAGCAGCCCTATTTAGTGCATACAATCGGTTCTCTTACAACAGACCTGCACAAGAAATCCGCTCTCCGAGCTTACTCGCGACTTCCGAGCGAAACGCAACTTTCTGCTTCGCTGGCGTACGGTGAGAGGGGAAAGCTGGGTTTACATGTTCATTTCCATCATAATAGTAGACGTCATGAATCCTTCGTCAGTCTTCCAAAGGCCTACGTTCCACATAGTCATGTTGTTCATAAACTGTCTCAAATTAGTCCACTTGTTGGCCGTAAAAAATGGTATTCCTTTCGCAGTCAATGGGATACTCCACAGGATATTGCCCACTTGATTGTCAATTTAAATATCACATAAGTACGTAAATTCCACTCTTAAGCACTTATTCAAGTTTCGCATGTCAGTATACAGTAACATGCATCAACAACTTACGACACGAGTGTGCACCTCTGTCGCAGACTAAGCGTGCTATGCACGTAGCGTCTTATGAACTTTCCAAATCACTTCGCGATTTCGTTGGACTAGTAAGAACTTCGATTCACATTCCCGTACTGAAATACTTATCATTTCGTGGAAAAGGTTCATTGAAAATAATCAAAGCCTTTCAGGATAGTCATTTAGTCTAAGCCAAGTTCCTCGTGACAATATGAGACCTTCGCGTTCTCCAGTCCTCATATCGAACATCGGTGATCAGATAACTGCTGTCTGCTGCGCCCCTCTTTTACACTGCATCCGAGCCTCAAGTTACGCCTCAAACGTGACTGAACCCTGTCTTCTCCATTGGGTCATAACATAAAATTCATTATCTGGTCTCTCATATTATGAATATATTCCAAATTTAAACTAGTTACCTATTCTCCATTTCCAACATTAACATTTGTTGTTTGTTGGTTATTGGCGTAACATAATTTATTCCAATCGGCCTTGCTGGTTGGTCCGCGTTTCGCGCCGCATTCCTTCCATACTCAAGCTGCGTGACATTACGACCGCTCCACGTTAACTTCAAATTCAACCTCAACTGCAATGTAGCCGGATCGAATACGGGTACAATATATTTTAATACGGAGGTTATCACGTATATAGATTGTAAGGGCCAACCTGCAGTGTTGTTGGTTAACTTATTGAACAGTAAATCAAATATTTCCGAAAATCGGCAAATTATTGTAGATTAGTACAAAAATAAACCTTCAGAGTGTGCATGGTCATTTTCAATCAATACAATGCACGTTTGGGCTATAACCTAAAATGTTGGTGCTGAGGATGTGTCAGTAACCAAGAAGTCTTCTCAAAATGAGATATCATTCTATCAGTTAATCAAATTTTTAATGATGAATGTCAATAACAAATAGTTAACTTTGCTGGCCAAGTGCTGAATATCAATATCAGATAGTTAACCTGAATGGCCCAAAGGCTCGATATGTATCCGTGGTCTGAGAAAACTAATTTTTTTTACTTGCCAAGAACGAAGTTAGATCTGTACGCCTAACGCACAGGAACAATACTGATGTCGAGTATTTGGACAGATAATAGCATACTGCTCGTATTGGTACATGGCAGACCATAAAATCCAACTAGATCTCAGCTAGATCCTTAAGTAGGGGGCAAGACGGGTTCTAATGCATAGCCTACTTTCCTGCAAAGTTTGCCGATATCTCCCGAACGCCTGTTCGGGTTTTGATGTGAGATGTGTCATAGGACTCGGGGTGACGCTTCTGCTTCCCACCAGCCTTGGGTGCCTGGGCCGTCAGGGCTGTCCCTTCTAACATGTACGGTACTCTCTACTTCCTATTGATTTATATGAGAGATTCGCCACATTATTTCGGAGCCTGCTTTTCAATCTGGAGGGTGATTTTCCGCACGTTTTTCTCTTATAGTACAACGATTGCATCCACAAAGTTTCAAGATAAGTTTTGACCTGTCTTACCTGATACTTCCCTTGTGAGAAGATTCCCACCTTGGCCATCCTAGAAATGGCTTTCCTTGTAGGACATGTCTATAGCTTCCACTTATTAGTGCCAAGCTTCTCTCTGTCCTCTTTCCGGTCGAGCTTAACTCCGTTAATTATTAGAGAATGCCTTTCAGTCGATCAACACGATTGAGCCCAATTACATGAGGCACGGGAGTAAACATATCCGATGATGATCGCATGACAATTGAAATTTTAAGTCTTTCGGTCGGTCAACACGATTGTACCCAATTGTAAATTTACATGAGATTAATAAATATTTATTAATCTAATCTAAATTATTTTTCATCTCTTGTAATTTTTTCAGGACTAGGGAAATTGGGTACAAATGTGTTGACCGACTGAAAACATTAAATTTCGATTACTAAGGCAACACTGAAAAATGGCTTCCAACAGAATAATGACGATCGAAACATGTCATTACCCCACTTGGGTAGGTTTTTGCTAGGAATTAACCCTACCCCCAAGGGAAGATGATGAGAAAAAGAAAAGGGAAGTGGGTTTCGGGCTAAGGAACAAGTGTGGATAATAGGACGAGAGTCCAACAACAAACAAAAATACATTTAAGTGAGTTAGTGGCGAGTGTCACCGCAAAGCCCGTGAAACACCTCAAGTGGGTATGGACCTGGACGTAGCTAACGGGAAATGCGGCTGGAGCTTGGGCTATTTGCCAGCAATGGGCATTAGTGATTTCCCTTCCCAGCTTGAACTTGGTAATATGGGGGAAGGGTGGTAGTCTGGCAAGACAAAGGATGACAGAATTGTTGTATATCCTTTCAAAGGAATCAGGTTTAATCAACGGTTTTGAAAGGCGCAAATAATTTAAATTCGCCGTGGTGTTTTTAGTTCTTGGAATTGTAGGATGTCCAAGGAGTGACCGAATGCTTCCAGGAAGGGCAGCGATGAAGCAGATATCGTGCTTTTAAAAAAAATGTGATTGTTTTTGAAGCTTTTTGGCTTTAAATTTTAGTAAGAACACCAATTGTTGCATTCAAGAAAGGCTAAGCTTCTATCCAGCAAAGTGCTTGACTAAAAGTTTAGACAAGAAGAAAAACTTAAATTTGGAAAACCAACCATAAGTTATAGAGAAAGTCTCAACAAGCAGGAAGCTGGTGGAGCTAGCTATACTTGCCTTACTGGCTAGTTAGAATTAGCTATAAAAGCTAAGAGCGACTTTGAAAAAGTTTTTGCGGAGAGTTTTTGTTCGGATGCAACAAATAGTGGAACCTTTTTAACTTTGATGCTCGAGTTTCTTAAAACGAGAATGAGCTTTCGGGTAGAGTTAGGGGAGGTAGGATCCTGCCTAATCGTTATTTTATAGAAAATGATGAAGCAAAAGGATATAGTTTGATTTATTTAACAATGCGTAAAAATATGATAATTTTAACAATTGTAAAATGTACAAGTTAAATTTTAAACCTATGAGGTCTCAGACCTCTAAATTTGTTGAAGTTTGCAATGGCGATTAACAAAATTTGGTTTAGAACCTCTTGAAAGCACAAAACCTACATAAGATTTTAAAATAGTGCTGAGATTAGCAAATTTAAAGTTTAACAATAAATCAGGTACGATATATATATTGAGAATTAGTAATGGAAGTTCTAAAAGTATGAACAAATGTTAAATTTGAAATTATAACAAAAAAGAGAGAGAAATTAAATAGAAGTTTCTATAACTTCTTATATTTATACAGTAATTACGATTATAATTTATACAAATAAGGCAGGTCACTTATTGTGAAACCTGAAGAGAAAAATTAAGAAGAATTTTCTAGGACTTCTATGTTTAAACAGGATCACGAGGAAAATGGGGCCAGTTACCCTTTCGTGAAACCTGGAGAAGGAAAAGTTAGAAAACTCACTTGTGAGTAGAAATAATTAATAATACTTTTCTTGCAGCTAAACAGCCATTAAATACATTTAAATACACTATGTTTGCGCACCTGCGCCTTGGGTAGCATAGTCTTTTATGAACTTTATTCTTTTGCTGCATTTTTCAATATGGTAGCGTTCACATGTGTGTCCGCATAGTTGACATACACATGTGTCATCCGGATCATGGTATGCTTTGTTTGTCCAAATCAAATGGTGAAAACCATGAACTGCCAGGCGTGTGAACATGTGCCTCATCTCGAAGCTAGCAGATGTCCACGCCCGGTCAACCATGGCCCCCGTTCCATAAAATTCCAGTGGGATTTCTTCTCTCTTCCTTCTGAGAGTCGTTAATAGGGTTTCCGCACCTATTGTGCTAGGTAATACTAGAAGCGTTCTAAAGTCTTCAATTAGGAATGTTTCTCGCGCGAGGAGGTAGACTAGCCGAGATTTGGTCGTCTTGGAAACTCCAATAGCTTTTTAATGTATAATGCTTTAACACTTTCAAGTGATGATAGATTCTTTTCAGTGAGGAAAGGCCATATGATTTCTATTCCGTATGTCAATATTGGCATTATTTTATTTTTAAATAATGCCATTGCTGTCTCGAGGTTGAGTGTTCTTATATATCTTATATCGTGCATCGCCCGAACCGCTTGTGTATTTTTTTCTGTTACATGTTTTGTAAAGCATTTTGCACTTGTTTGTAGAGTGATGCCTAGGTATTTGAATTCTTTTACTATATTTATTCTTTTTTCCTGTATGAAAATTTCTGTTCCGGTCGGTACCTTTCCTCCTTGTCGAAACACCATCATTTGTGTCTTAGATGTGTTGATGTCAAAATTATATTCAGTGCACAATTCCTCCATGTCTTTTAGAATGTTTTGTAGTTTTATGATGTTATGTGATCCGATCACAATATCATCAGCGTACGCATATGATACAATATCTGTCTTTTGAGTTATTCTCATTATGTCTTCCGCTGCTAGGATGAAGAGCAAAGGGTTGATTGGGTCACCCTGTAGTACTCCATTCGTTTGAATTATCGGATCAGAAAGTGATATATTATCCGAGATTCTTATGTTGTTCCAATGTAGTACCGTATGTATAATTCTTGTCCATACATTATCTCTATCTAGAGCTTTTTCCAGCTTCAGTTTCACAAGATCACGGTTTATGCGATCAAATGCTTTTGTGAAGTCTATAAATACTGCGTAAAATTTTTCTTTTCTTTCCATGACTTGCCAAATGTTATTTAATAATAGTTTTATTGCAGTAAGAGTTGACCTTCCTTTCCTGAATCCAAATTGTGTTTCTGGTAGTTGAACATCTATTTCTTCTGTGATTCTTTCTGTTATTAATTTAGTGAATATCTTGAACGGAATGTTCTCCAGTGCGATGCCTCTGTACATATTTGTATCATATGGGTCACCTTTGCCTTTATAGAGAACTTTTATGGTAGACTGTCTCCATCTCTCTGGTATTGATGCCGTCTCGATGCATTTATTATATAATTTCGTCCATATTGGTAATAGAAGGTGTGCCGTGTCTTTTATGTGTTCACCGAATATGTTGTCTGGTCCAGCAGCTTTGCTTTTCTTTATGCTTGCGATTATATTTTGAACTTCTTTTGTTGTTAGTGGAGTCTATTCCTATGTCGTTGTTTGGTCAGTTCCTTTTATGTTTTCCGGTATGTTTCTTATTCCTGCCCTGTTGAGTAGATCGTTAATGTGTGTCGTCCATTCTTGCATATTGATATAGTGTGTCTGTGCCTGTTTCCTAGGGCGTAGTGCGATGTATGGGTCATTCTTGGCCTCTTCCACGATTCTTTTTCCTTCCGCTTCCCAGAATGTCCTTTTCTTTTCACGTATCAGTGTCTTGTAGTCACTTCTTTTCTTGTTATATTCTTGAAGGAAAAGAAGACTCTCGCAATTCGTCCTTAGCTGGTGTAAGGCCCCCAATACGTCTTTTTTAGATAGGTAGCATTCCTGGTCGAACCATTGTTTTGCCTTTCGATCTTTCCTAGGGGTTGTGGCTTGTATTAGGAGTTCTTCAAGGGCTTGTACTGCTTCATCTAGTATTGAATCTTCTGTTAGTGTTTCTATTTTCTTTATAAGGTCGGGTCTACCTTCTACTTTCTCACAGTCTATCTTCCTTGATAAGAGCTGTTTACTTTACCTCTTTGTTGTACACAAGTCTCCCTGTATTACTATTTTCAAAGGAATATGCTTTCTTATAGGTGTATGATCTGATGCCCATAGTGGAGCTATTTCTCCTTTTATGTGACCTCTTATAAGCGCAACGTCTATCGCACTTTTCCCATTATGGCATATATATGTAGGTATGTTGTGGTTATTCAGAAGGTGTAGGCCATCTTCCTGCATTTTTTCCATTACTAATGTTGTTTTGTACATCCAGCCTACAATTTAAGTCTCCGGCTAGGATTAGAGGGATGTCGTGCCTACTCAATGATATTAGTTGCCCTACTTCATCTATTATCTCCATGGCCGTTGTATACGGTTGAAAGTAACAGGTAATAATGGTGATGTATTGTGTTTCAATTAGCAGAGAGTGATCTAATTTAATTTCTGAGATTATTGGCGTCAACCATGGCTTTAATAGGATAGTAATTCCACCTGCAGGTCTTCCCCTTTCTCCTTGTTGCGCTTGAAGATGTATGCAGTAATATTCTGCGTGTTGCCAATGATCTGTGAGAAATGTTTCTGTTAATAATACTGCGTCGTATCCACTCAGGCAAATAATTGAATTCCCTAACGAAAAGAGGAAAAACAATATGATTTGAGGTGTGTACTAGACACCAATGATGCAGAATTACTTGTGAAAAACAGTACAAAATTGGGAGGGCACTTCTATAGAGTGTCACCTCATTGAAAAGAACCTAAATTTTACAATTATTATAATGTATTAGTGAGGAGTATGAGAGGAGGAAGTAGGAGAATCAGGAAAAAGTTTATGGCCTTATTTATAGCTTTCGTTCGAACGCGACACGGATGGTCGTTGAATGGGCACTGTTATGCACTGTAGTCCGTTGAAAAATTCACTATTGAAACAAGGAAAGTTTATCAGATGAAAAGTTATTGTAATTGTAGAGATCACTATTTGAATTCTAGTTTGAAAAAGTTTATTGCGTTGTGACGTTTATAGATGGTAGTTGAATGCAGCGGAAAATTTGCAACGAAGGAAGACGAATTATATGCTGATCAGAAGTATTTTCAACATAAATTCCTCAGTGAGGAACAAGCATTCCCATATTTAGGTGGAAGGCACTTGACGGCATTACTTGCAAAAAGATGATTTGCTGTAGAAAATTCTAGAGTTGAGAACAGTAGAATTGAGCAGAATATCCCGCGGAGGTGAAAGCTAAGTTTTTATAGACAGTGGGTTTAATAAGACTCCCACGGTGTGAGAACTCATTCCCAGATACTCAGCACAAGAAGTACCTTTGCATTTAGAAAGCTAGCTGAAGTAGCTACAAATAAATCAAGAAGATCTTTTGAAGGCGGATTTTGCATCACATAGCAACCACACACTGTCTATAAAATCAGGTTAAAAGCATTTAAAACTCAGTGAAAACCATTGAAGTAGTACTTAGCTCATTTTGAAGAAAGATGATGATCTGGATGACGGTTGACGTTAAGATTAGGACATGGCGTCCTGATTTAAAAATGTCTCACATGAACAGGAGACGAGCCTTAGTAAGCTCCGACTGTATGGTTTGACGACTGACCCAGAAGTGGGAGCAGCTCGACGAAGCACGGAGGATCCAAGGAGGGAGGAGGGTGGGGGGAAGAGACAAAGGAACATACATATGAAATACAAACATTAGAAATATAACTAAAAGTAATCTTCAAGGAGTTGATAGTAGGCGTCAATAGCGAAGCCTGGTGGAAGGGTTTGTTGTAGAAGTCCTCTTGAGCATGGAGATGTTGATGAACTTCAGCAGTTTGCTGCTAGATGCCGCTAGGTAGGTCATGGAAGTTATATCTGCAACAAACTTACAAAGAAAGTAAGCAAGGTGCTTAAATAAAAGAAAAAGTAAGAAATCACTGTTGGTGTTTGCGAAAAAGGAAGGAATGAATTAAAGCAAAGAGCAGCAAAAGCTACCTCTATCTTACCGTGTATTTCAATGAATACACCACCTCTCTCTTGTTTGTGTTTTAATTAAGTGATAATAATTCTTGTGATATTCTTTTCAGGTCAGGCTGCTTATATATGTGTACTCCCCGCATAATATAATTGACCACGATCGTGTTGACCGACTAGAAATCGTTTATAATAGATTACCAGGCAACACTGCAAAATGGCTTCCGTTACTTCAATCGGTTAATTGTCGTATCCAAGGGAATGGGTGTTCACTTTCCCACCTTAACTTGCCATTGTATATTCGTGATACCATAATTTATCTGGGGTCAGACTCTTTTTTTATCCATCTTCTGTCTGAGGATGGAGGATGGAATACTCCTAAGGTATTTCCTGCCTGTCACAAGCGGTGACTGAAAGGGCAGAATACGTGTAGTCCACCAAAATGGCGGGTATTCCCCGGAATTGACCACACCAGGGAATTTCTCTGCATCGTCCCATGCATCCCTTGTACCAGGGACTTAGGGGTGGGCTCTCTCCATTTTCTTCCTTTCTTCATTGCATTTCACGACCTTTATGCCTTCCTAGTTCTCCATTCGTCATTCCCTTTTATTTATTTTAGAGTAGTTTATTTTGCATCTCATTTCCTACCCTAGTAAATAGTTGGTAAGTACCGGTAATATTGTTATGTGTTATGTTATGACTTCAAAGTCCCTTTTAACTGCTTTGGCCTTAGAGACGCTAGGGTTTCGAAATTTTGCCTTAGGGAGGATCTTGAACGTGACACTTGATCTACTGACATGATGATGTCGCCTTTACACACCCTTAACGAAATACTATCGGACTGAGCTGATACAGTATCAACCCCACAATCTTGAGTTTTGAACGTCAACGCTAAGCCAACCATGTTACTCTGTCCTACAAGTATTGAGTAATAATAGTAAACCATTATTATAATCTTAGAGGCTGATAACCTAGATGTTGACATTATTAAAGCACGTATCATAAGTTACGGTATGTTACCGAGTTGATGTGTGAAGGGTTTACTGAGTAAAGTATGTTTAAGCCATTAGACAAGGTAGATCCAATTTTATTTTTATGGTATTTTTTATTTATTTTGATTTGTGTTGTCTATTTTTTAATCTCATATTGCCTTTGTATAATTTCTCGTCTATATACGCGGTCATGATAATATCTTCATAAGAACAGTTTGTAACTAACAAACTAAATAAAAGAGACAATTAGTTCCGTGAAGAACTAAATAGCCCAATTTCATACATTGTACCGGTCTTTTCCATTAAAAACCCCTCCGACATATTATATAGATTTTCCATGTGATGAACTAAATAGCGTTTGGTACATGACCTACATTGTGATAAAAGATAGATCAACGATTTCAAGCTCAAAACTCAATATCCAAACGTTGCTGATTTTTTCAGAAAAGAAATGAAAATAGCCAAACTGTCTCCCTATGCTGATGATCTTGATGTTTCACCCTTTTAAACAATTACAACCACCACCACTACATTGAAATATTACACGCCTAAACATAACTTTCAGTATCAGTTAACAATGACTCCTTCGGTGAGATGGCATCTTTCTGTAACGAGTCACATAAATTAAAACAAGTAGTTCCGTGAAGAACTAAATAGCATATTTTCTTATATCTCACTGGTATTTCCTTTTAAATTCTCCAGCCTTTTACTAGGATTTTTCCATGCGATATAGTAAATGGCTTTTGGTTCACGACCTATGTCTTCAACAACACGATTACAATGAAAAGTTATGTGCTAGAATATAGCTTCCAATATAGGTGATTTACACTCCAACCGCGAGATGTGATCTTCCTGTAACGATCCTCGGGAATTAAGTTTTACAAATGTCAAATGCACGGCTTCTATGATTTACGAAAAGTTAGCGACAGGATTTAGTGCCATTAGGTAAGGGTTGTTATCATAGCCCAGCATACGAACCAGCTTTCCAATCGCCTGAATAAGATACGAGAAATGAATTATAAGGTTTTAAAATTTCTACCTGATGCATCTGGAATTTTTGAAACAATTGAACATCATTAGATGCCTCAATACTAAGCTCTGAATAAAGATACACTGTGCCGAAATTCATTGCACTCGAGTGATTAGATCACCAGAAAAAATATTTGAATATCACTTCGCCGCCATGATATTTTATGCTTTTCAGGATTAGGGAAACTCACATATTTGTCCTTATTTAACAGTCCTCTGACACCATACACAATTTCAGTTTGATTGCTTAAATAGTTTCGGAGAGATTGAGAACCGTGAAATGTCTCATATGGACGCCATGTTGGATTGTTTTATATATATGCTATAGAATTATATGCCAGTAGATTATTATTTTAATCATGGCTCATTATACCAACCTACATTCCTATCACTTCTTTAGGACGCGAGGAATATAAACGTAACTTTAAAAATGTGGCACAGCCGCCATTTTGAAGATTTAATAGAAATTAAAATAAAATAGACGCCAATTTATTAGCCTTTTATGAAGATTTACTGTGCTAAGTGTCACTGCTCTCGGATAATTAAATCACGAGAAAAATCCATATAAATATTTAAATTTAGCGTCGCCGCCATGTTGGTTTTGTGCTCATCAATTTATTGAAAGAGCAATAGGTAAACTTATGTTAATAACCTCTATACACATACACAATTTCAGTTAGATTCCTGTAATAAATTCGCAGATATTGAGAACCGTCCAAATATTTCGGATGATTGTCATGTTGGATTGTTCTATATGTAGGCCATTGAGTTATGTGCCATTAAATGAAGATTATTACTAGGTTTATTATTCACTCGTTCACTTCGATTGCATGTTTAGGACACAAGAAATATAAACATAATTTTGACATTTCGCACAGCCGCCATCTTGCTTTTATGAGAACAATTGAACTGAATTACATGCCAGTAGAATAATTATTGTATAGACATATTGAACCCTTGCAAAAAGAAGGGTAACAAGACTCAATTTCGGGGTAATGTTTCGGTTCATGTTAGCCATGCAGTTAAATTTGCTTCTCATAGTTTACAAGGATACATAGGGCAAAAACTTAACTAAAGAAAGGAGGTACACCGGTATACTAATAAAAACAAGTTTAATAACCAGAAAGAAAATATAAACAATTAATTAAAGCAACACCTTCAATTTAAATCCCACAACTTCTAATTTTGACCACACCTGCAAACCTAAGTTGCGTCTGCATCAATCAAGTGGCGTTCAAATATCCACAATTTCTAAGTTAATAAAATAAATATCGCAGGAGAGATTGTCAAATAAAAGACGTTTGAAACAGGACGTCTGCTTCAAATCTATACTTTGTGCGTGCGTGGCGATGTTTGACTAAATGAAGGAAATAAGTACGATTACGTGATTCGTTACCATATGGTTTCCCGTCAAGCAACGAATCCGCAACTCTGCGTAAATTAGATTAGCTCAGGGAACACACAACAAATCACTTAAAAAATATCCGATACCCGCTACCCTTATATAATACAAAATAGATCACCGAACGAGATCTTGACAACGTGCCAGAAGCACGGATATTGCCCAAACGGGTCTTGACAAATCAACACAAGAGTACGTGACTACAACAAAATACACCAGGACATGACCGACCGTCATTCTAATATTTACAGCAACAAAAACAATCCAAAATGGATTATATAAAATACAAAAGAATCAACACTATGCCCAGCGGCATTTAATTACAACAACACAAATATTTCATCTCAACTTAACGCTAGAAGTTACGGTCTGAGTATGGCGAACTCCCCTTTAAATCACAATTTATAACATACAGGCTCATCTCATTTTAAGAATCGAGGACACGGAACACCGGCCTCAAACCTAATTAGTGTTATCTTAAATCTGTTCGTCCCGTCGAAGCCACATGTCATTAACCCAGTGCGTTTCATAACAAGATCGGAAGCTCGCTCACAGCGGCCCACGATCATGGAAATACCTTCGATCTCCTGAAAAAACATGTGTGTGAAAAAAAAACATATTTGTCCAAATAATTCTCTCAGGAATTATGAGACAAGACGATCCGGCCAGCAGCCTCCATGGAGTACCATACTGCCGTTAATTATATATTGCTGCAGACAGGAATCATGGTCAGATTACCACGATGTTCCCCGCGCATGTAGACACACATCATCACACATAACCACATATAACGCACACCTGGGTAATGACTTCATCTCACATCACACCACCTGAAATACGCACAGATTTAAGATGCCACGGAAAGATTTCAACCGCTTTCCCAAAAATCAAATAAATCATTACTCGATTAGTTTTACAGCTTACTAAGTGTACCATGGTTCCCTGCAAATATAAAATTTCACTAGGCAAATCACAAATAAAACGCCTGTTTATCAAAACGCAAGGTCAAATGTTACCCCCCAAATTCTAATTTTATCGTTACATTTATTCTACTACAGCACCATTTATCGCTCAAACCATAAGTTCCGCTCAAGCGATTTGAACATAGCAATCTGTACACGCATTGTACAATTACAAGTTACATTACAATCATCTAAATTAGAAAAAATAAAATATAGTCACGCACGACATTACACTCGAGTGTCGGTACACCGAATAAAAAATCAAACTACATTTTAAAAAATACATGAAATTTATTTACAGTTCCCAAACAAATCTAACTACGACTAAAATTGAATAATCAATAGTTTGTACTTATTCCTTTGCCAAATACCTCAGCTCACAACTCCACCCATGACCCAGCAGTTATTTAGCCGGACGTCGACATCGTCGCTGGTGTGTCCATGGTCATCCTTCCGACTGTTGGCCTCGTTCCAGACATCTTGATGATTTTCTTAGGATGGAAAATGTTCAGTTATTATACAGTTATCTAAATTGACTACTAAAATTGCTAAATGAGTTGCTAGATCCACTCAAAGTCCTAAGCAATTTGTTCGATGAAACTTTCCCTAAATATGTTTTTAAGCCTGGTAGCGTCTACAATTCACACGCAAATTATGCATGGCAAAAATGGTGAATGTTAAATTGACTTTCTGCCGAATACTTAATATATTGAAAACTAGTCAGAGTTTCGAATTTAACTATTTATCACTCGTCTCCACAGAGACCTCAAAATATGATCAGTGTCCCACAACACATCAAAATAAAGTACACAAGTGTCGCCCACGACACATCGAAATAAAGTCCGTTCAACCATCAACTCGGCGACATTTATACAGAACACGGCAAATTATCGGCGGAGGGGACGAAATTAAAACATAATTCGGAGTTTTTGAGCTACAGACTTGCGACTTATTTCATTGAACTTCTCTCATTGCACAGGTTAAGAATTTGATCGGCGGACTCACAAACGATCATGGGTTTCATTAATATCCAATTCGCGCCAAATCAAAGGTACACCAACTTTCGCGGGACTACAAGACGCGCCCTGTTTCATTCGTCGATTCAAATTCATCTCGTAAAGTTTGACCTAGAAACTCGTCCCACTTTATGACGTGAACGTATCTTCTTCCTTGTCAGATTCTGTCCCCCCTTCTCTCGCTGGCGTAACTCGGTAGCATCCGTCTCAAGACTTGCCAACTGAAGCCACGCTATTTGAACGTTGACCTCTTCAGTTCCACGAATTCTGACACATACTTGTCTCACTAGCTTGGGTTAAATATAGCTGCCTCGTCTTCTTACTTCAATAGTTGCAACATATTTCCTCAACTTGTATCCACTGCTGCTAGTATGAATGCCTCTTTCAAATAAATGAAGTAAAAAATATGAATCATTATTATATCAAATTATATCATATGGGTTCAATATAACGTACCACGTTTCACTGCGCTCGGTTGATCAAATCGTAAGAAAATGCCAGTTAAATATTTTAACGTTGCTTGGCCACCATGCTGGTTTTGTACTTAGCACGCATAGCTAAACTCACTTTAGTATTTTATCACCGTACAGAACTTCAGGGTGGTACCAGTAATAGGTTCGAAGATATTTAGGTGTAATATTTCGCACAGCCGCCATGTTGGATTGGTGAAACGTATTTAAATTTGATTGGTACGGTCGGAGTCGGACAAAATAGTAGGCCTACTAGACCTATGTTCTTACAGAGTTAATTAAAATCGCTCCAGCTGTTTAGATTTAATTAGGGGGACACTCACATGCACACATACGCACACACACACATGGACAAAAGTTGATCACATTAATATGTATTTCATGAATGAAAATAGGCTAAAAATATAGCCTACTTTTTCAATATAGTGTATTCAAATACTGTAAATAAGTCACAAATGTATGTATCACAAGACAGCATCTACTGAAAATGTCACTCACTCCCTACAAATAGGCTGCATCCTGGAAAAAAAAAAAAAAAAGTTCTGTTGCTATTGATTTTCTGTGATTCCATCCCGCAGAGCGTGCCACAAGTATGCTCCGAGCACTAAATGGAAGTAGAATTGTATGTGACTATGATGGAAACAGTTCTTTCTTTAGAACTTTGAACACCACTTGGCTGTGGTATGTAACCAAGATAGTGCAGGACTAAAATTAATACATCATTTAGGCATTAAAATCTTATTTTAATCATTTTAGTGCCTATTTTTACCCGAATATCCGGTCTGTAATCATCATCCATCTGTGACGATCTCAAAACTCGAGGGCAAGCCTCGAACGTTGTTTTTTTTTCATATCTGTATCCATACTGTTTTGTTCCAGATCGGATAGCGTATTGCAGGCGCTTGTTTACAAGATGGTTCCAGGTCTTTACGACAATGAAATGGCTCGAAGACGCGCCTTCTACTCAAGTAACCCAGAGAATGGTGAGTTGTTACTTCATTTCTAATAAATACTTGCAATGCAAACTTCAGATGACGTGGATGATTCGTTTTATCGTTAGTGTTTGCATACTAGCGAAGTCTGGCTCGCAAGGAAAGTGACGGAAGCGTAGTTGTTGAGACTTGGCATGACCGACTATGATTTTTTCCCCTCTGTCATTGGAGTTTTCACCTTGCTAATAATTCTATGTTGGAATCGCTTTACCATGACTCGTCCCGCGCTGCGGCTTGAATATAGACACAACTAGCTGAAGTACCCGTGCTTCGCTACGCGTCATAAATAAATTAAAATGTGAAGGTGACAGTTAAAATAGGGGATAGGCGAGGTGCTGCGCAGAGGGAGATTAAGGATGGAACATTTTGTCCAACTACAACGCTCGGCGTTGACCGTGTTTTATAGCACAAATTTAGGTTTTACTCGCTAACCGTTGGAGATACCTTTCGGATAGAAAATGTAATTTTAAACCTCATATATGCCATCAAAGGTTTGCTATTTCTTAGCGTTCTCTTTTTATTTCAAATGGAAATATGAGTTTGAAACCAAAGGGTGTAGTGACGTCACTAAAATGGTCGCCATCTTTAAATAGTGCAAAGTATTGAAATCAAAAGTACCGGTAACCTATATGTTAACCAGGTAAATCAGCTACTTCCATGTAAAATTCATGTATATCGGACCAGTGGTACTTGCGTGATTGAGTAATACACAGACACATACCCTCTCATTTTTAGCCTCGCTTCGCTCGCGTCATAGTCGTGTCATATTGTTATTTAATGAAATGCAGTTTTAACCCCGTTAACACCCCTTTAGAACCTGAATATCCAAAAATCCCTCCTTTGTAGACGTTTTCGACACACAACAAACATATCCCCAAAATATCATTCATCTAACTTTAATAGTTTTGGTTGGTCGATGAGAGTGAACATCCAAAAATCCTTCCTTAGTAGACGTTTTTCGTCCAGAATTTCACCCCTCCCCATAGGCCCCTGAAATTGCATTTATGAAAAAACGGTCGAACACCTATTTATTTATTTATTTATTTATTTATTTATTTATTTATTTTTAAGCTGATTGATTTCCTCCGAGTTTCAAACTCCTCGTTTAAGAGATACATGCTCCGTTAGGAATCTTTCAACCCCCACTTTTCATCCCTTTAACCTCATAATATACACTACATCGAAAAACCATTAGACATGTGTCAGCTTATTTTTATTGATTAGTATATATGCCAAGTATCACATCCCCAAATGAAACCACACGTCAGATATTGTTATTCAATGAAATGCACGTTTACCCCCTTAACACCTCTTTAGAACCTGAATATCCAAAACTCTTTCCCTTAGTGGACGTTTTCGACATACAACGAACATATCCCCAACATTTCATGTTTCTAATTTCAATAATTTTGGCTGGGCGATGATGAGTGAGTGAGTCAATCACGACATTTTTTTCATTTATTTTTGATAATTTCACCCCTCCCCATGAACCCCTTAAATTGGATTTATGAAACAAACGGTCGAACACCTATTTACTTATTTAAAGCTGTTTTCCCCCTGAGTTTGATGAGTGACTAAGTGAGTCAATAATTTAGGACACTTTCTTTCCCGTTTTCGCCCCCAGAATTTCACCCCTCTCCAAGGGCTCCTTAAATTGGATTTATGAAAAAAAAACGGTCCAACACCTATTTACTTGTATTTTAAGCTGTTTTTTTTCCGCCGAATTTCAAATGTTTCGCCTATGTCGTTTCAGAGATACACGCTCCGTTAAGAATCCCTCAACCCCCAATTTTCACCCCTTTCACCTCATAATATACACCACATCGATAAACCCTTAGACATATGTCTGATTATTTTTAATGATTAGTTTCTATACCGAACATCACATCCCCAAAGAAACAAATCATGTGATATCGTTATTCAATGAAATGCACGTTTACCCCCTTAACACCTCTTTAAAACCCGAATAAACAAAAATCATTCCTTAGTTGACGTTTTCGACATACAACGAACATATTCCCAAAATTTCATGTTTCCAACATTAATAGTTTTCGCTGGGCGTGATGAGTGAATGAGTCAGACAGGACATTTTCTTTCAATTATTTTTACCAGAATTTCACCCTTCCCCATGGGAAATTGGATTGATGAAAAAACGCTTGAACACCTATTAACTTATATTTTAAGCTGTCTTTTTCCCCTGAGTTTGATGAGTGAGTGAGTTAGTCAGTCAGTTAGGACACTTTCTCTCCTTTTTCCCCCCAGAAATTCAACCCACCCCATTGGCCCCTTAAATTAATTTATGGAAAAACGTTCGAACACCGATTTACTTACTTTTTAACCTGATTTTTTTTCGCTGAGTTTCAAATTTCGCGCCTATGTCGTTTAAGTGATAGGCCTACACGCTCCGTTAGGAATATTTCAACCCCCCAATTTTCACCCCTTTCACCTCATAATAATACACTACATCGAAAAACCCTTAGACACATGTCTGCTTATTTTTAATGATTAGTTTATATGCCGAGTATCACATTCACAAATGAAACCACTCGTGAGATATTGTTATTCAATGAAATGCAGGTTTAACCCCCTTAAGACCCCTTTAGAACCTGAATATCCAAAAATCCTCCCTTAGTGTACGGTTTTGACATACAACGAACATATCCCCAAAATGCCATGTTTCCAACTTCAATATTTTTGGCTGGGCGATGATGAGTGAGTGAATGAGTCAGGACATTTTCTTTCAATTTTGTTTTCTTCAGAATTTCACCCCTCCCGATGAACCCCTTCAATTTGATTGATCAAAAAAAAACTGCCGAAAAGCTATTTACTTACTTTAAAGCAGTTTTCCCCCTGAGTTTGATGAGTGAGTCTGTCGGTCAATCAGTTAGGACACTTTCTTTCCTGTCCCCCCCCCCCCCCCAGAATTTCACCCCTCCCCGTGGATTTATGAAAAAACGGTCAAACACATATTTACTTATTTTTTATGCTGATTTTTTCCGCTGAGTTTCAAACACCTCGCCTATGTCGTTTAAGATATACACGCTCAGTTAGGAATCTTCCAATCCTCACTTTTCACCCCTTTCACCTCATAATATACACCACATCGAAAAACCCTCAGACACATGTCTTTTTTATTATTAATGATGAGTTTGGCCGAGTATCACATCCCCAAATGAAACCAATCGGGTTTTATTGTTATTCAATGAAATGCAGGTCTACCCCCTTAACACCCATTTAGAACCTGAATATCCAAAAATCCTCTCTTAGAGGGCATTTGCGGCCCTTGAGGAAGCTGCATAAAAATTTTTATTCCAATCCGTTCGGTGGTTTCTGAGATTTCGTGATGAATGAATGAGTGAGTGAGTGGTATTTGACAAAGTAGATAGGGTCAAGTCTTTGTTATGCTAAACTCGGTTGACAGTGCTGTGTGAGCAGTTGAGTAACTAACGGGATTTCAAGTAAAGATCCTCATTTTTTATACCGGTAGTGCAGAGCAAAACTGGCATCCAGTCGGCCGTGTCTTGCCTTGAGCTATGTTGCCATGGAAACTATCTGCCTTGTCATTCCTTCATGAGTATATTTTATGATTTGATTAGCCTGTGCTTGAGTGCAAAAGGGCCGAAATCAGAAGAATGAGAAAGACTATCGAAAATTCATGTAGCCAGCGGTTCCTTCTGGGTCCTAAACTATGCGTATGCAAAATTTGGTTGAGATTGGTGGAACGGTGTAGATTTGTATATGGAACAGTCCCCCCCACATACATACATACATACAGACTTTCACTTTTATATATAAGATAGCAGAAGTACCCATTCTTCGAACGGTCTTCGGTATTAATAACCAGATGTTATCAATTGAGCTACTGTTGCAATATTTAGGGGCTTGGAACCTGTTTGTTGGCAAAGAAAAATTATTAGTTAAAATGTGCTCTCAAACTAAATTTACCTAACGTGTTCTTCCTGGCGTGAAAATAAAATTGAAAACTTCGTAGAAGAATCGCAATACACGTCACATACGAACTGACCCTAACCGTTGTGTCAAGTGCCCAACTACAGGAAGACCCCTTTTATAAATTATAAAGGCTTGTGGTGCATGAAAATTGAATGTTTTTAGCCTCCAATGGCCCAAATTCCTAAAATCAGCAAAAAACAGTCTACTATTTCTATTCAGGAATTTTTGAAAATAATGTTGATGTTTGGAGATATAATAGACCTTCTGTACGACATATCGCACGTGTAAGTCGTGTGAAAAAAATCTAGGGTACTCCATTTGCAACCTTTCACAGAAATGTAATAAATGGAGTGGCATTACTTATTCCAGAAATAGATGGAAAGTTGGATGCCACCTCTTGAGATACTGTTGTCATGGTTAGTGGCTTGCAGTCCTTCTTTAGTTTATTAAATGAAATTAGTTTTCTGGGAATATCTAAGAAACTGTTGGGTTTAGAGCCTTAAAATATAGTTTTCGGGGACACTTTACAGCTCTTGAGGGGCCCCGAGTTTTGTTTCTGACCCCAAGGGTTTGAAAATGAGCTTTGTCTCTTCGTTGTACGCCATAATAATGATAATAATTAAAAGAATAATACTAATAATAATAATAATAATAATAATAATAATAATAATAATAATAATATAACAAAATAGGGATAGGGATATAATAGACCTTCCGGACCATACCCGCACGTGTAAATCGCGTTAAAACATTCTAGATTACCCCTTGACCCCTTGAGCGCATTATATGTATTGATGAATATTTCGGCTTAATTTGGATCCGTTATAACCTTATTGCCGTTTGCAAACCTTCACAGTAATGTAATAAATGGAATTGTATTGCGTCTTACAGAAATAGATGGACCTCTGAGATTCTGTTGCCATTGTTACGGCATGCATTCCTTCATTAATTTATTAAGTGAAATTAGTTTCTGGGAATATCTCAAAAACTGTTGGTTTTAGGGCCTTAAAATGTGGTTTTCGGGGTCCTTTTAGGGCCCCCGAGTTTCGTTTCTCACATTGAGGGGCTGAAAATGAGCTTTGTCTCACGCTTATTTCAGCATGTATTTTAAGGGGGTAGACCCCCTGTTATGAAAGGTACGGTGAAGAGTTACATCAATGATTAGTGTCGTGCCTCTGATGGATATCTGTATCAAATTTTACGTTAATCCACCCAGCCATTCTCGAGTTATAAGGACACAAAAAATTGTCCACAGACAGACAGACAAAAATATATTTTTGCGTGCATCCGTCACAAAACAGTCTGAAACGGGCAAATATTTCAAATTTTCGTAGAAAAGCCGAAAAATCAGACATTCATTTTTATATAATAGAGAAGGGATATAATAGACCTTCCGTACCACACCCACACGTGTAAATCGCGTGAAAAAATTCAAGAGTACCCCTTGACCCCTTAAGCGCATTGTATGTATTAATGAATATTTCAGCTTAATTTGGATCCATTATAACCTTATAGCCGTTTGCAAACCTTCACAGTAATGTAATAAATGGAATTGCATTGCGTCTTACAGAAATAGATGGACCTCTGAGATTCAGTTGCCATGGTTACCGCCATGCATTCTTTCATTAATTTATTAAGTGAAATTAGTTTTCTGGGAATATCTCAAAAACTGTTGGTTTTAGGGCCTTAAAATGTGGTTTTCGGCCGAGTTTCGTTTCTCACATGGAGGGGCTGAAAATGAGCTTTGTTTCACCCTTCTACGCCTATTTCAGCATGTATTTTAAGGGGGTAGGGCCCCTTTTATGAGAGGTACGGAGAAGAGTTACATCAATGATTAGTGTGGTGCCTCTGATGGATATCTGTATCAAATTTTACGTTGATCCACCCAGCCGTTCTCAAGTTATAAGGACTCGTAGAAGTTGTCCACAGACACACAGACAGACAGACAGACAGACAGACAGACAAAAATTTTATTTTTGCGCGCATCCGTCATAAAACAGCCTGAAACGCGCAAATATCGCAAATTTCCGTGGAAATTCAGAAAAAACAGACAAACTTTCATTTTTATATATAGAGAGATTCCAGTGCAATCTCCCCCCCCCCCCCGCCTTAGGGGCTCACATCTTGTGGGACGTGGGTTGGCAACCAAGGGACCCCAGCTGAGTTCGGCATTGCCTCCACTTACTTGTGCCGGGCTCCTCTCTGTCTTCTTTCCTGTCGACCTCTCTTGGTCAACTCTTGTTTTCTTCTGACCCCGACGGTATTTTGTTATCCGAGGCCTAGGGAATCTCTTCTTTTCCCGCCTTCATTGGTCCTTCTTTCATCTTTCCTGATCCCTCATTCTTCTAGGGATCAGCCTTCTTTTTATTTTCATTATCGTTCCTCTTCTCTTTAAGATTCCTGCCCTGTTTTTCTGAATTGGCTACCCATGTCACTAAATTGCATTTTGTGAGTATTTCGAATCTCAACCACATTTTGTAAGTATTTTCAATCTACATTGCATTTTGTAAGTATTTTCGATCTGAACTCCATTTTGCAAGTACTTTCAATCTCAATTGCATTTTGTCAGTACAGTATTTTGAATCGCGGGCTTCCACATATTGTAAGTATTTTGATTCTACCATACATTTTGTAAACATTTCCAATTTCAATTGCATTTTGTGAGCATTTCTAATCTACGTTGCATTTTATAAATATTTTGAACCTAAACTACATTTTGTGCTTATTTTTTTTTTCTAAATTCCTTTTGTGTTTATTTTCCTTCTAAATGTCCTTTTATAAGTATTTCCACTCTACATTGTGTGATTCATTTCAATCTGAGTTCCATTTGTAAGTATTTTCAGTCCAGCTTAATTTTCGTAATCGTTTCCATTTCATTGTCATTTTCGCTATCACCCAGACCATTAGGGACAGATAACCTAGATGTTAGGCCCCTTAAAACAACAATTATCGTCATCGACATCATCTCCACATGGGTCTGCAGCGTGAAGATGGTAGTTGTGCACACAAACGACTGCAAACAGAGAAAGCTTTTGCGAACATACACGACAAGCTTCAAATGTGGTTCTTAAATACAGTAGAAACATAACTGTTCACACGGAAAATATTAAAGTCCCGTGTCAGCCATGCTCGGCTCGTGTAGCCACAAGTCATGGGAATACGTTCACGCTGACAGTGGCGGCCAAATATCATCATTCCAGGCAGTCATACTATGCACAACATTGGGAATTAATACCAGTTCAAATTGTGTAGGGCAATGCAACATGTGTGCATATGTGATGTAACTGCGGCATGCTTCAACAGTGGCTCAGTGTCAGCGTGCGTGGTTGTCAGGCAGAAGGTGAAGGTTCGCTCCCGCGTTCGATGTAAAATGTACGATTTGGATCCTCGCCGCCAAGGAGGCGTGCTGCCGCTGGAAAGGCCGCGCGCTGCCATGGCGGCGGAAGTTCACTACCGCTCCACGTGTATTTAGACGGGATATATTTCGAACTCTGCCGCCGCTGCCTGTGCAGTGTGGCCGCCCAGCCGCGCCCGGACGCGAGATTGCATTTTCTAGTTCACTTTTAGTATTAGAGAGCAATACGGCTTCTTGATTGGCTGTTCCGACAAAACATGACTGCAGCAAGGGCTGTGATTAGTCAGCGTAGTTATAGAGTGGAACCTATCAGCGGTGCCGTTCAATGTTTGAACAAAATATGTAGAACTCCCTCTGTTTTAACTTCGTATTTTCTTGATTCCTTCATAAATTGTAATACTCCTTGCAATAGTTGCATGATCATTGCTCCTAGGCCAAGTATTTCCATATCTTCTTACAGTTGTATTATCCAGAGTTGGAATCTGACATTTCGGCGCCACTATGCAAAAACAGTTGACGGCTAGATCGCACGCAAGGCTTGTTGCCATGGAAACCATACAGCGCTGCCAATTTGAATGACGCTCTTTGTCCACGTGCTTGTCGTTTGACCAGTCGCTTGTTTGGTTGCTTCCAGAGTGCACACACTGACCTTGCTGCGTTAAAATTGTTTTGAATTAATTATTGAATTACTTTTTCGTGTAGGATTTATACTTATTTATACTTTATACTTATATTTATAATTCATTAGTGTCAGTTTAAGCTTAGGTTCGTGTGAATTAGATTAAGGTTAGCTTTGTTTTTGTTTGCGAGTGGTGACGTTTTTAAGGATGACTTCTCGTAAAGGAAGACCGAGGATACATCCAGTTCAGGAATCGTCAAGAACTGGTCGAGGTGTACGTATTCGAAGCCATGGGAGGAAGATGATTATCGCCGCGCGGGATTTTTTTGAAAGGGAGGGAGAAAATATCCGTGCATCAGGCGAACCAATAATTCCATTCAGTCGCGCGCAGGAGCGTACTGCCTCTGCTCTTGGAATTAGTAAGACTAGTGACGGAGAGGACCGGGATGATGATGATGATGATGATGATGATGACATGGATGGGATAGAGCCTCTTCCCAGTAATTAGCTTCTGTCTTCAAAAGGGTGAGTTAATAGCCTATACAATGAACGAAGGCCTATATTTTGTAATACATTTGTGTGTTTCTTGTGCCTTGAAACTTATTCTACAGGAGATATAAATTGCTAAATAACACGGAAACAATCACGTGTTGTCGTTTCGCTTGGAACATTTTTGCTCTATGATAGTAGGCTATTCGTAATATTGCTATTGCTATTCATTACAATATTTTAGGCCTCTCCTCAATTTGACGTGCTATTATTTTATTTTACAGTGTGAACCGAACAGTTTTAAGCATTGCTTTGTTTAAGATTTTTGAAAACCATCTGAGTAAAATTGTAATAAATGTAATAACGGCGCTAATGATATTATGAGCATGAGGAAAAGAACGGGAGGGTGAAAGTACGCACGTGGTGGCGAGTAGCATACGTGGCAACGCTGCCTTTAGTTCAACGGTTGTCCGCCGAACTGTCAGATTCCAACTCTGGAAAATACACCTGTAAGTCAAAAGTGTGGTGAATGGCAAGTTCATCTTTCGGCCCCGTGGTTGCCATTCATAGCATTCAGGCCGTCGGAAATGAAATATTTTGAGCAATGTACATACAATTCTTGATCGAGAGTGGATAAGCTACTTCCGCGTTCGTACAGACTAAATGAGCTAATCGATGAAAAATATTCTGGTAATGATTCTTCTTGACTTAAGAAGATACGGAAACACTTATGGCCTAGGATCAATGATGATGCAACTATTGCTTGGCGCATTACAATTTGTACGGGTACCTATAAAATACGAAGTTAGAACAGCGGGAGTTCTACATATTTTTTCAAACCTGGGACGACATCGCTGATAGGCTCAACCCTATAACTTCGCTGACTAATCACAGCCCTTGCTGAAGTCGTGTTTCGTCAGAATAGCCAATTAGGAAGCTGTATCCTTCTCCAATGCTAAAAGTGAACTAGAAATTGCAACCTCGCCGCCCGGACCGGTCTGGCGGCTCTGCGGCGCCGCACCGTTGGCAACGAAATTACACAAAGCCCGGAAATGGAGCTTAAAACAGCTAGCCAAAATGGCTTTTCATAGAAGTCCGCTAGATGTCTCAACTTGTCACTAATTTGCCCGTACCAATTACCGTATTAGAAAATAATTGTAATTTTTGCCTTTTTGTAAGGCCGAAAATGTAAATTATTCAAATAATACGGCATCTAAAGAACATTTAAATGACATTTAATTGAATTTTAGACCAAATTTATGTAACGGAAATATGTCCTTAGGCTAAATTAAGTGTGGATTGGAGTGACCCAGTTTGGCCTATATAAAATTAAAAACTTTAAAATGTTTGGGAGCCAATATTTTCATATTTGACCACCATACAACTAGGTGTGCTGCAGTAGATTGTTGTCCTGCTTTATCTTGCGTCTATTAACTTACTTCTATTATAATTTTGTGATGTCCTGTGGCGTATATTTCCCAGCCGCGTGCCTTAGTATCAACAATGTCGTCTTTGGCGGCAGATGACGAAAAACTCGTGGAGTTTGTATCCAAATACCCAGCATGATGCAATATTTCGAACAATATTTTAAAGCACCCCTCGCTCGCTCTCTCGGGTTTTGTGGATCTATTTCGTGGCTTTCCTTTTTCTTTTGCGCACCAATAGGGCTAGAATTAAGTTGTCATCGTCTTCCTCCAATAATCTTCTGATTCCCGTTTTGGTAGCGGCACTACACATGATGATCGTGCCTCTATTAAATTTCCTCAATGTTAACAGCCTACTGAACCTCTGCCGCGCTGCCCGGGCAGCGAGGATCCAAATCGTACTTTAACTGCTTTGATGTGTACGTCGTGGTAGGTTCCAATGGCCCCGACTGTGGTAACCCTTTCTTGACGAGTGCAATGTTGGTGTGTATTATTTTTAGCCTACTTTTCACATTTTGCAAAAATGAGAAAAAAAGTAGACATGAGATCGGGCAAATGTGTGTCTGTCTGTCTGTCCTTCTGTCTGTCTGTCTGTCTGTCTGTCCGTCTGTCTGGCTGTGTGTGTGTCCCCCCTATCAACTCCTAAACGGCTGGAGCAATCGAAACAAAATTTGGTAGGAGTAAACATCTATACCTGAATATCTCACGGCCATATTTGAAAATAATGTCAGCGCTACCAACTGCTGAAAAATCGCAATTGAAATTTGAGCTCCATGTTGGATGTCTTGGAAGTTATGAATGGGAGCTATTTCAAAATTGGAACACGTTTAGATAATAATATTGCTGTTTAATTTCCACGAGGCCATACATGGCAGTGTTGCCAAAATGATTATAAGACAGCTGATAGGTCCAATTTTTAAATGCATATAACTTCTACACTATCAATTGGAATTCAACCAAATTTCGTATGTGCTATGTGTAAATAAACAGATATGACTGAGCTTATTCTTAAGAGCCTCCAAGGCTGCTAACTGTTAATAAATGCTCTCAATTTTTTAAAATCCAAATACCCATATATCAGAAAGTATGCAAGCCGACAGCTTTAAAATTTGCACACGTATAGTACCTGACATTCTATATTAATTTGGAGTAGCTTATATACGTCAGTGCTGCCAAAATGATTCTAAGCCTGCTGATAGGTCCAATTTTAAAATGCATGTAACTTCTATATTAACTAATGGATTTCATTCAAAATTGACACAACAATAGATCATATTATTTCAGATTATTTCAGATCAATACAGGTATGTCATTGTTGCCAACATGATTTTACGTGCGCTGTTAGATACAATGTTTAACTGCATGTAACGTACAAGCTATCCATTGGACTGAAACTAAATTTTGTATTCTGTGCCTTAAGAGATGGAACTAAAATATATTCAGTCACCAGGGCTGCCAACTGTAGTTCTCTATTAGGCTACATTATGCCAGGTATACAGTATTTCGAACTAATTAGAAATGTCCATATTACCAACTTAATTTCGTCATTATTCTAGATAGATCCATACAGATTAATCATTGGCATGAATCCTTAATTTTAAGAAAAGTAGGCTCTTTAGTTCGTCACGGAACTTCTTGTTAGTCCTCAGAAGAACTGTTTTATGGATAGGGTTAGTATTACCTCCAACCACCGTAATGCAATTTGACATCCAGCGAGGCATGGAGACGGTCAGCCTCATGTTTTCAGTTTTACGTCCCTTTTCTACAGCAGCCATTAGAGACGCCGGGGTGCCAAAATTTTGTCCCGAAGAGAATCTTTAACATGCCAGTAAATCCACGGACACGGCTCCCTCACATTTGCGCACCCTCAAATGCCAACTGACTGATCCAGAATTCGATCCTGCAACCTTGGGAACAGCAGGGGAGAACGTTACCGCTGCGCCACGCAGCCAGTGTTATTAAACCAGCCAACCCTGGTCGCAAATACTGTATGTCGCATTGAGGTGAGCCTACTCGCTTAACAGGAGAACCCGTAACTTCAGCACAATTCGAATGACTGTGTCTGTGTTTCATCTTCTTCTCCAACTAGGTTAACATATTTTTGATGCGGTTGAAATCGAGGTACGTTGTGGACCGTAACACATGTAACAGAGTGTCCGAATGTGCACCTACACACACCTCGAGCCACTGAACATGGCAGTTGTCGCGAGTGTCTACAGTTGAGTCAGCATGAAGATGTTAGATAAATGGGAACAACTGGTCCTTCGAGAATGTCGATACAGTTCATTATATTTCAAAGACACGTGAATGAAAGGGTCCTAGTCGTGGTGCATAAACCATCCCCACGCCATGGCAGAACTACGCCCCGCACACACTGTGCATGAAATGCTTCAGTAGACTGCCAGTGAACTCCACGCCTTGCAGAGTTGGAAATAAGGCAAAATTGTTTCCTCGACATTATTATTATTACGGAATTATTATTATTATTATCAATATTATTACCGGCCAAGAGAGGTAACGCGCTAGCTCGTACCTCGCTGGAACCGGGAGGGCGTGGGATCGAATCCCTCCTAGGTCCTCCTGAAAATAGTTTTCGATATTTCCCATTTTCACCACCAGTCAAATGCAGGGACGCTTCCATTCAATCCATTCCCTGACCCTTCCTTAATTAGGCCCAAGTTAGCGGTCGCCTGGACGATTGGCCTGTCACCATCCACAGTTCTGTCTGCTGATAAAGTGGGTTCAGCTCCCATACACCGTCGTTACGATGGTAGAGGAATGATCCCTCGTAGAGTCCGTGGGTGGAGCCGAGCTAGGAGGATAAGCGATTAAAAATTATTATTAATATTCCAAATGGCTTTTGGTCCCTTTGAACCATTCAATCCGCTACAAATAAAAATACAACTCCCCCTCCAAGGCACCACAGCCCAAGAAGGGCCCTGGCCTACAAGGACTGCTGCCGAGTCATTCAGCTTTCAGATTGCGGGGTGACGCATGGGCAGCGCGTCGGATCCCCTCGGCCACTAATCTTGGTTTCCGTGACCGAGGCATTGTCTCTCTCTCTCAGATAGCTATTCAATTGTCCTCACAACGCTGAGTGCACCCCATTCCAGGCCTCACTTCAGTTTCTAAAAATCCCTAATGGAGCAGGAATTCGAACCCGGGGATTTCGGGTATGAGGCAGGCGCGCTACACCAACACCACGGGGCTGGCCATAATACCACACACATATTGAAAAGAAGAGAAATATTCGTTCACGTAGAGTTACAATTTGATGTACGAACAACTGTAAGAGTTGGAGGTCAAATTTACAATTCATACAGTGGTTCATACATTGCCTGCTGACATTCTTCGCGTGCTTGGTATTGCTTCACTCTTATGATGCGAGAAGTGGCTCATGCCTACTCTGAACTGTGCGATAGTTATATTTGAAGTTCGATATACGGGAACACATTGCCAAGTACAGAGTGGTGTACCGAACCTTGGACCAGAACAGTGTACACAAGTTAAGTTGTATTCTTTAAGTGAATTTTAAAGAAACATGTAACTGTTTAATTATGTAAAAAAAGTTGTAAATATGTAAATTTAACTGTGAGTATGTTGTGTGACGTATCCAATTCTGTATGATGCTGGTTCTGGAAATAAAGAGTTTTGTATTGTATTGTATTGTACGGTCTCCATTATATGTTACGGAAAGCACAGATTCCTGGAGTTGGCTATACAGACTGTTACTTTTGTTGTGGCAATTTAGTTTCCTCAGATTGAGAGACTAAAGAGGGTGAATTTGTGGGTCTGAATCTAATTAAAGAAAATGGGGGAATGGCAGAGCGGCTCTTGATAGCACTAGTGACAGAGTTGAGATGGCTATCCTCAGAGGGAGTGATGCCTATGTGGTGATTACCTAATTCCTCAATGAGGAAAATAAATTGGGCTATGGGATTGAGCGCGTTAATTACCGCTTGCCTGACTGATTTACAAAGGCTAATATCAATAGGTGGGTGGATGAGGACCATTGTGGTCTGAAGGTTGCTGCCATTGGATGAAGCGTACCACTGCTCTTTCTCGAAATCAAATTTCGGGAATGAGAAGTAGCCCGGTGAGGGAAGAGGTGAGCTAATGAGTGAGGAATCTGATTTTGGTGAAGCTGGTTTAAGTGGAACGAGTATACCATCTCGTTTTTGGGTAGCCCCATTCGGAATTATTGTTTTTGGATTGACAGGGGTATAATTTGGGCTTTTAGGGTCATCAGGTCCTGAGTTATCAGGAATGTTATGCCCTGGTACGTTAATGTGCGAGGTTTAGTGTCAGTGCGCGACATGTTTGTGTTCGTGAGTGTATAAGTGCGTGTAATGAGTAAGAGGTGATGAGAGATAGTGGTCAAATACCTTGGTCGACCAGAGAATAAGGAAAGAGAAAATCAAATTTACCAGTCACACAAAGTTATCCAGTTTAAATACAGTTGGAGCTGTGACGTTGAGTGCGCTGATGAAATTTGAAGTTTTTTGAAATAATTAATAATAGGCTGCTTGGTAGGAAGAGGGGACGAGCTAAACTTGTATTAGAACTCAAGGGAGACAAGAGTTGCTTGACTAGGATGGTTACAGGGTGGGTATGGTGTTGGATAATTGAATGGTAGAGGAGTGACTTAATCTGCACTGTTACTACGGGGAATGCAAATTAAGCCTATAGGAACGTAGTGGAATGGCTTGAAATATCGAAGTCGAGGCGATAGCGAGGACTAGGCTTGGTAGAAAGGCTGGCAAGGCTGGAGGATCATAGATTTCGTCAATTGGCGTTATAAGACGGAGCTTTAAGCAGTGGCGTGCAGTTTGCTTGGATGCTGGACTCGGAATGATGATGGCACAAAACAGTAATATTAACAAAGAAATATGTTTGAAGTAGGCCTTCACAAAACCTAAAACGTTGATGTACACAAGACACAATGAACTGAATTTAAGAACTGAAAGCAAAGAAAATTCAATTTAATTCACACAAATATCTCACACAGTAGCTTTCCCCGCACTTTTCTATGACCCGGTTCGACGGAACAACAGGACACGTGTTGGACATAATCGCTTGCAGTGCTTGTAGCGGCGGGACCACAAACTACCGTTCTATAATGGCGGAGTCTTCACACTAGGTCCTTCTATTCGTTATGTTCTTACCAAAGTGTGGGGACATTTAGCCTTAAACTCTTGTCTTAGTTATGTTTCTGTGGGGTATATGACCCGGTGGTTTTTGGCATCTAAGAGATACATTTCACCATATTTAAAATTTAGAACATACTCATCTCCTTTCTTGATGTTGACAGGAATCGCAGTGTTGTGTGTATCTACTGCGGGTTGAAAATGATTCATTTGCTTAATACTCGAGTGAAAATGGAATGGTATGGCTTTATTGGCTAGCGTAACTAGGTTTGATTCATAATCTATCTTCGCACCTAGTTTGACAAAATCAGCTGTGCCAATTACCGCATCGAAATAATCATGCTATTGCATGACTCGAAAGTCTACGGGAGTGTCAATTTCATATTCTGAAAAGATAGGGAATTGTATGTTTTATTCGCCTATCGTTTCCGAAAAACTGATTGTATGCAGAATGGTTCTTGGAACAAATATTCTGCCAAGTGTTCGTGTGCGACTGCCGGATTCATTATAGAATTACAAGCACCACAGTCTATTACAATTATCAAACCAAATAGAGTGATGAATGGTAATTTTGGAGCATTTCTTATATTATTTAAGTCTTCGCTTGAGATGACTGAGTTAAGTGAAAATCTTGACTTTGTTCGTGATCTTCATTGAATGAGTATGAAGATGGCTGAATTGTGTTGTATTTGAACTCGTGTTGGGGTAGCTGTGTTTCTTCAAAATATTCTGACGATTGTGCCTCTTGAAAGTATTCTGGTGGCACATGGTCACAATCGTTGGTTTCTTCTGCGTGCGCATTTACACCAGACATAGGTTTTGGATAACTTTGGTTATTAGGTGTGAAACTTCGGCCTATGTTATTTGGTTCTGTGGTTTGAAAGTCGGTGGGTTCAGACCTTGAAAGGTTCTGAAGTTTGGTAGTGGGTTAGATTGGTTGGCGAAAGGTCGTGGTATAGGAGAGTAGTGGGTTTGTGGCCTTGGGTATGCAAACGAACTGTGGGCAGTATGGTTTAGTGGTAGTGTCGCTTGACTGAATCTGTTAGGTGGTGACTGTATGAATGGTCTATGATTGGTATGTTCATTTGGAGAATGTTTCAGTGTCCCTCTCAATTGATCCATGTAATTCTCGTGTGCTCGGTCGTTATCGTAATTCCTGCAATGTCTCAGTGCGTGACTTACATCTGAGACTTGGGCATAGCACAGATATGCTCGGTACGGCTCTAAGATTCCGGCTTTGAAAGCGCTTAAACTCAGATCGTCTAGCTCTCTTAGTTTGAGTTCTAAGATCTTATCCCTGTAGTTTAATTTGCATAAACTTTTACATTGAAGGACTAGAGCGTGTAGTCTGTCGTGATAATCTGTGAAAGCCTCACTTCTCTTTTGGAAGCAGTTAGAAATTTCTTGAACTAACAGTCTTTCATTTTAAACGTTACCAAATTTCTTGATTAATTTTTCTTTAAATTTCTCATAACTAGAGTTTGCATCCAGATCTAAAATACTACTAGCTTCTCATTTTAGTTTCGACTCGACAACATTAAATAAGAAATCATTAATGATGTTAGCGTTGGGAATTGCATTGGCTCTCCTGTGAGTATTCAAGAAACTAACACATCTCGCAAGGAAGTAGTCTTGACAGCAAGACGTACGTCCATCAAATTCAGTAGCAATTGAATTTGAGCGTGCTCGAATTTTGATAGCATTTCTGTCTCAGGCATTGTGATTTATTATAATTAATTAATTAATTAATTGACTAGTTAATTGAATAATTGAAAATTATTAATTAATTTATTATTATTATTTGAAATATATTTAATTCAAAAGAACAATGACATATGCAAATCTCGTTTAGATTTTCAGGAATTCACTTTATTTCAAACAAAAAGAAAAAAAATTCCTTCTGCAATGTCGTGCTATCGAAAGGCTCCTTTCGGAGTTTTCGGTGCGCACGAACAGCAGCAACGGATGGCGATAGACTGTAGTCGAAAGGCGCTGTTTGGAGCGTTGGCTTCTTGGAGCGTTGTCGGCTTACTTCCTCTAGTTTCGTAGTCGTTTGGTTCTCTTCTGCGTCGTCAAGCGATCGAAAGGCGGTGCTTGGAGCGTTGGCTTCTTGGAGCGTTGTCGGTATACTCGAATGGCGAAGGCTGTTGGTTACTGTCGAAAGGCGCTTCTGGAGCGCTGTTGGCTAGCTTCCCTCCTTCAAGCTAGCGTAGTCGGTTGTGGTCGAAAGGCCTCCAGTGAGGTTGTAAGTTCCACTCCGAACTTGCTGGCTGGTTCAAATGAAATAGATTACTTCAGTAGTTTTCGGGAAGACAACTGGCTTTGCTAGATGGATGACGAAAGGCGATTCTGGATCGTTGTCTGAACACTTCATCCAACTAGCACGTCGACATAGTGCCGATCATTTATCTATCCCGGCCGGCAGCCCCAAGTTAAGTTACTCGAATCCCGGACAGGACTCCAGTTGAGTTTGTAGCTTAACACTTATTCGTTGCTAGCATGCTAAGCTATGTCCTCACAGGTTCTCCACGAGTCTGAGTGATATATATTTCAAATGAAGCGAAGAGTTCAACTTTGTTATTTATTGTTTCGACTAGTCACTAATACATTTGAAGTTATGAAGTTATTTACAAGTGCCGAGGCATGAAGCCCGACTGCCAACCAGTTCAGTTGGTTAGTTTTAAGATTACTGAGTTACAAGAGACTGGAACTCTGTAGAGTCCATGGTTTTATTAGAATTAAAGAAGTCGCATGCCAATCCCTCTGTGTGGGATACAGTACAATCTTACTGGCTAGTTACCAGGGTAGAGGGGGACATGTGTGGAAGGGGCTACTGATGGTCAAGAGTAGGGAACATACATCGCGGAAATATCTGGCTGGACTCTGCCAACCAATTTCTCAACTAATTTGTCACTAATGAACGTTATAATTTTGTTGCTATCCCTTCCTTGTTCTGACATGCTATCTTGTTCTATTGATATTCCTATACCCACCATATAAAGATGAGATATTCTTTCCTTTACTACAGCAGAAGTCCAGTTATTTTCCTATCTCTAATAAATATATGATCTATGCAAGACCCCTTAATGTCTCCAAGCACAATTTCTTCATGTGTAATCGAGCTAATACATCTTGTTAAGCCATATGAAATTAAAAATTTTTAATACTTATTTACTATGTCGTCTGACAAATATCATCTTACCACTTCATTTCCTGACCTCCCTCATCATATTATATTGTACATAATTGTCTATTTTAAAAACCTCAGTCAGATCACCGTCGATGTTAATTTCAGCCAAAACAATGTTATCTATATGCTTATTTGCAACTCTTCATAGAAACATTACCCAGTAGTCTGATTGACCTGATGTTTATGTTTAACACTGTCAATTTACATTGTGGTTTGTCAATTCCAAATATGCATTCTGTCCAGTCATCCATATTTTTCCAGTACCCTCTGAGAGTTATAATTATCGTCAGAATATATGAAATCCTTGTTTTAGAACTACATTTTAGATATTTACAAATATTTTGTTGTTAATGATGGCCTAATACAAATAAAATGTGGTACGCTTTATATCTGAACCTAATCTGTCAATATAGAAAACTAACCTGAATTTCAATTTCATAATGCCAACTATGAAATTTATTTGATCTTCTTAGGATCATCATAATTTTCGATTCTGATTAACCGTTCATTTTGATCCTTCTTGACAAAAAATCAATTTTTCACCATTGTGAATCTGAAACCTCTCTCGCTACAGACCTGCTTTGTTTAGTAGTAGTAATAGTAGTAGTAATAGTAGTAGTAGTAGTTGTAGTAGCGTGTGAATTCCCCATCCCATCTCCAGCCCTAGGGTGTCCACAAACTGGAGAGTGGGGTGTTTTGTTTATTAATCAACAATGTACATACTGTACCCTTGAAAGAAGCTTTTAGCAAGATTCTGTCTCCGGGGTCGCGTTCAGTCCATGCTTGTTCATTGTTGAGAATAATCATCTCGCTTCCATAATATGAAGGATTATAAGGTAAACTTAAAATTAGAAAAGAAGTGAAAACACAGGAGTAAAAGAAACAATACATAATAACTGAATCGTCGTAAAACAAATTAAACAAAGACAAGAAAAACAAATCCACCCTAAGCTTACCCCGGAATAACCATTTTTAATGACATAAAATTATGTGGATATACCATTCCACTATCTGATTATAATGATGTGTGTGCGTTACTTAGTTATAGGAGAAAATGAGTATTGTTTGACAGCATTTCGCTTTCAATCGAATCAATCGGATAGGTCGCGAATTACCGTTCTGCAAACTGCAATTATGGCCCACGGGAACACACAAATAAAATGGTTGTACACTTAATAACTAACCTGACACACGCTAACCTTACAAAACATTAATTTACCAGACTTCCATGGAAATCAAACAATATGCGAGAAGGCATATGACAAAATCAAATGAGCCGCCGAAACAGGCACCAACGGCTCCCAAGGCTAATGACCACACGTGACATACCATAACAACAAACATGGCCGACACGGAGTCGCCGTACTTTAAAATAAACAAACTAACTCAAATGCCCAAACAGTCTAATGTACAACATGAATACAATGTACAGTGTGATCAGTATACAGCCCCGAAAAAAAAACGACTAAGACGTGAATAACTCCCATTTACTGTTTCAATTAATTTATAACATTCAGGTTCTTTTAACAGAAAAGATAAACATTCTAATACTGACGGACCAACGTCCCAGCCTTAATGAGCCTCACAGCTGTCTCTGACCTGCGCATGACCGTGGAACACCCTCTCTTACTCAATATATTTCAGTCTCAGTCAAAGCAAATGTCACAACAAGGACAGGTGACCCCTAGCTACCTGGGTCCTGTTACTTCTGCAGACCTGGAATCGCGTACATTTATCGCAGACACAATATCTCGCCATTTCTTCTGGAATTGCAAGATTCGCCATAAATTTCACACAACCGTCCCGCGGGATCGTGATTGTGGAAACCTGAGTCGCAGCAAGTCGAAGGGTGTACACCATACACTGATCCTCCGCAAGCAGACCCATAAATTCATAATGACACATCATCGCTTTGACCGACTGACGCAGAATCCACATGCCGACGCTAGATCAGAAATTCCCTAACTACGTGATCGAGACACGCTAGCATTAATAAAGGCAGATAAAAACAATATGAGAAAGCGGACGGCTTCTCCTGTATAAATCTTCGCAATGTGGCGAATTATAAAATCAACATCCTGAATGATTATAAACCATCTATCATAAGAAGACTTCCCCCTCAATACTGCATTTATGCTAATTTAATTCAGATTCACTTCTTGTCCTAACGTTAATTTTCAAGCCATAATGATCAACAGTGCTAGGCCCAACAACGTGCTCCAGGAGCAAGCGATGCCGCGTGAACTTGAACCAACAACAAAATCACAAAGAAATAACTACAAAATATGTCACAATACGCCATGCACTAAAACGTGTGTCAGTAACAAACAAACGAAACTCTACGTTCCCAAACACGAAACAAATATTTACATAAAATTTATTTCCATTAAAAACCATAATCCGTTTGTCAAAAATTAAATAAATAATTTTAATGCTCATTCCTCCGCCAACCAGGTTGTCAGATAACACCCCTGCCATCGTCCCCTCTGCTATGCTTAGCACGTCATAGTCATCTGGATGATGATCCTGGATTCCAGTCTTCCTTCAGATGCCGAGGTGTTCAACTTGCTGTATGAAAGTAAAATGTTTAAAATCACACGTATCAATTCCTAGCTAATTTGCTTCCTTCGGTTATTGAATTCGCCGAAATTGTCCTAAAGCAAATATTATAACGAAGACTGCCCTAACTTGTAGTGTAATTACTACCTATAATTCACTGATTCTATGGTTAAACAAACTGAGTTGTACGCACAAAAACATAAAACATTTCCAAACTGTTTCTCAAAATCACAATACTAAGATATGCCATCTGGACACTCACACATATTAAAGTACAATGTGTCGTCTGACACTTCAAATACAATATCGTCTATGTCCGTCGGACATCTAAGAACAGAGTTAACGTCAGTGTCGTCTGACACTTCGAAATAGAGTATGATATCAACCGTGTCCCTCGACACTTCGTAAAAGAGTAATGTCAACCGTGTCCCTCGACACTTCGTGAAAGAATATTGTCATCAGCACTCAGAACAGTATTTATACAAAATTGGCAAATGTCGAAGGAGTGGGAGTAGATCTGAAGCTATATTCCGTAATAATAGGTTCTGTAATTACACTCATTGAGGTCGTATCAATCTGGAGGTTACAATGATGTTGGCCCGATCAAAGATCGATCGTAGGGTTTGATAGCAACTTGATTCCCGCGTATTCGCCAGGTCACGCTTGGTACCGCCGCTTCCCCGCGAAAAATAGCATCATTTTCTCATTGGTTCTTCTGAACACAGAAATAGTGCTTCCTGGAGCTTAGACACGCCCCTAGGAGTGGCCAAATCATACCTCCATCCTTTATATTTCGTATTCCTTCTTCGTCTTTCACTCGCTAGACAATGTCATAGCTCAACCATGACTCAGAAGTACAGAGACGCGCACTTAGGCCGTTCACCCTTATTCTAACGGTGCTGCACCCTTTCGCAGGCCAAGTCATAAATACTTGTTGCCTCTGTTCTATAGAAATATAACATTCCTTTCCTGTCCCAAATGTCACCAGGCTTAACTGAAGTTTCGACATACTGTCTGGTCTCCATGCTCGACTATCTGTAGCATTACCATGTAGAATGGAATAAAACGAAGGAATCATTAATGTGACCTAACATTAAGGGGTCATTTATCCTCTAGTTGGAAAAAATCGAACTTAGATAGAAAGTAGATTTTTATTTACATCTACAAGTCATCCTGTTGAAAATAGTGACAGTCACCCTTAAATCTCCAAGTCTATTCGCCACTGTTCTTCACTACTGTTCGGCTCCCTCTTGCTGACTCGTTTTCACATTCCAACTTCCTCGTCATCGCCTGAGGCATTGTCTCGCCCAGAGACTGTCTTTCTCTCTCTTGCACGCAGTGTGTCACAACAAGCCTGACTCGCCTCTCTGTTGGTAAACAAGACAAGCAGCTTGTTACATCGGCCTCAAACTCTCTCTTACTTTCGCCCCGTGTATGTGTATAGATTCATAGACGTTCACTTAATTTGCAGCAACATTATTTCTTGGCTCCCAAGGTTCTTGTATGTGATAAATTTTGAGATTGGCACTGTTATGAGCTGACATGATTCCTGTGCTCAATTCTTAAATGCGATATGCATTATTTCCAAGGTTCCTCACTATTCTGAACGGTCCCGTATATTTGACACAAAGTTTACCGAATATCTTCTTTGCTGGATCAGATATTTGTGGCTTCCGGACTAAAACCAACTCGTCAATTTGTAACTCCCTGTGAAATCTCTTCCCTTGCACGCGACGTAAACGTCGGTCTGCCTGGTTTCTCATGTGGACCCTAGTGTTTTGAATTCTTAATTCATGAGCTATTACTGGATCTTGTGGACAGTTAATGACAACCTTCCACGATCTCTCGGGATATTCATTCATGTGCAGGACCATAGGTATTTGTCCTGTCGATTCATGTTTCGTAGTATTCATGCAAATCTCGATATCCTTTACTCTCTCGACCCCCTTGTGGTGCTCATTGGTTATAAATACTCGGAAGTATTTGGCCACACAACGGATTGCTCTTTCCTACGGATTTCTGGCTGGGTAACGAATGGATGATAGAATATATTTGACACCCATGTCCTCCATTCCTTTCTTACATTCAGAGCTAGTGAAATAACTCCCGTGGTCAGATAATATGAATTCACCTTTGCCGAGTACTGATATATCTCTGTTCTTGATTCTGCTTAGCACCTGCTTGGATGTTGTTTTCTGAATTGGACACAACGCCACGAATTTGGAAAATACATCAATATAGACTAACAAGTGACGACATCCACTTCTTCTCTTAACAATAGGACCAAAGCAATCAAGTGCCACAAGCTCACATGGCTTTTGAGGTAGTAACGGTTTAGGATATTGCTTCATAAGATAGTTGTTCGGCTTTGTCCTCTGACATGGGTCACAAGTCTTGACCACCTCGCATATGGTAGTCCTCATGCGCGGCCAAATGAATGTTTCCCCGATCGTCGCTTCCGACTTGTCTATACCAATGTGACCTAGACTCTCATGTACGTGCCAAGTCAATCCACGCTGTAGGGAAGCTGGTACCATTATACGAAGTTTAGTATGGTCTTCATCCACATATTTATGAAGCAAGTTGTTAAAGTAGTGGTATTTTCCTTCCTTAGCTCTGGCCTCACGATGTGCTGGAGTTCCGGGTTGCAATTCTCTTCGGAAATATTTAATCATCTGAAGCATCCAAGGTTCCGCTTCCTGTTCTCGACGTATCTTTCACAGTTCTTCCAAAAATTCCTTATCCCTTGCCGTCAACTCGATATGCTGGACCAGTGCCATTTCTTTCATCTCAGGTTCCGGGTTCCTGCTTAGAGCATCAGGAATGACATTCATTTTTCCTGGGCAATGCTCTATCTGAATATCAAATTGCTGAATGTAGATGGGCCAACGTGTCACACGTTCAGTTGCCATTGATGTCTTGAATAAGAACGTCAGTGCCTTATGATCTGTTCTTATTATTATTGAATACCCATTAACATTTTTTAACCATTGCTGCAGAGCGTGAAGTATGGCCAAATGCTCCAGCTCTGTAATAGTGTAGTTGCGCTCGTGCCTACGTAACCTGTGGCGTATAAATGCCAAATAAGATCTGTTTTTATTATTATTAGGATCCTCTTGGTATAGCATAGCTCCTATACCAATAATTGAAGCATCCGCTTGAATTATACATTTACGGCCGAAATCTGGATATCCTAATTTAATGCAATTTTCCAGTAATACTTTCGTTGCTTGGAAAGACCGTTCACAGTCGTCATTCCACAACCATTTATTGTTCTTTTTAAGCATTTCTTGCATGGGTGCTACAGTTTCGGTGTAACCGGGGCAATTTTCTTTAAAGAAACCCGTTACTCCTAGGAAAGCCCGAATATGTTTGAGTCTCGTTGGGGTAGGGAAGTTCTTTATCGCATCAATATTGGCAGAGTTTGGTCTCACTCCCTCCATGTCTATAATATGACCTAAATAAAGAATCTCGCTCTTAAAGAAATGCGATTTCTTTAAATTTATCCTAAAATTTGTAGTTCTCAGGTTTTCCAAAAGTTTGTCCACAATTCTCATATGTTCATCGATGTAACGGACTGTCATCTCCTTTACATCGTCTGTCAGATTACGATCTAAAGCACGGATCAGTGCACAATCAGCCGTTTTCACACCAAAGGGCATACGCACGAAGTGGAATGTCTGGTTGTCAAATAAGAAGCCAGTGAGCAACTGTGACCTCTCATCTAACTCTATGTGGTGGAAAGAATTTGTCAAATCAACTGTTGATACTCTTGCCTCTGAATCCCTTCAAGACGTCTCTAATAAGTGGCGCTTGGTCATATTCAGGAAACATTAATCGTAAGTAGAGGTTCCTGGCATCTAAACATAGTCTAATGGATCCGTTGGGTTTTGTGACCGCTAAAATCGCATTCAAATAACGTGAAGGTGCCTTCTTAATTACTCCTGCCTGCAACATTCCATCGATAATTTCTTTTGCTTGATTATGGTGCTTCTCTGGGATGGGATATAACTGAAATAAATTATTTAAAAGTCACCAAGACTTTCCAATCAAAAAGGAAGGAAGATTGTAGTTTTACGTGACCGTTCATCTCGAGATCATGATCCACGGGACCTCCTTTTTACGTGGAATCCGAACCACAGGACATGGCATTTCACTTTGAAAATCTCACATGCATTGACCGGGAATCGAACCCAGTCCGCCGGGGTGAGAGGCCAACAGCTTGACCGCTGCGCCACCATGCCCCACTTTCCAATCAATATCGGATCATTTAATCTCATAATTATTTCAACTTATTTTATTCCAGGCGAAAATAATATTTTATTATTAATAAAGTCGGATTTTTAAAGATTTACTGGATCAGATATTATATAATTAATCATCGGAATAGTATTTCCAGGTTTCTCAAACATCCAGATTTCTGGAATATAAATGCATCGCATTATCCAATTATTTCAATCAGGACACGGCAAGGTTCTCAGCAGAGCTAATTATTCTCGGCCATAAAATACCAAATCGCTTTTAAAAACTCACTCAAATGTCGGCAATTGTGCTGCAATATCAGAGTAATTTATAGAATTCTACTGATATTAGGCATATCTGGTTTTACATTTGAGCGACTTCACCGTCCTCACACTTCCTATACCTGAGTATGGGGCAACAATCCAACCCTCAAAACTCGTATTTAAATATATTTATGCCATTTCATTTTCTCCTCTTATTAATCAATTATTATTTCAATAATGACCACTCAGCTATACTGGCTGGACTTAATGGCTTATTACAATTCCACCACATGGGACTATGTGACACGCATGTAACCAGGTCCAACACATAGGTATAATTCAAAATAAGTGCCTTCCTTGTTACACTCCGGTCTCATGCATTATTACCTCAACACAATGGTTCCCCTACGTTATACAAGTTCGGTTTTATGAACAACCTTCCGTTCCCAAATTTATTATTATTCATGACAAACATTCATCCAGCAATTCATCATATTCAAATGTTCCGATGTTCTGAATAAAAATCCGTTATTAAGCATTTACTGTTTCGAATTAATTATGACCATTGATTATTATTATCTGAACAATTCCCAACCATATTGTCATTGATACTTATTTAATTAATCCGACTATCAGTCGTAATGCATTTGCGTATCAAATTATTATGTTCCATTTTACAATGTTATATTACAATGTCTGTTTCTTATCCGACCATATTTATTTATATTTAGATTTTTAATCACCGAAAACCGCGTTCTGCCACCTTGTTATTCCTCCCAAATGGATATCTGACTTCATCCTACACAATCCTACCTCAACAAGAAAATCACAAACTGTCATGTCGAAATAATGACATCTACATTTAATTTACATTTAATATTTAAATATCTCCAACATCCAGAAAATTATTTGGTATAGAAGGGCTCAAATACCATCTATATATCCGTCCAATAACATGAATATGCTTGTCCAGTTGGATTTCAAACGAAGTTCTTCATCAAAAAGCTCCAAAAATAACATGCATCAGAAAAATCCAAAAATATGCCTCTGGCTTCCATATATAACATAAATTCGTAATATCCTAAGTGGTTGATAGTATATTCGAATTTGCGAATCAAACACACTAGCTAGTAAAGATGACGCTTACATGTTGATGATCTTGTAGCGAGGCTCCTTCTTCTGTAGAACTCCAGCTATCGCATGTCCCCGAGTGTACATGCCGGCGAACACTTGTTCCTGTTGCACCAAACATGCTTGGCCCTCATCATCGCACAAACCCTCCTGAACATCTTCCGACATCTCACCCCAGTTGTGTTTAACAACACATAATGGCGGTTTGATTCATTGTGTTATTACAATTATAATGCTTTAGGTATTAGGAAGTCATTTTTGAAAGCCTGGCACTCTATGGAAGTGAAACTTGGACTATTGGTGCAGCAGAGAAGAAGAAGAAAATTGAGGCGTTTGAAATGTGGTGTTACAGGAGAATGATGATCAGATGGGTAGATAGGGTGACAAACGAAGAGGTATTAAGATGAGTGGGAGAGGAGAGATGTTTCTGGCGACTGCTAATAAAGAGAAGAGATAGGTTGATAGGACACATACTAAGACACCTAGGAATAGCAAGCTTAGTTATTGAAGGTAGGGTCGAGGACAAGAACTGTAGGGGTAGACCAAGGTTAGAATATGTTAAACAGATTGCCTCGGATGTAGTGTGGTAACTATGTAGATATGAAACGATTAGCTCAGGACAGGGAGGTATGGAAAGCTGCATCAATCCAGTCAAAGGACTGAAGACTCAAACAACAACAATGCTGATCTGGCACCATAATGTTATCGTTCGAATTCCAATTGACACTCGTAACTTTTGCTACTACAAAATACCTATTTCGACTATGCACTGTCCGTGTTCTAAATACATTCACTCCGTGATTTCAGAATAAAATTTGAATGCCACGGCAGTTGGTTCAAATTTTGCCGTAACTTGCTTAAGACTCATAATTCTGTAGCGGTACACTAACAATCCTTAGAGCGGTTTTCCAATGTACTTCAGTACAACTGCTATTCACTTTGCTATGAAAAATTTCCACGCTGCCTACGTGGGATTGGAATATTCTTCCACAAACTTGCACACACAAAGTTTGGGCTTACCTCGACGGCTAAATATTATCTGTTCTATTCTGTGTGATTGGAATATTCTTCCCCACAAACTTGCACACACAAATTTTGGGCTCACCTACGATGCCTAACCTGGTTTATTGGATTTTGTGTCCAAAACCACAATCGTTGGCTATGTTTTTCCAGCTCTTAGATCGGTACCCTCAGATATGATATAGTCAGGATAACCAGATCATTCGCGGATGAGATCCGGAATTATTGTGTCTGCTCCACTGCGGCTCATCACCTGGTATGTCCACGTGGTGGAAAATCGTCCGTGCGGATCGCTATTCGCGCATTTGCAAATATATTCGGAACCAATTAACGGATTTCCTTGATCTCTTCGGCATAATTACTAGAAATATTTTCGGCATATTCCCACGATGTTTCGGTGGTTTCACCTCTTCATTTTAGACATTTTGCTATTTTTTCCTTCTTCCGCCATTGCGACATTCCCTCCCTCTGTTATCAGCTGCACAAAATATCATCAGCTCTGACCAGTGCGCTTTTCAAATCTCGCAGCTCGTAAAAACATGTGCCCTTCATCAATATGGGTACATCACCTGTTTCTGTTCCGAGTACCCACAATGCGTAGTAGCTGCGATCGTCCATGATACGCAATCGCACCCCAGACCATAAATCCAGGTGTTCAGTAGGAATGACGTAGGATAATGCACGCAGGAAGGTGGCGTTCACCGGCATGGCGTCGAACATGAATGTGGCCATCGTGGTGCTACAAATTAAAGTGGGATTCTCCAGAAAACACCACCTGTTGCCAATATGCACGTAGGTCTCTATGTGCATGAGCCCATTGTAGCCGCAGGTGTCGATGGTTTTGCGTGAGGGGGACCTCGTATTATGGGATACTTGCACGTAATCCACGCTGCAGCAGACATCACCGAATTGACGAAGTAGACAGTGATACACCTGTAGCAGTGGACCATTGTGCTGCCAGCTCTCTTGACGAAGCTGTACGGTCCGTCAGCGCCATGCGAACCAGGTGTCTTTCATCACCTTTTGGCGTCCACTCCCGGGTTTCCCAGTTGTCCGATTCTCGTCCTTCCATTGCTTCCACACTCGCTTCGCCGTGCTGCCGTTACACCGCACACGAACTGCTCGGGTCCAAGCTGCGTGAACCTGAGAGGAATGTGGATCGCGGACTGTGAGAAGTGATGGTGCCGAGTGATGAGGTTTCCCGGTCCGTGCGTAGTAACAGAACCAAATACATTTGTCGGTAACTCACTCACTCACTCATTCGCAACACCACAGTGGTTTGAGCAACGGCCCTATGTTAGCAGTATTGGAATAGAAAGGAATACCAGATATCACGGCGGGCTGATGACAGACTCTTCTCTTCTCGCCTGACCCTTCCCTGACCCTTCCCCTCACCCCGCAAGTTCACAGAACTAGGAATCGAGCAGTACGCTTATTGCGCGATAGGACAGTAGGAATAAAAGAGCGATTCTGACGCAGGGGCTAATGGGCAAGATGGCCGCCGCGCGCAACCAGCCCTATGTTATTCTTATGGAGGGGTCATTCAGAGCTGGCGCAGTGGCTAATGGGCAAAATGCCCGCCACGCCCTGAGACCGTGAATGACGTCACAGGGAGAGGTCGGCCTTGAAGTTGCTAAATGGAATATTTATTATTATTATTAGGTAATTATTAGTTGATCATGTGCAATCCAGACCAGCTTTATATTGTTAACCACTTGGTGTAGTGGCTAGCATTCTTGGCTGTTACTGCGAAGGCCCGGGTTCGATTCCTGGCTCAGCCAAGAAATTTAATTTCTGGTCTCACGAGTGGAACGGGGTACACTCAGTCTTGTAAGGCAAAAGTGAGAAAAGGCGGGTTTTAACTCATACCTCTGCCAATCAGCCTAACCCAAATTCATTTAACCTCACCTAACCTAACCTAACCTAAACTCTCCTCACCTAACCTAACCTAACCTAACCTAACCTAACTTCAAAGTGAGAGCAAATATGAGAGCAAATGTGACAGCACAAATAATACAAGTAGTTATAACCTAACCTAACCTAACTTCAAAGTCAGAGCAAACATCAGAGCAAATGTGAGAGCACACACAATAAACTAAATTATAACCTAACCTAACTTAAAAATGCGAGCAAAAAAAAAAAAAAAGAGAGAGCAAAAAGTGTGAAAAAAAAGTGAGAGCAAATGTGAGAGCACAAATAATAAACGTAGTTATAACCTAACCACACCTAACCTAAACTAACCTAACTTCACCTAACCTAACCTAACATAACCTAACTTCAAAGAAGGAGCAAATATGGGAGCAAAAAGTAAGAGCAAAAAGTGGGAGCAAAAAGTGAGAGCAAAAAGTGCGAGCAAAAAAGTGGGAGAAAAAAGTGGGAGCAAAAAAGTGGGAGCAAAAAGTGGGAGCAAAAAAGTGGGAGCAAAAAAGTGGGAGCAAAAAAGTGGGAGAAAAAAGTGGGAGCAAAAAGGAGAAAAAAGTGGGAACAATACGTGGGAGCAAAAAGGTGGGGAGCTAAAAGTGGGAGCAAAAAAGGAAGAGCAAATGGGAGAGCACAAATAATAAACTTAGTTATAACCTAACCGAATCTAACCTAACCTAACCCACAGAAACCTCATTTAAAGATTTTAGATTTAACATTTTAAAATTTTACATTTCAATATTTTAGATTTTTGATTTTTACATTTTACATTTTTAGATTTTAAATTTTACATTTTTGATATTTTGTATTTTAGATTTTATTTTTTTTATTTTTAGATTTTACATTTTAAATTTAAGATATTTTGATTTTAGATTTAATATTTTACATTTTCCGAAAAGAGTAAACTACAAGGTCACATACCTAACCTCACCAAACCCAACTTTACCAAACCTAACTTAAGCTAATCCAAAGGCTAATGCACATACACAAAGTTTATAAGGGCACATGCAACTATCCTTATGCTAGTCTTATAGGCTACTGTACAACATGATCACTACCCCAACCGGGTATTTTTTTTCATTTTGTTGTTTACACATTTGTCAAGTTTCCAATTTCCCATTTTCAGATTTTTTTAATGTCAGTTTTAAGTTTTTCAATTTCATAATATGGAAACATGGATTTTGCATTTTGTTGTTTACACATTTGTCAATTTTCCAATTTCCCATTTTCAGTTTTTTTAATATGTCAGTTTTAAGGTTTTTCAATTTCAAAATATGGAGACATGGATTTTTCATTTTGTTCTTTACACATTTATCAATTTCACAATTTCCCATTTACAGATTTTAAAATGTCAGTTTAAAGTTTTTCAATTTCATGATATAGAAACATGGATTTTCCAATTTGTTGTTTACACATTTGTCAATTTACCAAATTCCCATTTACAGTTTTTTTAAATTTCAGTTTAATGTTTTTTCTATTTTGTCAATATGGAAACATGGATTTTCCAATTTGTGTTTTACATGTTCATTTTGCATTAGGAGTGGAGAGAGGTGGGTAGTAATTAAAATGTACAAGCAGTGTTCATACAATATTTTTTTTATTTTAAATACATGTACACTATTTACACATAATACATTTTATATATATTCTTTTCTTGTTATAAATTGTACAGTTGTTTTAATTTTGTTTTCTATTTTTATTTATTTTTGAGTATGAATATCATTTTTTCTTTTTGTGTTTTTCTATTTTTGTAGTGCTATTGTTTTAATTTTTTATGTGTTTGATAGATGCATGCAGAGGATTTTGATATTCAAAACTTAACTCTTTAAGCATGCTCAATGATTGAGTAATGATCATAGGCATGTGTACCTATACCTATAGCATCAATGACTCTTTTATCATCACTAGGACACAAAGCAATTTTGTTTAGTCTTATAGATGATATGTCGTGTTGTTTAGAAGCGATAATGTTCATTGGTATTCTTTATACATTGTTTTTCATGACACGATCCTTATAATCTTGAAAGTTTATACAAATTTTGACAACACCTCTGTTAATAACTTTAATGTTTTTGATTTCTTTACCATTTATGTCTAAAGCGTACATTTTAGCTCTAAGTCCAACAAATGCTTTTATAATTTGTCCACAAGCCTCGTCTTTAAATTTCCCCAACGTTATCTTGTTTGATGTAGAGTAACATATGTGATTAGTAGGATAATCTGATGTGTCCAGGTGTTCTAGGAAATCCAACTTGTCTTGATATAAATCTTGGGTGTTAACCAAATAAATGAACGAGTCGGTATCCATATACATGAGTTTAAGATTGTTCATTCCATAATAGGGTAGCAGGACATCATAGTGGTGGGATTACATTAGATTTTTGAAACATCCAGTATACACATTCCAATATATATAGGCTTATTGAATTCAATGTTACGTTTAGCCATGTGGAAAGCAGCTAGGTTAGGACCATAAGTTGTTCTGTCGATAAATGTAGTCTTTGCTATTAGCCTGTCTGCCTTTTTGCTGTCGTCACAAGACATATGTCTATTCTTTTACGGATATTTTCCATTGTTTTTCCAAAAATGGCATTGTTGAATAATTTGTAATTTTTTTTTCAAAATCATTTTTGGCTTGTTTTCGAAGGTTGTTATTAAAATCAACGTATGTCTTTAGCCAAGGTCTTTGTTTAAACTTTAACACACGATGAATTTTTATCAATTTTATTCCATGTAGTGAACAGGAATTAGTTTTTTCAGAGACGAATCCTTTGGTTGTGTACACTCTGGTAGGAAAGGTAAATCGTTGTGTAGATCATGAAGGTCAGATGGGTAATCAACATCAACGTCTAGAATGTATCCCACACGATCGTCTTCCTTTCGTTTTTTCTAGATCAACAGTATCTGGAGAAACCCACTGAAATCCACCATAAGGAAGAGAGTGACACATAGCCCACCCGTATTGGTTGTTGGCATCATCATAGGTAATAAACTGCGATGGTTTCTCAGAATCATAGGTTTCCATGTATTTATTGTTAGATTCAGCACACCGATGAGACACCTGGCATATGCCTCCACGTATTCCAGACTCGATTAAAAGAATCTGATCGTAATCCTGTAGCAATTCCAGTTCAATGCCTGTGTAAAGGAGCATTGCCTCGAAACTTAAACCAGGTGAAGTATAAAAGTGTGCAGCATCCACTCGATGTGTTTCTAATGTTTTGTTTCTAAACGTTTCAAAGCTGTCTGCAAGAAGGAGTACATCTGAAGTTAGGTAGAGGTCACTATATTCCCCTAAAGTTTTAATGTTGAACTGATTCCAGACATTTTTGGCATGTTCATAGTTTTCTTGACTAACATTTTCTTGACTTAATTTGTTAATGAATGCCTCTTTTGGAGGTAAAAACGTTTCACTTAACCTTTCCCAAGGGTCAATGTAGTCATAACAAAATACCCCTTTACGAGTCATGAGGGTTGCATTTTCTTTTCCAAAGTACTTGTCTGTTTCAGGGTATGATGTTAAGTTGGAAACTAAGTTTTCCAAACTACTTGGCATTAACCGAAACGTGTCCACAAATCGAAGCTTAACATTTCCTACATATTTGGTAAAGGAAATGTACTTTCCTTTGGAGTTAGCGATAACATCCACTCTCTCAGTAGTACATCCCAATTGCTTTACAATGAAATTTGCATCGTAGCCACTCATATTATGTAGAAACACAGGAACGGGGTCACGTGTTTTACACCTCAAATTACAGTTATTATGAGCACTTCCACGGTATTCCCCTGTAATATGGCAATGGTTTCGAACTTTCCAGTCCTGTTGGGTAAAGGGTTTTTGACACAAATAACAGCTTTCAGAACATTGTAACTCTGCTTCTTGATCCTCAGTTAAAGCCTTTGGAACATTTAAGCTGTAAAGGCGATCGATTTCATTAGATATTGAAATCAAACAGTCCATAAACTTTTCTGAAGCATTAGGTCCACGATAAATAACAGGTTGGCTTGGAAGGTTTGTCTTTATGTGTTCCAGAGCCGGTGAGGGTATAACGTATATACCAAAGCTCATAGGAACATGACCCTGGTATGGCACTGTATAACTTGCCTAAGGATTAGGTAAACATGTTTGATAGGGTAAGAGAATACTTTCAAAATCAGCATAGATAACGTAAGGTATTCTAAGCATTTTTTCCACATTTATGAATTTGACAATGGGGTTCTTAATAGGCATTTCAACCCTAGCAATGTCATGCTGGACGCACAAAGCTCTATGTTCTTTTAATTTTTCCATTCCTTGTTGACCATATCGATTATCAAAGTGAGTAAAACACCGTTTACACGAATATATCTTATGTTCATAGCGGGTAATCTGATGTCTTACTAGTTTATCAAAATCTTTGATAAAGACGTACTGGTTCTGTCCGGATAATGAATTTAGCAGAAGGAGGTCGCGATGGTCTTGCAGCTCTTGATCCACAACCTTTAGAGGGAACAATTTGTTGTCTTGCTCCAATCCAAATACATTAATGGATATATCGTTGGCTCTTTCAAATTTGGGAATGTCAGCTAGCGATGTAGGAAACGATATTACTGAAAAATCATACTTGTTGTCCAGGTCCTTGTATTTACTAATGCGTTGAGCATCTTTTTTAACCAGTTTTGCTAAAATGGCATACATAAAACACTTTTCATCTTTCAAGTTTTCAGGATCAATGCAGGCTTTCTTGCTTGTATAGCTGCTGGTAATGGAATATATGTGCTACCACGCAAGGGATTGTACTTATTTATTTTCAATCGTACTCCTTCCACTGCTAACAACTCCCAATTACTGCCTTTTAACTCAGATTCCTCCATTTCCGTAGTTAACTTTGTAAATTGTGTTTCAAAGATACTACTTAAGTCCGTTTCCAAAAATAGGGCCTGATTTCGTGTTTTAAAAGCACGATCTGTAATTTCATTGGTAGATGCATGAATGAATCTACATTCAGCCACAAGATTGACTTTTATCGACTTGTGCATTGTTAGTTCTTTATGCATTGCATGTATTATTTGCTGTTTGGACTCTTTAAGGTATGAATTTAAATCCCTACTCGTATCTCGACGTATGAAATAGGATTTAAGTCGACCTTCAAAAGATGTCTCATATTCAATAAGTCCATTTTTGTCAGGGACCAATGATAGTAGGTAATGTTTTGTAGACTCCGCTTTTTGTCTTTTAGCTGCCGACACAACATTCTTCATACCGGCGTCCGTTGTACACATTGTTGAATGTACTACCACAGGTCTTGCTTGCACTCATGGAATTCACCACACGATACTTCATGTCGCTTCCTATGATAGTCTCGAAGAAAAGTCTTTCCACACTCTTTACACGTATAGCTAGGAATGGGTTCTTCCATTATGAATGTTGATTTCTGCAAACAGCTGCTTACTGCGTATCACAGGGCTAGAGGTTGGTCGGTGAGACGGTCTTTCACGATGTGAACACCGTGAGAGATAATAGTCAAATGGTGATATTCTTGCTAAGGGTCCTCTAATATACCCCTAGTTAAGGGTAACAGCTGCTTGCTGCATATGACAAGGCTAAAGACTGGTTGTTTCAACGGTCTTTCACAATGTAAACACTGTGACAGGTAGTAGTCAACTGAAAATGTTCTTACACCCTACTCAATGTTATCAGGTTCTTTCTGCATATCAAAAGGCTGTACAATCATGTGTGTTAGGCACTCTTTCTTGCTAAGGACCACAATATTCCCTACACAAGGCTATACATGTTAGTTCTGAACACTTAGTAGTTAATTTTATATTCAATTTTTATACAAAGCTTATACAAGCACGTTTTTCATGAGGTAAAACTTTGTTAAATAGCTGCATGCGACACGCAAAGTATGTTTCCGCTATCTACCGGTGACTATGAGAACTACTTGAGCGACCAGCATGCTATCTAGCGCTCCATTTCAACACTCACTCACTGAACGACCAGCATGCTATCTAGCGGTCGATATCAATACTCACTCGACTACCAGCATGCTACCTATTGGTCAATATGACAACTCACTCAACTACCAGCATGCTACATGGCTTTTTTGTTAGAATTTTGTTGGCTTTTTGTTGGGTTTGTTGACTTTTGTTGTCTTTTGTTGGCTTTTTTGTTGGCTTTTGTTGGCTTTTGTATTAGCTCTCTCATATATGCTCTTGCTTGTTGGGGCTTATTTGGTCTTGGAAAGTATGTCAGTCCTTTTTATGGCTGCATAATGCTTACAGCCATGTTTGTAAGCAGCAAAAACCAAAACAAAACACAAAATTCCAAAAAAATCGAAAGTACTCTAAGGTTTATCAATGACTCTCAACTCTTACACTTACCTCTATCCCATGCCTAGTCAAAAAAATAGTGTATTTTTCAAATTTTTCAAAAAATATTTGGAAAGTAGGCTATATCATTAAACTAAAAATCCTAAAAAGACATATGTTAACTCCAACACCTACCACTATACCACTCTCAGTCCAAAAATAGTGTATTTTTCAAATTATCCAGAAACATATTTCCAAAATGGGTTATATTTCCAGAATTAAAAAGTTTACAAAAAGTTTGTTTGACATAAATGAATGGCCTTTGCCCCCCTCTACCGCCGTACCAAGTCCCAGGTCTCTAGGACAACAAAAATAAAATTTTGAAAATGGTTTATATTTCCAAAATTAGGAATTTTACAAAAACGTTTGTCTGACGTAAATCAATGGTCATTACCCCCTCTACCCCCATCTCTAAGTCTCAGGTCTCTAGGACATTAAAAATAAAATTTTGCAAATGGGCTATATTTCCAAGATTAAGAATTTTACAAAAATGTTTGTCTGTCGTAAATCAATGGTCTTCACCCCCTCTACCCCCTCGCTAAGTTTCAGGTCTCTAGGACAAAACAAAATTAATTTTGAAGATAGGCTATATTTCCAAAATTAGGAATGCTACAAAAAAGTTAGTTTGACGTAAATCAATGGTATATACCTCCTCTAGCACCATACCAAATTTCAAGTTTCTAGGACAAAAGAAAATGAATTTTGAAAAATGGTCACTATTTTTGAAAATAGGAATTCTACAAAAAAGTTTGTTTTACATAAATCAATGGCCAATACCTCCTCTAGCACCATACCAAATTTCAAGTTTCAAGGACAAAATAAATATATTTTTTAAAATGGTCACTATTTTGGAAACTGGGAATTCTACAAAAAAGTTTGTATAACATAAATGAAAGGTCTCTATCCCCTCTACCTGCAAACCATGTTCCAGGTCTGTAGGGCCAAAATGAAAAAAGTTCAATTGGGAAAGTAGGCGACTTTTCATAAAACCAAACATTCTAAAAAGTGTTCTATGGGCTTAAATAAAATGGCCTCTATGTCCTTTATTTTTTTATAATAAAACTTTTATTTTTTACATTTTTTAAAGTTCAATTTTGAAATTTTTATATTTTGGAAATGTAACGTCACAGGGAGAGGTGGTTGTGGGGGGTTTAAACCTTCACTGCTCCCCTACAGCACAGTTTTTTTCCTAGAGACATGACATTTATTTTGTTGGTAGATGGGGTCAGGGTCATTCATTTATGTCAAACAAACGTTTTTGTAAGCTCTTCAATTTCCAAATATAAAAATTTAAAAATTGAACTTTTTTCTAAAAATGTAAAAAATAAAAAAGTTTTATTATAAGAAATAAAGGACATAAAGGCCATTTTATTTAAGCCCATAGAACACTTTTTAGAATGTTTGGTTTTATGAAAAATCGCCTACGTTCCCAATTGAACTTTCTTCATTTTTCTCCTACGGACCTGGAACTTGGTTTGCAGGTAGAGGGGATGTTAAACAAACTTTTTTGTAGAATTCCTAGTTTCCAGAATAGTGACCATTTTTCGAAAATAATTTTCTTTTGTCCTAGAAACTTGAAATTTGGGACGATGCTAGAGGAGGTAAAGACCATTGATTTATGTCAAACAAACTTGTTTGTAGAATTCCTAGTTTCCAAAATAGTGACCATTTTTCAAAATTCATTTTCTTTTGTCCTAGAAACTTGAAATTTGGTATGGTGCTAGAGGAGGTAAATAACATTGATTTATGTCAAACAAACCTTTTTGTAGAATTCCTAATTTTGGAAATATAGCCTATTTTCAAAATTAATTTTGTTTAGTCCTAGAGACCTGAAACTTAGTGTGGGGGTAGAGGGGGTAAAGACCATTGATTTACGTCGGACAAACTTTTCTGTAAAATTCCTAATCTTTGAAATATAGCCCATTTTCAAAATTTTATTTTGTTGTCCTAGAGATCTGAGATGATAATGATAATTGTTGTTTTAAGGGGCCTAACATCGAGGTTATTGGCCCGAGAGACCTGAGACTTAGAGTTGGGGGTAGAGGGGGGTAAAGACCATTGATTTACGTCAGTCAAACGTTTTTGTAAAATTCCTAATTTTGGAAATATAATCCATTTTCAAAATTTTATTTTTGTTGTCCTAGAGACCTGGGACTTGGTACGGCGGTAGAGGGGGGCAAGGGCTATTCATTTATGTCAAACAAACATTTTTGTAAACTTTTTAATTCTGGAAATATAACCCATTTTGGAAATATGTTTTTGGAAAATTTGAAAAAATACACTATTTTTGGACTGAGAGTGGTATAGAGGTAGGTGTTGGAGTTAACATATGTCTTTTTAGGATTCTTAGTTTAATGATATAGCCGACTTTCTAAATATTTTTTGAAAAATTTGAAAAATACACTATTTTTTGACTAGGCATGGGATAGAGGTAAGTGTAAGAGTTGGGAGTCATTGATAAACCTTAGAGTACTTTGGATTTTTTTGGAATTTTGTGTGTTGTTGTTGTTGCTACTGCTTACAAACATGGCTGTAAGCATTATGCAGCCATAAAAAGGACTGACATACTTTCCAAGACCAAAAAAGCCCCAACAAGCAAGAGCAAATATGAGAGAGCTAATACAAAAGCCAACAAGAGCCAACAAAAAAGCCAAAAAAGCCAACAAAACCAACAACAAAGCCAACAAAAAACTGACAAAAAAAGGCCATGTAGCATGCTTGTAGTTGAGTGAGTTGTCATATTGACCGATAGGTAGCATGTTGGTAGTTGAGTGAGTATTGATATCGACCGCTAGATAGCATGCTGGTCGTTCTGTGAGTGAGTGTTGAAATGGAGCGTTAGATAGCATGCTGGTCGTTCAAGTAGTTCTCATAGTCACCGCTAGATAGCGGAAACATACTTTGCGTGTCGCATGCAGCTATTTAACAAAGTTTTACCTCATGAAAAACGTGCTTGTATAAGCTTTGTATAAAAATTGAATATACAATTAACTACTAAGTGTTCAGAACTAACATGTATAGCCTTGTGTAGGGAATATTGAGGTCCTTAGCAAGAAAGAGTGCCTAACACACATGATTGTACAGCCTTTTGATATGCAGTAAGTACCTGATAACCTTGAGTAGGGTGTAAGAATATTTTCAGTTGACTACTACCGGTCACTTGTTTACATTGTGAAAGACCGTTGAAACAACCAGTCTTTAGCCTTGTCATATGCAGCAAGCAGCTGTTACCCTTAACTAGGGGTATATTAGAGGACCCTTAGCAAGAATATCACCATTTGACTATTATCTCTCATGGTGTTCACATCGTGAAAGACTGTCAAAACAACCATTGTACAGCCTTGTACTACACAGAAAGTAGCTGTTGGTCTTGACTATGGTATATTACAGAATCCTTAGCTAGAATACAATCAGTTGACTACTGCTTGTTACAGTGTTCACATTGTGAAAGACCGTCCCACTGTCCAGTCTACAGCCTTGTCATACGCTGTAAAGATCTATTGGTCTAGACTAGGCTATATTAGAGGACCCTTAACAGGAATATCACCAGTTGACTACCACCTCTCACGGTGTTCACATCGTGAAAGACCGTCTCATCGACCAACCTCTAGCCCTGTGATACGCAGTAAGCAGCTGTTTGCAGAAATCAACATTCATAATGGAAGAACCCATTCCTAGCTATATGTGTAAAGAGTGCGGAAAGACTTTTCTTTGAGACTATCATAGGAAGCGACATGAAGTATCGTGTGGTGAATTCCATGAGTGCAAGACCTGTGGTAGTACATTCAACAATGTGTACAACGGACGTCGGCATGAAGAATGTTGTAATGTTGTGTTGGCAGCTAAAAGACAAAAAGCGGAGCCTACAAAACATTACCTACTATCATTGGTCCCTGACAAAAATTGACTTATTGAATATGAGACATCTTTTGAAGGTCGACTTAAATCCTATTTCATACGTTGTGATACGTGTAAGGATTTAAATTCATACCTTAAAGAGTCCAAACAGCAAATAATACATGCTATGCGTAAAGAACTAGCAAAGCACAAGTCAATAAAATCAATCTTGTGGCTGAATGTAGATTCATTCATACATCTACCAATGAAATTACAGATCGTGCTTTTAAAACACGAAATCAGGCCCTATTTTTGGAAACGGACTTAAGTAGTATCTTTGAAACACAATTTACAAAGTTAACTACGGAAATGGAGGAATCTGAGTTAAAAGGCAGTAATTGGGCGTTGTTATCAGTGGAAGGAGTACGATTGAAAATAATTAAGTACAATCCCTTGCGTGGGAGCACAGATATTCCAATACCAACAGCTATACAAGCAAGAAAAGCCTGCATTAATCCTGAAAACTTGAAAGATGGAAAGTGTTTTATGTACGCCATTTTAGCAAAACTGGTTAAAAAGGATGCTCAACGCATTGGTAAATACACGGACCTGGACAACAAGTATGATTTTTCAGTAATATCGTTTCCTACATCGCTAGCTGACATTCCCAAATTTGAAGAAGCCAACGATATATCCATTAATGTATTTGGATTGGAACAAGACAACAAATTGTTCCCTCTAAAGGTTGTGGATCAAGAGCTGCAAGACCATCGCGACCTCCTTCTGCTAAATTCATTATCCGGACAGAACCAGTACGTCTTTATCAAAGATTTTGATAAACTAGTAATACATCAGATTAACCGCTATGAACATAAGATATATTCGTGTAAACGGTGTTTTACTCACTTTGATAATCGATATGGTCAACAAGGAATGGAAAAATTAAAAGAACATAGAGCTTTGTGCGTCCAGCATGACATTGCTAGGGTTGAAATGCCTATTAAGAACCCCATTGTCAAATTCATAAATGTGGAAAAAATGCTTAGAATACCTTACGTTATCTATGCTGATTTTGAAAGTATTCTCTTACCCTATCAGACATGTTTATCTAATCCTGAGGCAAGTTATACAGTGCCATACCAGGGTCATGTTCCTATGAGCTTTGGTATATACGTTATACCCTCACCGGCTCTGGAACACATAAAGACAAACCTTCCAAGCCAACCTGTTATTTATCGTGGACCTAATGCTGCGAAAAGTTTATGGACTGTTTGATTTCAATATCTAATGAAATCGATCGCCTTTACAGCTTAAATGTTCCAAAGGCTTTAACTGAGGATCAAGAAGCAGAGTTACAATGTTCTGAAAGCTGTTATTTGTGTCAAAAACCCTTTACCCAACAGGACTGGAAAGTTCGAAACCATTGCCATATTACAGGGGAATACCGTGGAAGTGCTCATAATAACTGTAATTTGAGGTGTAAAACACGTGACCCTGTTCCTGTGTTTCTACATAATATGAGTGGCTACGATGCAAATTTCATTGTAAAGCAATTGGGATGTACTTCTGAGAGAGTGAATGTTATCGCAAACTCCAAAGAAAAGTACATTTCCTTTACCAAATATGTAGGAAATATTAAGCTTCGATTTGTGGACACGTTTCGGTTAATGCCAAGTAGTTTGGAAAACTTAGTTTCCAACTTAACATCATACCCTGAAACAGACAAGTACTTTGGAAAAGAAAATGCATCCCTCATGACTCGTAAAGGGGTATTTTGTTACGACTACATCGACCCTTGGGAAAGGTTAAGTGAAACGTGTTTACCTCCAAAAGAGGCATTCATTAACAAATTAAGTCAAGAAAATGTTAGTCAAGAAGACTATGAACAAGCCAAAAATGTCTGGAATCAGTTCATCGTTAAAACTCTAGGGGAATATAGTGACCTCTACCTAACTTCAGATGTACTCCTTCTTGCAGACAGCTTTGAAACGTTTAGAAACAAAACATTAGAAACACATCGAGTGGATGCTGCACACTTTTATACTTCATCTGGTTTAAGTTTCGAGGCAATGCACCTTTACACAGGCATTGAACTGGAATTGCTACAGGATTACGATCAGATTCTTCTAATCGAGTCTGGAATACGTGGCGGCATATGCCAGGTGTCTCATCGGTATGCTGAATCTAACAATAAATACATGGAAACCTATGATTCTGAGAAACCATCGCAGTTTATTACCTATGATGATGCCAACAACCAATACGGGTGGGCTATGTGTCACTCTCTTCCTTATGGTGGATTTCAGTGGGTTTCTCCAGATACTGTTGATCTAGAAAATCTAAAGGAAGACGATCCTGTGGGATACTTTCTAGACGTTGATGTTGATTACCCATCTGACCTTCATGATCTACACGACGATTTACCTTTCCTACCAGAGTGTACACAACCTAAGGATTCGTCTCTGAAAAAACTAATTCCCCATCTTGGAAATCGAAGGCGATATGTTGTTCACTACATGGCATTAAAACAGGCTTTAGATCATGGAATAAAATTGATAAAAATTCATCGTGTGTTAAAGTATAAACAAAGACCTTGGCTAAAGGCATACGTTGATTTTAATAACAACCTTCGAAAACAAGCCAAAAATGATTAAAAAAAATGTACAAATTATTCAACAATGCCATTTTTGGAAAAACAATGGAAAATATCCGTAAAAGAATAGACATACGTCTTGTGACTGACAGCAAGAAGACAGAAAAGCTAATAGCAAAGCCTACAATTATCTACGAACAATGTATGGTCCTAACCTAGCTGCTTTCCACATGGCTAAACGTAACATTGTATTCAATAAGCCTATATATATTGGAATGTGTATACTGGATATTTCAAAAACTCTAATGTATTCCCACCACTATGATGTCCTGCTACCCTATTATGGAATGAACAATCTTAAACTCATGTATATGGATACCGACTCGTTCATTTATTTGGTTAACACCCAAGATGTATATCAAGACAAGTTGGATTTCCTAGAACACCTGGACACGTCAGATTATCCTACTAATCACATAATACACTTCATCAAACAAGAAAACGTTGGGGAAATTTAAAGACGAGGCTTGTGGACAAATTATAAAAGCATTTGTTGGACTTAGAGCTAAAATGTACCCTTTAGACATAAATGGTAAAGAAATCAAAAAGATTAAAGGTATTAACAGAGGTGTTGTCCAAAACTGTATAAGATTTCAAGATTATAAGGATTGTGTCATGGAAAGCAATGTAAAAAGAATACCAATGAACATTATCGCTTCTAAACAACATGACATATCATCTATAAGACTAAACAAAATTGCTTTGTGCCCTAGTGATGATAAAAGAATCATTGTTGCTAATGGTATAGGTACACATGTCTATGGTCATTACTCAATCATTGAGCATGCTTAAAGGGTTAAGTTTTGAATATCTAAATCCTCTGCATGCATCTAGCAAATACATAAAACAAAACAATTCAAAAAAATAAAACAATAGCACTACAAAAACAGAAAAACACAAAAAGAAAAAATGATATTCATACTCAAAAATAAATAAAAATAGAAAACAAAATTAAAACAACTGTACAATTTATAACAAGAAAGGAATATATATAAAAATGTATTATGTGTAAATAGTGTACATGTATTTAAAATAAAAAATATTGTTTGAACACTGCTGGTACATTTTAATTACTACCCACCTCTCTGCACTCCTAATGAAAAATGAACATGTAAAACACAAATTGGAAAATCCATGGTTCCATATTGACAAAATAGAAAAAACATTAAACTGAAATTTAAAAAACTGTAAATGGGAATTTGGTAAATTGACAAATGTGTAAACAACAAATTGGAAAATCCATGTTTCTATATCATGAAATTGAAAAACCTTAAACTGACATTTTAAAAACTGTAAATGGGAAATTGTGAAATTGATAAATGTGTAAACAACAAAATGCAAAATCCATGTCTCCATATTATGAAATTGAAAAAACTTAAAACTGACATGAAAACAACTGAAAATGGGAATTTGGAAAATTGACAAATGTGTAAACAACAAAATGCAAAATCCATGTTTCCATATTATGAAATTGAAAAACTTAAAACTGACATTAAAAAAACTGAAAATGGGAAATGAAATGAAATGAAAAAAATGAAAATGAAAAAAAAAACAGTGGGGTAGTGATCATGTTGTACAGTAGCCTATAAGACTAGCATAAGGATAGTTGCATGTGCCCTTATAAACTTTGTGTATGTGCATTAGCCTTTGGATTAGCTTAAGTTCGGTTTGGCAATGCTAGGTTTGGTGTGGTTAGATATGTGACCTAGTAGTTTACTCTTTTCGGAAAATGTAAAATGTAAAATCTAAAATCAAAGTATCTAAAAATTAAAATGTATAATATAAAAATAAATAAAAAACTAAAATCTAAAATACAAAAAATCAAAAATGAAAAATGTAAAATCTAAAAAATGTTAAATGAAAAAATCAAAAATCTAAATTGTTAAAATGTAAAATGTTAAAATGTAAAATCTAAAATCTTTAAATGAGGTTTCTGTGGGTTAGGTTAGGTTAGATTAGGTTATAACTAAGTTTATAATTTTTGCTCTCCCATTTGCTCTTACTCTTTTGCTCCCACTTTTTGCTCCCCACATTTTTGCTCCCACGTTTTCTCCCACTTTTTTGCTCCCACTTTCTTTCTCCCTCTTTTTTGCTCCCACTTTTTTTGCTCCTACTTTTTGCTCCCACTTTTTGATCCCACTTTTTGCTCCCACTTTTTTGCTCCCACTTTTTGCTCCCACTTTTTTACTCCCACGTTTTGCGCCCACTTTTTTGCTCGCACTTTTTGCTCTCACTTTTTGCTCCCACTGTTTGCTCTTATTTTTGCTCCCATATTTGCTCCCACTTTGAAGTTAGGTTATGTTAGGTTAGGTTAGGTTAGGTGAAGTTAGGTTAGTTTAGGTTAGGTGTGGTTAGGTTATAACTAAGTTTATTATTTGTGCTCTCACATTTGCTCTCACTTTTTTTCTCACACTTTTTGCTCTCGTTTTTTTTTTTTTTTTTTTTTGCTTGCATTTTTAAGTTAATTTAGGTCAGGTTAGGTTATAAGTTAGTTTATTATGTGTGCTCTCACATTTGCTCTGATGTTCGCTCTGACTTTGGAGTTAGGTTAGGTTAGGTTTGGTTAGCTAAGGTTAGGTTAGGTTAGGTGAGGTTATAACTACTTTTATTATTTGTGCTGTCACATTTGCTCTCATATTTGCTCTCACTTTGAAGTTTGGTTAGGTTAGGTTAGGTTAGGTTAGGTTAGGTGAGGTGAGTTTAGGTTAGGTTAGGTTAGGTGAGGTTAAATGAATTTCATTTAGGCTGAATGGCAGAGGTATGAATTAAAACCCGCCTTTTCTCACTTTTGCCTTACAAGACTGAGTGTACCCCGTTCCACTCGTGAGACCAGAAATTAAATTTCTTGGCAGAGCCAGGAATCGAACCCGGGCCTTCGCAGTAACAGCCAAGAATGCTAGCCACTACACCAAGTGGTTGACAATATAAAGCTGGTCTGGATTGCACATGATCAATTAATAATTACCTTATAATAATAATAATAATAATAATAATAAATAATTCATTTAGCAACTACACGGCGGACCTCTCCCTGTGACGTCATTCACGGTCTCAGGGCGTGGCGGCCATTTTGCCCATTAGCCACTGCGCCAGCTCTGAATGACCCCTCCATAAGAATAACATAGGGCTGGTTGCGCGCGGCGGCCATCATGCCCATTAGCCCCTGCGCCAGAACCGCTCTTATATTCCTACTTAGGACAATCCTCCTTCCCGAAGCCCAATGATTCTCCCCCGTTTGAACTCTGTAAGGTGGTTAAATCGGGCTTTGTGTCAGTGACGAGGCAAAGTGACATCGTCCCACTACGTTTACCCCTATAGTGCGGGACACAGCATTGCAGACCTGAAGGTCAACTGGCCCTCCGCTCCGCTCTCCACCCCGCGCCTGCTGGTGTTGCCATGCTATTGCATCGTACCTTCAGTCGCGTGCAAGGTGCTAGAACGAACAGGATAGCACCGCACCGACTAAGAGTGGCTTGAGGCCTGCAATCCCGTGCCCGCACTATAGCAGACCTCCAGAGACTTTGTTCCACGTCTTGCTAATGCCCTTTATTTATACAGCGGTGCAGAGAACGCATGCGTGGTGACTCTGAAATGTTAATGATTTGCATAACACACTATCCGTAGCATGTGCGGCACATGTCAGCTCCATCGTGTCAACCCTTCGCGGTGTTGCATTTTTTATAGACGGGAATTTATATCTCCGAAACTTTTACCGATATCACCCTGTAATTTTGTACGGTGAAAAAAAGGGCACTACTAAAAGTTCACTTATGTGACTTTCAAAGCCCAGTTAAGTAGAAAACGAACATGGTGGCCAGGTGAAGTTGAAACATTTAAATAGGCTTCTCTTGCCATTTAACCATCAGAGCGCAGTGAAGCATGGCACATCAAATGTTCATACACATTGTAATGCACGACGGTTCTCAATATCTACTAATCTATGACAGCAATCAAACTGAAATTTTGTATGTTGATAAAGGATACATACGTTCACCTATGGGACTTTCAAAAAACTGGGGAGCACACATACAACATGGCGGCGACGAGAATTGAAATATTTAAAGGGACGTTTCTCGCGATTTAACCATCCAAGCGCAGTGAAACTTGGTACGGTAAAAAAAAGCCCCTACACACTATCAGATCAGACCACACCAGACCAGACCAGACCAGCAGACGGGCGGGCAGTTCGATTGTGTGTAGGCCTGTCTGCCGCCCAATTCGGTCTGCGCAGACTGTCTGGCGGTTTGGCTGGAAACCCTTCAGACCACCAGACTGCTCTCTCCTGTCTGGTCTTGTCTGCGTTGTGTGTAGCGCTGTCTGGCTAACCGACGGACTCCGTCGCGATCTGCAACAGTTTCAGTACCTTTCAGACTTCACAGCAGCTGGGGATAAATTGCCGAACTAAACTTCGGTAGGCCTGTTTGCCATCACTTGATGAATGCAGTACATTTGTATTTGTCTGTTGGCACAGGCTAGAGTAAAATGTGGCTTTTCACCGCTGTCTCAGTCTCACTCATGGCTGTGATTATATGGAAGCTACTGAGGTATGGGTAGCAGGTATGGGTAATGACATTTGGGGCACAGTCAGTGCCTGTGGATGCTGTGAAAGGTTCTACTCATAGGGTTAGCACTGCAGTTCTGACTCAGTGAGGAAAGCAATGGCAAACTACCTCACTCCTCATCTTGCCTAGTACGCCTCACTATAGCGCTGCCTTGGGTTTTGGTGGGTATCTACCCACATAACTTAACGGCGGTACTTTTTGAGGATCCAACCAGCCTTCGGGCTGACTACCTAGCAGACAGACAAACTTCAGGTCTTGATACGACATCCCCGTACCGCAGTGTCATAATTAGTCTTTGTTCAGCACTCACAGATTCCCGAAGACTAGTATCTTTCTTCTCGATGTATGGCTGGACCATACCGAGTAATTCTGTAAAACACTGTTCATCCTTTCAAAGAAGAGTGTGGAAATCATCTGATTCTAACTCCTTCATCTAGTTGGCATGAGTGAACCTGTGCCTTTCTATATACATCATCTTCTCCCATACTTTTCTCTTCTTCCGCGTATCCCCATCACTGATCAATGTACACACTGATATTCCTATTTTCTGTTGTTTTGAAAGATGCGGCGCCATCACAACAAATACACTTAAATACTCAACAAAATAACAATAACCTTCTTACTTATTACTAGGCGGATGACTCAATACGACTGAGGACTGCAGGTCTGGTATGTTGGTGTGTATGTAAAGTCGTCCCCAGACCTTGCAACATGCCCTTCCCCGTCTGCTGGTTTGGTCTGGTCTCGTCTGATAGTATGTAGGGGCTTTATTAAAATGATTATACAAATTTTAATCCACTGACATTAATTTATTTCATTTGTTTTCTTAACCACAAAATGGTGGCTGTGTGAAATTTTATTATCTGGTTTTTATTTCTTGTGTCCTAATCATGCGATTGTAGTTTGAATAATACACCAACGCAATAATATTCATGTAATAGTACATAACTCTATGGCCTATATATATAAATATCCAACATGGCGACCTTCTGAATTATTTAGACGGTTCTCAATATCTACGAATCTATTACTGCAATATATCTGAAATTTTGTATGTATATACCTAGGTAGAGGCAATTTACATTTGTAGGATATATGAAGATTGGTTATTAGTTCTTCACGGAACTACTTGTTATTCAACCAGATAAGGTTTAATGTTCTAAGAACACTTTTTGTATTTACACTTCACTTTGATTCGGTGACGTGTGGATTTATACATTTTTTACACGATACCCTTAGAAAAAAGTAAGTAATTTAAGTTTTGGGAAAACAATTTTATTCTCTTCCTTAAAACAAAGTTTTAACAACCTGTTGTATTGATAATTTATTGCACCTCTAGAGTATTAATAAAGCCATTCTTTTGATATCTCATTGCCATGCATATATTTATGTGCCTTCTCTTGTTGCAGATTCTCAGAAGACTCCCGAGGATCGAGGAATCAAAGATCGAATGATCTATACTGAGGATGAAGAGGTCCATGTATCTCTAGAATATTACAAACCGTAAGTATTATTTTCATATGCCAACAAGAATCCAGTGATCATGTGCGAATTTTCCTAGACATTTGATTGCTTTAACCCTCTACTTGTGAGGTGGTATTACTGTGACGTACATTGTGAGGCTAGGTCTGAGTGACCAGCGATTAATCTTGCTGGTCATAGGCACACACAACAAAACTATTTACTTAAAATTTGTCGTGTTGGTACTCCAACTGCTCTAACACACGATTCAAATACAAACATTTCTTAAAATCAAAGTATAGGTCTTTCGTACTCATATTACGTTTGTAATGCGAAAAAATAATGTTTTCTCTGATCATTAGCTTTAATTAATTTTAAAAATGGAAACTTAACAAAATATCATTATGCAATTATTATTTAGAAACAAATATACATGGTTGACACAATGAAACTGCAAAACATTCTTCTTCAGCTGAAAGCGTATCTCCCGCCTGCATGATCAGCGTAGAACGTTAACTGTGAGGTGCGGTCACTGATATCGTTCGAAAACTTGACAACGCAGTCGCCAGCAGTTAACAGTAGCTAGAGCAGCACTGTGCTATGCACTAACTCAAGGCCATGTGCTCGGAAGGTACCGGTATACAAAAGAAAAGGCGGGAAGTAACAATAGAAGGGATAAAGATAACACTTCAATATATTCCTGCGGTCACCTTGACCGAACCTCACAAGTAGAGAGTTAATGTAGCCCATCACAAACCTATTAAGTTCCATCAGTTCTGGATTAGCCCATATCTCAGCCCCGGTCTCTCTCAATACATGCCCTTCGGGTGAGTGCTCGTCTCTGAGCTGTCCCCACATAACTGCTCTGCTTCACGATTAATTGATCTGTCAGTGCCTGAATTTCTGTGGCCCGTGTAGATGACGGGTGCAAAGAGCAACAGCGTGCTCGTCTCAAAATGATTCTTAGTAGGCTATCTTGTAAGTTAGAGTCTAATAGTTTGGTGAGCCTAAAACCAATTTCACTTTGCGTACCAAAGAACAAATGATTGGATATCAGGACTGCTAAACTCAAGGCGAAATATTCCCTTAATGTAACCAACTTGACAGACACAATTTCTCCACCCCACCTCCTTTCCCATCCCTGGGAGGATTCCCCCCTCCTGCACCCATCATCCACCTGTACCCATCACCCTCCTGGGAGATTCTTGTACTCCATAATTTTGTGAATGGTGTGGATGTACCCATGGATGACGTTACCAAAGCGATTCCCCAATCCTTTGGAGACAAATCACATTTTGGCGCATGATTTGTATGCGTCAGTAGAGGCTAAAGGGTCGACATTTTAGGGCACCCAATTTTCAAAAACTTTCTGTCAGCATTTTTGAGCTCATTTAAAAACGTTTTGATTGATTGGTCATATGCCGACTCATTGAACTCAGAACCATGGAAAGGAAGTGATTATGACAGTTATACTACTTCATATTCAAGTGATAGCTCAAGGCCATCCAGGAGATATGATCCTAATAAAGCTTAGTTTAGGCTATTTATTGAAAATTGACTGATAAACGTAATTAATTTTCTATCAATGATTATTTTTATTGTCTTAATCTAAGTATTTCTCTGAGTTTTATGTGCGTTGTTGGGTAACGGTGCTACAGAATATGAATGGTGCACACTGCTTGCGTATTTATGTGCTTTTCTTCTCAAAAGCATGGTGCTTGCTGCTGACTTCGCACCGCGAGACGAGATTTAACTTATAACCAGCGGCCACCCGAATGTATCAGAGTTACTATCGAAACTCAGACGAAGGCCACTCAGCAGTCAGCACCAAGAAACGAGTGATGTTACATGTAGCAGGATCCCTGAAGATTGAACGAGCACGAATGAGTCAGTAGACACTGGAAGAGAGCAGAACGACCACACTTCGTACCTCAGACGCTGGCCAGCTCGACACGATGCAGGGCTCTGACTCATCCCAACGGCGCTTATGTTTCCCAAGAGAGGGGAGGCTATCTCATATTGACCTTAAATTTCGTGGATGCTAAGCAACGTGCCCTTATGCATACTACAGTCTGTACGGAAACAGGGTAGAGCGATTTCAGTCACCAGTGCGAGCTATTTGTGATGATGATGATGAAGATCCAAGTCCTATGAACATGTCCAGTTCGTACTATGTATTATGATAATCCAAGGACTGTGAACATGTCCAGTTCGTACAATGTATAATGATGATGATGATCCAAGGCCTGTGAACATGTCCTGTTCGTGCTATGCATGATGATAATCCAAGGCCTGTGACCATGTCCAGTTCGTGCTATGCATGATGATAATCCAAGGCCTGTGAACATGTCCAGTTCGTGCTATGGATGATGATAATCCAAGGCCTGTGAACATGTCCAGTTCGTACACTGTATAATGATGATGATGATCCAAGGCCTGTGAACATGTCCTGTTCGTGCTATGCATGATGATAATCCAAGGCCTGTGACCATGTCCAGTTCGTGCTATGCATGATGATAATCCAAGGCCTGTGAACATGTCCAGTTCGTGCTATGGATGATGATAATCCAAGGCCTGTGAACATGTCCAGTTCGTACACTGTATAATGATGATGATGATCCAAGGCCTGTGAACATGTCCTGTTCGTGCTATGCATGATGATAATCCAAGGCCTGTGGCCATGTCCAGTTCGTGCTATGCATGATGATAATTCAAGGCCTGTGAACATGTCCAGTTCGTGCTATGCATAATGATAATCCAAGGCCTGTGAACATGTCCTGTTCGTGCTATGCATGATGATAATCCAAGGCCTGAGACCATGTCCAGTTCGTGCTATGCATGATGATAATCCAAGGCCTGTGAACATGTCCAGTTCTTGCTATGGATGATGATAATCCAAGGCCTGTGAACATGTCCAGTTCGTACAATGTATAATGATGACGATGATCCAAGGACTGTGAACATGTCCGTGCTATGCATGATGATAATCCAAGGCCTGTGACCATGTCCAGTTCGTGCTATGCATGATGATAATCCAAGGCCTGTGAACATGTCCATTTCGTGCTATGCATGATGATGATGATGATCCAAGGCCTGTGAACATGTCCAGTTCGTGCTATGCATGATGATGATGATGATCCAAGGCCTGTGAACATGTCCAGTTCGGACAATGTATAATGATGATGATGATCCAAGGCCTGTGAATATGTCCAGTTCGTGCTATGTATGATGATGATGAGGAGGATTATGATGGTCCAAGACCTAGGAACATGTCCAGTTCGTGCTATGTTTGATGATGATGATAATGATCCAAGGCTTATGATTATGTCCATTTCATGCATGTGATCAACGGTGCATTAAGCCTCTTTATATTTTGTTTAATTGTAATTATCATCAGATAACAGCTCCAGTTTCCCGGGTGCTGGTTACAAATATAATACAATATTATATTTTTATCGTTAAACTGGAAATGTATTTGCGTCAACTTGTAACCCAAAATATGCTTGAGTCTGTTGTGAAAAATTAGGTATCCTTGAAATAGGTCCCTAACCTAGGGTAGATACTGCTTGCAGCTACTGTATTAGGTTGTGTGCAATTGCGCCTTAATCGAGGTCAAGAGCTGTAAGGAGGACGCTAGTAGAGTGTGCTACTCACGCCCAGAGCAAGCGATAGGGGTACAGTGGACTTGCCAAATCTCTATGCCTGCACTCTGTTGTTCGCTTGCATAAAACTGAAGTAGGTCTACCTTTTTTTTTTAAGAATTACATCAATTATTCATTTTCATTTGAGACTGTTTTGCCTGTCAGTGTCCAGTCTAATCTGCAAGCCTCTGTTTGCGAACGAGTCACCTCCGTGATCCCCTGTTGGTGCTGGGTAGCGAGCTCGCTGATGGCCGGAAGGCTATGACGTCATAAATCATATTGCACGGCCTTCTCTCTAGGCAGTGTTGGCCCGGGTGTTCACTATAGATCGCGTCACCTTAAAGATGTTACTAAGAATGAAACTTGTCCCCTATCACTACAAACTGGGTGATTCAAGCAATTTTCTTTCCATTGGGTTGCATTCACTGTCGCCACCCATCTTGAATGATTCCACGATAATGGCATAACATACCGAGGCGTAATGTGCCAAATTAATAATACATTTGTTTTGTTTTCACAAATTATGTTTATATATAGTTTCAAAAGGTCTTATTACGGAAGGAAGTATCGGAAAACCATTGTGTGATCCGCCCACAATCACAGATAGTGAAGAAGGTTATGATGTACCGTAACTTCCAAATAAACCGCAGCATTATGCTCGTCAGATGTTTTCACCATGTAAAATAATGTGATGTCTCTAATTTCTTCATATCAATAGTCAAAGCTAGCAATCCTTAACTAAGGCACCTTGCCAAATCCGACATAGGCTACAACATCAGCTCAATATAGGGCTACTCGACCTGAGAAGCCGTTTACAATTTACCGATCTGTGTTTACTACATCTCTACATAGTATTAAACAAAGTCCTCGATTCTTGGATGTAACGGGTAATCTCGAGAACCACTGGATGGATTTTGATGTGGTTTTCACCACTGTAAAGGATTTCTCGAGGAAGGTTTCTGTAAAAAACATTCATTTATGACCAAAGGAAGACGAGCAGTAAGGATTTAAGTGAATCGAATCGAAGAAAAACCTACCGTCCATGCGCCTTTTAAGCTTACGCTGGATAAACTGTTAAAATATCTACTGTATATAGGCAACTATGAGTGAAAGAATTGTTCAGCTTGAAATGTTCTACAAAACGCCCGCGACAGCATATCTTTATCTTTAATACATTGCCCACTATAAGTGTTTTTACGTTTTTATTTCTTCCAACAATCTCCATTCAGTGGAAATTTAAATTACTAGTTTCGGAGCAAATTTACGAGCCAGCGAGTGAGCCTACCACCCCAGCTTCAGCCAGCATCAAACTGTCGAGTTTTGTCGAGTTAAGAATTCAGAGAAGAGTATATTATGTGTTCAGAGTATCGCTGTTCACCTCGGCTTTTCTGAATTGCTTCTGGGACCTGCCGTTCGTGCGCTTTTTAAGCTTCCGCTGTGTAACCCGGTAAAGATATCGGGCGAAGCCAGGACGGGTTGCTAGTAAAATTAAAAAGGGCTGCACAAAATGTAACTTGTTACTCACCTACTTCTCGCTCCACATTCCCACCCGTTCAACATGTCAGCACCATTTACACATGTAGCCTACCTCACCCACGTCTTGACACTGTCTACCTACCCTTAGCAACTCCCTTCCAAACATTGACATATTCTCTCCCTATAGAACATTCAAACAAAACATTAGAAGATCATTTTTCATTTTCATTTCATATTTATTTATCAGTACCTTACACTATATTCACAGTACACTGAAGGGAGTCTCTGAAAAGAGCAAAGCCCCACTTCGCATTCGGGATGCGTCAGAGCCCCCAATATATATATATATATATACTGGGTTATATTTACATATCTACACAAGATGGCAATTAGTGAGAATCGGGCAATGATTACTTTATTTACTGTATACATTAGGGGGATGGTGAATGCACATTTATATAGGATAAAGGAGGAACAACAAGAGAAGAGATCAAATAAAAATAGCAAATAGAGATACATGGGAAACACTAGCACAACAAAGAATCGGAGCATAATTTATGAAGAACAAACAACCTACTTGATGAACAAATAATGCCGCAGATTCCTCTTGAACTGAACGGCATTATTGTTGCTGGTCTTCAGGGAACACGGTAGGCTATTCCATGCACAGACCGATCTATTTACAAATCCCAGTTTGTACGACTCAGTCCTAGGTAGTGGGGCGTAGAGCGTAACTCCGCGGCCCTTCTGAGCTGATCGGTAGGCAAGGGAAATTTTGTCTAAAATAGCAGATGAGTCTGTATTATTAAAAAGTTTTCGCAGGTATAACAAATCCATTTGGGTAAATAGGTTCTCAATAGATGGAAGGCTACATTTTTGGCGTCTGATTTAGAGTCTACGTCAGAATTTTCCTCTATTCCTCCCCCCTCCCCTCCCCCCCCCCCCCTCCTGGTCACCAACTACCCCAATTATTCCCCGCGGCTTTTCCCAGATTTGTCCCTTGCTGTCATCACTGTCATTTGATACTTGTTGCTGTTGTTAACATTATTTAAGATTTCTTAAACTATTAGTGTATTATGACCATTTCATAATTTTATCTGATGACTAAGGCCAGAAAGTTCATGCACTATTAAATTAATAATTATGCATGCAAATATGCACTAATTAGTGGTCAAATATGCATCACGTTTCAAAAATATGCAATATGAAATAACTACGTTAATTATGATCACTACGTATTCTTTAGCGTTTTTATTTTGGAAGAAAGGAAATATGAACAGATGACATGTAACTACCAGTTTCAACAATGGAATGTTTGCTGCAATTGAGGCTTCAGACAGGTCTTGAGAAAATTCACTAAGTTTGGTTGCAGGGCAACGAATAGCATTTGTTATCAAGGGCTGAATTGTTTATTTTTTGTCCTTTTCCTTTTTTTTACGACATTTTGCTTATATTTGGCGGTTTCCAAATGTTGTGTCGCTGAAAACTTCCTAGAATCTCCGTGCAATTGTTTCACAATTTTTACAATAAAGGACACTATCGTCGGCAGAAAAAAAATCACTTTCTAATGATTTCACAAAATTTCGCAACAACCCTCCCCTCAGATAGGCGCGCGTGTTTATCTGGTGGTCCCATGCTACTACTTCTCAATGATTGTTCATTATTTCTATTTTATATTCACTGCCTATATGGTAGTATACATTTTCAACAATTAATACCAGTGTTTCATCACTAACAAAAGTTTCCAACATTCAAATTCAGTTGTAGTAGTCTTAGTAGATCTTACAATACCACGTTGTTTTGTCAGAATATTGTGAGGCCCTGTCTGAGTAACTATCCATGGTTCCTTGTTCCACTTCGTGCCATCCTGCCTAAAACAAAACGAAAACTGTAATCCGTTCTTATAATAATAGTTGTTGTTGTTGATTCTTGAGGGGCTTCGCAACATCGTGGTCATCTAGCCCCGTATACTTGGGTGTGTGTAGAATTTGTCTTGTAACCTGTATCACTGTTGTGTGTTTATTTTGAATTGAGGTAGATTTGGGTAGGAAGCGACTGTGACCTTCAGTTAAGTACTGTACCCGTATAAATCAAGAAACCACTTGCTGGAAATCCGGAGATCGGCTGGATCGCAGAATCATGAAAGTTCCCGACTAGAAAAAACCCAAAATCCTACGAACAAGCACTTCATGATCATACACAGTATCTACGATCGTGTTCTGGATAAAATAAAAATCTAAAGGTGGTAGAGTGAGAAAACGTACCAATTCTCGGGTCGTAAAGGGTAAAGGACGCCTTACCTCTTCAGGATTCCATAAGACAATCTCCACTATAATTAAAATAAGTCACGCAACACCAGACGCAGAAAAAGAACGAAATAAATTTATTAATAAAAATACCATAACATAAATAAATAAATATCAATAAAATAAAACAATCAGGTTCGCTTTCCTCCTCCAATAACAAAATATGAAGTCCAAGATGACTTCCCTGCACGTATAATAACATTCACTCACTATCAGCTGTTTACTGATCATTTAAACAAGAAAATACAAAAGTTATTGAGTATGACACTCTTCCAACATTAAAACTGCTTATACGTGTTCCGACCACAGCTGGACAATGTTTACATTCGGTCGAGGTTCCGTTCATTCATCCCTGCAGCGTATACATGTCTGCAACCTTGTTATAAATCAGCCCCGTTTTGTCACAACAGGCTTCTCTCTCGCTCTACAGCCGGTCAAACCTTGTTTCATTTAACACGTAAAATTGTTAAACTCCTTTAAAACTGTTTATAATATTTCAATTCTTTTAAATTCGTATTACTCTTCACATTTACGTAGTATTGTAGTATATTACACTTGATAAGAACTTCCTTAAAAATACTTACGTCTTTCACAACTGACGTAGCTTCACTCATACTCTTTCTCTTACACAAAAACTGCTTACTCACAACGAAACATGCGTTCTCAAACACTCTATATACTTTAGATTTATCACGCGCGCAAATATTATTATTGTAAAAACAAAACACCAACATAATTAAATAATTATTAATAATTGTAGACAATATTTACAACGGTCTATCAACTCAAGTTTAGTTGTTTATAACCGTACCTGACTCATTGTTATTAATATTCAAAAATATTAATCTTATCTATGACTTTCTTTAAGATCACTATACCTTCAAGTCTATTTAGGGTTTAAATTGTTAAAATCAGGCTACTATGACCGTTCATTTAAGATAAGTGCGTATGATTATTACTCAGCTTTAGTGTAATATATTGTTAAAAAAAATTAGTAGACAAAGGTTAATTTAATTTCCCAAATACGTTTCCGCCAGCACCCTGACTATCTACCCCTCAATCTCGTTGTCATACTTACACATCTGAGTAATTATTAACTCCACTTCAAAATAACAATGCTCCAATCTTCCACACAAAAGTACTATAATGCAATAAACTTCTCAATACGGAAAACACTTCGTATTTCATCAACTATTATATCCTCGCAGACTCCTATCCTTTTATGCTTCTATACAACCTCGTATACGGCATTAATATTCCTCGTATACCCATAAACAAATTCTTATAACTTTGTTACACTTGTTTCCATCAACCTCCATGTAGTACTTACATTATTCAAATATTACCTTCACATATCTGTTGTCAATACAACTGCTTACATTGTTACTATAAAATATCTGTTGTTATAACGTAGCTTTCATTTATAACGACAATTGAAGTTTATATTGGAAGATCTTACGAAAGTTTACTCCGTATAGTTACTCTGTCATTAAACCTTTGTTACTAACATGAAATAAAAATAAAATACTCGTCTCACCATACTGATCTCTCTTCGCATTACACTGTTGCAAGATTACGATATAGTACATAATGCAACGAGCCTAAAATGGCAATAATTAAGACACGAGTATGTTTATAAAACGAGCGGACGCGAGTTTTATAATTTTCATACGAGTGTCATAATTACAATTATAGGCGAGTTGCATACGAATGTTTATGTTCGACGATAATTATTATAACTATTTTATGTTGGAAAATAAATATTCATAAATATCTGTCGAGATTTCGCCAGTTTAATGTATTGAACAGAGCGCATGGTGGAGAAGATCTGCCCTAATCTTTCCCATAAAGGGAGAACGCGAACCAGGCGTAAGCCTGACCAAAATAACTGTTGTGAAATAACTATGAAACTGAAGTGATGTGGGGTAGAGGGCATCGAGGTACATCACCAGAAAATCAAAGGTTAGATAACAATATTTATTGCTGAATTGCAAATTGATAACAAAGTAAACAAAAAAGCACATAAGTGCTAGAAGCAGAAATGAATAGTTTTAAATATATCAATTGTAAGGGTTTGATCACAGAAACCCTAATTAAGAGAAACCAATGGAATGCTTGATTCTGTCTAGAGAAAAGTTGAGCTTGGCATATAAATATTGCGCTTGAATCACGTAATAATAAAACGGAATGAAGAAATGCATGACAATAGTAAAATTGAAATTTTACATAAAATGAACTTATCTTCTCAAAAGAAAGTTGAAGATATATCCTTGCAGAGACAGCTCCTTAAAAATTCCAGTTACCAAAAAATGGTGTTGAGAAGTCTTTACAGTTCCTTTGGAAGGAGGCGTTCATGGCCTTAAGATATGTATGCCAGAAGTAGAAAAGTCCAACTCTTCTTCCATCTCTCTTGTAGTATCCAGGCGATGATTTATAAGAAATTTGAAGTTGGCAAACAGTCGGGAAAACTGCTGTTGCCTTGCAGGATGAATCAAACTAGACACCATCTAAGAGGTGGCTGGCTGAGTAAGACAGCCGGTATTTACTCCTACCAGCTGGATCGTTGCGTCAGAGTGAAGAACTCATGGTGGAATTGTTCGGTAGCGAAGTGGCTAGCGATGCGGCACTGAGAGGAGTGGCAGCAATAGTGCCATGAGAAGCAGTAGCGTGTAGAGAGTGATGATCTGACTGCTGCGTGGATCTGAATGACGATCTGAATGATGCAGGACTCCACCAAGCAGCGTCTCTTATACGGGAGCGATAGAACACTCTCGAACCAGTAGCCCACCTGATCAGAGAGTCTTGCCATTGGCTGAATGAAGGTCGAGCTGACGTCATTCCAACACCGGCATGCGACAAGCCCAAAGCACAATAGTAGACGCTCTGTATGCCGAGGGTGTGGATGGCTGAGAATGTGAGCGCTGGGACAGTTGAGGTAAGATCTTTAGAAATCCGAAGCTTACATATATATGTATAAATCAATAAATTAATTATAATACAACAACATATTAACTTGTTTTGAAGTTTTCGGGACAGAAAAAAGCGAACAGTAAAACAGGGCTGTCGCGAAGAAGTAAACATGTAAAAACTTATACTGTCACGAAAGTGACCTTGCTCCGAAAACCACCAAAACAAACAAACAAGAAGCGAACAACAACAAAGAAGCAAAACACTAAGAGTCGAGTGGTAGGGGAGCAATCATAGAAATAGGTCTGGTATAATGACCCTTACTGGTAAGAATATCTACCACTCGAACATGATTATCCCGACCAGAGTGGCAATGGGTCACTCTGCCGAGATTCCATACCAGGGGAAGTGGGGTCAGGAAGGAGCACCATGTCACCCACACGTACATTAGGATGAGAGAGGCGCCATCTCTCCCTCCGCTGGAGTAAACTGAGATACTCCAGCTTCCAACGGCGCCAAAAAGCATTGCGGAAAGATTCTATCTTTCTCCAATAAACAGGCAGATTGATATCAAAGCGTTGAATCAACAAGGGAGGAGTGGAAGCTAAAGCGCAACCTATTGAAAAATGACGGGGCGTTAAAGAAATAAGATCATTAGGATCATTGGATAAGGGAGTAAGTGGTCTAGAATTAACAATTCCGTCAATTTGAATTATGAGGGAATTAAATTCTTCATAGGAAAGTGCAGAAGGACCAAGAGTTTTCCGTAATTGCCTCTTAGTAAGCTTCACGCACGATTCCCAGTGACCACCATGGTTAGGGGCATAAGGAGGGGTGAAATGCCACTTGAAACCCTTATTGTAGGAAAAATTAGAGAGTTGTTCCTTAGAGGAAGGTGAGGTTAGTGCCTTTCTTAAAAGATTAGAAGCACTAATGAAAGTTTTCGCATTATCTGAGAATACTTCAGAAGGTACACCTCGACTAGCGGTGAACCTAGAGAAGGCGGCTAAAAAATAGGAAGTGGTAGTTTTTGTAACCAACTCGAGATGACTGGCTCCTGTAACCATGCAAACGAATAAAGCTATCTATAGTTTGCCCAACACCTTGCGCTTAGTAGTAGGAGAATTCACTTGATAAGTATAAGGACCAGAATAATCAACACCAGTAAGTGCAAAGGGCTTGTTAGGCTCAGATCGAAAGGAAGGAAGCTGATCCATAATCTGAGTGATAGGGCGCGGTTTAGCCGTAAAACAAGGTATACACTTGCGAACAACAGATGACACTTCATGAGCTACATTAATGAGCCAGTAGTGCTCTCTAATCAAACACAACAAAGTACGAGTTCCTGCATGTAAATGCTGGTAATGAAACTTCTGAATTATGAGAGCGGTCACATGATGTTTTGATGGAAGAATTATTGGATGGCTTTTTTCATCAGAATAGTTTGAAAATAGCAATCTACCTCCTACTCTTATCAAACCATCCTTATCAAGGAAGGGAGTAAGGGCTGAAAGTCGACTAGACTTGGGTAATTCCTGACCAAATGAAAGTATTTGCTTTTCGGAAGAAAACACTTCTTGTTGGGTTAACAGTAGAATTCTTCGCGTTGCGAATTCCAGTTCCACTGCACTGACAAAACCTTGAGGTTTGAGAGGTTGATTGATTACAAAATATTTCCATCGAAAGAGGTATGCCATCACTCGAATTAATTTACAGAATGAGGAATAGCGCTGAAAAGGACTAATCGTAACTGAAACAACATACGAGGAAGCGAAAACAATGCGAGTTTCTGGTACTTCTGTCAACACATTACATGAAAGACGAAGCCAGAATGCGGAATTTTGTAAAAGCCATGGCGGCCAATGCCAGTATAAATCAAAAGAAGCCAATTTTGCAGGTGAACAGCCACGTGATATAATATCCGTGGGATTTTCTTTACCAGAAACATGACACCACTGCTCTGAGTGAGAGATTTTCTGAATTTTGGAAACACGATTCGAAACAAAAGTATTCCAATGAGAGGAGGGTTTCGAGAGCCAAGCCAAAACAACCGCGGAGTCACACCAAAAACATGTGCGGGAAAATTGAACATTCAGATTTTTGTTTAGTTTGACAGATAATTCGGCGGCCATTAAGGCGGCACACAATTCCAGTCTAGGAATGGAAATTGACTTAAGTGGAGCTACTTTGGAATTAGCACAAATCAAATTCGAAAATCCATCAGAAGAGGCGGTGGGACGTTCTACTATATAAGCACAACAACCAAAGGCTTTTTCGGAACCGTCCGCAAAAATGTGCAATTCAAAGGATTGACACATGGGATCTGAGATTAAAAGGCGGGGAATACAAATTTTAGAAAGATCAGATAAGCTGCTTCGATATTCCAACCATTCCTTCAGAAAGGGAGTGGATACTAATTCATCCCCCCCTGATTTCAATAACCAAAGTCGTTGCATAAAGATTTTTGCAGTGATTACAACAGGGGCTAGGTACTGAAGTGGATCAAAGATCTTGGCTAGCTCTGATAAGACTTCCCTTTTAGTTTGAGGATTCAAATTTGACAACTGAACTTCTTAGGAAAAATTATCAGAAGAAGGGGACCAGAAAATACCTAGGGCTTTCACGGTAGCTTCCTCAGTAGGCAGCTCAATTAACTTTGTGAGGTGGGCGAGTCAGATGAAATATTTACAAAAACTCAGTTGAATTTGAGCTCCATTTATGGAGCGGAAAACCACCTCCAAACAATAAAGATTTAAGATCTTCACAAATAATACAAGCATCAGTTAAATTCGAAAAGCAATAGAGGAAATCAGCCACGTAAAAGGAATTTTTAAAGTATTTTAGAGACTAAAGGATGGTACTGATGACCATCTAGTTCAGCCAGCATATGCAGGGAGTGAATTGCGAGGAAAGAAGAGGGTTTAAAACCATACGTTACTGTTCATAGGCGAAATATTTTTATGGGTTTTGAATGATCGTCCCGCCACAAAATCCTTTGCAAATCCTGCTGCTGGGGGTTTAAAAAGATTTGTCGATACATCTGTTTGATGTCAGCTAAGACTGCAATGGGGTGAAGACGAAAATTCAATAAGACAGAAGTGAGATCATTCTGAATTGTGGGTCCTGAATGCAAAGTGTCATTGAGCGAAATGCCATTGATGTCAGGAGAAGAACCATTAAATACCACTCTTATCTGTTCCCGTGTAGAAGGGTTTTTCCAGACGGCGTGATGGTTTAAGTAAACTATGTTTTTAGAAGGATTATTTTCATCTTCAATTTTGGAAATTACCTCCATATGATTAGCAGACTCATATGCCTCCAGAAAACAGGTGTACTGAGTTTTCATAGCCTTATCTTGCTTGAAGCGAATTTAGACAGCGAATAAAGCTTTAAGCGCCCTAGGGTAAGAATCAAGAATGATAGGGGGATCTGAAATTCTAGGAAGAGTTACAATAAATCTACCTTGAGGGGTACGAACAGTACTTTCACGAAAAATCTTTTCGCAAATTTCGTTATTCGAGGAAGAAGAAGTTGCGGCTTGGATATTTTCTATATCCCAGAATTTTGTCAAGTCATGGCCCAAATTGGCGTGAACATGATAACAGGTTGAGACAGACTGAACAGGACTGCGTTGTATTTGGTCCGTGGCAATCCATCCAAAACCAGTTTTTCGAAAAAGGACGCTAGGGGCAACCTTGACTTTCTCAGAATGAAACACTGCCAGAAAATGCTAGAACTGAGAAGTATGTCAACGGGCAGCCTTTCGTTAAAGCGTGGATCGGCAAATTTTATGAAATGCGGAATATGCCATTTATTAACTGGGGAAAAAGAGCTAGGAATTTCATTGCCTATGGAATCAATCGCTAAGCAATCTAGTTGGAAACGAGTGCCAAAATTATGAGAATCCTTTAAGTCGACCTTGACGAAACTTTAAGATTTGGACTTTAAACGATTAATTCCAGTAACTTGAATTGAAGTAGGATGTTTTTGCAGACCTAATTTATGAATTAAATGCTCACTGACGAAGTTGTTAGTGGCAACATTGTCTACAAACCCACGAGCAGTAATCCATTTACCATGAACATTCTTCAGTAAGACTTGCACAGTGGATAGCAAAACTTGAACTTTACTAAGGGAAGTGGAACTTTGAGTAAACGACTGAGCACTAGGAATTCCAGAATTGGGCTTTTGAGGAGAACAGCTTGGGGCTGATGATCGTGGTTTCTCATGTCTATGTAATAAAGTATGATGCTTGCCCTTACAATGAAAGCACAGGCGTTCGGATCTACAGTTACTCAAAGAATGGGCTCTCGGAGACAATTATAACAATGTTTTTGTTGAGATAGTAATTTGCGTCTCTCGTCCACAGACAAGGCTTTGCAATCGGAACATTGATATAAGTTGTGGGACTGTTGGCATAAAACACAACTTTGCATCTGACTAGGCGATTGACTATGTGCGGCAAAGGCATGAGACCTTAAAACTCTTTGATCATGACTGATGACCTTTTGGTTTGAAGGAATTTTAGCAGAAAAAATAGCACTTTTTTGGCAGGCTATAGTGGACAAAACTTGGCACCTGGCCTTTAAAAACTTAACAAGGGCCTCGTAAGTGCATTGCGAATGCTGAGATAGCTCCATCTCCCAGGCTTTTAGGGTAGCAGAATCGAATTTACTGGTCACAAGATGAATTATGAATAAATCCCAAAATTGCACAGGCTGACCTAAATTCGCCAAGGCACGAATGTGAAGCTCTGCTGTGTCAATTAAATTGCGAAGGGTTATAACATTATCAGATTCAATATTAGGAAGATTGAACAAAGCATGTACAGGGTCTTTCATATAAAATAAGAGCGCCAAGCGGCGGCTTTGTTAACCGTAGCTGCGGTCACCTTGGCCGAGCTCTTGGCGCGCCAAGGCCCCTGCTTTAAGCGTGTGTACAATCCTATATGATGCAGCGGCCTTGCTAGCGTGTGTACAATGATGAAATCTTACTCTAGTCAGTTAGTTAGTTATTGTTGATGAAACCGAAACCCCTATAGTATTGAAAGCGCGCGCATAGTACATACGATGGCTGGTTTTTTTTTTCAAGTTCCGATGGACTGTATACAAATAACAGATTGACATAACCAAACTTGACCTTGCAATACGCGTGCAGTTGCTCAGTCGCCAGTCTAAACCTCAAGTGCTAACATGGTGAGACAGTTATCATTGCAACATCGTAGTTTTTATGTAAAACTAACTTTAAGTACGAGTCGGCTCGAAGGGTGCGTAAAGCATTTGTTCAACAATTTCCTGATGAAGTGCCACCTTCACTAGCACAGATTCACGTAATTGCAAATAAGTTTGACACTACTGGCTCGGTGCTCAATAAAAAACATGCCCGCACACGAACAGTTTTAACAGAGGATGAGCTAGATGACATTGGCGAGAATCTTGAACGGTCTCCGAATAAATCACTCACAAAATTAGCCCAAGTAGGGGTTTTGGTTTCATCAGCAATAACTAACTAAATAACTAAAGTAAGATTTCAGCATTGTACACACGCTAGCAAGGCCGCTGCATCATATAGGATTGTACACACGCTTAAAGCAGGGGGCCTTGGTGCGCCAAAAGCTCGGCCAAGGTGACCGCAGCCGCGGTTAACAAAGCCGCCGCTTGGCGCACTTATTTTATATGAAAGACCCTGTATATGTCTTTGAGTCCTAAGCCTTGAATTTCCATAACGAACTTTAAGTAATTCTACAGCGACTTCGTAGTTGTCAGTTGTCAGGGCTAATGCCTGAATGAGCTTAAGTGGCTAGCCTTGAACGGCTGAGCGCAAATAATGGAACTTTTGTATGGGCGGAAGGGTTTCATTGTCATGAATTAATTAAGTAAATAATTCAAAAAGTGGTTCCCATGAACTTTCATCGCCACGAAATGTGGGTAATTCAATTTTAGGGAGAATAGTTCGGTTTGGTGCGGAGGAAGAGAAGAAAGGAGTTGAATCTTCTTTCTTAGCTTCAAGTGTTAGAGTTCTAAGTGAAGCTTTTGCTTCTGCATAGCCTTGATAGTACAGTCGTTCAGTTTCATTACGATCAGTCTGTTGTTCGGGGCTTTGAATTTCAATAATGCATTCAATGTCATCGTACTTTTTAAAATCTTGTTCATAGTTCTTTAATCTTTGAGATATAATATCTAAGTTACGTTCTTGTTCTGTTAGCTCTGAAAGAAAAGTTCTGAAACGAGTTAATTTTCCCTTATACGAAGCGCGAGTGTTGATAATTGTAGTATCAAGAGGCATGTTGGAATCTGGCGCAACTCACCACCTGTATTTGCCTTTTACTGCGTGCGTCAGCTGAAGTGAACACCAACGGAATAAGAACTGGCACCTCTCCAAGATCCTCCCTGCGGCTGCTCGACTCAAGCTTGAACTGCAAAATACACAAGTATTAATACGTTGTAAAGTAGATTAACCATTAATATTATTATTTTGATTTCTGGTGTGCAATATTTGAAATGGGCTAATTCCCGGGTTTGAGGCAACAAAGCTTATGGAGAAGATCTGCCCTAAGCTTTCCCATAAAGGGAGAACGCGAATCAGGTGTAAGCCTGACCAAAATAACTAGCGTGAAAGAACTATGAAACTGAAGTGATGTGGGGTAGAGGGCATCGAGGTACATCACCAGAAAATCAAAGGTTAGATAACAATATTTATTGCTGAATTGCAAATTGATAACAAAGTAAACAAAAAAGCACATAAGTGCTAGAAGCAGAAATGAATAGTTTTAAATATATCAATTGTAAGGGTTTGATCACAGAAACCCTAATTAAGAGAAACCAATGGAATGCTTGATTCTGTCTAGAGAAAAGTTGAGCTTGGCATATAAATATTGCGCTTGAATCACGTAATAATAAAACGGAATGAAGAAATGCATGACAATAGTAAAATTGAAATTTTACATAAAATGAACTTATCTTCTCAAAAGAAAGTTGAAGATATATCCTTGCAGAGACAGCTCCTTAAAAATTCCAGTTACCAAAAAATGGTGTTGAGAAGTCTTTACAGTTCCTTTGGAAGGAGGCGTTCATGGCCTTAAGATATGTATGCCAGAAGTAGAAAAGTCCAACTCTTCTTCCATCTCTCTTGTAGTATCCAGGCGATGATTTATAAGAAATTTGAAGTTGGCAAACAGTCGGGAAAACTGCTGTTGCCTTGCAGGATGAATCAAACTAGACACCATCTAAGAGGTGGCTGGCTGAGTAAGACAGCCGGTATTTACTCCTACCAGCTGGATCGTTGCGTCAGAGTGAAGAACTCATGGTGGAATTGTTCGGTAGCGAAGTGGCTAGCGATGCGGCACTGAGAGGAGTGGCAGCAATAGTGCCATGAGAAGCAGTAGCGTGTAGAGAGTGATGATCTGACTGCTGCGTGGATCTGAATGACGATCTGAATGATGCAGGACTCCACCAAGCAGCGTCTCTTATACGGGAGCGATAGAACACTCTCGAACCAGTAGCCCACCTGATCAGAGAGTCTTGCCATTGGCTGAATGAAGGTCGAGCTGACGTTATTCCAACACCGATATGCGGCAAGCCCAAGGCACAATAGTAGACGCTCTGTATGCCGAGGGTGTGGATGGCTGAGAATGTGAACGCTGGAACTCTTGAGGTGAGATTTTTAGAAAACCGAAGCTTACACATATATGTATAAATCAATAAGTTAATTATAATACAACAACTTTTTAACTTGTTTTGAAGTTTTCGGGACAGAAAAAAGCGAACAGTAAAACAGGGCTGTCGCGAAGAAGTAAACATGTACAAACCTATACTGTCACGAAAGTGACCACATGGGATAAAGAGAATGCCTTGTATTTGTCCATGGCCTCCTCGATTACTCCACTATGACACTAAGAAACGCAGTGAAATTTAAATTAGAAGGTCTTGGAACTCAGCGTAGGTGCGATGCCATCCTTATATAATTGGTCAAACAATTGTTTCTTGGTGGGAGAAACTGTTTCACAATGAAAATTAGTGTTGTAATGACCATCATTATGATAAAGTTTTCTGACATATAATAGTCAGGGTCGAACATAAATAATATTACGTAACATTGCAAATTGTGTATAATAACATGAATGTTATTTAAGTGTCAAGTAGATATCAATTACGACTGGAATAGGATGTCCCTAATATTCCTATTGTCGAATAAAAATATCTTCCAAGAAGATGTGTCTTAATAAAAGTTTCATTACAGAAAGATCAATGCTTTCTCTCAAATAAATGGTTTGTCAAATCATGAATATAATTCCATTCAAGAATGTCGTTGCATAAATAAATTCGTAGAATAATCATGACCAATATTACTTGCCAGATCGTCGAATGTCTAACGAATAACATTTATGATAGTTAACAGTATATCACACGTAGTTTTCTTCCCCTACTAAAATATTCTTCTTACAATAAGATGCCCAATTCATTTTAGCAAAAATGAATTTAAAATAGACACCTATGACAAAACTGTCTGAAATTCAGTTTAATAAAATCGAAAACGTCGAATACTAATTTAAGAATGTCTTAAATTAGGAAATTAATTCCCAAATAATTTAATCATGTCAGTTCAGAAACTGCCAAGTTGAAATGTCATGTGTAGATGAAGAAAGACAATCATCTCACATGATATCGAAGCATAAAATTAATAAATGTCGAAGTGAAAACATATCATAAAACATGGAGAAATAGTTGCTCATAATGTCATCAAAAACTCTAACTACTTAATGAAAACTGGTCGTTTCTACCTTGATGTAGACTGTTGAAGTTAAGATTAGGTATTAGGAAAATACCCAGATGTTCTATGTTCCAAAGAAGATGGTCTCCAGGTCTGCCCCAACCATTGAACTGCTACCTCGGGTAAGGAAGTGGTTCCTCCCCGGTAAATCTCCAACATCCTTCAGGCATCAATCTCCATACCGCCCTCTCGTTCTTGGATACCAGGTTTCAAGCTTTTGCCGGGAATAGCCCTGCCATTTTCTTTCTTCCAGTGATGAATCTTCTTTCGTCGACTCCATTTGAAATTCCAGATCATGTTTGAGCAATATTGTCGATCGATCTCCATTGTTGCAAATAAATGTGTAAGTTGTAGATCGAATCACAATTGTAGTTGGAAATGTTCATGTAGATGTTCAATGAATTGTAATAATTGCTCGTAGTTAGATAATAACTGTACATAAATGTACATGATGTTGTAGTATATAATGTCATAAGTGTACTTGACATTATAGACGAACATGGTGTTGTACATAGTCTCTGTAGTTAACGTTGCTCCATGACGTCAGCTCATAGCTCTGTCAGACGTATCCCAGTCGCATCTTATTTCTACTCCATACCGACTGTCATCTCTAATGTGTAATTCCACAATCCTTCATTCTTGATATCTGCGGCCATATTGTAGTTCAAGTAACTATAGACTTCAATGTTCATATATCTCACTACATTGTTCGGTTACTCACGTTCCCTTGTAGTATATCAGCTTTCACTGCTTGGCTTAAAATGTTCGCCTGCTTGAAAAGCGTTTCTTCTCCATTGCAGAAATAAGTTTCCTATAACTCGTCTTAATTCTCTATATCTGCGACTTAAATGTTGAAATAAACTGTTCGAGGATGCTCGTAAATAGATACTGTATCAACGTTCACTGTATTACACTTGTGGAAATGTACACGAAACACTCAAATGCTAATTTGCTCAGATTTCAGTAACTTTCATTAGACCGAGCCAAGTAAGGCCGTACATAGTTTCTGCCCGCGACGGCACTGCATCAGATAATCGTCTATCACCGCGCACGATTATGGTTAACAGGAATCAAACTCTCCCGGACCCACGTCTGTTCCCTTCGAACTCTCAAGACAAAAGACCCCTTCTTTCTGCTCAAAATCTCCCAGTAAAACTCTCGCTGGTGCCATTTTGGACCCCGCGGAAAAATTTAGGCGAGTACATGTATGAATACAAATTACAGTGTACTGCGTACTTCCAGTGAATTTCAAAGTACTGATAATGTATTCTTATAATTTTGTGCAGTAATCCAATCCATAAAATGTCTTTCTAAGGGCCTAAATCCAATAATATAATTATATTAATGAGGCTTTGATAATCCTTCCTTCCATTAAACCTCTTCTCTTTGGCTATCTTCTTATATCCAATAGCATAATATATAATAAAATATGGCTTCAAATTGCGGCAAAATCTCTGTTACTAAGTGATTATGACCTTGTCACGTGCCTCCTAGCATCACAAATTATGTGACGAAGCCTCGACTCGAGCGGAGGTCGCTAACAAACACTGTTTCTGTCACCAATTCAGCTCCACTTCTTCAATGCTAAATATTATCATGGGCTTGGTAAAATATCATCATTATTGGCCTGAAATAATTCAAATTTCTGGTGCAGTACTGAAACCGTATTTTGCATTTAGTTGGAAATGGGTTAAGTTGGCAATAACACTGATGGCAGTACTGCGACATTCTTTGAAATGCAGGTGCGCGGTAAGACTGTGGCGAGGTTAGGAGCAGCCAGCAGCCCGCCATACAAAGTGATGACCACATGCCAGACATCTGTAATACCTGTATTGAATACATGATGGAGACAGCACCACTGTCGTTATATTGCACACTGTGGTAAATTAATATACACTTTGCAGTATGGAACAAAGATTGGGAAATGCATCCTATGGACAAAGGAAAATAACTGAGAACTTTTATATGAGTATAAATGCATACAGTACTATAACAGGTGATTATCGAACTCGGCAATGTGTATATATCGATTGTCACTATCGTTCAGAGAACGAGGTGCATTGTGGATCAACTGGAGACAGTATGATTTACGGGAACAGATGAAGAGTTTTTTAGAGAATACAATTTCAGCCAGGAGGGTCACAGCTATCTGGTCTAAGCACAAGTGCGTGCGTTGCCGTGAAATCGTGTTTCTTTGGTAACGTGGAGTTGAACTGACGTATACGTGTTACAGTACAAAAAAAGATAAGAACTTCGTCTGATCTTATTATAGTTTCATACAGTGTTAAACTTCAATTTGAGCACAGTGAACTTGCATTCACGTATGATAACTTCTTCTCAAGCCAATAGCATAACAACTTGTTCTACATTGCAGTACAGTACAAACAGCATTAGCCATGATTGTGATAAATGATATGAGAAGAGAGAGATATTGCTGCGTTATGAGGATGCAGAGCATGGGCTAAATACAGACAAGGATTGTGACACATAGCAACATTGAATACTCAGGATGATTACTTGATCCCAATATGAGCAACTACAGCACAAGGCTTTATAAGAGAAGATTGAAGAGATTGTGACAGTTGGAATGACAATTCATACTGCTACATAATGAAACTATTTTGGCTTACTACATCAACGATATCGTGCTCTTTAGCAAGTGATAGAACAATGAACTTTGTCAAACGGACATCTGTTAGCTTCATCTCGTTCGCGACCAGTAATCGGGTCTTCTTGATGTCCAGTCGTTTCGTGACCGGTGCAGCTGAGCAGATGAGGGTTCGATCCTTGACAGGAGTATGTGTTCTAGCATTCTCACTCCACTCAACTAGAACTTCAACAAGGTAGCTAGCAGTTTTCTTTTAGTAGACAGTAAGAATTTGTCATGCTTTTGAGTGCTCCTTTTCACCAATTTTGATTAAAGTAGTTAAGAAATACAGCCGAGGGCTAGGGTGATTCTTTAATCATTTCTGCCCGAGTATGCATTTCACTTTGTAGTTCAATTTAGTAATTATTGTAGTGTTATTTTGAACATTACGTTGCCTTTATTAAGATATAATTTGGGAATAAATAGAAGAATATAGTTTGTTGGGAAGACAACATGAGAAAATTTTAGGAAGAAGACTACGGTAAAATTATATAAGAATAATTCTAACTCAAGCAGATGTCCCATATCCAACGTATACGTGAATTCGATTTGAACAAATTCTCTGGACTTTTTGAATTTGATATAGAATATTTTTGAAAGCTCATGCAAGTTTGTTTGATAGTCATGCAGGTCTATATTTTTGTCGAATTGAGCATAGAGATGGAACATGGTGATTTCTAGTATGATTATTTGCGATTTTGTGAATTTATTTCTGGTAATCCAGATTTTTTTTTATTTTTTTATTTCGACACCCTTTGTGAGCTCGCTCAGTTTTTAAATTTTTGTTGATTCTTATGAGAAACTCCAAGTTGGTTAAGCGTTCAAATCTAATGGTTAACTTGTACCTTCTCAAGATAGGCTCTTCTCCATGCTGTAGGTTTTGACGTGTTTCCTTAGAGGAGGATATCCAGTTGAATTATTTTCAATTAGGTGAAAACTGAATCGTTCTTTTCACACTGGTCGGTCGATAAATATCGAAAGAAATACTTTGTTTGTGAAAGTGTAATTAGTAATGATATGCAATGAAAGGAAATAAATGTTTAAAATATATGTAAGTCATAATCGAGATGACGGATTTTTCGAATTCTCACACAGTTATTTAGACTTGTGGATACAATATTTTATCACTGTTCTGATAAAGATTTTTCTCGACACTTTAACTTTTGGCTAATTTGAAGCAACATATTTATCTATGATTGTATAAAAACTTGTGTGATATTTGAAATGTTTGGAAATTATTAAGAGCAGTTGAGCGATAATATGGTAATAATGGAATTTTGTCTGCGTATTTGAATTGCAATTTAGGAGATATTAGACATCTGTGGATAGTCAATATCAGTTTTTCCAGCACTGAATTAGCTATGGAGCTATTGCTGAGTGCACTACGGTGTATTATTTTGAACGTGAAATTGAGTCACGAATTTAGCTAGTGGAAAGCTAATGTACAATTTTGAATCCAACATTTAAGAAACCAAGTATTGTAACAACATCGTTAATAATTTGTAAAAAATTTAGCAACAATTAATACTTATACTTCAGATATTAATAACTAAAATATTGAGTGATAGAAAATCTAATATCTGTGAGAAAGTGAAATGAAACATAATCATCATAATTAATAACATGACGTCCGCTTAGCTTAATTGTTTGTCGTTTAGGACGGAACAGACTTGAAATTGAAATCACATAAATGTATATGAATACATGAAAGTAACAGAGATGAATAATACTAGGCGCAACTAACTCCCAGAATTAAAGTGTAATTATGTAAATTATGTATATATAAATTGCTACGATTGAATAGGGTATATTATATTATTATATATTATATTATTATGCGACGTTAGGCAGTTTGTGTGGCCTAGTTAAGGCGGTTGTCACTTAAACACATTTTTCATGCTTCGGCAGAGGCATAATACTATACTTTTGTTCAGTGGAGTTTCTACTTCACGACACTGCGGTTTTAGTTAATAAACTGTTGTTAAATTTTAAAAATTCTTACGAATGACTTAGTGATTTCTATTCGAACTAGGATGTGCTACGGGGACCAGTGGGTCATTAGCTGGGATGCTTTGTAAAGCGCCCGAGATTAGATTAATTTAATTATTTTTAAGAGTCTTGTTAGCTCAATTTGGGCTCTTTTTCATCGACCACTGGCATCTTCTTATCAAATTCTTTTAATTTTTGTGGTATTCCTATCCATGGTCGATCCTTGGTGATGGTGTCTTGGGGGTTATTTCAGCCGGGGCTTCCAGATTCTACGATCCTGCATTTTCTTCGAATTTCACCAGGTAAGACCACGTGGATACGGGTGCAGTACTGTCCCCAAATATTCTAGAGGCGATCCGTTGGATATCCGAAGCACCAGCTGGATTCGTAGACCCTGACTGCTCCGGCGCAAAATACTAGTCAAGGATCTACCTCCAACTAGACCCTCGCGAATATACGTGGCGAAAATTACAATACAACTGTGAATTACAAGAAAAATACACTTAGCTCGCGGTAAAACACATACCTTATTCTCGGGGATCTCGTGGTCAGCCTCTCTGGACCTAAAATGGGTTTCACAGTTGCATCTCCTTATATCTAAAATGAATCATGACGACACGGCTTCTAATAGAACTAAACGATTTAATAACAAAATGTAAACTAGGGCTAAACATTCACACAACAAAATAAAATACACACTCCCATTCGCTCATCTCTACACTCACGCCACTGAAAGAACTGCGTTCTATGAACATAATGACAAAATGTGGTGTAGCTTGTGTCCATACATCAAGCTGTACAATGGTTACACACCTCTGTGTATTTACATTCTTCTGGCACGCTCCCAAGCACATATGGGCGCTCGGCGCACGCGACCCTCGCCACGTGTCCGATGACATAACGTTCACCGCTACATTCCCAGTCTGGCTGGTTTAAAAAGGAAAAGCGCGAGCCGTGTGGTTCGCAACAACTCTCCCCATTTGTGCGGCCTTGCCGAGCTCTGGACTTGGCTAGAAACGAGTTTTAAAGAAGTCCTCGCTATTCCTGCCTGGTCCACAAATGGCTCTCCATAACAATAAAAGTTGTGTTACAATGAAACAGATTCACGTCAGACAAATACGTGAACTGTAGGCAAATCCTACATGCTACTGGCATAAAACTTCAATACACACTAACATTCATACTCTCGCATTGTGACGTCCCAATGGAGTTCATTTCATTCGCACTAAACAAGAAACAAACCACATACAGTCACATACTCATTCATACTTTAACCTCTACGTTAAACAAACTATAAACTTCCTATTCCTAACATGTTATACACTCGATTGGCAAATAATAAAGGTTAACACTAAATGAATTTATGAATTTATATTGACGCTTATAGCATCATCTTCCAAAGTAATAGCGTCTAAATACACTAGAGTTGTGCTCTGATCTAGCAGTTATGTCAAATACAGTGAACTGTGATCTTTAAAATCTTCTACATCACCAGAAATAACCACCACCAGTCTCTCCTCTCTGATCTGGTGTCAAAATAGTTTAAATACATTCGACCACTTAAGGTGAAACATATGCCGTTCCATGTTTAGGTTTAATAATCTCGATAAAAGTATAGCATAACAGCTGTCATCATCAATTTCCCGTTCCAATTTCAACCGTGACCCTTCCTGTCCTCTCTAAATCCCAGGTCGTGTATAACAAAATGAGTACTCTCTACTCACACTTTAATGCCATGCCAATCCTTGTCATGCCCACGCAATGACTGTACTATAAAATGCGGAACACACCTTCGCAATAACCTCGTATGCCAACTACATACGGAAATACATAAAAAACCACTATCAAAGGGTTATCAACTCCACTTCTTTCAACCTGGCATTCCTTACAAAAGGGCATAATTTCTCAGCGTTGTCACCACAATCGCTGGTCTCATGAACAATAACAACAATTGTTAATTTATTAATTTATACATCTTAACGACCTTTGGAATTTACGATACTGACCTCCTCACTTAATACTCTTGAAACGATACTCTGATAAGTATAAACTGTCGTGCATACATTTAATAAAAATACTACATCTCATTTTCACACATCTGGGTTCGACTCTAATCGAGGAAGGAATATTATGTCTACAACGTGACATGATATAACTCCTCGTAAATATTTAATCACAACATCACATCTATGTGTTTGTGTCCTACAAGAATCTATCACGACGAGGATATCAAATGATAACTACCCTAACGTCGGATGATAATTAATCTTCCAAGAAGATTCTAGCTTCAAATAAATTAAATGACTGAAAGTTCAAAGCTTTCCTCAATAAAAACATACAGTTAGTCATATTCGTATTCTCTTCATTCAGAACGAATGTCTATGAGTTCTGACGATAATAATCGTGTCCACGTTAAATGTTTCTTTTCCACAATGTGACATGATATTTCACAATATATCACTAATAAGATCTTCTTTCTTGACGTTTCTTCTCGACGGATAAAATGCCCAAATTAAACTAATAAAAATTAATTTAATGGGTAACATAGACGAAAATGTCTATCACCTGCATTCAGAATGAATACAAAAACGTCGAAAATAAAATACTGTTCCTTAAAGGAAATGACAAAAGCTTGTTCCTCGAACAAGAAGATAACCTCAGTTCAGAAACTGGATTCCTAACTAACGAAGATAATAGCGTCGCAAGACGATCACTATAATAAATTTTGAAGAATAAAAATGCTATACATGGAGTACATAAATACTGTGACGAAATATGGATAAAGGATTTGCTCAGAAAATGTCACTACAAGCTCTAACTACAAGGTTAGTGAACACAGCTACCTGGTCTCGAAGTCTAGAAGATCAAGATAGAGTATAACAAAATACTCGGATGTTACATCTCCCAAAGATCTGGGCTGGATCCTAGCTTGTCTCCACGAACTCGTGACCTCAGGAAAGGAACGAATTCCCCCACTGGAAACAGCAAGCTCCGACCGGAATCGAACTGCGGGCCTCCAATCATCATCTTCCTTGTGACCGGTATAACCCTGGACCTCTTGATAATCTTGATGTTTCTTCTATCTCCGTCACAGCACAGTCTCATTACAACATTCAGTAGCGTCGAAAGTTCTGCTTTCCACTTCAAAAGGCATTTGAAGAGAAAGTCTTGGACCTCACTCGTATAACGAACATTCATGTAGATGGAATCTGAATATCGTTCTGTAGTCTCTGATGTTAATGTTGAGCTCATGTTTGACGAGAATGCACTAGAATAGAGTTGTGCATCAAGTCTCATGATCGCTCACTAAGTAGACATTCACGAACAGTCCCCACTAACGAAGCTCCATCGTTGACTACATTGCTTCTATCTGCTTATACTCCTGGCGCACATTATAATTTAGTCCATAATAATCTTCATAATAGTAGACTGAACATTGTTCTTCACTATGGAATACATCTCCATCCTAAGTGTTGTAATACAGTTCCACACAAGCAATAGTAATAAGTACTCGTACTCACTCGTGGCTGTTGCCTGAGCTGCAGTCGCTCGGACAAAGTGTCGTATCGCGCGGGAAAGAAACACTTTTCTCGCGCTTCACAAAACTGCTTATAATTGCTGAAATACTTCTCTCAAACTTCTGAAAGTTCGTAATATACAATATCTGCTAGTAAGCTACAATATGTAGTTGAAATGAATTCTCTGAAGCTGATCAGACCGAAGTGATTGCGGTATATGTGTTCCTCGAACTTCACCTAGATTCAAGACGTGATCGTCTCCTAATTCCGCCCTTGCTTAAGCCTTGTCTCCACAAGTCACCTTCTACAAGACCGGTGGAACACTCGGAACTCCTTTCTCTTCCAATCGCACACGTCTGACCTCTTCGACGTTCAGATACACAAGAGCCCCGGTGCTTGGCGTCTCCCCTCCAAGTCTACCGATCCTAGCCGCCTTTTCGAGTTCCCTCTCGAATTCGCGCGGGCTCTAGCAAATCGCTTATTTCTTCCAATAGCGACCTGCTATGGACTTATAAAATATTTCCAATATTTTATTATCATATTCTTCTCTTTTCCAATATATAAATTCACTCTCTAAGGGCTTAAATGAATTAAATATCCATAAAAAATTAATTGCTGGAACTCCCGTCTTCTCTAAAACTTCTTCCTATTGGCTGTAAGCTCATATCCAATGGGATAATTTAAAACAATATTTAAACAAATCCTCGGAATATTCGCTGTTGCTAGGTCGATTCCAAGCTTCTAGAAACTTCCATTGCGCAATACAATCACGTGACGGAATTTCCCTCCTTGCTCGACGTCGCCTCACGACTGGTTTCTGCCAAGTTCCAGCCATCATATTCCTTGGTTAAATTTTATCATGGGCTTCGAAATAAAATGTAATATTCCCATTTTCATCCCTTAAAATTCATTTTTCGGGGGCATTCCCCTCCCATCTGAATTTAAAAACAGTTGCAAAATTATTTTTAACCACTTCGAATCAGGACCTTAGACATGTCACTGAACTCGAAAATGAATTATAATTATCAGCCTACTTTCTTACAATATTTCTTCAAGTTCTTCGCGTTGTATTTTCCCAAAATGACATTGTTCTCTTCATCATACAGCTCATAACAATTATTCCCATAGACAGTCTCAATTCGGAACGGTCCAATAAATATATCCCCGAACTTCGGGTATATTTTCTTGGTTACGTCCGCTTTGATAGGTCGGCGCAATAACACCATGTCTCCTACTTCTAAGGGCTTACTAAATCTCTTCCCTTCTACTCTTTTCATGCGTTTATCGGCCGCCTTCTGAAGATTTTCCTTCGCTCTGTCTATTCTCTCTTGTCTTCCTACATCTGGATCTTGAGGAATAAAGTTAAATGCGTTGTCCCAAGGTCTTTCTGGTTTCCTTCCTAAATGTAAGACCATTGGAACTTCTGCCGTGCTCTCTTGAACTGTGGAGTTCAAACATTCTTCAATGATAGGCACATACTTAACCCAACTGGGGTGATCATGAGGGCAGAAAATTCGACAGAATTTACTAAATTCAGCCATATATCTCTCACTAGAATTTGATTCAGGATAACGTACGCTGGAAAATATGTGTCGTATTCCTAATCTCTCCATTTCTGCTTCGACTTCCGCTGAGGTGAACTGGGCTCCGTGATCAGATAACAAATATTCTGGTCTTCCAGCTTTCCGAAAAACAGAATTTTCCAATCTGCTCACTACATTTCTTGTATTTGCTTTCTGCATGGGATCCATCGTCACAAATTTGGAGAAGACATCCACTGTCACTAACAAGAATTGGTTCCCTTGGTAACCCTTCGGACAGGGGCCAAAAATGTTCGCCGTCATAAGCTCATGTGGTCTAGAGGGTATCATAGGCCTTGGTTTGCCTTTTAACAATTCGGAGGTGAATTTCCCTCTTTGATATTTATCGCAAGATCGTATTATCTTCCTAATGGTGGATCTCATATTGGTCCAAGTGAATCTCTCTTTCCGAGTGCTGAGAGTCTTGTCTAAACCACCGTGTCCTATCGAGTGGTGTGCTCGCCATACCAACTTCGAAACCAAAATAGGGGGCACAACTAGGCGTGGCTTTGTATGCTCGGCGTCAATATACTTGCATACTAGATCTCCGCTCAAAACAAAGTGGCGCGATCGTCTCTGGGTTGAGATATAATCGTCATCAGCTATGTCCATGAAACCTTTTAGGAACCTGTACATTTTCCTGATTGGAGCGTATCTCTTCTGTGATACACCGATTCGGGCTAATCTCCTAACGGTTTCTTGATCTTCTTGCTCCAATTGTACATGGTTTATCTGCACATTTTTAATAGGGTTTCTCGATAATGCATCAACCAGTAAGTTATTTCCCTGGCTGGTGGACAATAGTAGCGTTAAACTGCTGAGTGAAAAGGGCCCATCGTGTTAACCTGTCACTCGACATTTCAGTTTGAAGCATAAACTGCAATGCCTTGTGGTCGGTCACGATAATGATCTGATGACCAATCAGTATCTTTTTCCAAGCCTGCAGAGCTGTAACAAAGGCTAACGCCTCCAGTTCTGTTGTAAAATAGTTCTCCTCATGTCGTTTCAACTTTCTACCAGTGAAAGCGATATAGTGCCTTCTTCCATCCTCGTCCTTCTGGTACAGAACAGCACTTATACCTACGCGGGGGGCATCGGATTCGATATAAAATATACGGTCAAAATCCGGGTATTCCAACTTGACATTCTGCCTCAACATTTCCTTCGCGTTTTCAAAGGCCTCGTCAGCGGCACTCGTTCACTTCCAACGATTGTTCTTCTTCAGTAATTCATAAAGAGGTGCCATGATCTCAGAGTATTTCGGACAGTGACTACTAATAAACTGGCAAGCTCCCACAAACTCGCGTACTTGCTTGATCTTGGTGGGCTTAGGGAATCTAGTTATAGCCTCTACTTTCTCAAGGTTTGGGTGGTAACCTTCCCGATCGATGGTGTGACCTAGGAAATTAATCCGTTCGTGCATGAAGCGGCATTTACCAAAGATCACTTTGATATTCGCATCCCTCAAGTTCTCGAAAAGTTTACGTAAATGCACCATGTGTTCCTTAACATCAGAAGATGTTATGATCAGATCATCGATGTAACATATCACGTTCTTCTTGACCTCATCAGTGAGCTTACCATCAAGGGCTCTGATTAGCGCTGGACCGCTATTTACTGTACCAAAAGGTAGCCTTTGAAATACCCATGAAGTTTGGTCGTAGAGAAAACCGGTGTACTGTTTACTCTCCTCTTCCAACTCAATTTGGTAAAACGACGCTGTTAAGTCCAAAATGGAAAAGCAGGCCTTTCCTTTGAATTTCCTTAAGAGATCACGAATTTTCGGAGGCCTGTCTGCCTCAGGAAGAATTTTCAAGTTGATCGAACGTGCATCGAGACATAGGCGTAGCTGTCCATTATTCTTCTTCACTACAGTGATGGGGTTGATATATGAAGACGCCTGTTTCCTAATAATTCCATCTGCTTCCATCTTTTTGATTAACCCTCTTACTTCTTCATAATATTTCTCTGGAATGGGGTATATCCGCTTCTGATAAGGGGTTTCACCGGTCAATCTAATCTTGTACCGTACTTGTAATCCTTGATTAACCCAGGATTGTCGTCAAAAACATCCTTAAATTCCATAATTAATTCTTCAAATTCCTCTTGAATTTCATCAAATCCTTCGGCTTTGAGGATAAGCTTTTCTCTAGCATTCTCTACCTCCTCAATAACATTAGTTAGAATATCTTCCCTATAATCCGTATATGGACTGTTATTCAGTTTCTGTTTTTCTAACTCTTCTGTGTTAATAATCCCCTCGCTAAATTTAATAATCCTATTCTTCTTATCAATAATGGCCCCTACCTTCGTGATAAAAATCAATCCCAAGCACGATGTCAAAATTTATCTTGTCCACTACGATGAAAATATGTTCATAAGCACGTGCATTTAATTCAAAGTTCAGCAAAACTTGAATCTTACACTTCACAGCTTTATCTTGAAAGATGCCACGCAATTTCACAGCAGATGCGGGCAAAGCCGTCATCTTGTCACTACCCAATTATCTCTGGTAACACTCATGAGATATTATAGACATAATAGCTCCCGTGTCCATCAAAGACTTGCATGTATGATCATCGATATTTATACATATAATTGGTAATTCATATGGCCTTTCCTCTCTTATGATCTCGTCTTCTAACAATAGGTCCTCATCCGTCACCTCGTATACTTCATTTATCAAAATCTGGTGTAATGTGGTGGTATTTCTCTCTTCCTCTAGTTCGGTTTTGAAAATGGAGTTTTTTTTTTGTCCCTGAGCGTCATTCTCTCGGATTCCTTGCTGGCTAGTACCGGGTTTAGGATCCACGCTCAAGTTCGAATTACTTCCGTTTCCGCCTTCCTTTTCTCTTAATTCCTTCAAGTATCGCTTTCCTTCTTGATAGCGTTCATCGTAGTTCTCTTTGGTCATAACCTCATTTCTTTGTGGTCTATCGCGGTTCTGATTCTGGTAATTGCGGTTGTTTCGACCATTATAATTACTGTTATTGCGATAATTATTATTGTTGTGGAAGAAACCGCTTCTTCGATTTTCCTGGTAGTTTCCTCGTCCTTGCTGTTGTTGATAGGGACGGCCACCACGGAATCTCCTATACCTTGGTTCAGGTCGCCTATCTCTAAAATAGGTATTTCATTCCGGACCTACATTTCCTTTCTCCTGTTCTTTAGGGCTTTCTGTCCGATCAATATACACAGTATTAATATCTTTGTAGTCCTGACGTTGGTTTCTAGCTACGACATTGGGCGTTGGACTAGTATAATCCAATTTCCGGAGAAGTTCGTCCATGCCGGCCAAATCGCTGATTCCTGACGAAATTATCAGTCTTCTCAATTCAACTGGCAACATTCTGGCAATGGCATCTATTAATTGTGCCGTAGATAGAGGGGGTTGCAAAAAACGTAGCCGGACAAGTTGCGTCGTGAAGAAATCGGCGTAACGCGTCGGTAATGTACCCGAATACTTCCTCGAGTATACTTCTGCGCGTAAACTGTTCTGCGCTTCTATGGACCAATAACGTTTCGTGAGGGCTTCAGCAATCTCCTCAAAATCCACAAATGTGTACCTGAAGGCGCAAAACCATTCAAGGGGGCCTTCTCCCATATATCGTTCCACTATCTTCATCTCTCGTTCTCTCGGAATGTGAGCCTCCGCAAAATAGTCACGGATATTCCTGATATACTCATTTGTGGTGTAAGAATCGAGGTTGGTAAATTTACGCGGTTTGTCCTCAAAATTACGGATTACCGTCACATTTCTCTGTTGAGAATCTTGGAAACTGGGACGATATTCCCTCCTTTCTCTTTCGGGTTCTCTACTATCATCGAGTCCCTCATGGTGTCTTAACATCCTTTCTTCTGGTCTCACTTCTCTATCTCCTGTTTCCATACTGAGTTTTCGACGATAATCTCCATAGTCCTCCATTTCTATCTTCTCCCTCTCTTCTATCTCCGCAATCAACTCTTTCACTTGCTTCTCTATTTCTTTCTTCATATCCTCCTTATAGACTTCCAGATCTGCCACGTCTCCTAAGCTCAGATTTTTCAATTTTCCACTAATGTATTGTATGTATGTATGTATTCTTTATTGTCAGACAGATAGACTCCACTAGTGACAATATAATAATTAACAATAAAATTTGCAATTATAAACAAAACAAAAACAGCAAACACGTACAAAAATAGAAATACACTAATCTATTATAAATCAGCAACCACAACCATCCAAACTTGCATTTGCCTGGAGTAGAAGTGTGAAACCACGGAAAACCACTTCTAGGATGGCTGAGGTAGGAATCGAACCCGCTTCTTCTCAATTTTGCCTCACGAGGCTAAATGTACCCCGTTCCAGCTATCAGACCAGAATTAAATTTCTTGGCAAAGACGGGAATTGACCCTGGGCCTCCACGGTGACAGCCAAGAATGCTAGCCACTACATAAAGAGACAGACATATAATAATAATAATAATAATAATAATAATAATAATAATAATATTAATAATAATAATAATAATAATAATAATAATAATAATAATGGTCTACTAACCAATAAAATATAAACGGCCATCCAATTCTTCGCTTCCAATGCCGCCCTCCTAATCCCTTCCATGGTCAGTATCCGAGTCTTCAGATCTTGTTTCAACCTCGCCATCACCAATTTCTTTGAAATTATCATCAACTAGCAATTCGTTGTCTCCCAGCGACATACTCTTCATCTACATCATTAGGTTTTCGTGAGTCGTATATCTCTTTACTTATACTCACTAAGGCAACGTACCAAACTAAATAATGCTCTAATAGCACACCTACAATTGACTGACAGAATGTTACGTTATTGGACGCGCTGGGGCTAGCAGTCCCATATTATGACATAGCAGCTGACAAAAGTTACAAGTGTGGAATTATTTTTAGGCTCATCATTTCACAACCCAAGAAGATGCTTACTAAGGTATGGTGTAAGATCATTCCTTGAACTGTTGGCGTGATAATAAAACTTAAACGAACCATGGAGCTGTCAGACCCACGCGCGACTAACGGAGGGTTCAACGTCGTTAGCTTTTGTTGGAGCCATACCTCCGTGCTTGCTGTGGTTGACGGTATGCAGCTTGGCAGTTCACTGAAGGTCGGAATTAAGGAATTTGAGATAATAGGTCCAGGTAATATTTCTGGAAATTGCTGGTCAGTCATAAGCCGAACCCCTACTGTGAACTGGTTGTAAAGTGAAATGTAGAGATTTGAAACCATTCTTTTTCAGTGTTGCCTATACAAAATTGCCATTTGTAGCTCTTCAGTCGATCAATACGATTGTGGCCAATGAATGGGCTGGGTACAAGATACAAATATGTAAACACACAATTGCCCCATATAATTGTGGTAATATAATTAATACATGTATTATTTTTCCAGGAGTGTGTTGACATATTTACCCCACCCATGCATTGGCCACAATCATGATGACCGACTGAAGAGCTATTTTGTAAGGTGAAAAGAGCGAAGGTATCTCAGTTGTTGGAGAATCCGGTTCTTCCTCACAGATAATGCTAACTACTAATTAGCAGATGATACAAATACTCTGGGTGATTTAAGGGAAGTGAAAGCAACTTTCTCAATAACAGGCAAATGTTCAGGTTTTGACTAACATACTGTTGGGGACGCAATTTCTCTGGTAGCATGTTCGTTAATAGGCCAGTGGTGGTGCAAGTTCACGAGGCAAGGAATCCATAACGGTACCGAAACACACTTAATACGGTACCGGTACCGGTACATCAATACATGGAACGAACTGTAGATAATATTCACAACTACACACATCAAAAAAAGTTTTGCATCACCTCGGTTCCAAGAGTTCCGGAACCTTTAAATACAAAGGGAATAGAGATCAACACAAACAACATTTCAGCTCGTTTTATTGCTCATGAGACCCACACATTGCATGTTGTACCATCATACAGCTAGACTTTCAGCATATGTGGTCCAGATTGCAGTACACACCACTACCTCTAATACCCAGTAGCACGTCCTCTTGCATTGATGCATGCCTGTATTCGTCGTGGCTTACTATCCACAAGTTCATCAAGACACTGTTGGTCCAAATTGTCCCACTCCTCAACGACAATTCGGCGTAAATCTCTCAGAGTGGTTGGTGGGTCAAGACGTCCATAAACAGCCCTTTTCAACATATCCCAGGCATGTTCGATAGGGTTCATGTCTGGTGAACATGCTGGCCACTGTAGTCGAGCGATGTCGTTATCTTGAAGGAACGCATTCACAAGATGTGCACGATGAGGTCGAGAATTGTCGTCCATGAAGACAAATGCCTCTGCAATATTCTGCCGATATGGGTGCACTATGGGTCGGAGGATGTCATTCAGGTATCGTAAAGCCGTTTCGGAGCCTTCCATGACCACCAGTGGCGTACGTCGGCCCCACATAATGCCACCCCAAAACATCAGGGAACCACCACCTTGCTGCACTCGCTGGACAGTGTGTCTAAGACGTTCAGCCTGACCAGGGTGCCTCCAAACACGTCTCCGACGATTGTCTGGTTGAAGGCATATGCGACACTCATCGGTGAAGAGAACGTGATGCCAATTCTGTGGGGTCCATTCAGCATGTTGTTGGGCCCATCTGTACCGCACTGCATGGTGTCGGGGTTGCAAAGCTGGACCTCGCCATGGACGTCGGGAGTGAAGTTGCGCATCATGCAGCCTATTGCGCACAGTTTGAGTTGAAACACGACGTCCTGTGGCTGAACGAAACGCATTATTCAACATGGTGGCATTGCTGTCAGGGTTCCTCCGAGCGGCAATCCGTAAGTAGCGGTCATCCACTACAGTAGTAGCCCTTGGGCGGCCTGAGCGAGGCCTGTCATCGACAGTTCCTGTATCTCTGTACCTCCTCCATGTCCGAACAACATCGCTTTGGTTCACTCTGAGACGCCTGGAAACTTCCCTTGTTGAGAGCCCTTCTTGACACAAAGTAACAATGCGGACGCGATCGAACTGCGGTATTGACCTTCTAGGCATGGTAGAACTACAGACAACATGAGCAGCGTACCTTCGTCCTGGTGGAATGACTGGAACTGATCGGCTGTCGTACCCCCTCCGTCTAATAGGCCCTGCTCATGCATGGTTGTTTACATCTTTGAGCAGTTTTAGTGACATCTATGAACAGTCAAAGGGACTGTATCTTTGATACAATATACACAGTCAACGTCTATATGCCGGAGATCTGGGAACCGAGGTGATGCAAAACTTTTTTTGATGTGTGTATATACAAACACAATACTATTCAACACTGAATAAGGCATGTCTATGATGCCACGGAAGCTATAATGTAATCACTAGCCGGCATTTCTATGTTCCCTGTCTACCGAGAGTGACCTCTCCCCCAGGGGCTCACATCTTGTGGGCGTGGGTTGGCGACCACGGGGCCCCAGCTGAGTCCGGCATTGCTTACACTTACTTGTGCCGGGCTCCTCTCTGTCTTCTTTCCTGTCGACCTCACTTGGTCAACTCTTGTTCTCTTCTGACCCCGACGGTATTAGGGTATCCGAGGCCTAGGGAGTCTCTTCCTTTCCCGCCTTAATTGGCCCTTGTCTCATCTTTTCTGATACCCTCCTTCTGCGAGGGGTCAGCCTTCTTTTTCTCTTCCTTTTACCTCCTGCCTTGTGCTCTAGGCCCTTAAGGAGGCAGGGTGTATGTAGCCCCACCACTTTTGGTGCACCCTAGGTAATGCTACACCCTCAGGGGCTCACGGCTTGTGAGTTCGGGAGTTGGCGACCCCGAGGGATTCCTGAGCTGGGTCCGTTTTCCCCTTTTGTCCCTTACCTTTGGGGCGGACCCTCTCCTCTTTCACTTTCCTATATGCCTTTCATGGCTCTCCTTCCTTCCAAGTCCCTCAATCCGCCTTCTCCGAGGGTTGAGGGCATTTCTTTTCCTTCTGTCCTTTTATTTGCCTTATTCTCCTTTAGTTTTCCATTTCTTCTTCTAGTATGTAGGTTAGTAGTTAGTTTTAGTTTTAAGTTCGCTTTTCATTTTCATCTTCACGATCACCCAAACCATCAGGGGCCGATAACCTAGATGTTAGGCCCCTTAAAACAACAATTATCATCATCATCATCGAGAGTGACCTCAATCGCCATCTCCCTTCTTGCCGCTGCTTGATCGTGCTGGTCTTAGCAGGTCAGCCAACCCAATGCAACAGAAAACTCTGAGTGCGCACAGGGCGGGATAAATAACACTCAGTAAAACACATATGTACATAAAAAAGTCCAGTCACAACACCAACCACGAAACCCCCAGAGTCCGAATTGAAATCTATGACTTTAAGAACATGAACTAACCAAAAACGCTTCAAAACAATATGAAATTAGAATATACGCCCTTCTCAAGCAGAAGCCAAAGGAAACAAGAAGTTCCGTGAAGAACTATACAGCCTACTTTTCATGCCAATGATTATTCTACAGTATATGAACCTATCTAGAATAATGACGAAATTAAGTTGGTAATATCGAAATATCTAATTAGTTCAAAATATACCTGGTATAATGTAGCCTAATAGAGCACTACAGTTGTCAGCCCTGGTGACTGAATATATTCTTAGTTCCACCTCTTAAGGTACAGAATACAAAATTTGGTTGAAGTCCAATGGACGTTACATGCAGTTAGACACTGGATCTATCAGCACGCGTAAAAGCATGTTGCCAACAATACCATGCGTGTGCTGGTCAGAAATAATCTGAATTATTATGATATCTTGCTGTGCCAATTTTGGATGAAATCCATTTGTTAGTATAGAAGTTACATGTATTTTAAAATTGGACATATCAGCAGGCATAGAATCATGTTGGCAGCACCGCCTTGTATTAATTACTCCAAATTAATCTAGAATGTCAGGTGCTATACGTGTGCAAAGAATAGAGCTGTTGGCTTGCATACTTTCTGATATATTGATGTTAGGGTAAAAAGAATATAGACAGCATTTATTAACAGTTGGCAGCCCTGATTGCTCTTAACAATACTTATAGTCATATCTGTTATGGTACACATTGCACATACGAAATTTGGTTGAAATCCAACTGATAGTATAGAAGTTACATGTATTTAAAAATTGGTACTATCAGCAGGCTTATAATCATGTTGGTAGAACTGACGTATATAAGTTACTCCAAATTAATCTAAAATGTCAGAATATACGTGTGCATAGTTTAAAGCTGTTGGCTTGCATACTTTCTGATATATTGGTATTTGGATTTAAAATAAATAGAGAGACCAATTATTAACAGTTGGCAGCCCTGGTGGCTGTTATGAATACGCTCAGTCATATCTGTTTATGTACAGATATTACATACAAAATTTGGTTGAAATCCAGTTGATAGTGTAGAAGTTATATGCATTTAAACATTGGACCTATCAGAAGGCTTAAAATTATTTTGCCAACACTGTCATGGTTGGCCTCCTGGAAATTAAACTGAAATAGTATTATCTACATGTGTGCCAATTTTGGAATAGCTTCCATGCATACCTTGCATGATATCCAACATGGATCTCAAATTTCTAGTGCGTTTTTTCAGCAGTTGGTGGCACTGACATCATTTTCAAATATGGACGTGAGCTATTCCGGTGCACATCTTTACTTATACTAAATTTGGTTTTGATTGCTGCAGCCGTTTAGGAGTTGATAGGGGGGACAGACACATAGCCAGACAGACAGACAGACAGACAGACAGAAGGACAGACAGACAGACAGACAGACACACATTTTCCCGGATCGATCTCATAAGACTACTTTTTCCTCATTTTTGAAAAATGTGAAAAGTAGGCTAAAAATGATGCATTGTGCCAAAATAACCAAAATATGCAAAAATATGCAAGACTATGATTCTGCATGAAATTCCGGGACTTACTATTAATTATTAAATAATTAAATAAATATCATCAGTAAAATAACTCAGCATGAAATGTAGCCTATACATTCAGAGATGTCAGTCAGTCAGTCAGTCACATAACGTGGTAAGTCATTCACACACCAGCAAATTCTTACGTAGCCTATATGTTAATCCTTATAAAATGAGTGTCAGATATGTTCTTTTTATAAAGGAGCACCTTAAACCTTTCTCTCCTAACAATATTTTGCAAAACAGTATCCGAAATAAACTTTCAGAGAAATATAGGCTACAAAGAAACACATTCACGCGAATAGAGAGTTGACATTTGTGTCAGTCAATCAAGGAAACTTAGGAACCAAATATTTAGTAGCCTATATACCGTAGGCCTATACAGTATTTTAAGCCATGTTCTATACGTCATTGTGATTGCCCCAGTGTCCTAGCATGTTATTAGTAGTTTCACGTTACACCCACCATAACATTAACATAGACATTTTCTTGCTGAGGTGTATTGTAAATGTCAGTCTGTCACATATGGAATGGCTCATTGCAAAGTCACCATGTTTACGGAACACTTGCAGACAATGAAACTGGCGTTTTTAATATACGATAACTTTCAAGTTGGCAGCATTTCTGGTCTAGAGTAACGTCATCCATCCACGTCGTCACGTTGTAACTAGCAGTCAATGTGGAGGCTCGGGTTCGAATATCGGCTATGGCAAGAAATGGAACTCTGGTCTAAGGGCTGGAACGGGGTACACTCAGTCTCCTGAGGAAAATCTGAAAAGAGGTGGATTTGTTTCCCTCCTCAGTCATCTTGGAAACGATTTACCGTGGTTTCCCTCTTCTACTCCAGGCAAATGCCGGGATAGTTCTTAAATGAAGGTCACGACCGCCTCCTTCCCAACCCTTGCCTCGATTAAAAATACTACTACAAATATCACAAAAAGAATGGTTATCTGACAAGTCCTACACACACCCAAAGTGCAAGGAACTGAAATGACCACGACATACATGGCCCTAGATGAGGTGACGACGACAACAAATAAAAAACCTCAAATCCAATATTATCAAATACAGAATGTTCTCAAAAGGCGTAATAATTCACCCGCCTTGAATTAGTATGGCTCCTACAGTTTACGCCACGGATTTTGGCCTGTGAACCGCGATTGTGCAGTCGTACAGAGGACGGGTGGTGATCCTCAGGAATGTGCAATTGATATTCGAGTTGCTTTCCGCGGAACTGAATACTCACGTATCAATAGCGCATGCCTGAGCTTCACCACCTCTCCTCTGTACGACTGCGAATCCGAGACTGACCGGCCAAAAGCCGTGGCGTGATTTGTAGCCTACTTGGAAACATCCCATTTACTTGAAAGTTAATCAGCTTTAATAATTTAATTTTGGGTACTCCTTTTATGTACAAGTCTGTTCTTCCCAGGATTGTGGATATTTGGGGCTAAACTCGCGAGCCATATCGCGTATTGAAGACTTGTTTCATTTGAGGGGCTTGGACATCGTGGTCATTTAGCCCCTGGTAATTGTGTGTGTGTGTGAAAAATGTCTGATGACCTGTGTTATTGTGATGTCTGTAGTAGTTGTGTAGCCTAGTTGTAATTCAGGTGAGGATTGAGAAGGGAGCGGCCGTGGCCCTAAGTTAAGAACCACCCCGTCATTTGCCTGGAGTAGGCGTAGGAAACCACGGAAAAATACTTTCAAGATGGGTGAGGTGAGAATCGAACCCATGTCTCCTCAGTTTTGCATCACGAGGCCAATTGTATCCCGTTCTAGCCCTCCGACCAGAATTAAATTTCTTGGCTGATCCAGGAATCGAACCTGGACCTCCGGGGTGACAGCCATGAATGGTAGCTACTACATCACTGTTGAAGACTCGTGTCTGCGCTAGGGCGGGAGGGTGCTTAGTGCTCATTTTCAAAGAGTGTACTTCACTGATTGTCAGTTCCGAATTGTTTAGGAATGTAGTGCATTTGGGGGGAATGATCAAATGAACTGACAATTATGTCGTTTCTAACATTGCCATTCTGGAGCCTTCAACACGCAGGCCGCTTGTATGAATGAATGAATGAATGAATGAAATTGCGTACGCAGAAAATCGTTTATGTATTTAGCCCGCATTCGCTCATGTCTTCAATATTTCTTTGAGAGCATGCTTACTCTTTATGCTCACTTGCATAGAACGCACTCTAAAGCTTCCTCATGATTCATGCTTTCATTTTGACTTTGAAGAGGACAGCAGATTTTCTTCCTGGATATATTGTATTAACCAGTTTGCAAATGCGTGTCCCAGGAATTTATAACACGTAATTCTGTTTCATTTACCACTTTATTATGGCTTCAGAAGTGGTGATTTACTATTTTGGTAAAGGTATTTGCACCGCAGATATGCGGAACATATGTAAGTAAACGCTGCACGACTTGGAAGTTCTTTGGAACCTGGGAAGGAGTTTCCGACCAAGACAAAGGAAGGAAGGAAGGAAGATTGTAGTTTTACGTGACCGTGAATCTTGTGATTATGAGCCACGGGACCTCCTTTTAACGTGGAATCCGAACCACAGGACATGGCATTTCACTTCGAAAATCTCACATGCATTGACCGGGAATCGAACCCGGACCGCCTTGGTGAGAGGCATACAGCTAGACCGCTGAGCCACCACGCCCCATCCGACCAAGACACACCGCTTAGTGAGTCTGATGTAGACGCACGTATTCTTGAATCTGCCGTACCCGGACGTGATCAGTGACATTGCAAGTACACGTTTTGGAGGTAATCCACAATGCAAGAATATCAGCAGCCATCGTGCTGAGCGAACAGTATAATTCAACAATTGTTACAGTTAGATTCCGTGTAAGGCAAGTGCTATGATATTTTTTGTGTAAAAATTGTATGAAAGTGAAATTGGTATTTTCACGATTTTTTACGTGGGGACTTTTGGCTTTCTACCACGCTGCTAAAAGCATGTACATTTTGCTTGCGCGATAAGGCATTAAATATTCACGCTAAAAAATTATTATAGCAAGCTAAATGCTACAGTGAAAGGGATCACCGGCATTATCGTGCATCACGTGTATTTTTTCACGATTACCGTGATTAACAGTGATTTGTATAAAATCAGTAGTAAATTCTGTGGGATAATATACCACCTGTTGTTTCTAATAGAGTCTGTGGCAGATAATCAGATACAATTTATTATAATCTGCAACTGTGTAAACTCAGTGCTTCATTCTGTATATAGCAAGTACTCTAGAATCTGTGAGAAACGTATATTTTATTACACCATGCTTCGTGATAACGTCGACCACGTGTTCAACATGTTTCATCCCGTACACGTGATGTTCATTATGGTGTAAATTCCATCATGTGAGAAACGCCGAGGAAATAACGATACCATGAAGAGGAAGTCCAGGAGAATTCCGATGGGCAGACCACGTGGAAGAGGAATATAGGCCAGGACTATGGAACCTGATTATGGAGCCTAATGATACCTCCTTTGGAAAGGAGACGTATGACCCCTCTGAACCGAGAGACCACGAGGTGAATAACGGAGTAATGTCACGGTGAGTCTTGTATCCTCATTATTGTACAAGGTTTGTTCGGGTGGATGAAGATTTAACTAGTAATACAAGCCGAAACTGATAGCAACCACTCAGGCAGGTCTATTGTAGAATATGTTTTTCTTTCTTGGAACTGGGCAATCTTTGTTAGTCACCCGGTACCGTATTCGTACGGGGGCGCACCTGTATATTTCGTAATTTCAGTGTATTCCAGTTATGGAGCTCAGCTATGTGAAAAGCCGCATTTTCCTGTCAGATAACAGACAGTTTAGTCATGAAAACTTGATCTTCAAGTTTAGGGAACACCCTATATAGGAGCCCTTATCTTTCATTCGTTTTCATATTTTCGTATCAGTTTGTTAGTCAACAGTCACTACCAGATTTTTTTGTAAGGTTTAGTTAGCATTATTTGTGGATCAATTATACCACAAGAGTTCCAGGTGGGAACAAATACAAGTATTGTAAGAATGACTTAACCTGGTCATGAACCCAGGAGTATCGCATCGTATCAGTTCATACGACACAGAGAAGTTAGGTGTTGTCTATTATTTTTGGAACTGTGCTAAGCTATAAGCACGTTAATGAGAATGATTATAAGAAGTAGGGAGCGACTGGAATATCTCCCATTTCAAAGCAGTTAGACTGCACGTGTTTCATCTTTCATTTAGGTGTGTTTGGAAAATGTGTTAAGTTATATTATGGTACAGGGCAGGTTTATGTGAAGGACACACTAGTGTGAATAGTGAACGATATCTTATAATAAATCAACGGATAACTTTAGGACTGCAACAGGTGATTTCCGTCCGATTGCAAGTGCACAGTTTTGACATGTTAAACGAGCGAGTTGTATGCTGCATTCAGTGAACTGTATGCTTGGCGTGATGCGACGCTTAGGCAAGGCCAAAGAAATGGTTAATTCCCAGCCTTAACTTAACTCGACACGACTCGACAGTTTGATGCTGGTCGAAGCTGGGATGATAGGCTCGCTCGTAAAATCGCTCCAAAGCTAGTACAGTAATTTAAATTTCCACTGAGTGGAAATTGTTGGAAGAAATGAAAACGTAAAATCACTTAGGCCTTCAGTGGGCGAGGTATTAAAGATACAGTTATGCTGTCGCGGACATTTTTGTAGAACTCTTCATGCTGAACAATTCTTACACTTATAGTATATACTGCACCCTTTATATGCTGCTCGAATAAATGTTTCATATATTTTATTAATTCTGCATTGGAATATTGGAAGTCAGGTACAAGGACCAGACAGTATAGACCTCGTGCCCATGGATGTTGCTGCGCTCTGGCGGCAAGTCGTTCGAATAGTCCATGTGGCGCTTGTCAGTGAAGTGAAGCAACGCGATTACCAGGCTGCGTTTGTTGAGGTGTGAATTAAAGTTCGAGACGGAAGAAAGTTCTACAAAGAGTAAAACAAATTGTTCTGGATGTAACTATTCATACAGAAATTGTCCGCCTGGGACGAAGATCTTCGTATTCCCAAACAATAAACAGCACATTCATAGAAGAAACGCTTGGACTGTGTCTTTAAAACGGAACACGAGTGATGGTAAACCATGGCATACTACAAATAATTCACGTGTTTGTAGTCGGCATTTTATAAACGGAACACCGACAAGAGATCCTGACAGTCACGGTTACATACCGAGGCTCTACATGAAGCCACATTTATCGGATCAGCACCAGCAACGAGACGGCAGTAGTAACTGAGAGATACATGAGGCGAAAAATTAGGCATGAAAATGACGGGGGTGAAGGAAGTGTGATGGTTCATTCAGTGACGCGAGCACACAGACGGATATTGTGACCGTATATAGTGACAAGACGGAGGTGAACATATTGCTTTCTTCTTTGAGAAATAATTACGAAGCAGAAGTCCAGAGAAATCTGCCAATGCCCCGTGCGAACAAACAAACAAACAAACAATGACTGAAACTTGTTTAAAACAAGACTGTAGTGTTAATGTGCACCTTGTGGATAAGAAGCATTATTTTTGTGGATACCGGTCAGTGAATGAAAGCGAACACAATCTTGCTGAAATAGCGGGTGTAAAACTGGCAATGTTCCGTATCCTGTTATCGTTGTTACCTTCTGTTCATCATAATTGTACTCTTTACAAGGAAAATATGTTACTTCTCCTGTTAATGAAGTGCAAACTGGGTATTAGTTTTGCTCCACTCGGCGTTATGTTTAACTGTCACAGGACTACGGCTTCTGCTGCCTTTAAATTTACATTCGACCATCTTTTTGAGAAAACTAAGGACTGGATTTTCTGGCCATAACGACGCACTATTAAATGTACTATGCAAATTCCTTTAAACGCCATTTTGAAAATTTCACGGGCATTATAGATTGTACTGAAGTATACTGTGAAAGACCGCAAAGTGTTCGTCAAAGAATTTTAATGTTCTCTCATTACAAAAATGCATTCACTGCAAAATTTCTGGTTGCAATTACTCCATCAGGTTATATTTCTTTTCTTTTCTTTCTAAATGGCATGGTGGAAGAGCGACTGAGAGCTACATTACCGTACATTCCGGTATACTAAATCATATTCAAGCAGGAAATCTTTTTGTGTGATAAAGGGTTCCCACAGATTAAAAAACGTGCATTGAAACTAGGAACGCAGTAATATAAATGTCACCATTTGCATTTAATCCACGGTTTTCAGCTGAGGAAGTAGAATCAACATTATGATATAGCATCTGTCAGAATTCATGTTGAAAGAGCCATACATAGAATGAAAGTTTATAAAATATTAAGTAACCGAGTTACTATGGATTTGGTACCTCATTTAGACAATATTGTTCATCTCATATGTGTCGTAATGAATTTCAGTCCTCCTATCATTAAATTAGACGACTGATATATTTTAGGCAGGCCCTTAACTTAGACATTATTGTATAATTATTGAATTGTACATGATTACACCAATCTACTTCACTGTTTTTTATATTTCTAACTCGAGTAGAAATTATATGATGTTTCAAATGTCTGAATAGTGGTAAAACTCAGCATGAGAATGGTAACAATGTAACACTATGTATAACGCTTGAAAATTAGCGGGAGGTAATGCTCGAAATAAAATATCTCTACTGTGGGAAAAATATTTGAAAGCAATTCTTCATTTCTGGAGACACTCACTTTCACAATTTTCTTTGTAGAATATACAAACAAGTCACAGAAGTTGAGGTTCAAAATATACAATGATGCCTGTACCTGGGTGTAATATACATGAGTTTCCTTTAACTTGATATCACCATCAATGTTAATATACAAATATGGAACATTACACGTGTTGTCATCAACCACAGGCTTTTCCCGACATGAGTAAGGGCACTTAATCTCCAAAAGAGAAAGGCGTTCCTGACCTAGCACTATCCCATCCGGGCTGCAGCAGAGCCAGGGTTGCTCTTCTTTTATAAACAAACCCAGCTGTTACACGCAACATTGGAACGATAAACAGAATTCCTGAAGTGCCCTCCGCCCATTATCTCTTCCGTATCTCACTGCAGGACTATTTATTTATGTCTTTAGAAATAAGAAGCTGAGATGCCAGTTTATTAAAATCTCCACTCTGCAGTGTCATGATTTTGTGTACGCTCTGGCTGGCCGATTTGCGTAATTTTCTTTGATGGAACCAAGCAGGATTCTTAGATTGAGCCCTAGTCTCAATCGCAATAGCATCCTTCTGCGATTTTGTGACTTTCACGTTGTCAAAATAAAAATTCCGGACGTCACTTGGCAACATGGGACTCATAATTTTTTGGCACTAGTGATATCTTGCCACTTGGCAAGTCATTTATTCCATATGATTTAACCAGTTTATTAACGTTTTGATGGTCTAATTGCTGAAGACACTGAAGTAAAAGTCTTTTTTCGCTCTGTTCTACAGCATCATCCACGATAGCTTCAACAATAGAAATGGAGATAATTATGGATTCACCTTCACACTCGGCCTTCAAAATTCTTGTAAAAGCACAGTCTATATTTTTAATTTTCTCGTATAGTTCAGTTTTGGTGAATGTTTCTAATCCCACACTTTCCGACACGCAACAAACTGTCCGCTTACTTCTCCTAAATGCTCACCTTTAGAATATTCCGCGATAACATTCTTAGGTTTCTCCCATTGTTGCAGGAAGAAAGTCTTCGAAGAATCTCTCTCGGTATTAACATAAATGCAAAGCGCAGCAATGTGCTTGCAGCATTTGGAAAGGCCTGCTTTGCATTCACACTCGGCTGACGTAATGTTCCTGTTGCAATCGATCTGTTAAATATTTAAACAAATGAAAAATGAAAAAATAATTTACGGCAAGGGATACGGGAAATATTATAATAAAGTTATGTTTAAAATTAATAGTATAAATATACATATGATTTGTGGACCAAAAAGAAAGGTAAATATTACCTTAAGTTTAACAGCATAAGGCGGTTGATTAATGTTCGTTTCTCTGAAACAGAAGTTGGATATTTCTTCTCCCAATCGTTCCTTCACCTGAAATATGTGATTACTTTGAGCTGTTTGCCTTTCTTTAGCGTAGAAGCTCTAAAATACGACGTATCCCACCGAATCTTCTGAAAGCCCACGCGAACTTCTGTGGACGACGACATTTGAGCTATAAATTGTTTCCTTCACTAACACACTTGATTCTCCCGCACAAGCCAGTACACACTCTCGCCACATTGATGTTCTGAGCGAGTTGCCGCTAGGAGCGCCAGCAGGTAAAATATCGCCATGCGCACGAGGTCTATAGGGAAATATGAAGGTATTACTGGCGACGATAAAGGGCGAGCTGGTTATTCTGAACACAATGGAATTGAGAAATATTCGAGCAGTAAGTACAGGCGTGGGTCAGAAACAAAGCTACGTTGGTGTGACTCATAGCATTGACATCTTGCTTTGTCTCGATGGTCTAAAACGAGGAAAGATGCACAAATTCTAGAGAGGGAATGAGTTTTTAAACCCGCCCACTAGGAGGTTCCACTGAATAAAACCGTGAACTTGGAGTCATGAAAAACGAATCACAAGAGAGTCGCGCCTTTCGGTGGCAAAGTAGCTTGGGTACGCCAGTCATTGAATTTGAGCGGCAATTAAGCTGTTAATTAATCTGCGATCGATTCTTGAGCACCTTGGCAGAATCATGACCTGTGAAATGAGACGGTTCCAATTATATAAATTGCAAGTCAGTAACAGCAGTAATTTAGAAGTTGATTCTCGATTATCTCCCACCACCCAACTTTCGTCTAAATCATTTAAATAGTGATCTTAGAGCTACTGTGAACACTTACTATTTTGTGTTTCCGAGGGGACACTTGTGTCAATTATATTACCATTCTGTGTGTCGATGAGGGGGCACCTATGTCCGAACGTTATTTGAGGACACGAGATTGTACTTAAACATTTTTCATAGCTGTTAGAACATTGTCTGAAAATATGTTGTGTGCGCGCAACGCATGTTTTAGTAAAGCCAGTGTTATAGATAGTTGTACCAACTATAATTAGGGACAGTACCATCGCACATTTTGCTCAGAACTGTTGGGGAAATAAAATACCTAATCAAGCAAAATTAGCCGGGAGATTTGCGTGTGATTTAATTAACTTGTATTATTTTGAAGCATCGAGATGACGTCCCGATTGGAAGGAAGACTGAACCAGTGCTACTTCGCTCCTGAGATGTTTTTCATGGGCTAGGCACATGAAGTGGAGAGATGTCCGGTGATGTGGATCTGATGCCACTTGCTGGAGGATTGAGTATGAAATAAATTTATTTATTTGGACAAATTGGTTATGGTATTCAGGGGATTCATGGTTATTTTTGTAGATATTTTTCTTTGTGTGTTTTACTTGTAGAGTTTGTTTTTATGCTAACACACAAATAATGCATGGGCAGCGTGCGTGTTTTGATTTATAAATGTAAATATTTGCTGGTTTATTTGTGGTGATTAATTGTACGGAGCTTCATGCACGCCGCATGATGAAGGCTCGCATACTAGCAACTAATCAATGCATAATGGAACTCAGCATATCGACAGGAGCGGGACCGAATTAAATTATAATAAAGATAGTATTGGGGGGGGGGGGGGATTTGTAGCTTGAGATAGATTTATGGTCACTCAGGCTATGTAATTTTATTCATATGCCTAGTTGGACAAGAAGCACTCTGCTTGCTCGAATTTCTTGTGTTTATTTAAATTCTTGAAGTGTCTTGGAGACATTATTTAGGTTCTAGCTCAAGTGCCGACCCTGGTAGTTTATTTGCAGTCAGTCCAGGCTATTATGTGTGTCATACATGTGTGAAAGGGATTCGCTAGCGGGAAGTGTTTTGTGTCGCTCTGTCAGCCGCGACCCCTATATTTGATGAATTCTGCTGTCTAAACCTTGCGAGGCGACGGTAAGAATAATATTGTGATTATCTAGCCAGCCCGAGAGACTTGGAGAGATGTTGTTTACGCGCGATTTCAGGAGCTGTATAACGGGACCTGTGTGGTCAGGTCACCAGTGATATTATTATTACATAAGCCTTGAAACGGGGACTGGACATATGTTTCCGCGAGAGAGAGAGAGAGAGAGAGAGAGAGAGAGAGAGGGTAGAAACTGCTGGGCGGACTTGATCTTGATACGCGAGCTACACTCATTAGTGAAGGCAGACCAGAGGGTCTTGTGTGTTTTCTTACTAAATTCTTTTAGAAAGGCCTGATTGATGATAAATAATTGAATATTAAATGGGAGATGCCCGCGTCAGTGTTGGTTTCCATGGTGTTGAATTAGCATTGTTTTGCTGTCATGTAATATATTAGTTATTTGGGCAAATGGTTATTGCCGATGATTTGAATTATTATTATTAATGTTAAATGACCCGGATGGTCTTGTGTGTCACGTTGTTCTTAATTTAGTTTTGGGGAGCATTTGATGCCTGTAGCGACATGCTCTACTGTATTGAACAGTGCTCTAGCACTTGGCAGGATTTCGCTGGAAATCTAAGTAATTATAATTTATTTAAGGGTAGTGTGTGTTAGTGTTTTATATTTATTGTACAGCCATTCTTGTTTGTTCATGTCCCATGAATCATAATTACGATTTGCGAAAGGGGGTTTGCAACCAAGCTGAATGTTCAGTTGCGAGCGAACCCGCGTCATAAAATACTCATCCCCTCCAAAAGCTAGTACGCCGCGCACACAAATTAATTAGACAGGTGGAATCATTATCCACATTTATTTTTGTTGTGGAATTTGCTTTATCCACATTTATTTTGCCGCGGACTTTTAGCCACGTTTATTTGGTTGAGAAGTGGATTACTGACCTGTCATTTTATCCTTGTGTTTTTCATGTGTATTTATGCATATTTAGTGTGGGAGTGACCTCAGGGAGGTAAATTTTATGGTTAGTTGATTATTCAGTTATTAAATATTGTTTCTTTTACTCTTGTTTATCTCATTTTAATATTAGTTTCCTTTACGAACCTTGAGTTTAAGAAAGCAAGTTGTTTTGACAGTTGAGCTCTAGAAAAAGCACCCTACTACTGAAAGGGACCCCGAAGACAGAATCTTGCTTAAAACACTGCTTTTTCTCAAGGGCACAATACTGTACATACTTTAACGGTTTACCCAGCGTAAGCTTAAAAGGCGCACGGACTCGATTCACTGAAATCGTTACTGCTCGGCTTCCTTTGGTCATGAATGAATGTTTTTCTGCATAAACTTTCCTCGAGAAATCCTTCACAGAATGGTGAAAACCGCATCAAAATCTGTCCAGTAGTTCTCGAGAATACGTTACATCCAAGAATCAGGGACATGGTTTTATACTATGTAGAGATGCTAGAAAGGGTTGTGGAAAACTGTAAACAAATGTGCGTACTAAACCAGGGGAATATTTTAAATTCAACGAAGCAGAGCGTAAACCAAAAGATAATAGTTGAACGGCGTGTATATCCTACACTACAGTCCTGAACATTATCCACACGCAAATATCCCCTTACTTTCCCCATTAAGGACTGAAATGGTAATACAAATTAATATTATTGATGTTGATTTGTTCCTGTGTTTCAAGTTTTGACTCAAATAAACCACATTATGTCAATTCCCGGAATTTACTGTATGGTTTCACAGATTGGGCGCTTAAGGCCTACAATACTCATTGGATTGAGTTTTTATGCGATAGAAGCCTGTCCGTTGAGCATAGCCCCTTTGTAGTGTTGGCGGATAAGTGGTGAGGGGTAAGAGGTAGCAGGGAGGGGAGAGTGCACAGCTGTTTCTGTTCTCCCCGCAGGGACAAAACCAATATGCCATGCTTGCCTGGCTGGCTTTATGCACGGGTGCTCCACAACTCATGCACCTATTGGATTTTTGTGTCAGAACTTTGAAGCACTTCACGGCGAATACGTGTACGATTGAGATGTGGAGCTGAAGAAAGTCCGGAGATCGAATCCGGACGTTGAAGATAGTCATTCTGAGTGTGGTTTTCCCTCCGTTGCTTTCCATTCTCCGACATATGTCGGGGTGGCACCTTATTTCACATCACATTTCACATTACCTTTAATAATATTGATGTAACACACAAAACTGCAGGCATCACAGAGAAACACAGGTTATCAGGCAAATCCAACACATACCCAAGTACAGACGTGGCCAAATTATTAGAATAAACATTTCAATCGAAATTAATTATTTTCAGTCGGTCAACATGATTGTACTCAATTGTAATGAGTGTTTCCCTAAAACTGAAAAAAACATGAGATTAATAAATTCACTTGGATGACATTTCAGTTTCCAACCTTGGTATCCCCCCAATTTTAGATGGGGTGGGGGGTGGGGGTAAATTCCTTTCCTTGTATCGTGCAATTCTCGTGAGCCAGGAAGCCTTTCACTATTCAAGTGTCAGAAGCAATATTTCAGTGATGCCTTGTTCTATTATAGAAAGCTTTGAAACTCGCAGTATTTTATAACGCCGTTAGTAGCACTGGGTCTGATGGCTCCATACTACCTTATTGTGGATTGTTGTGGTTTTGGAAGCTATGCATTTATTCATAAATCACAAATGTACTGTATCCGATTTGCTATGTGTCAAGAGATTGGATTGCACCGCATTGTTTAGTGAAGAACAAATGACGTGCATGATATCTGTGACGTCACTGCCATGGCCACATGGATTCCATAATATCAAGAGAACTTGAAATATGTAAGAATGTAACGCTCACTATTCTACTAAGATCATTAGAGGATTTGTGAATACCTACTATGACGTAACAACCTGAAGGGCCAGGAAGGAAGAAGCAGTACACGTGATCTAAGAGACACAGTAGTGGGCACTGGAGACACAGAGCGAGTTTTGGAGGAGAGGAAATGACCGGGAGGTCGTTCACTTGAATCTTACCCGCAGAGCAGTAAGCACAGTCCCGCGAGAACGCAGATGATATTTCCAACGCATGTCTAGTGACGAAAGGCGTGTGGTGTCACTAAGACAGCATGGCAATATTTCCATGTGATCTATACTGTCAGAACGAGTTGACAAAACGAACACATACGGAGTACAATAATATTTCAGAATTGTGAAGACGCGAACAGTCCGTGTACTGTGAAATCCGTATGGTTTCACGCAGTTACAGTCATTTAAAAACTGTTATATTGGGGCTGGAAGTTGAACGCGAGGGTAGAACTGAATGTGTAAGTGGCTAGCAGATATGTTCTGTTTACAGACCGGCGAGGTCATTGTACCAGCCGACTGTGGGCGAGCCAAGGCCAACTACTTGTGACGTGTGACCCATATGTGTCTGACGGCCAAACTTAGAGGCGGCAATATCGGACAGATTTCTCACGAAAGTTAAACTTTTGAAACGGTGATATTTCGTGAACCTTTGAGTTTATCAAAGTGCGGTTTGCACGAGTGTATCCAGGAGTCTGCGAACTATCATATTAGATGGACAGAATTTCTGGATATTTTTGGACATGAAGATCATCGGACCCAACATCTATATTATTTTGCGAGGAACTTTAAACACATGGCACACTAGAGTACAGGCGGCATGGGAGATTACGGATACGTGTGACGTTCCTGGAGTTGAAATGGAGAGCCACAAGCATCACCGGGTCTACCAAGAGACTTGGAGATGGGTAAAGACTAAATGGCGAAACCGAGGGAATACGCCGTTAGGCTGTCTGGAACTCCATATTTCCACAGCAAGAAGTACAAGGTACTAGTGACTACACCATGATTTTTCTAGAACTAGTGTGGTAGTGAAGTAGATTTTAGTGGTTTGGATTGCACATGTCAAATTATATTGCGATAAACTTAAGGGGGATTTATTTTTTGTCACGAGTTAAGCGGTGACATTACACCATTTTTCTTTATATTCTTTAGAAGCGACTCATTTTCATAGATTTGGTGGATATATATTGCTAAATAAGAAGTGGATAATTTTGAACATGAAACGTTAAAGGAAAGAGTTAGATAAACACTTTAATAAGTTTAATCCCATTTACACTGTAACGTTTATAAATTTGTCTGGAGGTAATGGATAATAATCATTTAAATTGAAAGGAATATAATAAAAGCTAAATTAATACAGAAGTAATCACACAATTTTAACATCTAAATAATACAGCTAAACTGTTCTTTAAACACACTGAGAGCGGAATGAGATCTATAAACACAACGCGATGTTACAAGCTTCAATGATTTAAGTAATAAATGTGAATAACAGGTAATAATAATGCTGATATAAAGTAATTACGATGATAAAATGCAATGCAGATAAAATATGGTAACGTAATAAGGTGAGCAAAGTTTCAAATGATGTAAAGAATGATAAATAATAAGTGTGAATTGAAAGGTCACTGTGATTTAATGAGGCAAATAATGAAATAAGGATAAGCCTGAGAATAATTCAATGGAGCCATGAGGGCCATTTAATATGCATATAAAATTATTATGAGAATTGCCATATCAACGTTACAGCCAGTAAAATTTTGCCTGATGAATTTTGTACTGCTTTGTAAAATCATTTAACATTACTGAGATTTATACCAGTGGAATAATTTAATTGCAAGTACTTCAGTAAGAATAAAAGCAGGAATAATCTGTTGTGTGATACTTCAGATCTTGAATTTTGAATATTCATTGAGATAAAGATATTAAATCCAGTATAAGGCAGAAAGAAAGTTGTAATTTTGAGTTAAGAGGGAAGTTGACGTAACTAAATGTGAGCATGCACATATGTAAATACATTGTAAGTATGTTAGAGAAGTAAGTTGAATATCCACTATTCACCAGTCACGAATTAGATAGAAGGAGATCTAATGGAATCTCTGCAGTGATATTTTTGTGTTTTTCTTTTATAATCCAAACCGTTTAATCTTAATAAAATTAAACCATATGACAAAATATCAATCCCAAAAATATAACTCAAATTACAAAAATCTGTTAATGTAATATATCTCATTATAAAAAAGAAAGTTATCAAATATAACAAACTTTGAACCAATCACCAAAACTTATTTAAAAAACTAAGAGGGATTAAAAACATAAGCATAAAAATAAATTTTAACATTGTAAAATTCTAAATGTCTGAAAAAAATCATTTCCGTGGGTTCGAATCATCGAAACTAAAATAGAAACATGAACTCTATTATAAGAAACGGATGACCAATGCAATAGTGTAATTAACAATTTAACCATTAAAATCCATATGCGGGATCACCGTAAGTTTGATTATACCTAAAGATAGGACACAAGGAGATTTTGTCCCGATTAACAATTAATTTAATGTGATATTTTTTTGTTTGCACACATCAAGACATAATTTAGATAATCTCCACGTACAGGGGGATAGGAACCATTTATTTCTTTATTAACTGTACCAGTGCTGATATGAATAAAATGTGGAAGTTTGATCTTATTTGTTCATATTCTGTGGCTTCGCAACGTAACGTGGATGGGAGACGACGTCTGACGGTAAAATATGAACCCCAGTCCATCGTCTCGCCCTGAGGTCTTTTGAGGTCTCAATTTTTTTTGGTTTTATCTTCATGTCGGCGTATGTCTAACCATCCACGTTTTTTTGTGATATTCTCTAGTAAATGTTGTTTCGAATTTCAACCTAGGATCGCTGTGTGTTGGGCTACGCAATCCACGTTTGGGATATCGGGTACAGTACATACGAGTTATGATAATATATATTACAATCCAAATTAGAATCCGAATAAAAATAGAACTACACAATATCTGGAATATCAAACTAGAAACCATCTATAACTAAAATTGAAAATTCGTACTTGAATCAATTAGAATTGCTAGTAATTTCTTCAGTACTATTCTGGAATAGACATATTTCACAACATATTTGTTCGACAATGGTGAATTTGACGTGAAGGCTATTCTAAAATCCTCAATTGGGAATAGGTGGCCCTCAACAATCCCTAAAATCAAATGTGAATTCTCAATTATTTGGTAATATTTCGTTATTCTGTGGTATATAAGAGTTAGGAAAACAGTTTAGCAGTTGCTGTAGAGGAAGGGGCATAGGAATTTTCTCAAAAAATATGATACCTCTAAACTTTTCTTATAAATACGCTACTGTTGTTTAAAACATGCACATTCTTTAACTTAAGTTAGGAACTGCTTGCTATTATGCGTGAGTACACAATGTTTGACAGCTGTTGCAATTTGTAACACGATCTGGCGTGTTTGATCTGACAGCCCCAAATTAGCTGTCTTCTTGCCATGATTGAAGTGTTCTGATCAAATTGTACTTTCAGAAAAGAACTAACTAAAGAATGGTACAAGATGTCATAAATCAATGACAGTGCAAGTTCATTTGTTAGGAAGACATTAGAACTGAACAAACCTATGGGGGCTGTGAGATCCATGCGCATGCGCAACTAACCTAAAAGAAAGAAGATACAGTCAGTCTGAGAGACTACACTTTATATCATTTCAAATGACACGTGCTACAAATGTTACACATGTTAGAAAGGCTCAGGAGGGCTCTTTCAACAGACTCCATTTACCCATTAACTTAGGCTTCCCGTGCGGGGAACGATAACGATGAAGTCGACAAGATCATTTGAAAAGATAAAATACTGTATTAGACGAGTTAGGCTAGTTCTATTTATCACAATGTAACACGCTTATAGAAAATACATGAAATTAATAAATTTACTTGGATGACATTTCAGTTTCCCCATTTATAAGCTGTTTTTAAGCTTGGTATTCCCCCCGCCCCCCGCTCCTTGAATTTTAGATGTTTTCGTTATCGTTACTGGGAGTTGTAAATACCTTTACATTTTTTGTTCAATTCTGTGAGCGAGGAAGTCCTTCACTATTCTTGTATTAGAAGCCATTCTTCAGTAAGTGCCTAATTCTATTACCTTACAGGCAAAGTGTGTTATTTTGTAATAAATATCTTACTTCTTTCAGGTTAGGGCGTTTAAATACTTGTTTTCCCACCTAATGTAATTGAGCACAATTTGTGTTGACCGACTAAAATGCTTTCTACAATCTTTCACTGTGCCATTGTTATCACACTCCTGTATATTCTCAAATTATTGTTTATCAGATGACACTCATTTAGCAACAGCTGAAGATACAAAATAATTATCAAATTAAGAAATTACGTGCAGCACATTTGTAATTAAATGACATGAGTTTCGAATTCTTTCCGACTTAGGACTGTATTACCGTGGTCGGAAACAACGTGATATGAGAATTGATCATACTGATCAATAATTTGAAAAATGTGGGTCAATATCTCGCGCCGGTGTCATTTTATGAATTGTTAAAGTTAGCCAATCAGATCGTTTCGCGGGCGAATGAAAATGGGTTTTGCGAGGCGATGTCACCAACTCTGTTCAGTATGTGGCTCAAGACCAGCCTGGGAGCGCCAGTCGAAGACAAAAAGGCTTCGCCAAGAGATGGATTTGAACATAGACCTCTGGGCTGACATGATCACACCATAGCATGTAGGCTACGCTACGGAAGCACGGGCTGTATACAGCTATGTGCTTTCATACTGATTTCTCGGCAGCGCATGCCACGTGACTACTTACAACCGTTTCCGTAGATGACCGATCGCCAAGCAGCTACCGCCAGGTTCCATTCCCACCTCAGCCATCCCAGAAGTGGTTTTCCGAGGTTTCCTCAATCCCACTCCCACTCCAGGCAAATGCTGGTATGGTTCCTAACTTAAGGCCATGGTCGCATCATTTTGAATCCTAGCCTTTATTTCAATTACACACACACCTAAGTACACTGTGCTGCATGACCAAAATGTCGCAAAGCCCCCAACAACAAAACTGTGATTGTGTCATGAGAATTAAAGCGTGTGCCGAATTAGTTCAGTGGAAATAGCAGGGTGGCCAGAGCCAAAGGTCGTGGGTTCAACTCCCGCATTCATCAAACAAATTCATTATCTGCCCTTCATCCGTATGGTTTGTATCCTTAGCATAATACACAAGCAGCAAGCTTTCTTGGTCATTGGTGTGGTCGAGCAAGTATAGACTACCGGATTCCATTGGCTGAGTAATTTTAAATGCTTTGGGTAAAGCATCAAATCACAGATTATGTTTCTATTTGCATGTTTTAGTTTCCGCTCTGAGTTCATATGTTGCATGTGCTTTGTGTTTTAGGGCCACACACTCGGATGATTATGACGGCGCCAGCTGCTCCAGCTCGTTCATTAGAGAGGTAAAAACAATCATTCCCTTTGATACATTATGTAAAATAATACAATGGATGACTATGAAGAATATATTTAATAATTCAAATGTTTTAGTCCAGTGTAAAGACAGACACATTTTGACTAAAATTCGACTCATTCATTCATTCATTCATTCATTCATTCATTCATTAATTCATTCATTCGTTCATTCATTTATTTGCAATTGGGGGTGTGTCCCCCGGTGGCAAATTGGGTATACATAACAAATACATAATTATACATAACAATTAACAATTAACGATTGAACTGGAGTATTTACACAAATCGTCAGTCTTTTTTTAAACACACCTATTTGTTTGGGAAAAGGCTCTAAGACTGTGGCAGGTAGAGAGTTCCAGTTATCAATGGCCCAGTTAACGAAAGAATATGTACCATAATTTATTCGCTGTGGTCGGCCCTTAACTTTGAAAGGATGATCACTCCTGCTCATTAAGTGGGCTTTCCCATACGTTTGCTAAGCTCACCCCATGCCGGTTGATTTGTATACGTGTTGTACATAGCACAGAGTCTACATTTCATCCACTTAGCCTCCAGTGATTCCCACCCAAGTTTCTTTAACATACGGCTCACACTGCTCCTGGGATTAAAGTCACTGAGCTCAAATCTAGCGGCCTTTCTCTGTACCATTTCCAACTCATTGATGAGCCCTACTTGATATGGATCCCAAACCGCCGAGGCGTATTCCAGAATCGGTCTTACAAGTGACAAATATCCTAATTCCTTAGCAGAGGTACAGCTTCCTTTTAATACCCTGATTACAAAGTGACATAAAATAAGCCTGTCAACCGGCCTAGTAATAATAATAATAAACAATCTCAATACTCGAAGGGAATTCAGACTAACGTGCAATCACTACAATAAAAGAGTGATGTCACGTAATGCAAAATTGTAGCATTACATAACCGTTGTCTTCCCAGGAGCTCTATACTCATCAGAAACCATCACTTTAGGAGGCCATTCAAAAATTGCAGCCATTAAAAAGCAATAACGCAAAATTCTTAGAAAAATATTCAGCTTTACACAAGAAAATGGAATTTGGATCAAGAGATGAACTGAAGATCTCTATAGTCTCACAGACAGTTTCACAAACACTGTACGCAGGAGACGGTTGAAATTCTTTGGGCACATATTTAGGATGGACAACAATAGACTAATAAAAATTACTCAATATAATTAACACAAGAAATTCGAGGATACATTGACTGGAGGAAACTTGGGGGGACCTGAATGAGATTAACATCGGGGAGAACAGAATGAAAAACCTAGAAATCTTCATAACCTCTGTATATAAGCACACATTTAGAGTGAAGTCTAGTAGCAGGACTGGTACAGGATGGACAGAAGCAACACAGTGAGTTCATGAAGACATTTTGGGAGAAGAAGAAGGCAAAAGTCATCAAGCCAACTGACAAGTTCCACCGCGCTCTATGAATGGGCATAACAAAGAACTTGTCGTTAAACAATCTATAGTTGTAATGAACAAAGTCCTTCGCATGGTTTATATAGTTTATGCTAAAAATAATACCACCATCCCTAGGTGTAACTTAACCAAATCCACTGCGTCACGCAAATGGTGCAATCATAACAATCTATACTACCACAATAAAACCTGTTACATCCCATTGATCAGATGTTACCACTGTGATTCACATATTTGCAGTGCGTGTGTTATTACAAAATGAGAATAATACCTGTTGTCCGGTCTAGTAATAAAAATAATGATACCCTAATGCTCATGAAGATAAAATAGCAACTGCCTGGAGAACTAAATATACTCCATTAATGAAGCATGGAGACGACATCGCGACTAACTCAAGATTGCGGAAGAGAAGACTTGATGGAGACTTGCCAAGAGCCAAGTCGTCATACAAAAACTATAAATCGTCAGGGCAAAATCATATTCACACTTTCTGAATAGAACTCCATACATCAACTACAAATCGCACGCTACTTCACCAGGGTCCCCAATAATAGAGCTCGCACCACTTTATAACCAATAACATAAATATCGATCAGTGTTCCCGAACTTCAAACCGATATGTCAGTAGTAAGCCTACAATCGGGCAATCGTGAATCGTCGCATTTCGTGAGATGAGATGTGGAATACAACAAGTTATGGCATAGCAGTCGAGCTGCTTGTCTCCCACCAATGCGGACTGGATTGGATTTCCCGTTAATGTACAGTATGTAGGGAGGTGAACGGTCCCTGTGAGTAAACTACATGTGTGTTTGACATGTTTCTGGAGACATTACGACAGACCTGAGTGCATGCTATACGCTGCAGCCCTGTGGGTAACTGATAGAATCCGACATGCAAGGCCAGTAGCGGAGTAGGCTATATGAGACGTTCCGTAAGAGAAAGGCGAGCCCGCCGTGAGAAGTTTTTAAAAAATTTACGCATCAGGTTTGCTCTCGTCTCATTTTAGCATTTAAACAGGTCAAGTTAATGCATAATACACCAATATAACAACCGGATAGCGACTGATTATAATATTCTCACATAACATATTTAATTGGCACCAACTTGTACAAGAAATGTTAAACCACAGTCGTTTGAAATGTGCAAATCCCACACTTTGTAGGCAAGTTGTTTGTTACGGTCCTTTTTGTAGCGAAGTTTTACTAACTTCTCTTTCAGGAGACACTTGTGTTTGGAATATTCAAGAAAAGCCAACCCTCTAGTTATTATTTCATAAGTTAAACACCTAAAATCAAAACCACAATCCGAAATAATAATGAAAATAAACACAGACAATTCATTGCCAATGAAAATCAACTGGAGATTCGCGGACCGGAAGTTCACTATGCATAAGCTTCGGTGCCATTTCAACTCGTGGAAGCTGTATAATGCAAGGGTGCCCCATGCTGGCGAGCTCGCCCTTATCGTCCGGAAAGTGAACCCTCGTCCTTATCCAATTCACGAGCACGAACCTTGCACACTGATTATCTCCAAATGCACATGTGACGGGCTCGCCCTTCTATTACGGATCGCCTCACATCAGCTAAGTTTCAAATATTTGCGTAAGTGGAAATGTTTGTTCTCAACTTATTGCGCCAGGATATCAGATAATTAACACACCGTAACATATTCGAGTTAAACCACCTCGTGGTGAAGTGGCTAGCTTTCTTGGCTGCCACTGGGTTTGATTCCCGGCTCTGCCAATAAATTTCATTCTGGCCTGGGGGCTGGAACGGTGTAAATTCAGCCTCGTAAGGCAGATTTGAGCAGAGGTGGTATCGATCCCTACCTCAGCCATCTTAGAAGTGGTTTCATGTGGCTTCTCACTCCTACCCAAAGCAAATGCTGGGATAGTCCATAACTCAAAGCCACTGCCACCTCCTTTCTAACCCAACTCTGTTGCAAATACACAGACTGCTTCAGAAATTACAATAAGACAGGTTATGAGACATATCCTGCAGACATGTGCGCGTGCACACGTACCCAAGTACACGGAGCTAAATGAACACGATGTCGCAAGCCCCTAAATGAATTAACAACAACAACAACGTGCTAGAGTTAAGGCAGGAAAACTTACAAGTGAAGTGTCTCAACTGGATTTTGTTCAAAATTCGAAATATCACTCCAAACGATGGTTATAGTCACCCAATTCGCTTTTGTGTCACATCGTTCGGGAGTTAATAAGGTTTAACATGTGATTTGTCTGTTCTTGTAGCTTGCAGAGCAGGTATTCAGTCACGCGACCATCTCCCTCAGTTCTGTTAGCCGCGCGCATTCATGCAGTAGTGTCATTTAGGTGATAACAAACTGAAAACTGTTGTGGAGTAAAAAATCACGTCAACAATTTCTAAAATTGCTGCCGGTTGATTACGAACCCACTCTCCTTCCGACACCCTGAGATAGCCTGACCCCCATGGCCATGCGTGTTAATCCGCGTAGCAAGACTTTGGGTTCGCCTGAGCCATCCTGGCCCATTTTGGTTTTATGGCCAGTTGTCCTTTCTGAAACTGTGATTTTTCAGGTGAATACTCAACCTTGTAATCACTGCCAGGGCTCGAACCCAGATTTATTGCCATTTCATCCATATATGTGATAGCTAGGGATTGTGAATTGAGCAGAGATAGGGGTTGGCCCGGTGCTGCGTTATCAATGGATGCAAGTCATCCAACCCTGGTTATATTTCGCGTTAATCAAGGTTCAATCGCTAGTGACATATCCCACCCACACATCACAGAGCTCATGCGATTATAATACTGTAGTGGGATAGGGACAGAGACGTTATTACCATCGCATGAGCTCAATGTTGTAGGTGGGATGGTTCACAAGATGCGAGGTAAGAATATGCTCGGACTAGGTATGTATGTCCGCGACTGTACAAGACGCAGGGCCGTGGCAGATCAGTTTTTGGTAGTAGGCTACATATTGCTACTGATTACTATCACATAAAAAAAATAAAATTTCGATCTGCATCTGTTGAAGAATGGGTCTGTATATTGCTTTTTCTGTGTTGCAGCATGCCGGCCTGAGAAAGGGTTCTTTATTTTGCCCGGCGACGTTCACAGTAGCCGAGATAAAGGACTACCTAAGGTACAGGTTCGACCTTCCTGAGACGCGTAAGGTAAGATTATTGCTATGGTTTCGTGAGGTTTCTCAAAACGTTGCCGCATTTTTTTTAATCAATAATTTAGCCAATGATATAGGAAAGGTAGTACGGTATGCTTACTGTCAAAAATGGGACTTTTCTACGGAAGCTACAAACAATTTGTGGTCATCTTTTTCTGGCTTCAGAACGAAAAATAAATAGTTGCAAATAGAAAATCAACGCAATGTTAAATACAATTTGAATCATTGGGCATTGACCCGTTAACTGTGGTATACTGGTGTGGTGCAGCGGTAACGTTCTCGTCTGCTGTGCCCATGGTTGCGGGATTGAACACCGGCACTGCCAGTTGCAATTTGAGGGTGCTTACTTGCGTAGGAGCCGTATCAGTATATTAACATTTCCCTCTATAAGGCTGCAGTAGTTGAAAGGGACGGCACTCACTTGGCTCACTCAATCAGGCCTGGCTTATGGGTCCCGTTCTCAGCGCTCAGTGCGAGCGGCTTAGGTCTCGCTTATCAGGCGTCATCTTTCGCGGGTTCAGTTGACTCGCTTGCAGTGATAGCGCCAGATACCACAGGCTACAGTCACTGCCATCGTACGATGGCAGTGCTACAGTTCTCAAATAATGACGCAGATATCTACAGTTTGTCATCAGTGAATGTTAACCTAAGCAATCATTGAGAAACCACTTATCATGTTCACTCTGATTCGTCTCTACCCTTGAGAAGTGAACCTTACTGACATAAGAAAATACGAATTTACTACATGTTCCTCGTATATGTAATAATAATTTTGTAGTAATTTCCTTTATGATGTATTCCCAATAAAGTTTAATCCAATGAAAAATCTGCGAACGACTCCCGCATAGACACTCGATTTTCATAAAATTTCCAGTGTGTCTTTAATTTCGTCCAGGTGTTGTGCTGGATTGTGCTTGTCTACCCAAAATTTTCTTGAACGTACTACTCACTGGATTGATAACCAAGATATCCCTAAACTGAATCAACAGCAACATAACATAGGCCTATTAGGAGATAAAGGGACAGAGTTACAACTTTGTGTGATATTATTTTAAAGGTATTTCAGAGCTGAGTTTCCAGTTTTATCTTATACTTGAAGCCCCAAATCATGTCATGGTTGATTACTACAAAAAGCTTTAATCCATTTTCGTACCCTTTTCAGAGTCTTCATTATGTCCCGAGCATTTACACGAAAGTGTTCTGTATTTGGTTATGTAGTGGGGAAAGGAGTGATTGTTGGAGTTAACCATGTAAATACACCCTATGTTAATGAGCAAGGGGTGTTACCTTACTAAGGTGCCTCCGAGAAACGCTGGACAAAACAGACGGTATGCAGGGTATTTGCCCGAAGACTGACAGCTCTTTCGAAATGTAACAATACGCATAAGGTCAGCAAAAAAAATAATTTTACGTAATCTTACAATGTCAAATACAAATGTATCTCACCAACATATTTACGTAATATATTATTACGAGTAGAGCCGCCGTGGCTTAGGCGGCAGCACGCCGGCCTCTCACCGCTGGGTCCGTGGTTCAAATCCCGGTCACACCATGTGAGATTTGTGCTGGACAAAGCGGAGGCAGACAGGGTTTTCTCCAGGTACTCCGATTTTCCCAGTCACAATTTCATTCCAGCAACACTCTCCACTATTATTTCATTTCATCTGTCATGCATTTAATCATTGCCCTAGGGGAGTGCGACAGGCTTCGGCAGCCGTTCCCTGACCCGGTCGGTCGACTGGAAGCAGGATGTGGATTGTTTTTGCATTGATACGAGTATACTATATTATAATTTCCCTTGAGCAATTTTCGTTGTTTCTAATGGAGTTGATAGGTGAAGTACGAGCAACAGTTTCCGAACGATATTAAATAACTGTGAAAAGAAAGTAAACAAAATATATCACTTTGAATGCCCGTTATACTTGAATCACTTCCAGAATGCCCGCTGCGTAGCCGTGTGCGTTAAATCGTTCACCACGACTGCGATGGGAAGCTGCAACAAGTCCGAATATCGGAGGTTCGAATTCCAGCGCTGACAGTCGCTATCCTGAGTGAGATATTAACTTCGATATGTTTTTGAGTTGGGGGTCAAGTATAATGGTCTACTGCGCACCTTGCTGTAAGCGAGCACGCGCAGATACTACCCGCATGACATTGATGACTTTACGCGCATGCGCGATATGGTACGTTTAATATTGAGATGAATAATAATCAAGCCATATTGACGACAAGATATTGATGTTAATTCATATAAGAGCTTGAGACATCTTGTTCATCAGCCCAGTGTGTGTTGAATTTGTCTGATAACACGTATTTAGGCCTATGTGATGACTGTAGTAGAGTGTGCAGCTGTATATTAAGGACAGGGTAGGGGTAGGTGCCCCGGGACTTGAAATAAGGTACTCTCCCAGCATTTGCTTTGAGTGTGTGTGTGTGGGGGGGGAAACTATACTCAGAAATAGCCCCTGTCAGCACCGGGATTCGAACCAACGATCTCCGGACTTGCTGCAACTGTCCACGCTGTTTTGATGCACGTTTTAACGAGCACGGCTACGCCGCGGGACTCGACGACAAGAAGAGTACATGCGTCGATGCCGTGTTTAACCGATTTCTTAATCATTTGAAGACTCGAGATTACATTTCATAATTCTCTCATCATCGTCCTTTACTCGGTATCGTGCCCTAGCTGATTTTTTCTTGTTCTTGATTTGTACTTGACCCCGCAACTTCAAAGCAAAAATAGTTAGTTTTGTGTCTCAACAACGATATTAAGATTGTTTGCAGACCCATCCTCGTGAAAATTGCGAGTGATGTAAATGCGTGCTCGCCTGTAATATGGGCTTACCTTGTTAGAAAGGTGGAAACAAGTATTCATCATCTATAGCTGAAAAACATTTCCATGAAACGATGTTTCTCAGTGTAGCGTATGAACTTCTTTTTTTTTCAGCATGTATTTCCACACTCCCTCCAGGAAAATGTCGGGATAGTAGGCCTGTCCTATTTCAAGTACCGGTAGACCTACCCCATTCTCAACCCTAATAATTACAGTTTAACACATTACTATAGTCAACACAGGAACCCAGGTTATCAGACAAATTGAACTCTCACCCATGTTCATGGGGCTGATGACCAGAGATAGCTTAAGCACCTAATACTAATTAACAACTAACAACAATAATAATTAGATGTTACGCCTGTTGGAACAACCGTCACCTTCACCATCTCTGCCACCCAACAAACTAGCTGGTGGTTCTACTGCATGCGATAGTACTGCAGTCCAGGAATAAGAAGAATGTGAGGGAACCAAAATGGTGGATGACTCTACCCCCTTGTTATAGAGCCATATTCTTCTTATTATTATTTCTTCGATTCGGCCAACTAGGGACCATGTCAGTTCAACTGTCTCTTCTTCCGAGCTCTAACTACCGCCCAGTGTTCCCTCATTCGTCTCCGGTGTTGTTCTTTTCTCTCTTGGGACCACGCCTTCCCTGTCTTCAGCTTCGGCTTTTCCTGGTAACCTTTGTGCGTACGAAGTTTTTCCTGAAGTGGAACACGCTCCTGGATATCTTTAGGGGAAATTTCCATTTCACGTAGATCTTTCTCAACTTCCGTAAACCATGCCTCTTTGGTTTTCTTATCTTGAAAGTACGTCAATATCCGTTTTGATATCCTGAATGGGCTCATTCGTGTCACGTGGCTATAAAAGGCAATCCTTCTTTTTCGAATCGTGTCACTGATCTTCTCCACGTGCTTGTACAATTCGTGGTTGTGACGCCTTCTGTACTCGCTGTTTTCTTTGATGGGACCCAGGATTTTCCTCAGAATCTTCCTTCCTTTAGCCTCTAGTTTTTCCACTGGACCTTTCTTGTTCATTATTAGAGTCTCAGCCGCATACAGAGCCTCTGGTCGAATAACAGTGCAGTAATGTCTAATTTTGGCGTTTAAGGATATCGATCTCTTATTGTAGATGGCTTTAGTCAGGTTGTATGCCATTTCCATTTTATTAATGCGTGACATGAAGGCTTCCTTCTCTGATAGGTTAGGCTCTATCCATTCACCGAGGTATTTAAACTTTTCTGCCTTCAGAACTTTTCCTGGTCCGACCTCCAGTTCCCTGGGCGCTGATTTTATGTTTGTCATGAATTGTGTCTTCTCAAAGGAGATTTGAAGCCCAGCCTTCAGTGCTTGATTTTTCAGCTGGTTAAGTTGTTCTTCTGCCATATCAATGGAATCTGAAAAGATCACTAGATCATCTGCAAAGGCTAGACAGTCGATTGTAAGATTCATATACTTGTACCCTAGCCTTACGCCATTTTCTACCCTTGAATTTTTCATTTCCTTCCGGCATTCTCGGATGACCTTTTCCAAAACACAATTGAAGAGAAGCGGTGATAGTCCGTCTCCTTGCCTCACTCCTGTCCTGATTTCAAAGGCATCAGACATCTCTCCTCTGAACTTCACTTTGGAGGTGGTGTTGGTCAGGGTATGCTGGATAATTGATTGTGTCTTGTTATCTAAGCCAAACTCTTCGAGGATTTGCAATAGGGTGGTTCGATCAATTGAGTCGTACGCTTTCCTAAAATCAACAAAGGTCATCACGAATTCCCTATTCCTGAGTTTCAGATATGAAAGGATGGACTTCAGATTCATAATCTGCTCAGCACATGATCGTCCCTTTCTGAAACCCCCTTGGCATTCCCCCAGTTGTGGATCGATTTGTTGTTCCGCCCTATTCTGTAGAGCTTTTGAGAGGATCTTGTAAGTTATTGATAGAAGAGAGATGCCACGGTAATTGTTCACATCGGTTTTCTCCCCCTTTTTATGTAATGGGTGAATTACGGCAGAGGTCCATCCACTTGGGAGTTTATCGCTCTCCCAGATCTCTTGAATAATTGCAACAAGCTTGTCGACTGCTTTTTCCCCTGCATGTTTCCACAATTCAGCAATTATCAAATCTTCACCCGGTGCCTTGTTGTCCTTCAGCTCTTGGATGATCTTCGTGATTTCAGCCTTCGTAGGGGGGGGGGGGGGGGGGGGTGGGGACGAATCAGGGTGGATGTTTGGATTTATATAATAAACAAAAGGGGTCTCAGGAGCCTCACAGTTGAGGAGGTTTTCAAAATAACTTGCTAGAATCTGACAATTATCTTTATTATTGTGAGCTAATTTTCCGTTGGAATCTTTAAACTGTAGACTTGGGGGGTTGTATTTGTTCAGACTGTGCTTGAAGGTTTTATAGAAGTTACGTGTGTTATTTTTCTGGAAGTCTTGCTCAATCTGTACCAACTGCTCCTTATTAAACATACGTTTCACGCCACGGATTGTTTTGGATGCAGATTTTCTCGCGTTTAGGAAGTTGACCCTGTTTTCTTCATTTTTGTGGCAATTCCATTTCTGCTACGCATCCTGTCTTAGCTGAACTGCTGTATCATACTCATGATCCCACCAAAGATGCTTTCTTGATTTTGTGAGTGGGACAGTCTCCTTTGCTGTTCTGACTATAGCCTCTTGTAATTGTTCCCAATTTTCTGGATTTAAAGTTTCCAACTTGTGGGTGAATTCTTGGTTGCTCCTTAGCTTGTCTCTGTCAAACTTATCAGTTTTTCTTGGAGTAATCTTCTTGTTATTTCTTGGAATTAGTCTAACTTTGATCTGCGATTGGTAGTGATCCGAGTCTAAGTTGCCACTTCTCAGAACCTTTACGTTCTGGATCTCTCGTTGCGCTTTCCGTGCAATGGCGACATGATCAATATGGAATTCACCAAGGTTGGAGTTTGGAGAAATCCAGGTCTTCTGTTTTCTGGGTAGGTGTTTGAACGCCGTTGACTTCAGGACCAGATTGAATGATCTGCATAACTCCACAAGCCTCTCTACATTACGGTTAGTTCTCCTGTGAGCTGGGTAGTTTCCAATAATCTTCTGATATTTTCGTTCTTTGTCAAGCTGGGCATTGAAATCCCCTAGCAGAATGATGGTATGTGTGTCAGGTACCTTTGAGAGGATATATTCTAGCTCCTCCCAGAATGCGTCTGTTCCTTCCGGGTCCTTCTTATTCGCCTGATTGATTGGCGCATGTACGTTCACCATTGTGTAAACTCTATTTGTACACCGAAAAGAAAGAGTAGAGACTCGGCTGTTAGGGGATGTGAAGTCCACAATCGAACCTAACATCTTCCTGTTGACAATAAATCCTGTGCCTAAGTGTGGGATGGTTTTTACTACATGTTTACCGGTCTTGCCTTTAAAGATTCTATAACCTTGTGACTCGAAGCACTGTTTATCCGTGAATCTTGTTTCCTGAATTGCAGCGATCAATATTTGATAACGGGACAAGACATCAGTAACCTGTTTGAGTTTGCCGGTCTTAAGAAGTGAATTTGCGTTGAAAGTAGCAAAAAAATTCCGGCGTTTGTGTCTGATCTTTCCTGGAGTCTCCAATACCTCCACGCATGTCTGCGCAGGCTCTCCAGAATCCGAAGGCCTGCATGCTTCACTCAAGGTGAAGGTGGATTGGTTACCACCTGGGGTAGTAGCTTCTGCTGAATTTTTCTCCATGCTTTGAACAGTTGAAAAACTGTAGATTGGGGTCAGTGATATTTCGCACTGACCAAAATACTACCAAGGTTGTGAGCCTTGGAGGGCCTCATGATGTCTTCCGGCTAAAAGCAGGCATTTCCTCCTACTCGAAAAAGGTATGGTGGCTGATTGTAGTGGTCACCCACTGGGCGATGGGGTCGCCACATCCCTACGCCATATATAGAGCCATATTATTATTATTATTATTATTATTATAGTGCATAGATGCATGTATATCTTGCCATCATTAGTGCATTATTGGTTCTCTCACATTCTCCTTACTCTTACTCTTGGATTACTATTACATGCAGTAGCGCCACCAGAATATTTCATTTGTTTCATTCTTATTGTATTGCCTAGCAGTGAGTGCAACTGTATAACGATTAGAGCAAGTGACCTGGGATCTGAAATAAGGTTCCGTTCCGGTGTTTGTTTGGACTTTGGAGTGAGTGTGGGAAAAGCCGGGGAATGGTATTCGATTCCTAAGTCTAATTAACAGACGGTTTCTAACTTACTAATCACATGGGGGCTGATACTCACGATGTCGAAATGCAAGTCAGAAAACTGTATCATAATGATGGTCATTATAGTACTGTTTTTCATTATGAGACAGTTTCTCCAGCCAATCAGAGCTCATTCATTGACCAATTAGGTAATGATACCTCCAACATGTCGGATATGAATTACATGATTTAAAAGTTCAAATTGGATATCGTATCAACCATAGTAGTTACAATTCCAAACACAAAGACAAAATCAGCACGAACCTTTACGGTAACAAGAAAATACTATGACATATGCAAGAAATTTATGAATCTACGTCCAGAATTTAGCAACACAGCATCCTTCTATATAAATTACCGACATGGAAAGTACACCGTCCATATGTTCGCGTAAATAAACTGGCAAATATGAGACAAGAAATAGCACAGTACCTTAATATCCCCAACTCCAATTTCTGCACAGCGCATTGTTTTCAAACGACTTCGGTGACTATATTAGTGAATGCTAGAATTGGATGGCAATAGTCATCATGCAGGCTGTAAACAATAGCATTGCCAAGCAAAGTTAATAGTCTTTGCTTCCGAAGTGCTCTCACCCACGCATGCGCTCTGTTCAGTCAGCAAAGCCAGCGCGCCCTGTTCACTAACTGAAGTAACTGAATCCCACCGATATTTATGAATATTTATGTTAAAACATGTAATAAAGTTATAATTATCGTCGAACATAAACAGTCGTATGCAACTCGCTACGCTCGTTTTATAAACATGCTCGTGTCTTAATTATTGCCATTATAGGGTCGTTGTATAATGTACTATTAAGTCTCTAATTAAATATCATATCGACTGTCCGCGGGATTTGAACAAAGGGCGTTTGACTATAGCTTAGTCTCCACGAGCGACCCAGTCCACCAAGTTATATTGGTAAAGAAGAGGCCGCTGTCTATTGAAAGACAATAAATTGTTGAGTGTCAATGGTGGGACTCAAACCCAGCTACCTGAGCTAACATGGTCGGAAAAAATATTTTAAAGACGTGAATCACGTTTTCCTCAGATTCTCTTGATAAAACGCAGTAAAACATTGTGCAGAAGAGCATACTTTTACTATGAAAACACGCGCGTAGACATTATTGAAACATTGCAATTTTGTCAGAGCTTCTTCCTGTGCTCACCTGTACCGAATTTTAGCACGAGGGATCCTTAAAATGATTTCATAGTTCGATAAATGTATCGATATCGGTGGCGACTATGTGGAAATATATCGAAAGGTTTGATTTTGTTAAGAATTATGTGTTTTCTCGCTTGATGAATAACATGACGAAACGTCTTATCAGGAATGTCCCTTGCGTATGCTTAAAATGCTTTTTATGTGTACGTATGGTAAAATAATGCAATAAATGAAGCAGATATTTCTTATTAAAGAACTTGCTTAAATAATGTAAAATTTTGAAATATTTGCGGTTATGACGTAGCCTACATCCCTCACCCGACACATGGACATTGGCTGATCTTTGGTGAGAGCTCAGGCGAGTAGACAGGGACAGGACGCTGGAAACTTATGTGGGTTTATTAAGGAAAGGATATCATGGGGTGAGTTTTATCCCAGCGCGTGTGTTTAAGAGTTAAATATATTAATTACACCCCCTCAACTTTCTATTGGGGATTAGGCTATGCATGGTTGGATGTCGTTGCTCACCGAATTGCACCATCAGCCCTCCTAAGTCACAAATGAGGATACTCCCACACGTTGGAAGTTCCTCATTTACCATGACCGAACTGCGGATTAAAAAATCTACCAGCACGCGTCAAGTTGTAAAGCTACCACACTGTACCGCGCAAGTAATGTTCCTCAGTAATAGTGGGGACAATCTTGTTTCACAGTACGATAGATGCAGAATAGGAGGTAGTTCTTGGTATTATGAGGACTGCAGACTTAGTTACTACAAGGCATGAAATTACTTTTAATCCCAATACAGGTGTGATGTTTCATCAAGAATACACATGATTTAATCTCTAAAATGTCCGGCTTCGTGGCGGAGTGGATAGACCGCTAGCTTTTTCTTGAACGGTCCCCGGGCTCGATTCCCAGCTGGGTTGTAGGATTTTTAACTCTAAATGGTTAATTCCCCAGGTTCGGGGGTGGGTTTTTCTGAAGCCTTCATCATTCATTTCATCCTCATCACAACGCGCAGGTCGCCTTTGGGTTTCAATGTGAAAGACCTGACTGTTGCCAGCCTTTACTGAAGCCACACGCCATTATTGTTATTAGTATTATTACTATTATTATTAAATATTAATTTCTTCCATTACAGGTTGACATATACCACAAGCGGGAGACTCTAACCGACGATCTGACACTCATGGATGTCGGGTACATATACACGTGGAAAAGGGTGAGTGTGTCACTCCACATTTAAATGTATTTTCGAGTTATTCTAATCTGCTACTTTATATACCAACACGACAATTATGCAGTTTCATGACCGAATGGTTCCTGGGTGTATTCCTTGTAACTACTTAACGCTCCCTATTCGCCAGATCTCTTGTTTGGGGCCATACTTGGGAAGCCTTCCTCTGTATATTTACGACCATCAAATCTATGATGTGATGTAGGAGGACTAAGTGCACATCCTAGTTGCGCCTGCAAACTCTGCTATCGACAATGTTGTTCTCTTCCATACTTTACCTTAAACGTGGTCACACCCCCAGTCATATGAAGATGTACAGTCCTACATAACAATATTTTAAGGGTAATTTTCCTATGTTCTTAGATAATGAAAAATAGCCTAACCCGAAGTGAATTGCTTGGTTGGACTGTATATTAACATAGGATTGGGAGGAGTATCTAGTGTTAGGGGAATGGAAGTGAACGGCAATGTCACTTAGCGGATTTGCAGGCGCAGCTATGATGTGCGTTAGTCCACGTACAATACATCATAGTTCCAATACATGGGTTTATTACTTCTAGTACTGCATCCCTTTCTTCACCATACTGTTCCCTCGTCCTGCGTTCCCCTACCTTATACAATCGTAGAAAATGAAAATGAACACATCTAAAGAAGTGACGTAGAAACACCGTATTTGCGTGGGGCACTGATATAGGGCAGTACAGGCAATGATGCTATGCTCCATACTGTGGATGGAGTAGGAACCACGTATTGAGCATGAAACCCCTTTGAGTCCGTAACAAAACAACTGTATTTGACTTGCTCAACGAGTGGTTGTTGTTTCAAGTAACCAGAAACGTAACGTACTTAGTCGTGGCGTAAATCAATTATTTCAGTCCGATTTATCACTCAACTTATTATTTCAATCAAGACTTAAGTAGTCAGGATTGTAATATTAGCCGTAATCATGACTAACGTAAATAACCATTAATTACTTTATTATTAGTTTCAATTGTTACTGCAACTACCATTTTTAGCAGAATATATACAGCATATATGAAATTACCTTAGCTACACTCCTCCGTGGCTTAGTCGGTTAGACGTCGGCTTTCACCACTGCATCCCGAGTTCAAATCTCGGTCGATGCATGTAAAATTTGTGCTGAACATAGCAGAGACAGATCGTGATTTTCTCCGGAATTTCCAACTGCTCCTATCAATTGCAATCAGTGGCGTAACTACAGGAGGTGATTAGGAGGAGCATCCCCCCCCCCCCTCCCCCCTCGAGCCAAATAATAAAAATATGAACTTCCTTGAAGTTTCAATTTTGAATAAAACTGTTGACAAACTGGAAGCATAAGTCTTCACAAGTGCAAAAATCTTAGTGTTACCCAAACATAACACTTACTCGGTGAGCAAAATGGTCAACAGTTCAGTTAGACAGAAGGCTGGCAGAGCGCGGCACATTCTTCCATCATTTCTTTCCAAAAATGCACCACTTGTCAGTTGCCATTCTGTTAGTAGGCCTATCCATGTGTAAGGGATGATCAGTGTCATTTTGAGAAAGTGAATAACATTGTGTTAAGCTGTATTACTTTATGTTGAACATTAGTTGGAAACTGTACTTTATAATTCTTTATACAATGTCTAGAAAAAGAGAGTACCAAATCATTTCGCAAGGAATCTTCGAAAATTGGACTTTATAATTTAATACCAACTTGTGTTTAGGTAAGTTTGCTTTATACATAGCCAATTATTTACTAATTTATATAATTGTTGGTGCAGTCAGCTGGCATTTGGGGGTGCGCAAATGCGAGGGAGCCGTGTCAGTAGGTTTATTGGCACGTTAAAGATCCCCTTCGGGAAAACATTCCGTTACTCTGGCGTCTCTAAAAGCCACAGTTGTTAAAAGGGACGTAAAACCAATAACATTAATTATTATTACTAATTTATATGTTCGACTCATGGCACAGTGGCTAGCTTTCTTGGCTGTTACCCTTGCTGTCCAACTCTGCCAAGAAGTTTAATTTTCGTCTGAGGACTGTAATAGGATACACTCAGCCTTGTGAGGCAAAACTGAGAAGGAAGGATTCTCTTCTTCTTGACCAACGGTGGTCAGCAAGCTTTTAAAGAGGGGAAGCTCATGATACCGAGAATCCCTGTGAATGAATTTTTACAAAACTAAAAGGACATAATCGATGCAATAATTAATAATACGCATACGTATTCCTCCATAAAATTCCTCACAGCACCCACCATATCCCTTGCTTGGATATGAAGAGTCACGCCACTATCCAGGGGCGTAACCAGAATCAAAGAACTGAGGGTGCAACTTAAAAAATATGTATTTCTCCTTCTTTCCCACACACGTTGTAATCCATATTGAATATTTGGGAAGGAGGGGGGGGGGGGGGTTATAAAACACAAGGATATGATTTCATAGGTACATATAGACAAGGATCATTTCGGAACTGTACATCATTCATGCTTCACATGGAGGACATTATACTCATCACAATTATATACGGCGAATAGCTCTCAACAAACTAACAGGCTAATGAATGTGAGAATTTCGAGAAGAAAATTCAATTATAAATGAGATCCTATATCGTATGATTGGGCGGTGAAGAACCACGCAAGACTACAAGCATATAGCCTATTGGCAAATCAGATGTAACATTAAGATCAATTAAGTCTTCCACCATTACACTTTAGTTTATGTTCATTGAGATTGACAAATGTCGAACCACTGACACCTGCTGCCACGCCCACCGCTTCCTTTGGCCTATATCTCACTCGCTCATTGCGTCACCCTGCCTCGCTCCTCTATTATGTTACATAACCCTTAAAACCGGTTTCTACTTAGGGGAAGATGGGGGAATTCCGCCATCTTGGGTAATTCCGCCATCTTGGGTAATTCCGCCACCCCTTAAATTCGAGTAACTGCACGACTTACATGCGCACGAATAAGCGTGACCTCTAGCGCATGACTAGCGAAACACTATCAGATGTGTCAATTGCCGTTGTGGAAGCGTGCGTTTGTTCGGGAATTAGAAATCTCCCATCATTCTTTGTGATCTAATATTGTACCATCAAATGAATCAAGTTAAGGGTAGTTTAATTAAGTGATTACCTAATTTTGGTTATGTTTTATGAAAGTACGATTATTACTGATAATTTTATGCTACTCTTTTATGTCGTTCAATTTGTTGGTTATGTAGCATTTTGCGCCTAAACACTCAATGTGCTCATGGGGTAATGCCACCACAGGTAGCGGTATTCCCCCATTCAACTTTTCAATGGTAGAAATTGCTTACTTTTATTTGCAGATGCGTCGAAATAGAGGGAGAAAATCAGAAAAGGCGAAATGGACTGCGGACGATTTAAAGAAAGCTGTTGAAGCTGTGAATGATGGTAGCGCTGTTAACAGTGTTTCCAAGTTGTTTAATATTCCAAGAACAACACTACATGATAGGTTCAGAGACAGTACGTTAGACAAACCTACATTAGGGAGTTATAAACCACTGTTTTCTGAAGAGCAAGGGAATGACATTCGTGACCATCTTTTGTTATTATCAAACATGAACTAGGGTACAGATGCACTAAGTGCTCAAAGTGGGCCCATTCTGAATTTAGCGGCCACGATTCTCCGAAAAACTAGGTTTATGACTTCTGTCTGTGTAAGTAATAAATATCGTAAATGGCACTGTGAAAATGAAATTCCACAGCCTGCTTCTAGTCGACCGACCGGGTCAGGGAATGGAATGAATGAAGCCCCCATCTAGCGGCGAGGATATGAACTGTGCCGGCTGCCGAAGCCTGTCGCACTCCCCCGGGGGCAATGATTAAATGAATGACAGTGGAGAGTGTTGCTGGAATGAAATTGTGGCAGGGAAAACCGAAGTACCCAGATTAAAACCTGTCTGCCTCTGCTTTGTCCAGCACAAATCTCACATGGAGTGACCGGGATTTGAACCACGGACCCAGCGATGAGAGGCCGGCGTGCTGCCGCCTAAGCCACGGAGGCTTATCGTAAATGGCACTGTGTGTATAGTAATCGTTTTGTACGCTTTTCATGATCCAAAGTTGTTTGCATAGCCCTATATCCATTAAGTGAAATATGGTGGTATTTCCCCATCAGTATGGCGGAATTGCCCACATAGTGAGGGCAATACCGCCACTTTCACTCGTCAATGAAAATTAAAATATCACCTAGAAGTTACTTGATAAGAGTAATAATACTTAGTAGTATTGAAGTAGTATTTCTTTCTTTTCTATAAGAAACTGTATCAGCACAGGGCAACATCTTCCTTAAGGTGGCGCCATTCCCCCATCTTCACCTAAGCTTCACTGAAAAATGAAAATCCACAGCCTGCTTCCAGCCGACTAACCGGGTCAGGGAATGGAATTAATGAAATAAGCCCCCATCTAGCGGCGATGATATGAACTGTGCCGGGTGCCGAAGCCTGTCGCACTCCACTGGGGCAATGATTAAATGAATGACAGATGAAATGAAATGATAGTGGAGAATGTTGCTGGAAGGAAATTGTAACAGGGAAAACCGGAGTAACCGGAGAAAAACCTGTCTGCCTCCGCTCTGTCCAGCACAAATCTCACATGGAGTGACCGGGATTTGAACCATGGACCCATCGGTGAGAGGCCGGCGTGCTGCCGCCTAAGCCACGAAGGCTACTTAAGCTTCACTACGAATTACTATTAACTACTGTGCACGTATATAGCGGTGTGCTGGAGATAGTTCAGCACGATCCAAGTGCCAGTGGCAGTTACCAGCTACTGTTCATTCTTCATGCCCTCAGCTTCCGATTGCACAGCTATTGGGTAATACCGGTTAACGTGTTAATGCCATGCCTATCTTAGAGTAGTAGGTTCGAGCCCCACCGTCATTCATTGGGGCAGATGGCCTCCAATACAAAACATTCTTTGTTGGTTAAGTACCTACCATACAGAGCGCTTATAAAGACTATCATGAAACATGACTCATGTGACACATGGGCTAACATAATACCGGTGCCTATAACGTTTTGCTTTCTAAATGTCCTCTCCCAATGTCATATAACACTAATTTGTTCTGTCTTCGACGTTTGAATCTAACGAATCGTCAATTTCGCCCGCTTCTCCTATATTAGTCGAAAGTTTCTGGTATTATTTGCAAGAAATAGTCTGTATCTTGTCATCACAAGGTAAGATGATAATAGAAGTCGAATTGTTCTATCAGATTCTTGGGTCCAAGCTTTTACTGAAGTAATATTCATTTACTTTATTTGCAAATGGGGGGTAATTCTCCGCTGGCAAATTACACATTACAGAAAATTACCAACAACAATATCAAAAAAACTTTTTGTAAACGCGTCGCGATTTGGGAACTAGAGTAATTACATCTAAGTCTGTGGAAGGTAATGAGTTCCAACTATATAACTAAATAGTTATAGTATTAGTAATATATACCTGTTAGTTCTTTTATTTTATAGATGTAATTTCTGACGTGTCTTATATCAAAAGTGTATTGTATACATGTAATTAATCAAATGGATTTAATAATAACAAAAAAACGAGCCTTACAGTAGTCGCATATAATGTGTAACATCTGACATAGAAGAAACCTCACGTGAAATTGTTGATACACCGGTATTTTATACTGTTATTGGCTCTCTCTCTCTCTCTCTTCTCTTAGTCGTTTACCCTCCAGGTTGGTGGAACCCATGGACTCAGCGAGGGAACTCACCACTACCGCCTCTACGGGCAGTGTCCCAGAGCTGGGAACATCTAATCGGAGTGGATACAACTGGTAAGGTGTGATTGGCACCTCGCCCAGGCGGCCTCACCTGCAAAGCGAACAGGGGCCTCATGAGGGAAGGTAATGGATGGTCAGGATGGATAGGCAAGGAAGAGGGAAGAAGGCGGCCGTGGCCTTGAAGAAGGTACTGTACCCGTATCCACGTGGTCTTACCTGTTGAAATCCGATGGAACTGCTGGATCGTAGAATCTGGAAGCACCCGGCTGAAATACCCCCTAAAACTCTACCAACTAGGATCAACCAGGGATAAGGATACCTCTCTTATAAAGAATGCGATAAGAAGATGCCAGTGGTCGATGAAATAAAAACAAAAAATAGCTCAAAGTGCACTAACAAGACACTGAAAATAATTAAATTAATCTCGTGCGTGTTGCTTGGCATTCTAAAAACTGGCCCACTGGTCCTCGTTGCACATCCTGTTTCTAGTATAATTGACCAAGACACCCGAAGCATTTAAAATCAACCAACAGTTTATTAATCCAAAAACTGCTGCAATGTGGACTACCTCTCCACTGAACAAAAATAATCCGCCTCCACTGAAGCGTAGTCACATCTTAATGACATTAGCATAGAATCTTGTTGAAAATGCTATTAAATTATACCACCATAATCGCATGTAAAGACAATCTTAATAATTGTTTTAAACATGGTTATATACACTTGTTACATATTTAAATAACCCTCGTAAGTTTATGGCAATATTTACATTTTTACATTTTAGTTCACGTTGAAATTATTCGTATTTTATGTATTAAACTCCATCAATAAGCATTCTAGTGTACTTGTTAAGATCAAATCATGGCATGTTCGACGAACGGTTAAGTAAATCGAACGCATTGTCATTGCATAAAAATGTTAACAACATTTTAAATCTCATAATTAATCATATTATTATCTCTTAAGCTTTCAATCATTATTATTACAGGATTATACGAATATTATTACTCGTCTTTCCAATTAGGCCTTTCTTCAAAAACAAATGTCATCAATTTGAACAATCCATTCTAGATCAATTATTACAATGCTAGTTTTACTTAAATGTTGGATTCATTAACTTTATACTAGCCTTCTAGTATCTATAATCGTGACTATACTGCACGTTCAAAATATACACATAAGTGCACTCAGTAATAGCTCAATAGCTAATTTATACTGGAATGAAAAATGATATAGACCATCCATCGATGTCTCATATCCCCTTATTACAATCAAATTCCGCAAACAATCATTGCTTTATTCATAGATAAGCTCTCAATAGCTTGTAAATATTTTTCCAAACATTATTAAGATCAAATAGGCTTTTGCATAAAAGTCGTAAAATATCATGCTTCAAATTAACATAAGTTAAAGTATCATTGACAATTTTCATCAGAACTGAGACAAATATAATATAATAGGCTGTTCAAATAACAGGGCTTGAGAATTTTCGACATCATCATTTCGCTTTGTAACGAAAATATTTTATACAATCTTTCTATAATATTTATTTATTTCTCAATATATTCTCATGTTCATAAATATTTCTTTCAAGAAATTGTAGATAGATCACTGTAAACTAGACAAAATTCGACTGGAGATCCTCACCCAAAGAAACACGAAAGATCCTACACCATGGTAATGAGCCTGTCTTAATAAGGTACACGAAGACCATTAGAATCTAACGCTTAACTAGGATGGAGTTCAACAAACGAATCATGAACAAAAATAGAAAAACTGAACGATCTAAAAAGTGTCTAAAACAACTTCAGAAAGAAAAATCTCAAAAGCTGTGGATTGCCCAAAAATTAATCCATAAATCGCAAATATCTACTCTAGAAATCATTATGTTTCCATATTTATACTGCACTCGATGAAAAATAGACCCACACGTCTATTAAAGAAACTTGCATGAAATGCATAAGTGTTCAAATTCAAAGTTCAAAATTTGTTGAAGTGTCTATTCAAATAATCTTCAAGTATAAGTGGCGTATTGGACATCTGCTTGCTAACAATTATTCTTATATAAAGTTATCGCAGTCTTCTTCCTACTCTTCATATGTATCTTCTCAACAAACTATATTGTTATATTAAATGCATTAAAAGGAGTAAGAAAAAAAATGAATGTATAGGAAATAGCATTATAAAATATTAATGTTTACTACAAAATAAAATACACTACAAGACAGAAGCGATGAAGTATCGGGTCTAGCCCTGGAATGCATTTTCTAACTACACAGAAAAATTGGTGAAAAAGGAACACTCTAGAGTATGTCTAATCCATACTGTCTACTGTGAAAATGGTTGTCAGCTACCTTGTACGATGCCATCTCGTTGAAATTGGAATATGCGTGAAACATACTGTTCTCGTTCTGGAACTGAACCCTCGTTCATCAGGTCACGTAGTTCTCGAAACGACTGGATCTTGAAGAGAACCGAACCCCGATCCCGAACGGTTGAAAAATAAAAACAGCTGTTCGCGTAACAAGTTCATTGCTCTCACACGTTCCCAAGATGTTCTGTAGCCTATTCGTGGAATGTCATCATAGTTCATGTAGTCACAGTATGAATGTACAGTCAAGTTTTCCAAAGCGACTTCCATCTCTTCTTAAAGAGCTTTCTGCTGTTGTAGTATTTCATGATTGATGTTGGTGATCATCCTAAGTAGTCAACTCCACTATTGTGTTGCATTCCTTCTTTCCATTCTAGCCCATTCGTGACATAATCATGTCTTGATGAAGTATTCGTTCATTCAACCTCTGTTCTGTAGTCATGATGATAATATGCATATATAGACTGTACTGAACTATTGTAGAATATAGTCTTGTATTGGCATTGAAATATCACAAGTCCTAGTGAAGACTGAATTCACTGCTCCTTAATAATGAAGACTAACACAATCTCCAGCTATAACAAGCCGAGACAAAAATGCTGCGTTACGAACTGTCTAACTTTTAAGTATGTAAACGACCGCGTTGATTGCGCGAGATAGGAGTGTTGTACTCCAAGCGAAGTATAATGTAATCTGATCTCTCTGCCTGGACAGATTTTTCTCACTGCTCTTGCGAGACCGATAATGCTGTTCGTTGCGAAACGACATTGACTATCGATACCGACACTGGCTCGTGTTCGATAATACTCTGATATTCTGTCATATGCATTTATCTATGTGTAAAATACCCTCACGTTTCCTCTTCTTTTAACATAATGCATTTACCAGTTGTTGTTCTTTTTCATAAATACTGTACCAAAATGTATCATGTTGCATCAGATTGACGTTACTGCTGCTTCCATTTTGTAGTCATCTCTTGTACTAAAAACATAGCACATGTTCAAAGGATGTAGAGCGGGCTGCCGAGTTGCTCCTAAGCTCGCCACAGAGTATCAATGCGCTGTATGCCTTGTAAATAGAGCCGCAGGAATTCACCTGAGTACACACCTGTCCAACATAGATCCGACTCAATACAAAATACGGTCTCAGTACTGAGACAGTATTTTGCTATTTACTTGAACCCTGATACGACAGCGAGACGTATTTTGAATTATTGCTTGGCATTAGTTTGACTGCAGGCTTGAGACGCAGTACGCTTGTTATTCACTAAGGAGATGGATAGACAATCCCGCCACGCTCTTGATCACGTGCTCAGGTCATGCTCACTGACTTGGTCCTGCAACTATTTGATACATATATGAAACGATAATCGACTGGGTTCGATTGTCCACCTCGATACAGGAGTGATGCATCTTGGGTAGACTGCCAGCTGAGACGTGGATGAGCAGTTTTGAAACGACTCACACTTGAGTTCAGTGACATATGCAGTGAACATGTTATCGCTGTAGTAAGAAAGTTCCGTTTATCACGCAGTAATACGAGTGTTCTCTACTCGCGGCGCGGATCGAACGGGTGAATTGCTACATGGCAATATGCGGTCGTCCGTACTTCTGGTGTGTTAGACATAACCCAGAGATTAAATATACCTGAGTGAACTTAGCTATTGCACAGACTTGTTAATACAGACTCCTCGATGAGGAAATCTAATACGTATATATTTGAAATGCAGGAAAGCATGAGTATTATCAAGAACAATACGACTGGATTTTATTGTGAGAACCTAGTTGTTGTAGCAATGATGGGCTAAACATATCGTGCAGGAATGTAATGCAGAAGCAGAGTTGATCATTTAGAGTGATACCCTTATTAAACACTACAATGAAGAGGAAGAAACGTTGGGGAACGTTAGTTCTGATCCAGAGGTTTTAAAGTAGCGAAGAATGAAGAAACAACTCCAAATGAGCGAAACTACTTTACTGATAACGTCGAGGGAGCCTTGTACAAGCAATATGCAGGAACTCCGTTTCGTAGACAGTAGTTTTCGAGTTAGGAGGAAGTTGGTTCGGCGACTTGCAGCTCCAGCCATGAACAACTCAGGGATGATAGTTCAGTTCCTGAAAGGAATGTATATTCCTATACTTTCATCAATCTCAACCAGAACTTCGCCCAAGATAGCTGGAAAACTTTTCTTCTCTTGTAGACAGTAGACCTTGTCACTTTTAGTTCGATACTTTTCACCAATATTTTATTAATTAGTATGAAATTCATTCGAAGACTAGATTTGGTTCTTTTTTATCATTTCTGTCGGAGAGTGTAATTTTTTGTGTAGTTAACAGTAAACGTGATGCTATTTAGAGCATTACTTTGTTGCTTTTGTTTTGAAAATTTTGGAAATAAAACCAAGCATTGAATTTTGTTGAGAAGATATCTGCAGCATAATTTGGACCAAGACGACGATATCTTTGTATAAGAATAGCAATTAGGAAGAAGATGGCCACACACTCGTGCACTTGAACTATTCCAAAAATATTTCAGTGATACTATTCGTTTGCACTTATGACATTCTAGTAGAAATTCTTTCTTTTAGAAATGATAGTGCATTTTCATCGTTATTTTCCATGGTTATGGATTTATGGAAATCGTCCAGCGAAAACAATTGTGAATTGATTGCCAAGGCATTTGTAGCCTACTTTCATATTTCTTTTTGATTAAAGATTTTTCTTTAAATGAAATTTGTTTAGTTCGTTCAGTTTTTAGCTTGTGTTATTTCAATTCGTTTTTGGGAAGACTCTTGGATAGATCATCGTTTGATTTAATGGTTTGCGTGTATCTATTGATATGATAATAGACTCCTTTCCATGGTGTAAGTCTCACGTGTTTTCTTCTGAGTAGTTGAGCCATTTTTCGAGTTTGGATAGGCGAAACTGAAACGACTACTTTGATAGTGTCTATTTACAATTTTTCTCTCATATATAAGTCTTTATGGAAATAAATATATATAAATATATTGGAATTGTGAACTAAATTTAACAGTTCAAACTAGTATAACAGAATTTGTCGTAGACTTAAATGACGATAATTTGTGGAAATAGATAATACAATTTATTTAATAAATTGTTGCTTCTTGTTTAGTGAAGTTAGAAAAGAAGTAATCTGTGGCACTTCTATATTCGTCTATGATAGGGCATGATATTTTCAGAGCAATTTTTGAAAGGTTTTAAGTTTAATAACGTTTGGGATTAATTCTTGACAGCTTTGGAAAGCTGAATTAAGGTATTGCAATTTTGTGCATACGTTTTATTGTGTTAGTGAAGCGAATATTTGACATCATTGGATGGTCAATATTAATGTTGTATATTGTACTCGTAGTCTTTTGAGAAGACATTAACGTTGTCATTGCGTTTTAGTAAGAGTGAAATTAGCTTTTGAGCTATCACTATTTGGATATGAAGTTGTAGTTATCGTGAATTGGAATCACGAATGTTTCTCTTATATGCTTGTTTTATTCAAGTAGCCCTACGTTTTATTCTTGCCTAGTAGGATTTGCCGGAGATGAATTGCTTATATCATGACACACATATTTAAGTGATACAGCCACTTTTCGAATAACTTTAATTAATTCATGCAATATAATACATGTGGTATTTCAGTAATTTTAGCAAAAATATACTGCATTCATTGAAGCATATAAATAGTTATTAAACTATTTTCATAACTTGTAACACTATTCGATTATCTTAATTGATTGTTGAATGCAACGAATTAAGAAAATGATAACCTTGAAACATACTTGTAAAATTAAATGAAGATGGGCAGCGTTTAGAACAAAATCCTAATTTAGGATATAACTTGTATATAAAATGTAAAATATGTATAAATCTTTAATAAGGGTATAACATCAGTACATAATGTAATATTGTATTTTTCTTGTAATTTGTTCAGCGGATGATATGAGCAGTAAGATGGGGCCTTATTATAGGCATTTATTTAAAACTATTTTTCATCATTTGATCTAAAGAAACTTTTCTTTAATTTTGTGTCTAGTTGACGGACATTCATCATTAACCAGTCAATAAATTGAATTTAATTTTAAAAGAATCTTAGAACGACTGGTGTTTTCTATTAGAAAAGGGGAGTGCGTTAGGAGGACCAGTGGGTAGTTTTTCCTTAAGTTTGCTTAAACTTAACGCCCGAGATATTTTCATTTTATTTTAGAGTCTCTTGTTCGAGTTCTTTTGAGCTTCGTTTCATCGTAATTTTATACACCACTGGCATCTTCGTACCGCATTCTTTAATATCGACGTATCCTGATCCCTGGTTGATCCTAGTTGGTAGGTTTTTCAGAGGTCATTTCAGCCGGGAACTTCTAGAATCTACGATCCAGCTTTTCCATCGGATTGCAACAGGTAAGACCACGTGGATTACGGGTACAGTACCATCCCGGCATTTAACCGAAGACGAAGTGGGAAACCACGGAAAACCACTTCGAGGATGGCTGAGGTGGGAATCGAACCCCCTCTACTCATTTGGACCACCCGAGGCTGAGTAGACCCCGTTCCAGTCCTCATACCACTTTTCAAATTTCGTGGCAGAGCCGGGAATCGAACCCAGGACCTCCGGGGCGGCAGCTAACCATGCTGACCGCTACGCTACGGAGGCGACTCACTATTATTGGCACAAATATTAATCTATTGTAAAAGGGAGTGTTTTACAGATATTGCAGTTTATAATACGGAACTCATTTTATTAGATGATTTGTAGCTTCCACTAGCACTAGCCTAAATAAAGAATACTATATGGATCAACTAGATTAATAGACGCGACACCGCTCATAACCTTAAATTCCTTATAGACAGGTCCTCTTCATTCACAGACCAACACGTAATTTCAAATGGATTCTGTTAAAATGAGTCATATTGATATGATAAATAACGTTTAAAATGATAATCTGGTAGCAAAAACATCCACCCGTCCGGGAGTCGAACCCAAGATCTCTAGATTCACAGTCATAAGCACTAACCCCACGGCTATTTCGACTACGCAAATTTTGTGCACAAGATAGTGACATTTCCACGTTCCAATAATACTGCATTAAGGAATGAAATTTCATTTATATTTTGCTTGTTTCGATAATGTACCTGCGTGAAATTGAGTTTAAAATGCCTTAAGAATAGGCCCTCTTGTGAATAAAGAGAATGTTTTCAGTAATAGTTCATGAAGGCTTGCTCGATTCTCGTATAACCACAACGATTATATTACACTGATGACTGAAAATACCGTTATGTGGGTTAATATTTGAATAGCCATTGTGCAGAAAGATAATACCGGCAATGCCGACTACTTACAATGTTTGATATTAAGGCATTTTACCATTTAAATACTGATACGAAGACCTCGAACATGTACCATGTCATTTGTTTCAATCACTTGACACCAGAGTTCGCATGAGCGTTTTCCGTTCAGTATGTCATATACATTCCACATGGCCGAGAGTACGTCATGGTATCAATTTCCGACACCACGCGCTCATTGTTTCTCGTACCACTGCCAGCTGGGTCTTACCACTGCCCGCTGGATCGATCGATCGAGTTGGCAGTGCATCTTATACTTCCGTTCGTTCCACCAAGGCCAGCAAATACACTTCCGTTCGATCGATTGAGCGGGCAGTGCATACTTCCGTTTTCCACCACTGCCAGCTGGTGCACTTCCGTTCGATTGATCGAGCGGGCAGTGCATACTTTCGTTTTCCACCACTGCCAGCTAGTACACTTCCGTTCGATTGATCGAGCGGGCAGTGCATACTTCCGTTGTTCACCACTGCCAGCTAGTACACTTCCGTTCGATCGATCGAGCGGGCAGTGCATACTTCCGTTCGATCCACCACTGCTGGCTCGATCGTTCCGATCCACTTCCGTCCCCAATTGTCAAAATCACTCCCACAAAAATATCCAGTAACCGAGCGGAAAGATGTTACACATGAAAAATCTATCAATCGACTTCCACGATTCATGAAGGAATATATTTCCCTTACTTTTTACGCTGTGGTCGGACCTCGACTTTATTTAGATGCTCTGCCCTGCTCTGGTTGGTGGGATTCCCCAGTCGTTTGCTTAGTTCTCCCCATGCTGACCGATTACTGTAAGTGTTACCATAGCGTCTGGTCCGAATTTCGTCCTCCTATCTTCCAGGGATTCCCGCCCTAGTTTTTCTATCATTCCAGTCACACTACTTTAGGATTAAAATCTTTAAGCACGAACCTAGCGGCCTTCCTTTGTACCATCTCCAGCTCATTGATGAACCCTACTTGATGTGGGTCCCAAACCGCAGAGCCGTATTCCTCACCAGTGTCAAATATCCTAATTCCTTTGCGGTGGGGCTACTGCCTTATAGCACCATCATTACAGAATGAAGTGATGTGTACGCTTTGGAGACGACACAACCCACATGGGTTCTCCATTTCATATTATTACTTACAGAGGCGTCAGGAAAGAAACAGTTTTCATTTTGATTGATATATTCTTTGTGATTTGAGCTTAAGTAATACAGTGACCCAAAATGCAATGCGAGGTAATCAAATTATTTTTCAGAGGATTTAAGGGATTTTATTCGCAGTCTAAAGGTGTTGCTTCAAGAAACTGTTTCCCACATGTTTGTTGTTTCAGTTGAGGGGCATGACATCGTGATCATTTAGCCCAGTGTACTTGGGCGTGTGTTATTGTGATGGCTGTCGTACTGTATGTATTTATAATTCAGGGAGGATTGGGAAGGAGGTGGCCATGACCTTAATTTAGGAACCACTTTCAGGACGGCTGGGGTGGAAATCGAACCCACCTTTTCTCACTCAGGAGGTTGAGTGTACCCTTCTCAAGCCCTCAGACCAGAATTAAATTTCTTGGCAGAGCCATTAATCGAACCCGGACCTCTGCGGTGACAGGCAAGAATGCTAGCCGCTACACCACTAGGTGGACATGGGGGATACCGTAATAATAATAATAATAAGCAGACCTAAGTGTAAACAGATAAGGAAAAGGCATGACATTCCAGCAGGTGCTTAACTTCCAGCTGATACCCTGCCCGTCTCCTGCATTAAGTGAAAAAAATCCACAGCCTGCTTCCAGTCTCCGACCGGGTCAGGAATGGAATGAATGAAGCCCCCATCTAGCGGCGAGGATATGAACTGTGCCGGCTGCCGAGGCCTGACGCACTCCTCTGGGGCAATGATTAAATGAATGACAGATGAAATGAAATGACAGTGGAGAGTGTTGCTGGAATGAAATTTTGACAGGGAAAACCGGAGTACCCGGAGAAAAACCTGTCTGCCTCCGTTTTGTCCAGCACAGATCTCTCCTGCATTAAGTACAGTTAGAAAATTTACGACTCAGTAAATGCTACTAAAATACGTTTGTAGAAATAATAATAATAATAAAATAAAAATGTACCTATTTATAACATTGAATACAAGCGCTTCACTTACATCGGGAGAGCGTGGCTTCAAATCCCACCTTGACCGTCCTGAAAATGTTTTCACCACCAGGCAAATGCCGGGACGGTTCCTTTCAATGACGGCCTATTTCCTTCCATAGTCCCTTCCCTGACTAGTCCTGGAAAGAAAATTAATGATCATTGGCTGCATTAATAATAAAATTATAATAACCTGAAAATATTGTACAGACATCGTAACGTTAGTTAACAGCAACAGGCCTGAGGGAAATCAGTTCGACAATTTACATCAATGTATTGTTTTTAAAATTACGAAGGTGAATCAAAAAGTTAGTTGCACTAACGCGCTGCAGCAGCGCGCTGTGTGTCGTAAACGTGGGCTCAGCGGAGAAAGGGACACAAACTGCCCACACATCTGTTAGGCAGGTCACTGTGGTGTATCGTCTTGTATGGTGTGAATAGCGGCCAAAAGCAATGGAGCGTCGACTGGACGTTCACTCCAAATATGAGATGCGTGCGACAATCTGATTCCTATGGGCCAAATGGAAGAATTGCACGGACATTCATCGTGAAATTAGTGCTGTGTATGGGGAGCGGGCCATTTCCCGGCAAGGGATCGTAAAGTGGTGTCAGCAATTCGAAGCCGGACGCACGGATATCACGGACGAATATCGCGAGGGCAGGCCCGCAACGTCCAGGACCCGTGCAGATGTCAACAGAGTGAATGCGATCGTAAGACAGAACAGTGGTCGACATTCCCAGACCGATGAGGAGGTGAAGGCCGCTGTCTCCGTGTGGTTGCAGAACGCTGGAGGAACTTTCTTTGCATCCGGCATCGACTAGTTGATTGTGCGTTCGCAGAAATGTTTGGAGTCTCTTGGAAACTATGTGGAAAATGACGTTACATTTTATGTCGTTATAGGCGTGTTGCTGTTATATAGGTGAAGTAATAAATGGCCATAACTGGGAAGTGCAACTTATTTTTTGATCTGCCCTCGTATTTACACTTTGTTTAAATGTCTACGTAGCCTATATTAAGCCATAGCCTAATAATAATAATAATAATAATAATAATAATAATAACATTTGTCGCCCGGGGGTGGCCTGCACTTCGTGATCAGAATGAATTAACTTTGAAGACGTCATAATCACCCAGTTCCCCAGCCAGAGTTATAAGCGTAAGGAGATAGGCACGACTGGCAAACGAACCCAGGATCCTTCGGGTTAAAACCTAGCATACTAACCACTCAACCACAGGGCTGGTCATTAAGTCATTATTGCAACGATTTTCCCCCAATGTTTATACACTGTAACACAAAATATCCTGGAAGAGAGTGATCTTTTCAAGTTCATGGAAATATTTCAAATGTTCCATTTTCCCTTTTTTTTTTTTTTTTTTTTTTTTTGGCACATTGGTTTCTTATTTTGCCGACATTTTCTTTGTTCTGTATGAATCCGTTAGTTAATTCATACCCACATAAGTCCAACAATAATAATGCAGCATTTATATGTTTCTGTTTTTTATTTTTATTGTAAGGAGCCTAACTTCTACGTTACCAGCCGGTTGCTCTTGCTGTTTAACATCTCATTCATTTTAATAATGTTAATGATCATCAAATTCTTAATTCTATATATATCAATCTTTGGGTTGCTAATATTGGGATGTTTATTCTCTTTACAGAACGGGCCGATGGAGTTCCAGTTTCACATCATGTAAGTCGAATGCCAGCAATGGATGACGTGGATGTAATATCTAAAGACTAGCAGTAGTGCCCGGCTTCGCCCGGTGGATTTATTTGTTTTATGGATGATAATGAATACTAGTACAGAACTGGCACATGATACTTAAACTAACAGAAAAAAAGTAGGGGTATAAGGCCGGTTCTAACGAAGATTACGCCTCCTGAGCAGCGCCGGGTTAAAATAGTTAAAATAATTGATGTATCTCGAACCGATAATCGGATTGAGACGTTTGAGATGTCCTAGGCCTCGGGGTAATGTTCCCTTTCGTATGGACCATGAATTTACCCAAATTATGCCAAAGGGCCTAACTGCGGATTTTGAAAATTTTGGTTTACCTCATTTTAAAAGATTATTTATTGATTATTGACTTAACCTAGCCTAACCTAACAAGATGGTGGCGGTACTTTTATCTAACCTATCCTTACCCTCTAGGGGTGATCAAAAAGTACCCACGTGACGCTTGTCGATAGGCAAACCAATAATCGAAGAGGGACATGTCGGGCCTTGACTGGCCCCTTTGGACTGGCCCCTTTGGACTGGTCCCTTTCGACTGGCCCATGAATATATAAAAAATACCCGAAATTAAAAGGTAATTAATTTTTATTTCTTTAATATCTTTGGACCTCCTAAGTTTAGAAAGCCATGATAGGACTTGTTTTACTCGGGGTAATACCCCGTTGTTTATGGGCTAAGTACTTTTGACAATTTACTCAAAGGATTTAACAACGATACCTTGCTTGGGCCACGTGACTATAGGGCAAGTCTCTGGGTTTTGTTATGTGACTAGTGGCAAACCTGCGAGTTTTCTTTTGTCACATGACTAGAGGACAAGCCTGTGGCGTTTTCTTTATAATTGTTTTATTAGCTAATGAGCCATGGATTTTTGTTAAGGGTTTAACGAGATGCGGAGTGGTTATTTTTCTGAACGCGACAGTACTTTGCTTTGACCACGGGACTAGATGGTGAAGTTGTCTTTACAGAGGATGGATTATTTATTTTTGATTTGTTGCAAAAGGGCATAATCGATAATGATTATTTGTTAATGGTGGATTGGTGGTCAAGGCAGCAATTGCTAGGCGGGGAGGAATGGTGAAAAGAATAGTTGGAATGAGTAGAGATAACGTTGACAACGGTAAGTATTGGATATTTATTTAGAGCAGGGGTTCCTTACTATGCTGGTCATGGATATAGGGATATGAGTGCAGACAGCCAACATTGGTGGTAATAGAGGATGGCACACGCACGGCGATGTGACCAGTAGATAGGGTTCTAGAAAGCGGCCTGCCATTTTGGTTTATATACAACAGATGTTTATACAGAAACCAAACGCTATTACAGTAGATACCCAAATGGTTTAATTTAAAAGTATACACACATTTTCAACACTAAATGTTTAGAATATTGTTATACTAACCCGGAAAAAGGTTTTTCTTTGTTGATATTCGTTGGGTAACACTTTATTTTTTACAAAACCAACAGTATTTGGGCAGCCGACGCCTGTGATGGGACTAATGACCAAAATGTCCCAAAGATGTTAACACACCTAAGAATACGAGGCTGACAACCTATATATTTTATTTAAGCTACATGCGACTAACGGCGGAAAACGTAAAAACACATGCACTCAACACACGGGGCTGATGACAGAAATGTCCCTACATACATGTAAATACATGAGCATGATGAGCATATTATCCCGATGTTCCTATTCACTTAAACACGCAGGACTAATGACTAAATATTCCTATAGCAAGTCCAGAAACAAGACTGTTGGTAGGCCTATGCTACTACATCGCCAGGCACTGTTGATGCGTTGGCGGAAATACAATATAATCTGTTTCCGGTCGCGATGTGCTATGAACCTGTCTAAATATCTTTGTTATACACACATGGAATAACTTTATTATCTAACCAAGATCGACCATTTCAATGGTCCAGTGGCGAGTACTCTTGGCTTTTGCACTTGAGGTCTTAACTTGAATCCAGACTTTAGGACTAGAACAGCCAACACTATAGAAGAAAGGGGCGTAATAGCTCAGTGGTCAAGATGTATCCCACTCACCACGAAGGCCCGGGACACATTCAGCCTCGCGAGGCAAACATGAGAAGAGGCGGGTTTGATTCCCACCTCAGCCAATCTGAAAGTGGTTTCTGAGATGGTTTATAGCTTAGGACCACGGTAGTCTTTTTATTTTTAATTAGACCCAAGCTAGTGGTTACCTTTACGATCGACCTGTTATCATCCCCAGTTGCATGTATTTAAGTCCACATATTTAGACAATATAACTTAAGTCCATGGCTGCTTTTCATTAATTCTCACTTAAATTACAAATATACACATAAGACTACAAACCCCTACTCTTTTATCTATACTTTTCTATCACATACCCAATATACGGTTACTGTCTAAAACATTTTTAACACAGAGCGCATATATGTAAGACTGTATGAACCTACAGTAATGAGCGACAGTGTTCTAGTAAGCCACGGCCGCCTCTTTTCCAATCATCGCCAGAATTACAAAACCGACAGAGGAGCCTATGCTCGCTAAAGCCTGATGTTAAATTATGAAACCAAGCCCTTTACTGACTTTTCTGTTTTTGAAAACATCAGTCATTGCCTAGCCCTACCAAGCGACCGCTGCCCAGCCATTTAACCTGCAGATATTGGAGTAACGCGTGGTCAGCAGTTAATTTTGGTTCTACCTGTTCTGGAATATGGTTTGGGAAATACTGTAGTAATGTTATATTTTATATATGGTAGCCATGCAATGAGATAGAAATGGTACATAGTGATTCAGGATGTTGGATTTTCTAAAATGACTTACAGAAGGTTGACAATCAAAATGAAGAGTGTAGCAAATTTGGAGTAAAATGGGGGAAGAGAACCGGAGGATCATCCTTTCAAATGCTGTGTCTAATACACTATGCACACACAACCTAGTTTATGAACTTAATCTACTGCTTACATTCATCATAGTGGGAGGAGGAAACAGTACCCTAGCAGGATTTTCATACCCTTTGGAGATTCTGAATTTAATTTGGCGAATGGTAATGTACAGCTAAAAAGATAGCAATTTTTAGAATTACTTGATTTCGCGAAGTTACCGGTATATTGAGTGTCCCTTGTCCTTCATTGTGTATTTCATTGTGCCATTTCTTCCTTGTTCACCCCAGCCCGGCTTACTGTTGACTTCGCTGTAGAACACTTGCCTGATCTGAGCATATTTTTGTCAATAGGTGAATAAGCCAATCTATCTGTCATCTACTATTCAGAGCCCCTCTGCTTTGAAGATGTCTCGCGACTAGGTAAGTTGAAACAGCCATACATACTCTATTTGTTCTCTGTATGCACGTTCAGTTGTGTATTTCTGCCATATATTCCCAGTTCAATGGGGTTTAGGATGAGATGATCTTTGTGGCTAGTGGTGTTTATGGCCAGATGTCCTTCCTTGTGCCAACATTGTCACAGGCTTAGGTGAGAGATGAAATGGGGAAGACAGCCATGGTGCCATCTGGCATTTATCCGGGAAACCAAGGACGGTCGGTGGTATAGTTTGAACCCATTTATGACCCGATTCTGGGCATTCTACACAAGTGGGTTTGCAATTTCAACACTACCCTGGCGACTGGCTGGGCTGTGGTTTACCATGCACTATTGTTAAGCCCACTCCACACACAGATTGACAAACACACTGCCATTCACCGAGCAGAGAATCTACTGGGTTTCAAAAATACAAGACTTTCTACTAACTCTTCAGCAGATTTTGATTCTTGCAAACATTGGTGTGATATTCTTGATAAATCTTCATGAATTTGAAGTGTCTTGTCCTCAGTTTCCATAGAGCAATTTCCTGTTCGCAAAAATTGACTTTATCACTGGTTTATGATACAGATGAATTGTGAAACTTGCTCGAAGCGGAACGTATATAAAGCGAAAACTTGTCCAATGTGAACGAAAGTTCTGGTCCCAGTGCACTGGGTATGGCTTTGCATGTTGTTTATGTTGTATAAAGTGGAATCTGTTCAATGCAGAAATGGAAAAAATTATGAATATAATTGTTCAAACCTTACTGTATAATGTGGAAATTATGCTTTAGCTGTGTAGTTTATCTAGGCATATCCGGAATTGCAGTAAAATTGCTACAAAAGTATTTCGCCACGGGGAGAAAACGTGTTTACGTAGGGCATTACTCTGCTCTAATGAGGTCCGGGTTTCTCAACTTCCTTGAAGAATGGGATTTTCAATCTCCACTAATTGCCTGACTCATGGCATGGTTCGTAGAGATCCTTATCTCGATGTACACTTTGAACCCAATTCTAATGTAAACAGTTTTGTAACTTTGTGTCCTGTCAGTAAATTTGTGTCAGTTGTGAAGGCTAAGAAATATGTCGTTGACACTGAACGAGAAAATGAAGGTTATTGAAGCGAGAGAAAAGGAAAAGTTGTCTATGCGTGAAATTGTCGCGTTTCAGATGTGGATAAACTCAAGTTTATGAGATTTTAACACATAAGGACGACAATACTAAGCAGTGGATGGAGGGCAATGGACAAATGAAGAGGAAATCTGAGGTAACAATCAACGAAGAAATCAATGATTTCGAATGGGAATGGTTTGTCAGTGCCAGTTTGAGAAACCTTCCGGTCAGTGGAGCTATGCTACAGAATGAGGCTCTTGCAGTTGCTAAATCACTTGGCAACACAGCCTTTAAAGCATCAACTGGGTGGCTGGAGAGTTTCAAAACAAGGCATAATATCGTATGGAATTAAGTCTGTGGCGAGTCCAAAGACTTGGATGGAAATGTAGTGGCCGAGTGGAAATAGAAGCTGGAAAAATTATTTTCTAGCTAAGAAAAATTTTCAACGCAGACTTAAACTAGTGCCTTCAAAGTCTTGCGCTTTGTGAGGAAGCGTGTGGTGGGGGTAAAATGTCGAAAGAAATACTTACAGTACTAAAACTCAGCCAATATACCATTCAACTTACAGTACTGTTGTGCGGTAACATGTAGGGTGCAATAGAAGTCACTGGTAATGGGGAAATCAGCGAAACCAAGGTGTTTTAAAAACTTGGACTTGTGCAAGCTTCCAGTAACTTGGAGGAGCAATGGGAAAGCCTGGATGACCAGTGCTCAAATGGAAGAATGGCTGAACTAATTTAACTGTAAGATGAAAAAGGAAAATCGTCAAGATATTCTTTTTCTGAACAATGCACCTTGGCACCCACATGTGCTGCTTTCCAATGTAACCCATAAACGCCTAGCGTTACCGTATGGTAACGCAGTACCGATCATTGCATTTATTGCTCTACAGGACCTTTGCCCGTTAAAGATATTCGAACTTTGCACTTACATGATCATGGAAGGTCTATTGATTCATTTCCCGCGCACTAGTCGCTAGGGAATGTCTTGGGTGATGTCGCAACAATCGTGTGAATTTTGTGGTTTGTCTCTCATGTCGTGTTGGCATGCCGCAAAAGGTACGGCATGCTAAATTATTGCGTGAAATGGAGATAGTTTACTTTGTCTTCAGGATTATGTTAGTAAACATATCTAATTTATAATTCAGTAACATATCTTACGTGTTTCTTTATACCTGCTCATGCCTGGGACTAATTTTTCCAGCGTTATCTTTTGGTAACGCTAGGCGGATACAGGGTCAGTGGTAAGGAAAGATATTTTCAGTAGCACATTCATATGAAATTAGTTAGAATACATTTCATGCATATATACACAAAACGTTTTTCCATATAGATCTTTTTTTAACAGTGCATTCCTTGATATAATATGTTTTATGTCACCGTAGCATATATTATGCCAGTACCGTATTCAAGACCATACCTTTGCCGAGATATCTGGCTGCAGGCAGTGTTTCAGAAAATACAATACGAAAATTATTTCGATATTTCGGAGGTCTAGACTGGCTGCGTGGCTCAGCGGCAACGTTCTCGCTTGCTGTGCCCAAGCTTGCAGGATCGAATCCTGGTGCAGTCAGCTGGCATTTGAGGGTGCGCAAATGCGAGGGAGTCGTGCCAGTACATTTACTGGCTCGTTAAAGATCCCCTTCGGGTCAAAATTCCGACAACCCGGCGCCTCTAAAAACTAGAGCAGTTAAAAGGGACGTAAATCCAATAACATAATTATTATTTAGAAGTCTGACCTTGGCAGAAATATTGGAGGAGGTGGAAAAGGAGTAATGACGACATGATTATTGCATGAAAACAGCACAGTAACTTGCGCCCACGACTCTCCCTGTTTTCCCCCTTGACCAGGTCAGAAGGTTCTCTCGGGCTGAAAAGAAAAATAGTTACAATCCCACGTCCTCTCCTGATCGACTCCTATAACAAATTTATGGGAGGATCGAACCTTATGGATGTAAATGTGTACTGATATAATCTGCCAATAACAAAATGTGGTGGTGGGGCATATTTTCTTGGCTTCTTGACGAGAGTCTCCAAAACGCATGGTACCTAATTACTATGCCACGGTAAAGGACAACTCAACTGGAGTTCAAGTGGGAAGTGGCGCAATTCTACGTGAAATCGTACGGCGTGGAACCACGTGGAGCCAGGTGGCTGTCAACAGCATGTGCAGTACAGGGCCGCAACATTGAAGACTTGTGTGTGATATGATGGACGCAATCTTCTGGAGGCGGTGTGCCGGTGAATTATGTGTAAGCAGTGTCTGCACTGCATGTTGTAAATGTGATGTGGGACTGTGCATGTCATGCTTCTTGCCGTTCCACACCATGTAACTAGTCACTTGAATATATGATCGAAGGTTCAAAGGTGTCAAAATACTCACTCAGTGCTTTTTAGCCTACTTTTCACATTTTGAAAAAATTAGGAAAAAGTAGACTTATGAGATCGATCCGGGAAAATGTGTGTGTGTGTGTCTGTCTGTCCTTCTGTCTGTCTGGCTGTGTGTGTGTGTGCCCCCCTATCAACTCCTAAACGGCTGCAGCAATCAAAACCAAATTTAGTATGAGTAAAGATGTGCACCGGAATAGCTCACGTCCATATTTGAAAATGATGTCAGTGCTACCAACTGCTGAAAAACGCACTAGAAATTTGAGCTCCATGTTGGATATCTTGCAAGGTATGCATGGGAGCTATTCCAAAATTGGCACACATGTAGATAATACTATTTCAGTTTAATTTCCAGGAGGCCAACCATGACAGTGTTGCCAAAATAATTTTAAGCCTTCTGATAGGTCCAATGTTTAAATGCATATAACTTCTACACTATCAATTGGATTTCAACCAAATTTTGTATGTAATATCTGTACATAAACAGATATGACTGAGCATATTCTTAAGAGCCACCAGGGCTGCCAACTGTTAATAATTGCTCTCTCTATTTTTCTTTATCCAAATACCAATATATCAGGAAGTATGCAAGCCAACAGCTTTAAACTATGCCCACGTATATTCTGACATTTTAGATTAATTTGGAGTAACTTATATACGTCAGTTCTACCGACATGATTATAAGCCTGCTGATAGTACCAATTTTTAAATACATGTAACTTCTATACTATCAGTTGGATTTCAACCAAATTTCGTATGTGATATGTGTACCATAACAGATATGACTATAAGTATTGTTAAGAGCAATCAGGGCTGCCAACTGTTAATAAATGCTGTCTATATTCTTTTTACCCTAATATCAATATATCAGAAAGTATGCAAGCCAACAGCTCTATACTTTGCACACGTATAGCACCTGACATTCTAGATTAATTTGAAGTAATTAATACAAGGCAGTGCTGACAACATGATTCTATGCCTGCTGATATGTCCAATTTTAAAATACATGTAACTTCTATACTAACAAATGGATTTCATCCAAAATTCAGATTATTTCTGACCAGCACACGCATGGTATTGTTGGCAACATGCTTTTACGCGTGCTGATAGATCCAGTGTCTAACTGCATGTAACGTCCATTGGACTTAATCCAAATTTTGTATTCTGTACCTTAAGAGGTGGAACTAAGAATATATTCAGTCACCAGGGCTGCCAATTGTAGTGCTCTATTAGGCTACATTATACCAGGTATATTTTGAACTAATTAGATATTTCGATATTACCAACTTAATTTCGTCATTATTCTAGATAGGTTCATATACTGTAGAATAATCATTGGCATGAAAAGTAGGCTGTATAGTTCTTCACGGAACTTCTTGTTAAAGTGTAAAATTACCAAGAGAAGTATTTAGCAACAAATATGAAATTGGTACATTATTGTATTTATAAATCACCATTCAGAATATGTAGTAAGGGTTTTGACAACACAAGCGCCTAGCGTTACATATATGTAACGCCCTGTATTTCGGGAACTTAAGATGCCACATTCGTAAATTATGGTTTGAGCAGCTTAATAACTCCCTATGGTAGGCTATGACTTATTAATAAAAAAAGCAAAATTTTCAAAAAAGTATTAATTTGGGCGTTCATGGGTTAAGTTAGCCTTGTTTCCACCTAACACAATCAGCATTGTTCACCCTGTAGACCAAGGCATGATTTACACTACAGGCGTTTCTTGATGCAGTCAATGATCAAGAATGTTGATACAGCTGACGATGCCTACTCCCTTGCATACTCCGTTTCCATACTGGATGATGTTAACTGGGTCAGTTCAGAGGATATGCTGTGCATCTATTCACAAACGGAAGGAACCTCCTACCTTTAACACCCATTTGTGCATATATGGCTCTCAACCAGTCTTCAAACACTTTCGTTGTGATCCACTCTTTCTGAGTCTTAGCATATTTTGTTGGTAGTGTGATAATATTTTTGAAACACCACGGCTTTGAAAAACTTGCCTACTTTAAAAGGTGGAAGTTTCTCTGTCCCATCGCTGTTTACACAAGACAATACTGTTACATGCTCCTTATTGCGCTTCCCTCCACGACAATTCTCTCCTTTAAAAGCCATTGTTCGGTAAGGCATTAAATTAAACACAAACCCTGTCTCATCGGCATTTAAAATTTCTTTGGTGTCATACTGAGATACAAATTCCTTTAAGGGCTACTGACACTTTTTCTCTCAACACAGATGCTCTTGCTGCAGATCCTATGCCAAATCTTGAGTTTGTGTAGTCAGCTTGATGAGGTTTGAAAAATCTTCGATAGTGAGCCGATGAGCCACTTCAGTTGCTTGTTTTTTATAAAGCGTAGGACCAATGATGGGAATGCGTACTGCTCTGTGTTGCTAGAACCTCTGCTTGTGAGATTTCTAAGTGAAATATCACGTCCTGCAGTTTAGATTCCACATAAAAAATGGAGGTCTTGTGTCTCATGATCGCAATATTAACGGTCATGTGAAACTACAAACTTCCTTTTACTTTTGCTCACAATGAGCCCAAGAACAAAATTCTTCAAGTACAGCTTCGAAATGCGAGCCTTTCACATAACTTAATTGTTTTTTTTATTGATAAAATGTGGAAATTTCAAATATGTGCAGAAAACGTATCTGATTAACATGTACTAAGAGTTGGACGCTGTGGCACGAGGGTTGAGAGTTACGATGATTTTAGGTCTGTGTTTTCCTAAAAATAACGCCAATTTGCACATTGTACTCGTCATACGACATTAAAATGTATTTCGAAAATCTACCATCAATGCTCTTTATCTCCAAAACTAGAATCCACATAATTTCTGCACCAACAAGCTGCTGGATTTTCTCAAATTGTTTGTTGTATCTAGTAAAAAGGATAGTGGAGACATTGATTAGGCTAGATTCAGCTGGTGATATCAGGCTTCAATCAATGAAGAGCCCAACTGAGACTTTTTGTCCAGTTGCTCGATTTAACACAATTAATATGGAAGTGAGCATCATGCCCAATTACAATTTATACAGTATATGCTGACAGAGAGAGTACTTCCAGGGTTATGTATCCCAGCGGGTCGTTCGCTTTTCCTTTCCCATTTAAACAATGACTACTTGAATTCACAATGAGTCCACTGCGCATATAATTTGTTCAAAATACTATACAGGGTGGGCCAAAGTCAGTTGTCAACAAGTAGTTCCGTGAACTATACAGCCTATACAGCCTATTTTCATATATCTTACTTATGGTAATTGCCTCTATCAACATACACAATTTCAGTTCGATTGCTGTAATGGATTCGTAGATATTGAGAACTGTCTAAATATTTTGGATGGTCGCCATGTTGGATTTTTATATATGTAGGCCTTAGGGTCATGTACTATTAGATGAAGATTATTCTGTAGGTGTATTATTCAAACTTCAATCACATGACTAGGACACAAAAGAATAAAAGCAAGATTTTAAAATTTTGCACAGCTGCCATCTTGTGGTTAAGAAAATAATTGAAATAAATTAGATGCCAGTAAATTACGATTTGTCTAAGCATTTACCGTTTAGAACTGTCTAAATATTTCGGATGGTTGCCATGTCGGATTTTAATATATGTAAGCAATAGAGTTATGAAATATTAGATGACGATTATTGTGTAGGTTCATTATTCAAACGTTTACTTATATTGCATGATTAGGACACAAGAAATAAAAACGTAATTTTAAAATTTCGCCCAGCCGGCATCTTGAGGTTATGTAAACAATTGAACTAAATTATATGTCAGTGCATTACCATGTGTACAACCATTTGCTGTACCAAGTTTCACTGCGTTCGGATGGTTAAATCTCGAGAAAAGTCTATTTAAATGTCTCTTCTTCGCTTGGCCGCCATGTTCGTTTTGTAGTTAATAGATTGATGAACTTCTAGTAGTGCTCTTTATCACGGTGCAAAATTTCAGGGTGATATCAGTAATAGTTTCGGAGATATACAATGCCGGTGAAATATTTCTCACAGCCGCCATCTTGAGGTTATGTAAACGATTGAACTAAATTAGTTGCCAATGCATTACAATGTGTATAAACATTTGCCGTACCAAGTTTCACTGAGTTTGGATTGTAAAATCGCGAGAAAAGTCTATTTAAATATTTCAACTTCGCTCAGCCACCATGTTCGTTTTGTAGTTTAACAGGTTTTCTAAAGTCTCATATATGGTCTTCTAGTAGTGTCCTCTATCACCGTACAAAATTCCAGGGTGATATCATTAATAGGTTCGTAGATATAGAATGCCGGTGAAATATTTCGCACAGTCGCCTTGTTGGATTGGTGAGACTTAATAAAATTTGAAGGGCACGGTCGGGGTCGGCCGAAATAGTACTATGACCTTCATTGAATTCTCTCCAACCGTTTGGAAGTTATTAGTGGGGGTGGGGGGCACACACGGACGCACACACATACACACACACTGGGACAAAAGGTGATCTCATAAGCCTCATTTTTTTCGTAGATGAAAGTAGGCTAAAAATGAGTTTGGTGCTATAATACTAAACAAATGAAAATACAAATTTATTATCAACAGACATACATGTCAGGTTCAATGAACCTACAAAAGATGATCAAAACTTAAAAAGATTCTCAAAGTAGTTTCCATGATTTTCTAAGCAAACAGTGCATCTTTTCAACACTGATTACAAATTTTGTCTCAATCCTACCAGGACTGGAGGTTTTCAAATTCTGATAGGATTCGTGCCTTCAAATACTCATCATGAATCTTGAGGAAATAAACCTCATTTTTTAGTATTCCCCAGACTGAAAACTCCATAGATATGATATCTAGGAATCGTGGGGACCATTCATTAGTATCCCATCTGCCAATCCATTCATCAAGGGTTTCATTTAGAAAGTCTCTCACAATAATTCCATAATGCATGGGTGCCCCGTCTTGTTGCCATATGAATTTTTCCTAAACCGGCTGTAGATGTTAATGAAGTAGACTATTTTCCAGTACTAACAACACTTTTTAAGTGTATCTAGGTAGTTCACAGAATTGAAATTACCGGTATTGTTCAAAAAATAAGGCCCGATTAGCCCACTGCTGAAAATCCCTGACCATACACTCAAGCTAGGGGAGTTTAACTCACTATCCATCGCCACGTGGGGATTGCTGAATCCCAGCAATTACAGTTGTCTGTTCACTGTGCCATTCACCTTCAGTCGCTTCGTCACTCCAAACAATGCTTATGTAAAAGTTGGGATTGGTTTCTTGTCGGATCGTGTACAACTCGCAGAATTGCATACGCCTGTCCAGATCATCTTCCTTTAGGCCTTGAGGTAAAGTTGGTATATATGGTCTCGATTTCAGCTGTTTCTGCATCCTTTGTTGGCTTGTTCTTCTATTCCATTTCCTTGGGCGCTTTTCTTTGAGATTTCGTTGGTGATTGCACAAAACATAGCGCAACAACATTAAGATTTTCGTCTGTAGTAAAAAGACTTAAGCCTACTTGAACAAGGAAGCTCTGCCACCGCTCTAGTCTGTTCAAATCTTAAATTTAATTTGCAAATCACAAACATCACTCTAATTATAGTCATGTTTTCATACAAAACAAATACACACTGATTTGTAGTTTCTATTCATTGTTTCTTAGATGACATAACATAACCTCGAACTCCTAGTGTCAACTGACTTATTGGTACTACGCATTAGTAAAATTCACAACTGAGTACCACTTTGTTAGGCAAAACAGTCTGAGGATTGCTAGCGAGAACTTACTTATGGCCCACACTGTATTTCACTCTTACCTTTTATTCGAAGATACTGTATAACAGCCATAGTACTTGTTAAAGGCATTGAATATTCCTGTTATTGTATTGTAGACGTTGTCATTTTTAGTCCATTTCTCATACATGCAGGAACTGAACAATTTAAATAATAACCCTCATCAAAAATAAACTTCTGGGAAATGCTTGCCTTTGTTAGATTGTCTGAAAGAGAGGAAACTTAACAACATCTTGCTTTCAGTGGCATTGTAATGAATATGTTCCAGAGATTCCAAATGGCAGCAGAAGATGTGAAGAAGCTGGCCAAAAATCCCGCAGATGATGAACTCTTTAGTAAATTTTATGGAATATGTTCGTCAACTTTAGCAACATCTATATATATATATATATATATATATATATATATATATATATATAAATCAATGTTACGTGATAGTTTGTGGGTCTGTGTGTGGGTCTGTCTGTGTGTATGTCTCCTATGCGTTCATATACCATTCATTCGATTGCGATGAAACTTGGGTGAGATGTTGAGTACATTCCAAGGAAGGTTTCTGGCGTAGTAAATCCATTTTTCAACAGATAGCGCACGAGTAGATTCAACAAATGAGCAACGACGCGCGAAGTTTTTCAACAAAGTCCCGTATATGTCCATATACCATTCGTCCGATAGCGATGAAACTTGGGTGAGATGTTGTGTACATATACGTTAAGTTTTCCAACTTAGTAAATACATTTCACAGTAGATAGCGCACGAGTAGATTCAACAAATGAGTGACGACACGCAAAGCGTTTCAAACAAAGTCCCGTATGCATGCATATACCATTCGTCCGATAGCTATGAAACTTGGGTGAGATATTGAGTACACTCTAAGGAAGGATTCCGGCTTAGTATATCCACTTTACAATAGGTAGCACACGAGTAGAGTGCCACGTGCCGATCAGATCGGCTCTCGCTGCTCGCGCCAAATGTGCCAAAGCCGATTGAATCGGCGCGCTGTTTATCTTAATTTGCAGATTTCTCTAGGCATATGTCCGTGATTACTTCATACTGCTGGAAAGGTGAGGTTCCAGGCTTGCCTGTGAGGTGTTTGCTTTTTTCCTTCGAAGTCCGTTACGCGATAGGATTGAGTTTGTATTCACGCCCTCCCTTAGCGCTCCCCCAATCACGCACGTTCCCGCCAAAATTGTGGTGCAGTTGTTTTCTTCTTGTTGACGTTTTCTGCCTACAGATGTATATAAGAGCTTTATATAGCTGGAAACGTAATATTTCTTCGAATATGTCTCTTACGTGACCTTAATTTAGACTCAAAATTGATTTTTTTTAATGAAAAATTGAAAATCTTTCAGACTAACCTCCATTATAAAGGTTTAGATGCAGTATTTACTTTTATGAACATAATGTATGAACGAATGGGGTATTGCTTATAATGCAAAGCAAAAATAATGATTCTATCGTTGAAAATGGGGTATTAATGATTTCTTTTCCAATAGTCTGCATGATCATTGAAAATAGCTTGGCATTCTTGGCAAGTATTTCAGGAAATGGCTTGGCACTAAGAGGGTTCAACAAATGAGCGGCGACACGCGAAGCGTTTCAACAAAGTCCCGAATGTGTTCATATACCATTCGTCCGTTAGCAATGAAACTTGGGTGAGATGTTTTGTACACTTACGTGAAGGTTTCCAACTTAGTAAATACATTTCACAGTAGATAGCGCACGATTAGATTCAACAAATGTGTGACGACACGCAAAGCGTTTCAAAAAAGTCCCGTATGCATTCATATACCATTCGTCCGATAGCTATGAAACTTGGGTTAGATGTTGTGTACACTTCAGGGAAGGGTTCTGGCTTAGTAAATCCACTTTACAATAGGCAGCGCACGAGTAGATTAAACAAATGAGCTACGACGCGCGAAGCGTTTCAACAAAGCCACGAATGCGTTCATATACCATTCGTCCGATAGCGATGCAACTTGGGTGAGATGTTGTGTACACTCCAGGGAAGGTGCCTAGCCTAGAAAATCTACTTTACAATAGGCAGCGCACGATTAGATTCAACAAATGAGCTACGACGCGCGTAGCGTTTCAACAAAGTGCCGTATAAGGTCATATACCATTCGTCCGATAGCGACGAAACTTGGGTGACATGTTGTGTGCACTCCAGGAAAGGTTTCTGGCTTAGTAAATCCATTTTACAATTGGTAGCGCACGAGTAGATTCAACAAATGAGCGACGACGCGCAAAGCGTTTCAACAAAGTCCCGTATGCGTTCATATACGATTCGTCCGATAGCGATGAAACTTGGGTGAGATATTGAGTACACTCTACGGAAGGATTCTGGCTTAGCCAATCCACTTTACAATAGGTAGCGCACGAGTAGATACAACGAATGAGCGACGACGCCCGAAGCGTTTCATCAAAGTCCCGTTTGCGTTCATATAACATTCGTCCGATAGCGATGAAAATTGGGTGAGATGTTGAGTACACTCCAAAGAAGGTTTCTGACTTAGTAAATCCATTTTACAATAGGCAGCGCGCGAGTAGATTCAACAAGTGAGTGACGGCTCACTAATCGTTTCAACAAAGTCCCGTACGCGTTCATATAGGCCTACCATTCGTCCGATAGCGATGAAACTTGGCTGAGATGTTGTGTACAGTCCAGGGAAGGTTCCTGGCTTAGTAAATCCATTCTACAATAGGTAGCGCACGAGTAGATTCAAGAAATGTGTGACGGCGAGTGAATCATATAAATAAAATCCCTTATGTGTTAATAAAATTATTCTATCCTGTAAGAAGGGTCATGAGACCAAGCACTCCAGACTTGGAACACGCATGGTTTTCTGCGATCCCATGTTTAATTCCAAGGGAATTTTGGGACGGTACCATCTAATAGGCCACATAGTTTTCTTCCAAAACTTTGCCTAGTATCAAGCATTTCATCTTTCATAAGAATGGTGTAAGGAGGGCATCCAGCCGTATAAACTACTGCCACATAGAAATGCATCCCCAACCCCACAGAAACGGGATAATATCTACAAACAGGGTACCCAGGTGGTAACATATTGAGGTGCAGATGATCATGATGTTCCACTCCTTGAAACAAAAGTCTCCACTAGGTGGCAAGATTAATACATTTCTTAAAATCCAGTATAAAGAAAGATTAATAAATTTCTTCAAATCGAGTAGGCCTAAGGCTTTTTTCTTTTGAGAATCTATCGTACCGGTATATTAAATTTTCTGTTCAGCTGCGGAAATCAGCTGTCCAGCTCCAGATCATTAACCCTCAGAGGGCGGAATTTAATATATTAAATCGCAAGACAGGTTACCCTCGAGCGGAATTTAATATATTATATGGTCAGAGATCTGCCGATACTGGCGCAAGTGGTGCGCTAAATACTCAACAGATGGCTGTAAACTACACTTTTAGGTCTGGCCTAACAGGGAAGCCCTGAATTGTGTGGTGTTATCTCCCTGCTAGCTTCTCACAAGCTATGAGTGATTAGTGTTCAGTTGAGCTTGCGTCGCGTGTTCTAAGAACGCCGTTTTGTGATTTATATAACTTAGTTATTTTGCGACGTGTGCAGTAAACAGGGTCACTAAGCAAGAGAGTGCTTCAATTTTGGACTTCACGGATGTAGAATGTGATTTTTCATTTGTCGAGTCCAAAGATGGATATTCAAGTAGTGTCGCTTATGCCCTTTATGCATTAAAACATTTCGATAATATCCAACGCACTTCTGAGTCGGAGTACATCCAATAATCAAGGTATGCCATTAATATTACGTACACCTATTAAACCTAACATTACTACAGTTTACCACAACATATGGGTTCTTCAACATAATTATTCATCAAACAAAACCTTAACAAGTTCAGATTCAACGCTACAATGAGAATTCTACTCACAAATAAGATTCTTATACCAAATAATCCTTGTATTCTAGAATGTATTTGCAAGTTGTAAGAATTATTTATTGTTGTATTGAATGATTTATTTTGCTTAGTTATTGTAATTTGCCACGATGGACAGCGTCCACATTTGCAAATAGATATATGTATGTATTCCTTCAACACCTGACCAAAATATGCTGATGTTCTGCACAGTTAACGACAGCCCAGAATTGCTTAGCACTAACATTACAATTACACCCCACATCATTTTCCTTGCAGTACGGTTCTTTAACATTTTACATGCCATCCTGTATGTTTGAATCCATTAATAGTGTAAACCAGAAACAAACTGAATTTGGAGATAACACAATTCAACAGGGGAAAATGTTTATTTCTTTGATAGGCCTACTAAAAAATGCCAACAATTTCCTGATTGAGAAAGCCAAAATAAAGTCCATTTTCAGGGCATTGAATGGCCTCCATGATCCTTGAGAAAGTTTTGGAGGCATCTGGCCATATTTCAGCACCAGGTCATCCATTACATCTTGAAGATTATCCCATTCCTGTGTGGCAGCTGGCATAAGATTCCATGGGGTCTGTGGCTGGCAATTATTAATTTTAGCAGTACCTGAAAGATGTGAAGGTTATCATACAATCAGCTTTATCAATCATGCTTCAAAGATCCTGACAAAAATAATTTACAAGAAGATGGAACGTAGATTGAAACCAAGTTGGGTGAAGACTAGTTTTGTTTCAGGGGAAACGTAGGACAAGGGAAGTTTTACAAGGGTAGTTGACTGTAGGCTTTCGCGACTTGTGTCTAGTTTACCATTTAGGCTTACAGGATGGAGCTGCGACGTCAATTTAGATGATGTAGTTCAAGCAGGCACGTCTGGCTGGCAATAACTGTCAGTTTGAGGAGTTTGAGTATGGACACCAACTCGTACCCATCCATGATTAAGACTGCTGCAATGACAGCCGAAATTTCGGGAAACAATCACCGACACACGACGCGGCTCCATCCTGTAAGTCTAGATGATAAAAGTTGTACTAAGTCTTCTAAGGCTGATCTTGGAAGGTAGAATAATGAAAGATAAGAGAACATTCATGGCACTTGTAGACTTAGAAGAGGCTTTCTGACAACGTTGATTGGAGAAAATTGTTTGACATTTTGAATAGGATTGGAAAAATACAGGGATAAAAGGGTGATCTACAACCTATACAGAAACCAGGTGGCAATTATTAGGCTGGTATTCAGAAATGTGTAAGGCAAGGCTGCAACTTATCACCCATACTTTTCAATCTCTACACTGAACAAGCAATCAAGGAAATGAGAGAGACATTTAAAGCAGGCGTGAAGGTTCAAGGTGAAATAATTTCAAAATTGAGATTTGCTGATGACATTGTCATCTTACCTGATTCATCACAGGATATCAATGAGTTTCTAATTGTACGGACTCAGTCATGAAGAAAGAATTCATGATGAAAATCAATAAATGTGAAACGAAAATAATGGAATGCAGCCGAAAGAAATCAGAAACTCCTATTGACATCAAATTGCATGGTAAAATGCTGAAGGAATTATGAGAGTTTCTCTACTTGGGAAGCAAAATAACCAGTGATGGAAAAAGCAAGTAGGTTGACACAGGCAAGGAAAGCTTTTCTACACTAAACAAATCTGTGGACATATTTAGATTTAGGTACCGTATTAGAAAGTTATTTTAGAAAGACTTTGTCTCTATGGAAGCGAAACTTGGACAGTTGGAGATGCAGAAAAGAGGACAATAAAGGAATTTGAAATGTACTGTTACTGGATAATGATGAAGATCAGATAGGTAGGTGGCATAACAAATGAAAGGGTAATAGACCAGGTGGGGAGGGAGAGAGGTTTCTGGCGACTGCTAATGAAGAGAAGAGATAGGTTGTTGGGGCATATAATAAGGCACCCAGGAATGGCAAACTTAATTTTGGAAGGAAGGGTCGAGGACAAGAACTGTAGTGGTAGACCAATGTTAGAATATATTAAAGGGATTGCCTCGGATATAGGATACTGTTCCGTTGGATGTGGGCTAGTGTGGGGCATCCCCCAATATCATGTATGATCTGAACATCAGGAAAAGCCACATACCGCGTGCTGCACATTACAAAAAACGTCAATCAAAAACTTCATGCTTCACTCACTGAGAGAATTCTTTCTTTCCTTGCACTCTGTTAAGGAATAAACACAATGCCCAATGAAAATGTGGAAAGGAAATAACACACACAGCTAGGTAACAACAAGCATCGTGCGGGAGGTCAGGAATGGGTGGGGTGCAAAGCCAAAGCCCCAGTTTCCCATTGCAGTGAGTTGAATGGTTTCTCCCGATGCACAGATAATAGGCAAGTCTGAACAGTTTACTCAGACACATGGGCACCTGTGACCCCTCGGAACTCCCTCCATAAGGTGGTTTTAGTGACAGTAGGGTTTCTACGAGTGGAAACACAGATCTATTGATCCCGCGCAGTGGTTATTTAGTGAGATCTGGCGGCTACAGTATGTGTCTGCTGGAACTTCGTCACACTTGAGAAATGTTATTTTGACTACAGCATGCCACATCAGCTACCTTAACTTGTGTCAAAATACCTTGTTGCATTAAAGTCACAATTCAAACTTGATATGCTGCTGAAAGCATTGCTATAACGTAAAGAACACGGGAAATTAGTATTCTCAACTGCAATCCTTGCAACTCATTAGCATCTCTACTAACTGGTGAGCTAATAAGCACTTCAACCGGTAAACAGATGAGGTAATGTGGATCAAATATCATAAACAAGAAGAAAATAGAACATTTTTTGGTTGGGTGTGACCATGAGTCAGTGTAAACAGCTGAATTTATAAATGATAAGAAACTGATTCTGATGAATGAAATGATTTCTATGTCTCTGAATGAGAAAGTGCTTTGAAAATGTCTGTTAGTTAGTCAGCTCGGAGGCTGGTCGGATCCTCAAAAAGTGCCACCATGGGTTACGTGGTCTAAAACCCACAAAAACCGAAGGGAGCACTATATTGAGGCGTACTAGGCAAGGTGAGTAGTGAGGTACGGTAGTTTGTCATTGCTTTCCTCACTGAGTCGATACGGCAGTACTAACCCTATGAGCAGAACCTTTCACTGCATCCGTAGTCACTCGGTGTGCCCCAAATGCCATTACTCAGCACCACCATACCTCAGTAATTATATTTTTAGAAGTATCAAATACGTTTACCTCATATTTGAGGGCACACCCGTGGGGAGAGGCTATATTAAGCTGGAAAATGGTATGAACCCAATAGGTAGACTATAAGTATGAAATCTGATCTAGTACCCTCTTAGCCATAAAGAAGTATGGAAAGTGAATCATTTGTTTGCTTATGTTTTTGATTGCAGCTTTTCACTATGTGTGCAGCCCAAGGAAATCATGATATAGTCAGTCGGGAATGGGGGCAGTGGGTACCTCTCCAGTCCATACGAGTTCAGCCCAGACGAGGCTTCACATGCCCTGTCTGTGAAAATGTGTCTTGTCAAACAAGAGAACATTGGGATAGGCATGCATCAAAACCCACCCATGAGAGTCCATTCACCGGTGAGGACTAGGACGATGTAACTGCCGTTATGTATGCAGTTCCACACCGTGGGAGACCAACTCGTCGTAACGATGCATACCCTGTTACCTATGAACGTAGAATAATGTTTGAAAATTGGCTAAATCCTTGGCAAGGTATACCGGTCGAATCTCTGGAGGAACTGAACTATATCACTACTGTCATAATGTCTGGTAACATTGCACTAAAAAATTACTATGATGTATTCCTCCATACAATGCTGTATTTAGAGGAGAGGAAACTCTATTCTTTTTTCCTAGTCTAGAATCTATAGCCTCTTACGACATTGTAGTATGCACTCTGATAACTGCGAGCAGAAAATAGACATCTTTGTTACACAAAATCTAGAGGTTTTAAATTAAAAAATCAAATTGGTAATATTGAACATTGTGGTATATTAATATCAGTGAAACCCAGAATAGAATCTTGCCACTTCTCCAACATTGTAGGAAATCTCTAGATTAAGGGTAGGCTACTTGCACATGAACATCATAGAAAATGCTCCAAATTTACTTATATTCATAATACTCCTACTACTGAACTTGAGAACGTACAAGGTTATACGTAATATTATAATTTCACTACATTTTTAGTATTATTTTAAATTCACAAGATCTAAGCATTTATTTTGGTTTATACCGATATCCTAACTCAGCTTTTATAATACTGGTATTCAATACATGCATGTGTTAATATAGAAGTACCGGTATAGTACATCTTGTACATTATCTCTTTACATTTCACGGGCACTTCACTGTTCCACAGCAGGTTTCTTACACTCTGGTAGGACAAATTTCACACTTCTGTTGATCTCTCTATCCAACATTGCATCTTGCATTAAAAATATTTCACTTCCCAGATATTCAAAGCATTCAACAACTTCAAGATTTTGGCCCCTTATATTAACAATTCCTTTTTCTTCACATTCTCCTCTTGTTATCACCACTGTCTTGCTCTTATCCACACTGATTTCCAAACCATATTTCTCAATATTATCATTTAAGGCCTCTAGTAGGATTTGAACTTCTATACTGTTTGCTCCCCAGATCACTATGTCATCTGAAAAAACAATATTGTCATGTCTCCTCTAAATACAGTATATTACGTATAAAACAACATTTCATATTTTTAATGATTTTCACATGTAATACCATACAAGTCTCCTTAATGCAGGCTGATTGGAACAAACAAATGAGTTTACATAAACATGCATTAACCACAAAGACATAAAGAAATTAGGCCTTCTAGTGGCTGAAAATACAAAACCTCTTAGGGCTATAGATACCACTTGTATAGCCTAATTGACTTAATTTTTGTATGTTTTAAGCTTCTTATTCAGTCTGTGTTTAGTGTGAGTTAAACAAACGCATAATAAACACGTTAAACAATTTGTCAGTTAAACTGGAACATCTCCTTAACTAGAAGCCGAGAACTGGTGCTTTTCACACATGCACACCTATTTAACTGATTTGTCAATAGAAGTTTTAGTCCAGTCAAAATAAACATTCGCCCTTGCATAAATTCCCAAGGAGCTGAATTTTTACATGAACGCTAGGGATACCATTATAATGAAATTGTGAAAAGTCCCCATCGATCCCATGTGTGCCAAATATTCTATGCAAGGTCAAAGTTCGCAAAAATGTTTTTGGATGTTTTAGCGAAACAGTTTTATGATAAAAATAGATCAGACGAAAATTGTAGATCATACAAACATTGTCCTTACACTTTTTCCCTTAAGATTCACCATTTCTGAGAAAAAGTTTTTCCCCATAATATGCACACGTTTCCACTTTTCCATTTGCCATAAAACCATACAACATCGACTTTTTGGAGTTGTTTCACTTTCATAATCAAAATATTCGACTTTGATTTTACTGTAACCTACTACACCATTATTTTGATAAACCTGTATTGGAACATGAGCTTTTGCGGCGAAATCTTTTGCTGAAGGAACTTCCTTTATTCGTGGTATATGCTCTTCTAGTAGGGGGGCTGCCAGTCCCACTCCGTAGAGGCGCTGAGCTTCTAACTGAACGGGAGTGGGTTCGATCCCCACCCAGGTAGTGGATATTAGAAACAAAACTACCACTTTTGGAAACGCAATTAGCCCTGGGGTTCACTCTGCCTAGACCATAAATGAATACCAGCTCAATTCCTGGGAGAAAAGACGGCCGGGCGTGGAGCTGACAACTCCATCCCATCTAGTGCCGATGTCACAGAAAGTGGAAGCCTCTACCTTCCACTACTCCAAGGGCCTCCATGGCCTGTACGGAGTTGGCTTTGCTTTTGCTTTTATAGGCTCTTCTAGTAAAATTGAACTTTTTTGGAGCAACATTTTGAATGATACCCATTATGTGAAGCGTATTATTACCGTCTAGTGTATTTATATTTATATCAGCATTGTCTGCAGCATATTGAATAAACGTGCCACTTTCTGGTGGTAAGATATGAGGTGGACGATGAAAAACTGTTGCTGCCTCGTACATCATAGATTCATTATAAGATGTGCACATACCAAAGGACGAAAAAAATTGTATGAGACGTTTTGAGGCAAACCGAAGATGAAGGAAAACTGAGAGACCCAATTGTTGCTCAAGGCCATATGGTCACATAAAATGAGGGACTGGGTTTGTTTTCAGTTCATATTCTCAGAATTATCATTCAATATTAATGTATTAGTGATGCAGACTAATAGTTTTACTTATATTATGCGTCCAGTGATGTACATAGGCAGCGTATTCAAGCATAGTATGGGGAATACAACTTCAGTAAATTTTAGAATCGCTTTTTCTCAGAAAGGGAAAAAGTGTAAGGACAATTTTTGTAGATAATTGCATGATCTACAATTTTTGTCTGATCTATTTTTATCATAAAACTAACCGTTTCGCTAAAACATCCAAAAACCTTATTTTTGCGAACTTTAAAATTGCATAAAATTTTTTGCACACATGGGATCGATGGGAACTTTTTACAATTTTATTATAATGGTATCCCTAACGTTCATGTAAAAATTCAGCTTCTTGGGAATGTATGCAAGTGTACCCCTATTTTTTGGGCTAACGTGACCGGGTTATTACCGTAGTTCTTCTTCAGGAGGGTGAAAGGTAATTCAGTGTGCAAATTGTGACTGAATATTCTGCTGAGTGTAAGGCCAGTGCATCTGAAAGAGGATTCTCTGGTACAGTGGAACCCCGCTAATCCAAACATCACAAATCTGAAATTTTTTGATAATCTCAGCAGAATCCCATTGCTTTGAAAAGAAAAGATTAAATCATAACAGGAAACTTCAACATGATTATCTATGGCATTTAGCAGAAAAGTTGACCTGCTCACCAGCCTGCCATGGAGTATGACAACGAAGAGGACGTGTGATTTTGTTGTTTTATAGTTTAGGGAAACAGCTTTTTGTATATATTAGCTTTAGTAGTTTTGCTTTGTTAATCACGCAAATTGTAAATATATTTTTTTATTTCTAAACATAAAATTTTGTAAATATAGGAAACAACCTACGCCCCTTGCTCTTAAAATCCCTGTACTGCCTTATATTTTCTATTTTATTTTGACCGTGTTTGAAACTGAAAATTATAAAATTATAAATGTTACGTGCAAGTGCCCGTCCCAAAAGTTTTCAAACATGTATTTACCCCTGGATGCTCTTGACATTTTTGAAACTACCGCTTCGTCGCTTGGCTCCGCCTGTGACCACGAGATGGTAGCTGCTGTCGGACTTTGGAAGTCTGGACTTGGTTCCTGCTTCTCTCCAATAGAATGCGTTGGTTGTACCTTATTAAAACCTCATCCAATTCCAGTCTTGTGTGAAGGCAATTATAATTCTACAGCATAAACAAAAGAATATTTATATTCATTATACCGCCAAATTATGTACTTAATTATGACATTGTTGATTGAGGTGTCAAGCCGTGATTGGACAATAAATTTTACATGAATGCAGTTCGGCATTTGACACGCTTTTTTTTTCTCCGCCATCTTGTGGAGTCCATGGACTAGCTGTTTTGTAAACAAGAAGCCGGCCGCTGGTGTGAAAGAAAATCTCTCTGTGTGCTAGGGGGCTTTCCCCCTGGCTTTTACCAAAATTGAATACATATTCAACTAAGAAACGCCTGTGCTATATAAGAATTTAAGTTCTTCCTTTCGCCTGGACGATGAACGTGATGGAGAATCGCAACTGGATGCGAACGAGTGCTGTCATCTAAACGACGCATGTGCCGGGTTAGCCAGTTTTGAAGCACATGTAGTGCCGTACAGAATTTAAAAATTAGGTGTTAATTAATTTATTATTAGTGTGTCTCCACTGCGAAGGATGAAAGGTACGTTATCATTTGATGTTTTTTTTATATTATTGTTATGGAGCTCCGATATCATCTTATAGTAATCTTTTAATTCTGTTCCTTATTTGTTTTATAGGCCTAATTTTATTTCTGTTTTAATAACGTTACCTGATTTATTTTACTTTTGTTATCTTTTCTTCGTACCTTCTGGAGGCACATTTCTAGTTTATTTTACGTTTAAATTATTATTAATTTTCTTTTGCCAATCTTAGGATTGATATAGTATTCAATTTAATTTAGTCATGATCCGTTGCCTTTCACTGTTGTAATAGTATTTAGACATAATTGTTTTCCTCCGTCCATTTCCTTCTGCTGATGTTAAAATTTAATTTTACTAATTGTTTGCCGTAGTTTCGATCAGGCATGCGGCCCCTTGTTTTGAGTGGCCATGTTTGTTTTTTGTTTTAACGAGCTGCATTATGGTCTCGAGGGCAGTCAATTGGCGCCTACCGCGAAGCTCAAACGTGTTGTGTTAACTTAATATTTGTTTTTTTAATTTTACCGAGTTGGTTTTAACCTTATGTTTTTTGGTGAATGTTCTTGTGTTTTTCTTAGTCTCTAATATCGGGAATTTCTTAATTGGTCATATTTTATTTAATTTAATTTAATTTAATTTTAATCCTGTCGTTTTTTTTTTTTTTTTTTGGGCGTGTCATGGTCCTCCGCATGTTTGATCGATATTGCATTGCCTTGTAAATTACCAAGCCCGTTATCATTTAATTATGCTTATATATATAATTTATTTTAACTTTTGGGCTTGAACATTTTAATTTAAGTCTTTTCTTTGTTGGTCTTGCAAGCAAGCATGTTAAGCGGTCTCTTGCATTCCTTGTAAGTTATTCTGGTTCATGCATGTTCTCTTTCTGGTGGAGGTGTTCCTTATATTTTAACATTAAATTTTACATAAAATTTTAATCTTCTGTTGTGGCATTATTTCACCGGCAGCAGTTCTGTCGGTTAGTGGGGGGTGTCTGTTGAATAGCCTGTGCGTTGTCCCCTTCTCCATCTTCCTTCCACTCCTTTTGAGCTCTGCTATTGGGACATGTCTTCTGGAGGTGATTTTGCTGCGGAAGCGACCCGGACCTCTGAAACAAGGTAAGTTGGGCCCCATTTCAGGTAGCAGTCATTCCTGGTGTCGCAGTGGTGAAGCAGAGCGTTGGTTATCGAGTTACCGACGTGCTGCTGGCCATGCGGCGGTGTTCTTTCCAGGTGGAGCAGTATCCCAAAAATCGAGGCATGGTTACCCAACTCGACCACTTGCTTTAAAAATTGTACGACTTGGGCAACGTCATCAAGGTTGAAATGCATTAACTTAGTTAAGAAACTAGAAATAGGATGAGGAATCGACCCATAATTAACGGTAGGCGAGAATGTAGCATTAGGAAAAGAGACATTGTTACCAGGGCAGCCCGCTCGCACACGCTCTACAGGCGACAAAACATTTATATTACTAGAGAAAGAACTGGGATGCAATGGGTCGGCAGGACCCAGGAAATCATTAGGTGACCTAACATGAGAAGAATGACCGTATGCAGGATTAAGTGGTATGGACGAGCCAGCGCCAGGCAACAGAGGGGCAGGCAAACTACTACTGGTAATCGATCCCAAAACCTCAGACCTAGTAAACAGAGGTGATTCACGTTCAACCCCAGAAGAACTCTCCAAATTCACAAGGTTATCTCTTAAGTCAATTAAATCGAAAACACTATTGTTGTCGGCCATTTTGGAAAACACAGAATGCAGACAGCCAATTTAGAAGGAAACAAATTTCAGGAATTACAAGGACAGTTTACACTTTCACAACAGTACCACATCCAGCAATTGCCAACACCAAAGATTAGGCTGACACTCGAACACAGCCACCCTACTACACAAAATCATGCACAATGCTGCCCAGAACTGCATACGTCACCGCCTGCTTGGCTCGGGAACAGGGAGCTAAATTACAAAAATAGGCACAAAACATCAGGCCACAAGCTTCTGACAGGGCTCCAGGACTCCTTCACTCGAAGCATGTGGGCTATCAGAACATTAAAAAATCCCATTTCCCATGCCAAGAACACATGTCAGTCACTCACCGAGCTTCATCTTCAGTGGGGATGTTGCACACAAACAGGGTAAAATACAGCAGCAAACGCCTCGCTTCAAAACAGGTCACTTACATACAGCATATGGATATCCAGAGGCAAACATGAAATAAAACAAATGACAAGGATTAGCAAAACATAACATCAAGTGCACTGGCCTGACAAAATCCACCAACAACTGCCCCATCAGCACTAGAGGGGTCCATAAAACAGCCTGCGGGCACTGGGGAGGGGATAGTTACGGAAGTGAACTCGAGCGCGGTCTGCTACCACTGCTCCACCTGGAAAGAACACCGCCGCATGGCCAGCAGCACGTCGGTAACTCGATAACCAACGCTCTGATTCACCACTGCGACGCCAGGAATGACTGCTACATGAAATGGGGCCCAACTTACCTTGTTTCAGAGGTCCGGGTCGCTTCCGCAGCAAAATCACCTCCAGAAGACATGTCCCAATAGCAGAGCTCAAAAGGAGTGGAAGGAAGATGGAGAAGGGGACAACGCACAGGCTATTCAACAGACAGCCCCCACTAACCGACAGAACTGCTGCCGGTGAAATAATGCCACAACAGAAGATTAAAATTTAATGTTAAAATATAAGGAACACCTCCACCAGAAAGAGAACATGCATGAACCAGAATAACTTACAAGGAATGCAAGAGACCGCTTAACATGCTTGCTTGCAAGACCAACAAAGAAAAGACTTAAATTAAAATGTTCAAGCCCAAAAGGTAAAATAAATTATATATATAAGCATAATTAAATGATAACGGGCTTGGTAATTTACAAGGCAATGCAATATCGATCAAACATGCGGAGGGCCATGCCACGCCCAAAAAAAAAACGACAGGATTAAAATTAAATTAAATTAAATTAAATAAAATATGACCAATTAAGAAATTCCCGATATTAGAGACTAAGAAAAACACAAGAACATTCACCAAAAAACATAAGGTAAACCAACACGGTAAAATTAAAAAAACAAATATTAAGTTAACACAACACGTTTGAGCTTCGCGGTAGGCGCCAATTGACTGCCCTCGAGACCATAATGCAGCTCGTTAAAACAAAAAACAAACATGGCCACTCAAAACAAGGGGCCGCATGCCTGATAGAAACTACGGCAAACAATTAGTAAAATTAAATTTTAACATCAGCAGAAGGAAATGGACGGAGGAAAACAATTATGTCTAAATACTATTACAACAGTGAAAGGCAACGGATCATGAATAAATTAAATTGAATACTATATCAATCCTAAGATTGGCAAAAGAAAATTAATAATAATTTAAACGTAAAATAAACTAGAAATGTGTCTCCAGAAGGTACGAAGAAAAGATAACAAAAGTAAAATAAATCAGGTAACGTTATTAAAACAGAAATAAAATTAGGCCTATAAAACAAATAAGGAACAGAATTAAAAGATTACTATAAGATGATATCGGAGCTCCATAGCAATAATATAAAAAAAACATCAAATGATAACGTACCTTTCATCCTTCTCAGTGGAGACACACTAATAATAAATTAATTAACACATAATTTTTTAATTCTGTACGGCACTACATGTGGTTCAAAACTGGCTAACCCGGCACATGCGTCGTTTAGATGACAGCACTCGTTCGCATCCAGTTGCGATTCTCCATCACGTTCATCGTCCAGGCGAAAGGAAGAACTTAAATTCTTATATAGCACAGGCGTTTCTTAGTTGAATATGTATTCAATTTTGGTAAAAGCCAGGGGGCAAGCCCCCTAGCACACAGAGAGATTTTCTTTCACACCAGCGGCCGGCTTCTTGTTTACAAAACAGCTAGTCCATGGACTCCACAAGATGGTGGAGAAAAAAAAGCGTGTCAAATGCCGAACTGCATTCATGTAAAATTTATTGTCCAATCACGGCTTGACACCTCAATCAACAATGTCATAATTAAGTACATAATTTGGCGGTATCATGAATATAAATATTCTTTTGTTTATGCTGTAGAATTATAATTGCCTTCACACAAGACTGGAATTGGATGAGGTTTTAATAAGGTACAACCAACGCATTCTATTGGAGAGAAGCAGGAACCAAGTCCAGACTTCCAAAGTCCGACAGCAGCTACCATCTCGTGGTCACAGGCGGAGCCAAGCGACGAAGCGGTAGTTTCAAAAATGTCAAGAGCTGCATCCAGGGGTAAATACATGTTTGAAAACTTTTGGGACGGGCACTTGCACGTAACAATAAATATTTCTTTTTCATTACAAGGCTGTATAAATATGTTATTTGTTTTTTTTGTACATTTAATGATTAGTATTTATTTTCTAGTTATTGTAAATAGTAAATTGTTAACTGTAAGTTCTTTGCAAACAGAGAGAGAGACTGCACCACTGCAATAGCGAATACTCTCATTAAGACCTTTTTAAAACTTAAAATGCCATGTTTTTTCAAGCTTGATCCAGAGCATTAATAGGTACATCACCACGCTGCAAACGTTGATCCAGCTTTGTTCCAGGACCGCAGTATGGTGGTTGTGTTTGCTCCCAAAGACATGTATGTAAGCGGGGATGTATGACTAGAGTGAAAGAGAGAGAACACGAGTACGTAACATTTGTCGTTAGACCACAGCAAACACGGTGAAGGAGGGTGGGGAATTATAGCTTATAAAAATTTATATAGTATTTTTGTTTCGAATCTTTTCTTTGAATGTGGTGGTAGAAAGACTTCATTTGTAAGACAGTATTACCTGTAGTGTATATTGTGACACTACGGTTTTGGAAACAGAGATAGAGACTTCACCACTGCAATAGCCAATACTCGCATCAAGACATTTTAAAACTTAAAATGTCGAGAAGTGTTGAGGAAAAATTAACTCTTTAAATATACAATATGGAAATGTATTAACAGCAAAATGAAAATGAGAAATGGAAATTTCAAATGTGTAATTTGCGAAATACAAATCTTGAAAATAAACTTTTTAAATATGCAAAGTGAAAATGTGTTAATAGCAAATTGAAAAATGAACTTTTCAATATCTGCAATGTGCAAAATACAAAACATGGAAATGAACTTTTTAACATATGCAAAGTGAAGATTGGAAATTTCAATGTGGAAAATTTGAAAACGAGAAATGCTTGACAACATTTTTTAAATAAAAATAAATTATGCTCTGGTAATACTGTTTTTATTTCACAACGAACAGGGCTTTACAAAAAAATACAAAAAACAAATTCCTTAATCCTTTTCTTTTCTTAATGTTCATGTCCACTCATCATTAACTTTCCTTTCATAGTACTGTCCCCGTTTACCCGGATAGTAGGCTGTCAGATATCCGCCCCCTCAATCGGATTGCCAACAATCAATCGCACCAGCTCAGCTACATCAATGAAAATGGCACTGACAGATACTACCGAGGTTTGAACACAGAAGTAACCAAGAAAAATTATTGTGGAACACACCAAAATAGACGGGGTTACATACTTACGCTTACTTACCTCTTATAAAATATCTCGGGGATTGGGTTGACAACAGGATCCTTAAAGTATGCTCTCACAATAACCTTCACCATGACATTTAAAAATGAACCAGACCGAAGACGAGAACTTTGAACTGTACAAGAGCTTTATTTTCAAATAAAGAGTATGATTTTCACAACTCAACAAAATAAACGTGGCTATCAGTAGCCTAAGTCAATCTGACTACGTCCTCCTAAAGGACTTGCAAATTTATCAAACAATATGTTAGCTCCCATGAGCTCGAAATACCGTAACATTTTATAACACATTTGGATTGGATGAGGAAGTCAGGGTACGACATATATAGAGCATTTGGTTTCCTTTTAATAAACATAACACCTTTATTAATAGGCACAAGGCCGGAGTATCGACCTCACCCGCTTGTAACCAGATGTCTGGCCAGCTGGTCTACTCCTCAACCTGGCTCACACCGGTCAAATGGGGCGCACTCCTCTCCCCACACTTGCGTAAGAATTCAGCTCCTTTTAAAGCTTTAAATGTCTACAAGACAACTCATACATATTGACGCAAATCTTTCAAATGCTTAACTTCCATCCCACTGGATTATTTTAACTATCCTTGAACTTGTTAAGTTATCATCCAAATGTTTAATCAGCATAGTTTAGAGTATCAAACACACTCTTAAATGTTTATAACAAAATCACATAAATTATTTATAACAATTAGAAATTGTTTATAATATTGTCGAAAATAATTACAAAAATTTTAAACACGCCTTTAACATTACTTTCGTTCCACATTATTGTCAAAGATATTTACATTTATTATTTACAATATCAACATTTAAATTATTTAAATTAATAATTTAAGAAATACATTGAACCACATGTTTTATCCGGTCGGTAAATTCATAATCGTGTTTAATATAATCGACCAATGAAGGTTAGTTATACATGTAAATGTCACAATCTGGTTTAATAAAGGTTGTAATAATTTTAATTATTTGTGACGGCAATCTTCATTCAAAATCTTATCTCAAATTCTTTCAAACTCTTGTTAATTATAACAGTAAATTCACTTGATTAATTTTCAACGAACTATGACAATACACTCTAGCGGAAAATACTTCGCTTACAAAATAATGCACAAACTGCATTCAAAATAGCCCAAAATTCATCATATATTAATCTATATGGCATTAAAACTTCCACCGAACTTACAAAACTTCCACAAATAATTCTTTATCATTATTAATTACAGTGGGAATCTCCTTCATTTATTTAAGGGCATTATACGTCAGCGACTTTCAACATGTCCGCTGCACTATCGATTATACATTCATAGTTCCACTTAAAAATTCTTATATCAATAATTGTTTCAAAACTGTTGTCATTTAAACTTCGTGGATTTCATTCATGAATCGAAATGAAATAAAAATTTGCCAATCACAAACAAATTTAATAGTGAATACGCTTATATACGCCTGTCTGGTCTATCAAAATTTAAGATTAACATCTTCAAAGAATTGTAGTATAAAAATACTATCATCAAACAAAGTGCGACTAACTGCAAAATAGTCGAATAGAATCCAATTAGACTGGGGAATGCAAACATCATTATATCAATCTCTATATGAGAAAAAACCTAACACAAGTTTCACGAATTTAATGCATTCAATAATTCATAATTAATGTTCATCTTTCACAAAATTGCCTAAGATGCAATGGTCGTTGATAATCGACGATAAATGTCTGTGTTGCAATCAATTCAAAGAACGACTAGTATTTCCAAGATCGTCGACAACGTACTGGATTTTAACGCTCTAAAATCATTTAAATGTTCTTCCTTCTTGATGATGACAGAAAACTGGTCAAAGTAATTAAACTGGGGTAGAATTACTTTAATAAAGTGACACGCTGTCTGAATTTAAATCTGCCATAAAAATCATTAACTTACAGTCAAATCGTGACTACACAAATAAGCAAATTACTGAAAAATCTAAATATCAGTCTCAACTGATTCAAAATCATTTAACTATGCCCATGACATAACCATGTCTTAATAAAACGTCGAAAAAGGTATAACTCATCAAGGTGTACTGAGAATAGGAATCTCAAACAAGAATATCGGGCAAAAATACATACATGAGGACAAAATATGGGAAAAATGGTTGCTCAAATATTGCTAAGAAACTCAAATACAATAAACGTTCACGACTACCTTATCTGCCGATTGACGTTCCAGAGGAAAATTCCCCAAAGAAGACTGTTGATGGATCCATTTCACCAAGTTAAAGCTGAGCTCCATCCTCGAAACCAGAAACAGCACCATCGAAGAATCGAACTGCTTCACGAAGACGAACGACATCCTTCCGGCAATAATCTTCTTTGTGAGTCGGGACAACCCTGACCTCTCTTGAAAAATCCCTGAAGTTCCAGTTGAAAATCGCCATGAAGTTTTTGTATAAATTTCCGAAGAAATATTCATATTCAGAAAGTATGAAATCATTTCTATTGCTGTTTGATAGTATTCAGCCTTTAATCACGAAACATGGGTGTAGATGGTTATTTACCACATGTTCGCTTGTATGGAATAGCAATTAGCGAAGTTCCATGTCGCTATCTTACTCCGTTGAAATATGTCCCAATTGCATTAAGTCCTTTAGCCTTCCATATGCTCTTCGGTTGTAGTATTAGAAGAACAAACTGCCTTATTAAATTGCTCCATTATATTGCAGTGTTGTGTTACAAAAGCAATCTGAAGTCTCCCTATTTCACTAGCCCTGTCAGCCGTAGCGTAGCGTCTGGCTATACAAAGTGTTTCTTCTGTGGCGAGAAAATCACTTTTGTCAGTCGTCTAATATTGTCAATAACTTCCAAAATACTTCCTCGAAATTGTTCAGCTTTTCTACAGTCCTTACTGTAGCAATGCACAAGAGAATTAGCTTATAGGCGACCGCTAACTGTTCACAGCTAATCTCGTAGAAGCGTTATAAGTGTCGTTTCAACTTCACCTAGATTTACTTCACAGTAAACCTGCACTGCTTGTATGTTCGACTAGTGGCTTCGCCACGCGTTACAAAGACGACTTTTTCACTAATAGTCCCACTCGACGTTTCACTGAAATGACTATTTGAAATCTCACAATTGAGAATGAGCGAATGAGGCTCCTCTCTTCTGCGCAAGGCCTTTTATGAACTTCATGAGGGGCGTATCTATCCCTTCCATCGCGTGTTACTACGTCATCGCTAGAAGTTCCAACTTCGTCAATACATGACGGATTTTCATAATTCAAAAACTGAAAATAAATTTCACCAAAATTCCAGATCAATGCCTTTACTGCAAATGGATTTCCACAATTCTGCATTCCAAAAAGTAATAAAAATACCATAGTTTCAGCAATCTCCGTCTTCCTAAGACTATCGTTCATTGGTTTAAGTCTCCCCTCCAATAGCATAATTTCTTCCTCAGCAGAATTCCACGTTTCTCGCGACTGCGTCGTACATCTTGGATCCTTCTCGAATAAAAGCTGACGTCACTGAGAATCTCAGCTCAAGTAGCCTGCTGGCATAACGTACTGCGTCATCCGTGCTTACGTCATGACTACCCACGTCATAACTATGACAGCCATAACTTTCGCTATAATTTCCAAAATAGCCACCGTGGTCTCTATATAATTCAATTACGGGGGCAGTACTAATCACAATAAGGGCTGCCAACCTCTCTCCCACTGAGGCATCACGTGCTATGAAATGTTGTTTAACTTTTTTCAATAACACTTTATCGCCACACGTCTTAATTGAAGCTGACTATGGCGATAAGAAATGTCATGTTCTTTCCAAGCTTTATCCAGAGCATTAATAGGTACATCACCACGCTGCAAACGTTGATCCAGCTTTGTTCCAGGACAGCAGTATCGGTGGCCAGGTAAGTGCATTTCAAAAGGTAATAAATGAATGACTTTGTCAATGACGCCTCGAGCGGTACAAGTCCGGCATATCCTTTTCAATCGGTGGCGAATATTTTTTGACCTTCCCCCTCTGTTGAGGATGTTGTTGTTGCTCTTTTCTCGACATGACAACCGTTGTACAGCTTTCACCGGAGCGGCTAACTGGTGAACCATGTCTTAATTCCCCGTACAAATACAAACCGATATAAAATAAGTGAATTAATTTACGTATTTCACAATCATAAAGCATACCTTTTTGATGTATAAGGATTACAACGCAACCAAGAACTATATTTTCCAACCACCCCGAGCCGAGAAAAAGTTACTTTACAAAAATGATAACAACTTTGTTTCTTGGACACACAACATTTGAAATTAATAAACCAGTTATACAACATTCCAATGTATATTGTGTTAAAATTTGGATTCGATCTGATCACGGGTTTGTGAGTTAATAATTCTTTAATGTGACGCATGGTTGAAACACGCTTAAAAAGGGCACTTTTTGTGTTTCAACTGCGATAAAAAATATTAAAATATAAATTAAAAATTCCAAACCTACATGAACTAACGTAAAATAGAACGACGAAAATGATGATGTTATTGGATTTTATGTACTGTAGGTCTATTTGTTACTTCACAAACAACCTACAAACTCGATTACACATAATATTTTGGTCGACAGTAGTCACATGGTTGGACATTGGATAATAGTTGACTCGTTTCCTGTGAATAATGAGACAATAGGCCGTGGTGTTTGGCGGGATATTGTCATGAGTTTCAAAATCTAGTCGGATGTCAATATTGGATGTCTTCACAGACTCTTCCAAGTAGGATCAATCATAGACCACCAGTGGCGCCCTTCCCTTAAACTCTCAGGGTGTCAACATGGGGCAATTCTCTTTTTGATAATATGACAACCTAAATTTAGTAAACATGTGGGCCAAACTTATTTTTTGAAAAATCCAAATTCAGTCTTTCAAATTCCCCGTTCAGGAAAATACGTATTGAACCCTTGCAAAGAAGCATATGAGACTCAGATTCGGGGCGTAACAGGTCATATTCGTAAGTTGCTGTCAGGGCGCTTCATTAACTTGCAGGGTAACATATAACAAAATAACATGCAGGAAAGAGTGAAGCCAGGGTTAAAACAACTGAATTTAATAACAAATCACCATATTTACACATAAACAATTAACAACAAAAACTCCCAACTGACTCCCGCTTAATAAAAATGCCAAACAAAAAATTGGGCGATATCTCTGGAGAGATTAATTACCTGGACCAAGTGTCCTTAAATAAAACGATACAAAATGACCATATAAGTGCGTACGCCGTTCTACATGCATCACGATGTGTACTTTGAATGCGTGATTCGTTATCATCCAGAATGACCCTTCAAACAACGAATCCGCATTTCCTAGAGCTAGACCGACACAAGGGAACACAACTACACTACTTAAATTAAACCGACACTTCCTAAATCTACTATAAACAAACACAAAATTTCCGTGTGAAATTGGACTTGAATTGCCGTAGCAACATTTACTGCCTAAAAACTTAGGACTTCTCACACAAATCAACACAAGTACATTAACACGTGACCAATAGAAAAATACTCAAATGACCGCTGTCACAATTTACAAATACTCTACCACTACACCACACGGGTGTGACAAACAACATTACATGAAATCGAGTCATCAACAAGGCAATAGGCAAACAGCCAACATTTACGTTAATCACAATATTCTTATCCATACAAGGTACAACAATCCGTTACACACATGGCGAACTCCCCAATTAATTATGGCTTAAAAATTAGCCATCACAATGAACAGGTTTGCTACATGAAAGCTTACAGGGTTCAGTCGGACAAAAAGGACTGCCTATCAAAATAAGTCACAGGCAAAACGGGCGGTTTGTGGAACTCTGCATGTCTGTCAACCCACGTGTCAATAACCTCGACCTCCCAGAACATGGGGTCGAACCTCGAAGAAATGTGCCCCAAAGCACAATAATACATGTGTGTCAGAAAAACATATGGACAAGAATCAGCAGTCTCCCAAGAGCACTCTGTCTTTCCATCAAAAAAATACACAGCAGCAAAATAATATAAGGGCGGTAGGACAACTACCCCCTCCTCACGTAGAATCAACACACACAAGACACATCAACACACACTTAATCACACGTATGGGTTGTGACAGACCCTGAAATAAAAGACACAAATAATATCCACATGCTGGCGCCATCGTTCCATGCCGTGACTATTCACCTGAAATGGACTCAAGAAAAATCTATCAAAATTAGAACGAAGGTGTTCTACAATTACTTTTAAGTTGGTGCACTCGGCTACCCTAACATGAATAATAACCTGTTCAGCAAAAAAAGTTTTACAATCATTTCCTCCCATTCCTATTTCAAATATTAACGTTAATAAAGCACCATTTATCGAATGTAACGGGTTCCGCAATTGCAAGGATAAAAATCACGCACGCACGCCGCGTACATTACACATGACTCAAGAAAAATCAAAATATCAACAAACACTTTGGCCACGCGCCAACGGACATTTAAACATATAGTGTCGGTACAAGAAAAACAGCTATTAAAACAAGAAAGAAAAACATGACTATTTACAAAGTTCCCCGGCCAAATCTAACTACATAATTGAAATAATCCAATTTTTAGTACATCACCGCTTCTGCATGTAGGACTAAGGACATCCTCCTCAACCCATTGCCCTATGGACAATTTAGCACTCCATAGTAGTCGCCTGCGTTGATTTCTTGAAGCTCATCCCAACTTCAAACCACGTGCTGATCATCTTGGTCTCGACTCCTTGGCAGAAAAGTTCAATGTTAAATATTTGCCTATCTATAATCGCTTGCAGGCTACTCAGTTCACCCACAATTGTCCTACTGCGATTAATAGCGAAGACTGGCCCTAATTATATCGCACATACGCACTATAAAAACACACATACAATACACACAATTTATACATAAAATATACATCTCGAGTCCGCGCCACTGGCTCGTTAACAAGTTCAAAATCCTGGCTGCACTCGCAGTCGCTATCTCGTCCGGTATTTCCGTCCCGTCTTGTGGACTTCGGTTCTGGTAAGCGCTAATTAGGGTGATACGATACTTCCCCCTTAAAGTTGAACTCGTCGTCTTTAAAAGAATGTTACAGTTTATCACGCGCTGGCGTGAAATGTTTAGGTCACACAATTTAGTTGATTTTAGAACAGAATGTATAATAGCTTTTAAAATTCGATACTGCAAACGCTGCGACTTTAGCTTCCCAGAGCTCATAAAATGAATTAGCTTCACTGATTTTAGAGCGTAAAAATCACATTTCGAACTGGCGTGGAGTATGCCTCTGAAGGCTCCACAAGAATAGTCTTAGATTGGCGTCAAAATCACACCTCAAACTGGCGTGGAGTATGCCTCTGAAGGCTCCACAAGAATAAACTTAGATAAATTCGAGCGTCAAAATCACACTTCAAACTGGCGTGGAGTGTGCCTCTGAAGGCTCCACACAATAAACTTCGATAAATTCGAGCGTCAAAATTCACACTTCAAACTGGCGTGGAGTATGCCTCTGAAGGCTCCACAAGAATAGACTTAGATAAATTCGAGCGTCAAAATTCACACTTCAAACTGGCGTGGAGTATGCCTCTGAAGGCCCCACAAGAATAGTACTTAGATTGGCGTCAGGCCAGACTATTTATGAGAAACTGACAAGGGCGGTGGGGTGGGGCGTAGTCGGATAAAAACTTCCAGAGTTTTTGTCTCACAAAGATGGGGCTAGTGTCATTCTTCTCCAAATAAATCCAACGTCTCAAATTACTCGAGCGGAGATTAATCCGTTCGGCGGTTCCTTAGATACACACTTCCGCGCGCTTTTTACTACTGACGCCGTCCACCTCGTGGTCACGGCTTGGTCTCTTGCGATTGGCTGATTCAATCGTATGTTCGTTGAGAGGACCTCGTGATTCTTCCTTTATGTCTCCAATTTTGGTACAGTAGTTGCACAATTTGGCCTTGAACTCGACTAATTCTGGCCGTCCCCCAGGAATAGCTACCAACTCAGCTTCTGTTGCAATCATTACGAAATGCTGGCCTCCCTAATATCCAAGTCGACTTCCTTATGTGCTGCCTGGGCCGTAGTAATAATAATAATAAATATGAATACTTATTTATCGTAGATCAATAAGGGTTCATTTATCCTCAGCAAGGTTTTGAAATTCGAAACAATTTATTGGTTTGGATTTCAAAAACAAAATCCACTGTAGTAACAACACATCTCTTTAAATCTCACTCAGCTGCTCGAGTGTATGCCCCTCTGACTCAATTAGTGTGCTCCCTTCTCGCTGGAATGTCATTCATATTTTCTCTAGGTCTCCCCCTTCTCCTCACGTAGTTGCCACTCCCGTCGTCTCAGCTGCTCGTTGTTTACAAACAAAGTGCGTACTCACGCGCTCCCCGTGGATTTGAGTGTTTGCTCTCAAAAAAAAATTTTTGGCAATACAGATCCTGCACATATCATCTTTCCTAATCATCAAATGGTTCCCTTCTGTAGTACGGTTTCAAATTGGCGCTATTAAAAACAGATTTTGCACCAGTGCTCACTTCTTCTAATCTGTAGGCATTGTTACCCAGATTCTTAATTACCCGGAACGGGCCAATGAATTTCGGACAGAACTTGGCGAAGACTTTGTTCTTAGGGTCGGAGATCGGTGGTCTACGAACCAGCACTAATTCTTGTTCTTGTAACTCTCGGTGAAACTTCTTTCCTCGGTACCGTCTCAGCCTTCGGTCCGCTTGGTTCCTCATGTGCTCCCTCGTTCGCTGGATTCGCAAATCATGCGCTAATAATGGATCCCTCGGGCAAGGAATGATCTTGTCCCAAGTTCTTTCCGGCAACCTGTTGTGGTGTACAATCAGTGGGACTTGACCCGTCGACTCGTGCTTAGTAGTGTTCATGCACATCTCAATTTCCCCTACTTTGTCTACCCATTTATTGTGTTCGTTAGGAATCATTACTCTGTAGTATTTAGCGACACAGCGAATTGTTCTTTCGCTCGGATTTCCACAAGGATGACGAATACTTGAAAATATGTGTTTTATTCCTAGGCTCTCCAAACCTTGCCTAAAAACATTGCTTGTGAAATAGGTACCGTGATCTGATAGAATGGATTCCGGCTTCCCAAGCATCGGAATGACTTTGTTCTTAATTCGACTAAGGACTTGTCTTGATGTCGTCTTCTGAATAGGACATAGCACGACCATCTTCGAAAATACATCGACACATACCAAGAGGTGTCGGCATCCACGCTTTCCTTTTACTAAAGGACCAAAGCAATCAATCGCGAGCATCTCGCATGGTTTCTGCGGTAATAGTGGTCTTGGAGGTTGTTTCAGAATAAAGTTGTTCGGCTTTGTGCGCAGACAAGCGTCACACGTTCTAATTACTTCAACAATGGTGAATCTCATCTTGGGCCAAGTAAAGGTCTCCCCTATCGTAGCTTCAGTCTTATCCGTGCCGATATGTGCTAGGCTCTCGTGAACATGCCAAGTTAATCCCCTCTGTAGTGATGCTGGAACTAAGATCCGCAGTTTAGTATGATGCTCATCCACGTACTTATGTAACAAGTTATTCAAGTAGTGAAATCTCGCTTGTTTAGCACTGGCTTCCCGGTACTCCGGTGAATTTGGTTGTAACTCCTTCCTATAGAATTTTATCATCATCATCATCCATGGGTCAGCTTCTTGCTCCTTCCGAATATCCTTCAATCTCGCCAAAAACTCACGAGCCTTAGGTGTCAAGGTAATATTGTGAACTTCCGCTGTTACTTCGTTTCCGTCCTCAGGGTTTCTACTCAAGGCATCTGGTATGACGTTCAATTTCCCAGGACAATGCTCTATTGTGATGTCAAACTGCTGTATGTAGATGGACCAGCGCGTAACTCTCTCACTTGCTATTGTTGTCTTAAATAAAAATGTCAGTGCATGGTGGTCGGTTCTAACAATGATGGAATAACCATAGATCATCTTGCGCCACTGTTGGAGAGAATATAGAATTGCTAGTAGCTCAAGTTCCGTAACTGTGTAGTTCCTCTCATGTTTCCGTAATTTACGACTCGTAAATGCCAAATAGGATTTCTTCTTGGGTTCTTCAGCGTCCTCTTGGTACAGCATAGCACCAATCCCAATTAACGAAGCATCTGCTTGAATGATAAATTGTTTCTCAAAATCCGGATATCCATGTTTCACACAGTTTTCCAATAAATCCTTCGTTGCTTTAAAAGACCTGTCGCACTCCTCGTTCCACGACCATCGATTCGCTTTCTTCAACATCTCCTGCATAGGCGCTACTGTTTCTGTGTAACCAGGGCAATTTTCTTTGAAGAAACCTGTCACTCCCAAAAATGCTCTAACATGTTTGACTTTGGTAGGTGTGGGAAATTTCTTAATAGCATCAATCTTGGCTGGATTAGGCCGCACGCCCTCGACATCAATTATATGTCCCAAATATAAAATTTCGCTCTGGCAAAAATGTGACTTTTTTAAGTTGATCTTGAAGTTCATGGTTCTCAGGTTGTCCAGCAGTTTATTTAAATTCATCAAGTGTTCTTCCATTGTCTCAGAAGCGATTAATATGTCATCAACATATCTCGTGGTGAAGTTCTTGACCTCCTCAGTCAGATTTCTATCGAGTGCTCTAATGAGTGCACATCCCGCAGTTTTCACGCCAAAGGGCATTCGACACCAGATATAACTTTGATTATCGAATAAAAATCCCGTCAACAGTTGGGATTTTTCTTCAAGTTCAAGATGGTGGAAACTATTCGTCAAATCAACACTTGAGTATATCTTCTTCCCACGGAAGCCTTTCAAAACATATTTGATCCTCGGTGCTTGGTCGTGCTCAACTAGCAGTTTGCTATTTAAAACTCGCGCGTCTAGGCATAGCCTAATTGATCCGTTTGGCTTGGTCACAGCCAATATTGCGTTCAGATAAGGAGTTGCAGCATTCCTTATCATGCCAGAATCTAATAAGTTAGTAATAATATCCTTCACCTGAGAAAAATGCTTCTCTGGGATCGGGTACAATTTACTTTTGAATGGGGTCCAATCTGTTACCTGCATCGCATATTGAAAATTTAAAACTTTCCCAGGTACGGTGTCAAAAGCTCCTTTATGTAATCTTAAAATTTCTTCCAATCTTCTTCTATCAGATTCCCCTACGATGGCTTCCTTAAGTCGCTCCTGAAGTAGAGTTTCGAATTTGGTTCCGCCCATTTCTTCTTCCGCCAAATGCACCCAAAGTTCCTGCGAAATATCTCGGCTGTCCATTTCTAGCACTGCTGTCTGGTTAACTTGCTCTCCCCTCAAGATCTTATCTCCGGCCTCATTAGTGCATTCCTCAATAACCCAAGTATTGGCCTCTCTCTCCAGCGGATTCTCTTCCATATTTAAACCCACATGATCCAATCTTTCTACTTGTTTGAAGCTTACAGTGTTGTTATGTAAATCAATTACAGCATGAAAATCGCAGATGAAGTTGGCTCCTAAAATTATATTGTAGTTCATCTTTGGAATAACAATGAATGTTTGTGAAAAAGTATGGTTCAATATTTCCAGATCTAGAAATGCTTGCTGTTTACAATTCATAGTTTTGTCAGGAATGACACCTCTGACTTTCATTAGCGGTACCGGCATAATAGGAACAGTCTGTTTTCTTGCTATTTCTTTTATCAAAATTTCAGTGACTAAGCTCACCTGGCTACCTGTATCAATCAAACATCTCACCCTCATACCTCCAATATGCGCGTAAATAATTGGTAGCTGTCTGATAACATTTTCACGGTTCTTCACCACTTCCTCCAGGCAGTCGTCTGGGAATGCTACCCACTCTTCTATGTTGGCCACTATCATCTCTTCTTGCTCCCTGGCGATCTCCGTTTTTAGCCTGTCTCCTTTCAGTTCATTTGGTTTTTTTTTTTATCCCGGGCCCCATTAGATGTGTTTCGCCGGTTATCATTCTGTCGCTCCTGTTGCCTCAGTAAACTCTCTGCTCCTTCTCCTTGATGGTTGTCTGGGCTCTGTCTGTTCGCCATGGCACGCCCCCACTTCTCCTTCTCCGCTTCTTCATTACTTAATCGATCCAAGTATTAACGGGATTCAATATATCGTTCGTCCCAGTTATTCCTATAATCTCCTCTGTTTTCTTGGCGATAGTCCCTGCCGTTACTCCATCTACCATCTCCATTTCTTTGGTAAGGTCTACCTTGTCTCTGGTTTCCCCTCCAATTCGTGTATTCCCGCTGGTACGTCCACTGATTATTTTGATTTTGGTTATTCTGATGATATCTCCCGCGGTTATTCTGATAATTCTGATTGTTGTTATGGAACTGGTTTCGGCCGTCAAAATCTTGTCTTCTTGGCGTGAACTGTGTCCCTGTGGACTGTGTCTTACTTTGGTTTCCCTGGCCGTGGTTATTTTGGAGTCCCTGAACTACCTCTGCCGTGTTGACACATTCCAAATTCCTTCTTCCTGTCTGTGGGCTTACCATACTCGTCTCATCTAAGTGTCTGAGTAATTCTTCGGCTTGGACTGCGGTCTGAATATTTCCTGCGACTAATAATTGTTGGATATGCATTGGGAGCTGTTTTCCGATGGTTAGAACCATATTCGGCTCGCTAGGCGGGTCATCAAAATCCCTGAATTTTACCAATTGCTGACTGAAGAATTCTGAAAAACGGGTTGGATGTGTACTATGGTATTTGCGCGTGTACAGGTCCATTCTTAACCCCTGTTGTAACGAAGGACTCCAAAACTTCTTCAAAAACGCCTCGCGGAATTGAGCCATGTCTGTAAACGTGTACTTGAAACTTAAAAACCAGGTCAGGCTAGGTCCTTCTAAAAATTTCTCCACCAGTCTTAATTGTTTCTCCGGGCCGATGTGTTGGTCATTAAAGTAGTCAGTTAATTGCCGTAGAAATGCTTTGGGAGTGGTTCCTGAATGTTCTTTAAACTTATCGGGCTTAAAATCATTACCCCGAATGACTTGGATGACTTGGGCTGGTGCCAAGTTCGGTTGCGGAGTTGAAGTCTCCCCCCTGTACTGCTGGAATGCATTAGTCGTTAGTCTGGGACTTTGACTCCGACTCGTGTCCTCAGCCAACTTCGAACCTGCCGGACTTCCAATACTTGTTTGCTTTTCCGGAATATTTTCGTTTGAAAATAATGTCGCATTCTCTAACGATCTAATCTCGTTTTTTATGATTAATTCTGAGTGTTCCTGTAATTTCGACTTCATATTTTCCTCCAGTGCCTGCATTCGCTTTAAAACTGCCAGCCTGTCTTCCTTACTCGCATGAGCCTGCTGGTCCCAATCTCGCCGGATCCTACTTTTTAAGCTATTTATTTTCTCCTCGTTCCTCTCCTGATTTTTCTCTAGCTCTTCACGTATCCGTTCCTGCGTTTTCACTAGTTGTTCTTCCAAATTATCCTGAGTTTTGACGAGTTGCTCCCCTACTTCTTGTCTTATGACCCCTTGTGCGTTTATTAGCTGGCCTTCCATCTCTTTTCTTATGATCTCTTGTGTTCTGCCTAATTGCTCCTCTAAATTTTCCCGCAGGTGTATCCGCTCGGTTTCAGCCTTAACTTCGACTTTATCTATTTCCTTTATTAATTCCAGCACGTTGTTATCTACCGAATTAATTTGCTGCTGTAGTTTCTCTTGTGTTTTCTTCACTCCCGCGGTGTTACTGACACATGCTGCCTCTATCTGCTTGAGTTTATCTGCCACCATATCGTCAAATTGTACTAATTTGTTATCAAATTTCGCCTCCAATTTCTTCATTTCGCCTAACTGTTTGATGTTGTTTTCCGCAACCTCGCCTGCCAGTTTCTCTACTTTTTGAACGCTCTGATTAATATCATTTGTCATTTTTCCTAACTGTTCGGTTTGTGTTACCGCCTGTTGTGACAATTTGTGGTTTAGTTCATTGAATTGTTTGTCAGTGTCTAATTTCTGGACTTCTAACTGGACCGAAATGTTACCGCTCATATCAAGTAATTGTTTTTCACTATGCTCACGCTGAGCTTCTAATTGTTCTTTTAATTGTTCTTCCGTTTTCGCGGACATTTGTTCTAATTGTTTTTCACTATGCTCACGCTGAGCTTCTAATTGTTCTTTTAATTGTTTTTCCGTTTTCGCGGACATTTGTTCTAATTGTTTTTCACTATGCTCACGCTGAGCTTCTAATTGTTCTTTTAATTGTTTTTCCGTTTTCGCGGACATTTGGATCGACATCTGTTCTAACAATGCCTTTATCTCATCAACACTCGCCATATCACACACAAAATATATTCAGAGAAAAACAGGGTTATGGGCTAAGGTTTCAGCCCTATACGCACATACATGTCACACATTTAAATATTACTGGCTCTAATTTAATGAAATTTTCAGTAACAAAATTTACTGAATACAATGACATTTATTCCCAAACAACAAAATAACCCCTAGTGATCTGCTTTTAAATTCCTAACCAACAGAATTTACGAAACACCAATTAACCGAAGTCAATTAAATGTCCAATATAAGGCAACATCTTCCTGCTTTGACTGAGTTCATTAATAATGCAAATTTCTAATTTTAATGTGGGCGCCAGAACAAGTTTATAACAAATACCAAATCAAATTCTAACCTTGTTCAATATTTCTAACTTTAGGAACTCAGTGATTTTACTAATGCACATGGCGGTACAACATCGCCTCCATTTACTGAATTTACATGTCCGCTTGACCTGGCATCATTTCTCAACGAAATAAATATGAGATCAGCGAAGCAACAACAACAACAAACCCCACTTGGGCAGCCATTTTTGTTTTATGAACCCTTGCAAAGAAGCATATGAGACTCAGATTCGAGGCGTAACAGGTCATATTCGTAAGTTGCTGTCAGGGCGCTTCATTAACTTGCAGGGTAACATATAACAAAATAACATGCAGGAACGAGTGAAGCCAGGGTTAAAACAACTGAATTTAATAACAAATCACCATATTTATACATAAACAATTAACAACAAAAACTCCCAACTGACTCCCGCTTAATAAAAATGCCAAACAAAAAATTGGGCGATATCTCTGGAGAAATTAATTACCTGGACCAAGTGTCCTTAAATAAAACGATACAAAATGACCATATAAGTGCGTACGCCGTTCTACATGCATCACGATGTGTACTTTGAATGCGTGATTCGTTATCATCCAGAATGACCCTTCAAACAACGAATCCGCATTTCCTAGAGCTAGACCGACACAAGGGAACACAACTACACTACTTAAATTAAACCGACACTTCCTAAATCTACTATAAACAAACACAAAATTTCCGTGTGAAATTGGACTTGAATTGCCGTAGCAACATTTACTGCCTAAAAACTTAGGACTTCTCACACAAATCAACACAAGTACATTAACACGTGACCAATAGAAAAATACTAAAATGACCGCTGTCACAATTTACAAATACTCTACCACTACACCACACGGGTGTGACAAACAACATTACATGAAATCGAGTCATCAACAAAGCAATAGGCAAACAGCCAACATTTACGTTAATCACAATATTCTTATCCATACAAGGTACAACAATCCGTTACACACATGGCGAACTCCCCAATTAATTATGGCTTAAAAATTAGCCATCACAATGAACAGGTTTGCTACATGAAAGCTTACAGGGTTCAGTCGGACAAAAAGGACTGCCTATCAAAATAAGTCACAGGCAAAACGGGCGGTTTGTGGAACTCTGCATGTCTGTCAACCCACGTGTCAATAACCTCGACCTCCCAGAACATGGGGTCGAACCTCGAAGAAATGTGCCCCAAAGCACAATAATACATGTGTGTCAGAAAAACATATGGACAAGAATCAGCAGTCTCCCAAGAGCACTCTGTCTTTCCATCAAAAAAATACACAGCAGCAAAATAATATAAGGGCGGTAGGACAACTACCCCCTCCTCACGTAGAATCAACACACACAAGACACATCAACACACACTTAATCACACGTATGGGTTGTGACAGACCCTGAAATAAAAGACACAAATAATATCCACATGCTGGCGCCATCGTTCCATGCCGTGACTATTCACCTGAAATGGACTCAAGAAAAATCTATCAAAATTAGAACGAAGGTGTTCTACAATTACTTTTAAGTTGGTGCACTCGGCTACCCTAACATGAATAATAACCTGTTCAGCAAAAAAAGTTTTACAATCATTTCCTCCCATTCCTATTTCAAATATTAACGTTAATAAAGCACCATTTATCGAATGTAACGGGTTCCGCAATTGCAAGGATAAAAATCACGCACGCACGCCGCGTACATTACACATGACTCAAGAAAAATCAAAATATCAACAAACACTTTGGCCACGCGCCAACGGACATTTAAACATATAGTGTCGGTACAAGAAAAACAGCTATTAAAACAAGAAAGAAAAACATGACTATTTACAAAGTTCCCCGGCCAAATCTAACTACATAATTGAAATAATCCAATTTTTAGTACATCACCGCTTCTGCATGTAGGACTAAGGACATCCTCCTCAACCCATTGCCCTATGGACAATTTAGCACTCCATAGTAGTCGCCTGCGTTGATTTCTTGAAGCTCATCCCAACTTCAAACCACGTGCTGATCATCTTGGTCTCGACTCCTTGGCAGAAAAGTTCAATGTTAAATATTTGCCTATCTATAATCGCTTGCAGGCTACTCAGTTCACCCACAATTGTCCTACTGCGATTAATAGCGAAGACTGGCCCTAATTATATCGCACATACGCACTATAAAAACACACATACAATACACACAATTTATACATAAAATATACATCTCGAGTCCGCGCCACTGGCTCGTTAACAAGTTCAAAATCCTGGCTGCACTCGCAGTCGCTATCTCGTCCGGTATTTCCGTCCCGTCTTGTGGACTTCGGTTCTGGTAAGCGCTAATTAGGGTGATACGATACTTCCCCCTTAAAGTTGAACTCGTCGTCTTTAAAAGAATGTTACAGTTTATCACGCGCTGGCGTGAAATGTTTAGGTCACACAATTTAGTTGATTTTAGAACAGAATGTATAATAGCTTTTAAAATTCGATACTGCAAACGCTGCGACTTTAGCTTCCCAGAGCTCATAAAATGAATTAGCTTCACTGATTTTAGAGCGTAAAAATCACATTTCGAACTGGCGTGGAGTATGCCTCTGAAGGCTCCACAAGAATAGTCTTAGATTGGCGTCAAAATCACACCTCAAACTGGCGTGGAGTATGCCTCTGAAGGCTCCACAAGAATAAACTTAGATAAATTCGAGCGTCAAAATCACACTTCAAACTGGCGTGGAGTATGCCTCTGAAGGCTCCACACAATAAACTTCGATAAATTCGAGCGTCAAAATTCACACTTCAAACTGGCGTGGAGTATGCCTCTGAAGGCTCCACAAGAATAGACTTAGATAAATTCGAGCGTCAAAATTCACACTTCAAACTGGCGTGGAGTATGCCTCTGAAGGCCCCACAAGAATAGTACTTAGATTGGCGTCAGGCCAGACTATTTATGAGAAACTGACAAGGGCGGTGGGGTGGGGCGTAGTCGGATAAAAACTTCCAGAGTTTTTGTCTCACAAAGATGGGGCTAGTGTCATTCTTCTCCAAATAAATCCAACGTCTCAAATTACTCGAGCGGAGATTAATCCGTTCGGCGGTTCCTTAGATACACACTTCCGCGCGCTTTTTACTACTGACGCCGTCCACCTCGTGGTCACGGCTTGGTCTCTTGCGATTGGCTGATTCAATCGTATGTTCGTTGAGAGGACCTCGTGATTCTTCCTTTATGTCTCCAATTTTGGTACAGTAGTTGCACAATTTGGCCTTGAACTCGACTAATTCTGGCCGTCCCCCAGGAATAGCTACCAACTCAGCTTCTGTTGCAATCATTACGAAATGCTGGCCTCCCTAATATCCAAGTCGACTTCCTTATGTGCTGCCTGGGCCGTAGTAATAATAATAATAAATATGAATACTTATTTATCGTAGATCAATAAGGGTTCAGTATATTTCTCAATTGTATGTGATCAAATTGAGTGACATATTTCGTTTGTTGAAACTTGCGATTCGTTTGAAAACCCACCATAATGTAGAGAGGTCTCTCTGGGTAGCTGCTGTTTTCACAGACCAACTATGTGTGTTGATCGTTGGCAATAGTGGATACTCATGTAGCGCTCAGCTTCTAAATTCCATGGTAGAGGCATATCTTTTCGCACAATCTTGAGCATCTCCTGTTTTTTGCTATCCGAAAGGGTACCGTGTGGTACTTTCCATAGAATCCGTTGTAGTTGAATTTTCGAATCAATGGCTTCATCATTCGCTCCCTTGGGTGCATTATAATCGCTCCTGTCTATGACGAAACAAAGCACTTGTCTTGCGTTTACCACAATACGTTTATGATCTTAGGCAAAGCCTAAACTTATTTTAGGTGGTAAAATCCAGTGAAGGTTCCATCCGTGTGAACCATCCAGTCATTGCTTGAGTCGGGGCACCAACCAGCCATGGAAAGTGTTTTACCTTCTTCATCACTATAAGAGGGCTACAGTTTCACGACACTGGAAATACCCACATTTCGGGTGCTATCCACTACAATATCATTAATCACATAGCGCACCTCGGAAAAAAGAAAGGCGGAAGCATGGTTGGCTAACTTGGATGTTGTAGGAATAGATATATATTGCCAATACTGCACCAAATTTGAAAACCCTATGTTGTATTTGGGAAAAAGATATGAATATTATCGTACTTAATTTGCTCCTATATTTTTCCCCAAAGGGAGACGGAATGCGCACGGGTATAAATTCTTGGAATTAAACGGGAATTTCGTGGAATTGAACGGATAAAAATTATTTAATCTAAGGGAGATGGAAATTGAGTGGATCTGCCCTATATCTAAGGGAAATTTGGAAATTGAACGGGTATAAATTATTTTCCTAGTAGAGGAAGAAAAAAATACTTGAAAAATACTAGGAAAGAAACGGCAATCTAAATTAAATTCATGATGCAAAGGCAATTCTTTAATTCAGACCGGCATCCGCCATTTTACTTTCATATGGGCGCTCCCTTAGGCGATGACGTTACCTCATAAATTATGATAAGCAGTGGTGCATGTGGTCACGTCTTGCCGTACATGGTATTACATTCCGTGACGTCGGCGAAGAATGATGGCCGATCAGTAGCGTAGCCAGGATTAGGTCCTCATCTATTACTGCCGGAGTTTATATCTTTTAGCCTATTTTCATTTAAGAAAATAGGCTCTCCGGTATGTGTGTGTGCGTGTGTGTGAAGACCAATCCCCCCGCCGCCCCTCCCCCACCCCTCCCCCTTTATAATTAAATTTAAACGGCCTGAGCGATTTCAATGAAACTCGGTAAGCACATACTACTACCTCATCCGACCTCGGCCATGCCTTTCAAATTTTGATACGTTTCACCAATTCAACATGCGGGCCACGCAAAATATTTTACTGGCATTCCTTATCTCCGCAACGATAACAGATATCACCCTGAAATTTTGTACAGTGATAAAGGGTACTACTACAAGTTTACCGATGAGACATTATAAAACCTGTTAAGTACAAACCGCACATGGTGGCCAAGCGAAGTTGAAATATTGTAATGGATATTTCACGCGATTTAAACATCCGAGCGCAGTGAAACGTGAAACGGTAAATGTTCATACAAATTCTCATCTACTGCGATCAAATTTAGTTCAATTGTTTACATAAGCTCAAGATGGCATCTGTGCGAAATTTTAAAATTAAGTTTTTATTTCTAGAGTCCTAATCATGCGATCAAAGTGAGAGTTTGAGTAATGAAACTACGCAATTATTTTCGTCTAATGGTGCATAACTGTATGGCTTACATATATAACAATCCAACATGGCGACCATCCGAGAAAGATAGATAGATATATTTTTAACAATCCATTTGATCAATTACTTGAAAACAATAGTAGTAGTTTTTGAGGGGTTCTAATACCTTCTACGGCTTTCCTCCTACAAGATGGCGGTGGCGCGATATCTCGCGAACCCATGGTTGGATTTTAACAAATGAGGTGTTGTAGGACTCGGGGTGACGTCCCCTTTCCTATGGACAACTTATTTCCACCCCAAAATAAAATCTACCCCTACTAGGGGGGTGAAATAGTAATTTTTTAGGTAAATATTGCTTTCCATGTGCAACATGTATGTGGTTCAATGCTATAATGAAATTAAACGTTGTTCCACAAATAAAGCATTTGTATGGTTGGATGCCAATATGAATTAACATGTTTTTGTTTTGTTTTCACGCATGCGCACTTGAGGTTTATGTAAAAGTGCGGGTTTTTTGAATAATGATATATGGATGAGTTATTTTTTTTTTAAGAATTTAACCAAAAGATCGAAAACTAATAGGTCATGTGTTTTTAATATCTTGTGAACCAATAAGGCTAGGGACTTGTATGAGGGATCATTGCACTTGGGGTGAAGCTCTTCTTCTTCTTTCGATTCGGCCATCTAAGGACCACGTCATTTCAACTGTTTCTTGATGCATCGAGCTTTAACGTCCTCCCAGTACTTTCGCATTAGTTCTCGATGCTGTTGTTTCCTTTCTGCAGTCCACTTCTTGCCAGTTGGAAGCTTTGGCTTTTCTTGAAAACATCGGTGTGCTGTTAGTTTTTGTTTAAGTGTGGCACGTTCTCAAATATCGTTGCCTGTTATTCCCACTTCTTGTAAATCTTTGTCCACCTCAATGAACCAAGCTCCCTTGGTTTTCTTTTTGAGGAAGTAGGTGAAAATTCTATTTGTCAATCGTGCTGGGTTCATTCTTGTTATATGACAGTAAAAGGTAATTCTCCGTTTCCTCATGGCATAAGTTATTTTTTCCACGTGGGTGTAAAGTTCGTGGTTGTGCCTTCTCCTATATTCCCCATTTTCTTTTACCGGACCCAAGATTTTTCTTAGAATTTTTCTTTCTTTCACTTCCAGCTTCTCTGTTAGTCCCTTGCGATGCATTGCAAGGCACTCTGCAGCATACAAAACCTCTGGACGGATGACTGTTTGGTAGTGTCTTAACTTGGCATTTGTTGATATGGATTTCTTGTTGTAAATGGCCTTTGTTAGATTGTATGCCATTTCCATTTTCCTAATTCGTGACTCGAAAGCTGCCTTCTCGGAGAGATTGGGGTCTATCCACTCACCCAAATATTTGAACGCTTTCGTTTGCTTGATTTTCCCCTGTCCTACATCCAGCTCTTTTTGCGCTAGCTTGATATTAGTGATGAATTCTGTTTTTTTCAAAGGAGATCTTAAGGCCCGCTTTTGCTGCATGAATCTGGAGTTCATTAATTTGCGCTGCGGCTGCATCGAGGGAATCTGAAGAAATTGCGAGGTCATCTGCGAATGCTAGGCAGTCAACTATCAGGTTCTGTTTTTTGTAGCCCAATCTGACTCCATTTTCAGACTTGTTAATGTTCATTACTTTTCGCCACTGCCGGATGACTTTTTCGAGCACACAGTTGAAGAGCAAAGGAGATAGTCCATCTCCTTGTCTTACACCAGTCTTGATTTCGAAGGGCTCTGAAATTTCTCCCCTGAATTTCACTTTCGACGCAGTGTTGGTTAAGGTTTTCTGAATGATTGCTCTTGTTTTGTTGTCCAGTCCCAGTTCTTTCAGTATTTCAAATAGGGTGGGTCGATCGATAGAGTCATAAGCCTTTTTGAAGTCAATGAAGGTCACTACAAACTGTTTGTTTCTAAGCTTCAGATATGATAGGATAGATTTAAGGTTCAAAATCTGTTCGGCACACGATCGTCCCTTCCGAAATCCCCCTTGATAATCCTCTAATTGTGGATCCAACTGTTCCTCTGCTTTAGTTTGAAGGGCTTTTGAAAGGATTTTGTATGTTATTGCAAGGAGGGAGATGCCACGGTAATTGTTCACATTCGTTCTATCACCTTTTTTGTGAAGAGGGTGAAGCAGAGCTGATGTCCAATCAATAGGGAGTTCCTCCTTTTCCCATATCTCACTAATTATTTCTGTTAGTTTATCGATAGCTACGTCGCCAGCATGCTTCCATAATTCGGCGATTATTGAATCCTCGCCTGGTGCCTTATTGTTTTTAAGTGACTGAATGATCTGCATAATTTCTTCTTTGGTTGGTGGTGTAGAGTCCGGGTTTGTATTTGGATTGTCTTCAAATGAGAATGAGGATCCTGGGCTTTCACAGTTAAGGAGAGACTCAAAATAATTTGCCAGGATAGTGCAGTTGTCCTTGTCATTATAGGCAGTTTTTCCCTCAGGATCTTTGAAATGTAGGCTAGGTGGAGTGTATTTAGTGAGATTCTGTCTGAAGGTTCTGTAGAAATCTCGAGTGTTGTTTTTCTTGAAGTCTTGTTGAATCTTTTCCAATTGACTTTTGTCGTATGCACGTTTTACCCCACGTATGGTTTTTGCAGCATGTTTCCTCACTAACAGAAAACTCTCCCAGTTATCTGAATTCTTCTTAGAGTTCCATCTCTGCCATGCTAGTTGTATCTGCCTTATTGCTGCTTCACATTCACTGGTCCACCAGAGATGTTTCCTTCTTTTTGTTAGCGGGACTATCTCTTTAGCTGTTCTCACCATGCCATCTCGTAGTTGTTCCCAATTCTGTGGATCCAAAGTTTCAAGCTTCTCAGTAAATTCGTGATTCAGGTGTAGCTTCTCTGTGTCAAACCTGTTGATCTCTCTTCGGCAGACCCTCCTGGTATTTCTTGGAAGAAGTTTAACCTTGATTTTGGAAAGGTAGTGATCAGAATCAAGATTTACACTTCTCAGGACTTTTACATTCTGGATCTCTCGGTGTGCCTTGCGTGAAATAGCGACATGATCGATTTGGAATTCACCAAGTTTTGGATTTGGAGAAGTCCACGTTTTCTGCTTTCTTGGCAGGTGTTTGAAAGCAGTAGATTTCATAACAAGGTTGAACGCCTTACAGAGCTCCAGAAGTCTCTCTCCATTGCGGTTGGTTCTGTAATGAGCTGGGTAACTTCCTACAGTGTTTCGGAATTTTCTTTCACGGCCAAGTTGAGCATTGAAATCACCAAGCAAGATAATCATATGTTTGTCCGGAATTTTAGCCATTATATCCTCCAGTTCTTCCCAAAATTCATCTGTTCCTTCTCTGTCTTTTTTGTTTGCCTCATTAATTGGCGCATGCACATTAACCATAGTATACATTTTGTTCGTGCATCGGAAAGTGAGGATTGCTACTCGGCTGTTAGGAGAACTGAAATCTACGACCGAGTCCAAAATTCTTCTATTTACAATGAATCCCGTGCCAAGGTGAGGGATGTTCTTTGCAACACGTTTACCTACTTTGCCTTTAAATATTCTGTACCCCTGAGACACAAAAGGATGTTCATCTGTAAATCTTGTTTCTTGTGCTGCCGTAATAAGAATTTGATGGGAGAGAGTATCAGTGAAGCTCTGTTTTTAATGTATTTTTTTATTTTTGTCAAAAGGACCTAACTGCACTTTTGTTAATATCTCGCATAGTCTAGTCGACTTAACCGAACCTTATTGAGGACATGCCAAGAGCCTAAGTGCAAAACTTGGTGGATGGAAGACATACCAAGGGCATAAGTAGAAAACCTTGGTGGATGGATGTGTTTTAGCGCTTGGGGCTAATGCACACACCCTAGTACACAGGGCGCATACAACTTTAGGACATGCCAAGGAGCCTAAGTGCAAAACTTGGTGGATGGATATGTTCTAGTTCTAGGGTTAATGAACACACCCTAGTACACGGGGCACATGTCATTTGAGGACAGGCCAAGGGGCTTAACTTGGTGGATGGATGTATTATAACGTGTCATTTGTAGTTGAAAGAGAATAATGCATGTTTTTAAGATGATAAAACTCAGGAGATGTACGTGCAGTAAGCTGACTTGTTATTTCCGGTCTCATGTTGCTGACATGGCAGAGAGCGCACAGTTCTGTTGCTATGACTGACGCTGCAGTAATTTCAAACCGCAGGTGTTCATCTTTATAATAGATAATGCAAAGTCAGCAGTCATCGGATATTACACAGGTGTTCCTATTGCACTTTTGACTTGCAGGTGTACGGGGAAGGAATTGCAATGATCTGAACGCTCGGCTACGCTAACCCTTTAGCCAAGTAAGATTCGAGATATCTCGCCAACCCATGGTCCGATTTTAGCATGTGACATGTTGTTAGACTTGGGGCGACGCCCCCTTTTTGAATGTATTTTTCAATTTTTGACAAAGGGCCTAACGACACTTTTGTTGATATTTTCTCAACATGTGATGGGATTTTGACTTATGAGGTATCGTTGGACTTGGGCAGACGCCCCCTTTTTGAATGTTTTTTTTAATTTGTAGCCAACCAACAAAGGTGGTGTTAGGTTTTAAATAAATAAAGCTCTCATTTAACAGCGAGGATATGAAACTGTGCCGGCTGCTAAAGCCCGTCGCACTCCCCCTGGCACAATAATTAAATGAATGACAGATGACATTAAATGATAGTGGAAAGTGTTGCTAGAATGAAATTGTGACAGTGAAAACTGAAGCACTCAGAGAAAAACCTGTCTGCCTCTGCTTTGTTGAGCACAAATCTCACAAGGAGTGACTGGGAATTGAACCACGGATCCAGTGGTGAGAGATTGACATGCGGCTGCCTAAGCCATGGAGGCTTTAAGGCATGAGTGGCATATACCCAATCTCTGAGCTACAAGAATGAATCCTGGAAAATGAAAAAATTCCTGATGGGTTGGTTGGGGATGGAACCCGGAACACTTTAGATCAAAGCCTACCATGCTTACCAGTTTTTATAACTAGACACTTGCTAACTAACAGTGGCATGCTTGGAGTATAACCTTGTGATGTATTTTTATGATCTTTATTTAGATTTTGTTAAAGGACCCCCACTACTAGCTCACGAACCTAAGATTTTTCGAACCATTAATCACAGAAACTTGAATAAGGGGCTATAGAGGCGGTGGGTTCGCTTTAACATTTAAACAAGATTTAGCTTGTCGCGTGACGTAACGGGAAGTCAATGTGTGTGTGTGTGTGTGTTAAAGAATGCTGAGTCTTCGTTGCCAGCAAGGGGAGGATACGATGCATGGGTGACCGATTCGAACCATCTTTAGTACACATATAGGGCATGACTAGGCGTATACCAGGTGCAAGTTGTAAGGTGCGCTTCTCAGCCGATTCCGAGAAATTAATTATTAATTATTCGTATTTGCAGTACGGCGTTCATGTGCGCTGTACGTTAACATGAAGCCAAGGAGCATGTGGTGCAGCGGTAAGAGCCCTGATTCGTAAGCGTGGGAACACTCGATCGAATCCCACGGGTGAGCCATTTTTTTTTTTGGTAAACATAGGCAATTCGAACAACTGTAGGTGTCGTTAATAATGTTCATTTTGCAGTCAATTGAACGTGTTTTGTGAGCGGGAAAAGGGATTCTGAAATCTTCGTATGGGGATGAAATATGTGATATTACATAATGTACAGTCGGGGCATTGCAATTACATTGGTATTATACATGGTCAGGTGTATTCTATTATATGTAAACGTTTATACACTGAAGGCCCAGTCTGTTATATGAGGATATAAATAGTAATGAAATAATTCAAGGGACCTACGAAATGTACAGAAGGGATCAGGGGAAGCGAGGTGGTGGGCTATTTATTTGTGTGCGCAAAAATATAGCTAGTTTCTTAAAGTGGGCTGATAAGGATCATGAAATGTTATGTGTTCAAATTTCGGATAAAGGGAATAAATTCCCTCTTCAGATGATAGGGGCGTATAGAGCACCGAAAGATAACTTTTCGCTTCTCGACACACTGTATGATAAAACTTGTACGGGAAATGCTATGCAAAAGAGCATAATAATTGCCGGAGATTTAAACCTCCCCAAAGTAGACTGGTCTGGTGAGTCATCTAGCTGTGGTCAAGCTCAGAGCACTGCAAACAAATTCTTAAGGGAGGGGGGATTTTCCCAAGTAGTTGACTTCCCAACTAGGGGCAATAATACCTTAGATGTTTATCTCGTAAGGCCTGTAGAGCTGTATATTAACTGTCTGAAAGTACCAGGAATTAGTGACAATTCTGGGGTTGAATTAAATATTAGATACGGTGACATTACAAAATTAGACCCTGATATAGCAAGTAAGATCATATTTCAGTATCGCAGGGCTTATCAGGGCAAATTTCAGGGGTATTTGAATGAGCTATTTGTAGAATGGGCATCAGAAGGAAATCACATTAATATCCTGTGGACTAACTTTTTGAAAATTTTAAATAGCGCTATTGATAAATTTGTTCCATTTAAATTACTGAAACAAGACCTGGTTCCTGAGTATTACACACGGGAAATCAGGAGTCTTAAACGGAAAATTAGGAAATTATACAATAAAAGACATGATAGTGACAAGTATATGTTGAAATTTAAGTCCTTATCAAGAGAGCTTGTCTTAAAAAAGAGGGCTGCTCATGACAATTATATGCAAGGTTTACTTGGTTCGGGAGGCGATGGGTGGAAAATATTTTACAGTTATGTTAGGAGAAGAAAGGGAAATTCAAATAATTTGTCGATGATAATGTCCGGTGACGGTAAATTAATTACTGAGAAGCAGGCCATTGCTAATGAATTAAATGTCTTTTATGGTAGTGTGTTCAATAAATCCAATAGCTGTGTGTTGGACCTTAACGGTGAATCAGGGGCTCCACTTCTATAAATAAACCAGTCAGCAATTGTAAAGCTAATACAAAAATTACGTTACAATATATCGAAGGGTCCTGATAATATTGTTAGTGAAGTACTTAAACTAGGAGGTAGGGCCGTGGCACGATACTTAGAGGTGATGTTTAATGTGTCCATAAACAATGCGCAAATCCTGGATGACTGGAAAAGAGCTACGGTAGTCCCAATATTTAAGGGAGGGAGCAGACTTGAATTGGGCAACTAGAGGCCGGTTAGTCTTACGTCCATCGTTTGTAAACAGATGGAGCATCTCATTTGCGACTACTTGAGGGAACAGTGGGAAACATTACAGTATCATGGTTTAATGATAGGCAACATGGATTTCGGAAAGGTTACTCATGCGAGAGTCAGATGCTATCACTTTTTCAAGATATTAGCGAATCGTTAGACGATGGAGATTCAGTCGACGCCGTAGTTATAGATTTTGCGAAGGCATTTGATATCGTGCCGCATGACATGCTACTCCATAAATTTGCTTCGACGAAGATTGATAGAAGAGTAATTTTATGGATCCAAGAATTTTTGACGGGTCGTTCCCAGAAAGTGAAAGTTGAAGGTCGATTCTCGAATAAAATTACCGTAACGTCGGGTATCCCTTAGGGCAGCGTAATCGGAACTTTGTTATTTTTGGCGTTTATAAATGACTTACCAAATGGGATTCGCAGTGACTGTCGATTGTTTGGGGATGATTGAGTAATATATCGAAAGATACATGACTCACAAGACAATGCAGTACTTCAAGATGACCTGAACCTGGTCTATAAGTGGGCGATTGAAAATAAAATGAAAATAAACACAAGAAAATGTAGTCTAATAAAAATAGGGCAAGATTTTCAATATACCATTGGCTCGGAAATACTTGTAGAAGAAGATTCCTGCAAATATTTGGGCGTTCACGTAAGAAATTATATGAAATGGAGTAGTCATATAGGATGTGTATTTTCTAAAGCTTACAAATCCCTGCACTTGTAATGAGGGTATTAAAAGGAAGTAGTACCTCTGCTAAAGAATTAGGATATTTGTCACTTGTAAGACCTATTCTGGAATACGCCTCGGCGGTTTGGGATCCACATCAAGTAGGGCTCATAAATGAGTTGGAAATGGTACAAAGAAAGGCCGCTAGATTTGTGCTCAGTGACTTTAATCCCAGAAGCAGTGTGAGCTGTATGTTAAAGAAACATGGGTGGGAATCACTTGAGGCTAGGAGGATGAAATCTAGACTCTGCGCTATGCACAACACGTATACAAATCAACCAGCATGGGGTGAGCTTATCAAACATATGGAAAAGCCTACTTGCATGGGTATTAGCGATCATCCTTTCAAAATTAAGGGCCGAACACAGCGAACAAATTATGGTAAATATTCTTTCGTAAACCGTGCCATTGATAATTGAAACTCTCTACCTGCCGCAGTCTTAGAGCCTTTTCCCAAACATATAGGTGTGTTTTAGAAAAGACTGACTATTTGTGTAAATACTCCAGTTTAATTGTTATTGAATTGTTATGTACAGTTATTTATTTGTTATGTATATCTAATTTGGCACCGGGGGACACACCCCCAATTGCAAATAAACGAATGAATGAATGAATGTTCCGTTCATTGCACGTCAGTGAACAATCAGACCACCCCGTACCCCGCAAGTAGTGTCTCATGCTATGGGCATTGGTTGGAAAGTGTTCGGACCTGGCGAGGTAACCTGCACACAAACTATCGATAACGGTTGGCAGTTGTACTAACAGCAAATACGGGTAATATAGGTATTCTTTCATCAATCTCCTGTACGATTTATTCCGACTCCCTTTTCCCGCTCACACAACACGTTATTACAATTGACTGCAAAATGAACATTATTCACGACACCTACAGTTGTACGAATTGCCTATGTTTACAAAAAAAATCCAAAGGCTCACCGGTGGGATTCGATCCAGTGATCACACGCTTACGAAGCAGGGCTCTTACCGCTGTACCATGCGCTCCTTGGCTTCATGTTAACGTACAACGCACATGCACGCCGTACAGCAATTACGAATAATTAATAATTAATTTCTCGGAATCGGCTGAGAAGCGCACCTTACTACTTGCACCTGGTATACGCCTGGTCATGCTCTACACATGTACTAAAGATGGTTCGAATCGGTGACCCATGCATCGTATCCTCCCCTTGTAAGCTCCAGTCAGCAGTTTATACTTGAAACATATCACGCAGGTGTGTTGACCTTGGACGTTAGACCTACACGTGTATCATAACAGGATGCTACAAGCGTGGGAAACAAAATGATTATACATGCAATGTGATATATAAAGACACATTGCTAACATTTCCACTCGCACTTATGTGACTACCTTTGAACACGCTACAGCGTTGCGTGAAACACTTGGTCTTGTTTAAGAGTTTTTGTGTTGGTGGAAAATATTTGAAATGGTTGTGAGCTGTTTGCAGATGACCTATATACTTAACATGTCTGATAGAGAGACCATTACACCATTGAGCCCACAAGAAAGAAACAGCAAGACATTACAAGTCAAGGTGAGGTTTTGTTTTTAATAACATGTTTGATTTTTGTTTCATGTTATATGTTTTTATGAAATGCATGTGAAAATGAAAATCCACAGCCTGCTTCCAGTCTCCAACCGGGTCAGGAATGGAATGAATGAACCCCTATCTAGCGGCGAGGATATGGACTGTGCCGGCTGCCGAGGCCTGACGCACTCCTCTGGGATGAAAGGCATGTATTAACTTGAATTTCTTTATGCTACATAAGAACCAAAACGGCATGACATTTATTTTTGTTTATATATAATGGTAAAAGGGGGATGTGAATGACTGCTGTTTTATTAAAAAAATTAAGTAGATGGGTTACTGTTAGTGGTGAGATACAGTTATTTTTGAATGGTTTTTTATTTACAAGTATTGATTGATTAATTGGTTATTTTGTTTGTTTTTAGGTTTGGTAATGCGCCACTAATGTAGTGAACAGACAGTGGACAAGCATACATTATTCTTTAAAGTACTCTGTGCTTTTGTGCAACGTTAAAAGTTTTAATATAACACACATGGCTTTAATAACAAATACAAAAAGTGAGCAAGTGGGTTTACCACGTGGGTTTACCACCTGGGTTTACCACCTGGGTTTACCACCTGGGTTAAATTTAAAATCAGAAAACGATCGTTGGTTGACATTTGAATCTTGGCCTGTACGCTTTTTATCAGTACATAAACTTGATGTAGCTGCATTGAACCGAAAAGATGTTTTCTTTTGTTTATAGACTACTACAACGAAAGTTCTAAATGCTACAGGGCAAGCATGTGGCTTAGACACAAAAAAGCTCAACGAATTGCCAACGCATATTCCATTCCGCATTATGAAGATTCAGGAATTGAAAACAACAAATGGTGAACGTGCACTTTGGGAATGTGAAAATTTTGAGACATTTCTTCCTACACGGTTTAATGATATGTCAGAGAGTGTGTTTGAAGATGTAAATAATGCTACACATCCTGTACACCTAATTTATGAAGGTTTTAAAAACATTAGGTGTATGGTACGTTTAAATTAAATAAATAAATAAATAAATAAATAAATAAAAAATAATAAAAAACACACATGCCAAATAATAATGAAAATATAAGTCATGTCAATGGACTGAAAAAAATGTGTTTATAAAACAATAATATTTTAGTTTGTAGTATTGTCTTTAAAAAATATTACCATGAATAAACAAAAAAGAAGTGTATATGAAGTTTGTAAATCAATGGAAATGATGTTACAATGCTGTTTTATTTTATACAAAGTTAGAATAGCTAACATTGTAGACGTTGCATGATTATAATGTTGTCTTAGGTTGAGGCATGGGGAACTGCATCAAACCAGTCAAAAGACTGAAGACTCATACAACAACATGTAGAGCCTACCAAAATAATGTTGTGTAACGATAAATGTTAGTCAACAAACAGTAATGCATTACTAAAACCCATGACATGATACCCGAGAGCTTTTCTAAAATTATTTTAAGATCCCTTTAACCCTATATTAAACACCCAGTTCACAAGACTCATAAATGCAATGTTATGGAAAAACAACAAACAAATCGTTATTTAAAAACAAGCAAGTGGTTGAGTCAATGTACACTGGAAAGTTTTGTAAACACTCAAGTGCATAGAACGAATTACATTATTAACTGTCAGGTTGGCCGAGTGGTTAAGGTGTTTGACTTAAGTTCAAATTTCTAGTACAAAGAAGCAAGGTTTCGAACCCCTTACCTGACATAACTATTGCCTGAACATGGCTTGGCGACACTGTATTAATTTGATACCCATTACGCAAACCACAGATAGAGTGTGTTGTTTAAGATCACTCTCTTTCTGAACATAGCTAGAGACTGTTGATGGTTAACAATTGCATTAATAGTAGGACGTGGGGATAGCAATTAAGAAAAAACAGACAATACCCATACAATAGTTTTATTTATTTGAAGTAAGTACTTGTGCAATATTTACATATAAAATACAACTCTCTCTTCTCTATTACTATCTATTCCTTCTTGATCCTCTTGCAACACTACCTCTTGCATATCAAGGGCAGATGACCTTGTAGTTCAGCCCCTTAAAACAACAACAACACCACCACCTTTTGCATAGTCTGTGACGTTGATGACTCTTGAGACGTGGAAAATGGATTATACATAACTTTTACAACAGGGGTTAAACGTTGCTTAATAAACAATGCACTATTTTGAGTAGCAACATTTTTTTCATGTACTAGCTTTTTAGGGTTGTCATGATTTTTTGTTGACACTAACCGTGTTTCAATTGGAGCACTACATTGATGATCACTCACACTTAAAACCTCACTATTTCTACTATTTAGATTGACACGACATTTTTTTTTGACCTCTGTTTTGAGCATTGCCAGGATATTATTCTTTTTACATTTTGTCGTTTATAGTTATAAGATTAGCCTTTATTGAGTACACGTTGTCTACCTTGGTTAGTTGTAGTAAGTTCCATAGTAGCAACTAACCTGTTAGTATGATTTGCACACTACAAAGGTTATAACTGTTCTGGTAATAACATGACTTAGCGTTGGCTTTTATATTTAATATGTACAGTTTAAAGTGGCAGCAAAAGTGAGAGCAAAGTGGTAGCAAAGTGGTAGAAAATATTACATGTATTGTTAAGAAAGAGTTTAAGCGGTTATGTGGATCCATTATACAATAATTTTGGCACGACGAAGCTCATTTTTGTATCCAATAGTTCATCCTCATATTCAGTATAACCAGTCTGTTTATAGGCATGCAAGTGCTGAGGTCGCTGGATTAGCTTACCGGGATTGTTCCAGTACCGGTAAATAAATTTAACAAATGATTTTTAGGGGTAAACAGAGCATTATCATTATCATTATCATCATTATAATTATCATAATCTTTATCACTATTATTATAATCACCATCATTGTAATCATTATCATCGTCCTCAACATCACTAAAACTATCGAATTTCTCTTGTTCCATTTCCATTGAGACCTCTTCCATAGTTTGTGTTGATTTTGATAGTGTTGAGGGTTTCTTAGACATTCACAACTGTCCTAACATGACTTTTTGAGGACATGATAAGTGATTTTGAACATTTTTTGCACTATCTTGAGCAGCAATATCGTTTTCTTGAACTTGCTTTTTAGCATTTTGATGATTTTTTGTAAACAGCAACCGTGGTTCGTTTGGAGCACTACATTGATGAACACTCACATTTAAAACCTTTTTATTTTTACTTTTCAGATTGCCTCGACATTTTGTTGACCTCTCTTTTGAGCATCGCCAGAATATTATTCCATTCACATTCTGTCGATTATACAGTAGTTATAAGAGTAGCCTTGATAACGTCCACGCTGGCTACCTTTGTTGGTTATAGTAAGTTCCATAGTAGTAACTGACCTGTCAGAATGATGTTCACACTATAAAGGTTATAACTGTTTTGGTGATGGAGTGACCTACCATAAGCTTATATATTGGCTTGTGTGTTGGCTTTTGTGTTGGCTTATGTGTTGGCTTTTGAGTTGGCATTTGTGTTGGCTTTTGTGTTGGCTCTTGTGTTGGCTTTTTGTGTTGGCTTATGTATTGGCTTTTGTGTTGGCTTTTATGTTGTCTTTTGTGTTGGCTTTTGTATTGGCTTTTGTGTTGGCTTTTGTATTGGCTTTTGTGTTGGCTTTTGTGTTGGCTTATATATTGGCTTTTGTGTTGGTTTATATATTGGATGTTTTTGGATGGTTCTGGCCCCACCGCCAACGCTCCACCTCCCAAGATGGCGGTCGTAGCTTAACTTAACCTAGACTAACCTAACAAGATGGTGGCTGCACCTTAACTTAACCTACTCTAACCTAACAAGATGGCGACAGTAGGTTAACTTAACCTAGCCTAAGCTAACAAGATGGCGGCAGTAGGTTAACTTAACCTAACCTAACCTACGATGCTTTCGACTACCGAGTTTCAACTACTTTTCAAGGTCACTTTCTCGAACATTGCCGGAGACTGCCGATAAACACCTATGTTCCTAGGGCACAAACCTATGTTGCGCGCGGCCCTCGGCCTTCGGGTAATAGGTATTGGTTACGTGAATTTCGGGTACAGTACCAACTTCGGAACTTTTATCACCATCAGTTTCCCATAAATTGTCGTCATCGCTGCCATCCATAGCATTAGAAATACTAAATTTCTTGAAGCTCATCCGTTTGAGATCTCCAGAGATACGGTACGATTCCATGCCGTCAAATTCCACGAACAGAGCAGTTGAACTTCCGGGCGCTGAATGCGACCAGTTGGAGTCAGAGTGTGATTATCGGCTGCCATCCACTCGGTATACAGCTGTTTTAAGGCTGCTTTGAACGGGCGGTTCACGCAGACATCCAGTGTCTGTAGCATAGACGTCATCCCGCCCGGGGCTGTTCCTTTGACAGAAGTCCAAGAGTCTCTTTCCCAACCCTCTGGTCCATGCACACTCTCATACCCTTGTCTTTCTCTTCCTACATGGGCATTCAGATCCCCCATTACAATCATATTCCTTCCTCCCAGCTGCTTCTGCATTTCCTCTTCAAACTCTTCCTTCTCTTCAGAGGCGCAGCCTACCTGTGGAGCATACACTTGTACTATTTCCATGGTCTCTCCCCTCAGTGCTACTTTCACTTTCATCATCATATCACTTATTCTTTTCACTTCTTCTTTTAAACCATCTCGTAGTACTACTCCCACTCCATTCCTTTTCCCTCTTCATTCCAATTCCAGTATAGTCTATAGCCTTTTCTCAGTTCTCTCCTTCCTTCCCCCTTTCCACCTTGTTTCTGCCAATCCCACTAAATCCAACTTCCTTCTTTCCATCATATCCACTATCTCCTCCACCTTCCCCGTCAGCGTTCTTATGTTTAAAGTTCTAAATCTTAGTCCGTGTTTAAAGCCGTGTCGACGAATATTATATCCGTCATGTCCGAGGCTCGTTCCATTCTTGATAGCATTTGGTTTCATCCACTACTGGCTTGCTGGGCCTGTCGTAGCTTCGCCAGAATCCCGTTAGCTGCCACTTTTCAGGGTTCCTGTAGGACCTTCACAGCTACCGTAACGGTCCCGGGGCACACGAAGTCCCCACTGTACTTCGCCCCTACAGGCAATCCGCAAATTATTTGCCGTTGCCCGTCTCCCACGACGTGGACGAGGGGTTGGACTTATGGGAGATAGATGCATATCTAAGCATACAAAATAACAGACTCATCACGAAGTTACTCTATTTTCTCCAAGTTCACTAGTGGCACTTGGAGTCGGTTTTTTGACACCTCGATATTTTGCTGTTCTATGTTCCCTCTTAAATGCACAATGGAGCTGTTGTCTGATTCGTTATATTCCTGGTACTTGTAATTCCAAATCTGCATTCATGTAGGCTTTTGATTGTTCATATTTGTCGATTTTAGATAGATTTCATTAGAAAGCTATCTATTGCAAAGGGTACCGTTGCGACTTACGGAAAAAAATGACATACCTTCGCGTTTCACATCCCCCAGATCCCAAAACCACCGTCTGTTCAAAAGTTAATACAATATATAATGTATGTGTATAGGTCTATATAAAATATAACCATTCAAATTTCGGTCGAGTTCGCTAATGGGAAAAATCAGACCAAGGGATTGGAAATGGGGGGAAAGTGAAATATCGCTATAACTTTCTTAGTATGTTAAAAACTGGATCTATTCAAAGTTCGTACTATTTTTCGAATAAGGGCCAAGTGCTTATCTTTGTAACTATTGACCAAAGGGGTGGGAAAAATTGAGATTTTAGAGAAAAGAAATCATAACTCAATTAAGAGGCACACTATCAAAACAGTTAGAAATGGCCAATACCCCTCTGAGATGTACTGCCCCCGTAAAATGAATTATTTTGTATGAAAATGGGAATATTTTTTCGAAGCCCATGATAAAATTTAACCAAGCAATATTGAGGTCGGAAGTTGGCAGAAACCAGTCGAGAGGCGACGTTGAGCAGGAGAGAAATTCCGTCACGTGATTGTATTGCGCAATGGAAGTTTCCAGAAGCTTAGAATCGACCTAGCAACAGCGAATAATCCCCAGAATTGTTTAAACATTGTTATAAATTATCCGATTGGATATGGGTTACAGCCAATAAGAAGAAGTTTTAGAGAAGACGGGAGTTCCAGCAACTAAATTTTTATGGATATTTAACACATTTAAGCCCCTTGAGAGTGAATTTATATAATGGTAAAGAGAAGAATATGATAATAAAATATTGGAAATATTTTATAAGTCGATAGCAGGTCGCTATTGGAAGGAATAAGCGATTTGCTAGAGCCCGCGCGAATTTGAGAGGGAACGCTAAAAGGCGGCCAGAATCGATAGACTTGGAGGGGAGACGCCACGCATCGAGGCTCTATATTATCTGAATGTTCGAGAGGTCAGACGTGTGTTACCGGAAGAGGGAGGAGTTCCGAGTGTTTCACCGAGCTTGTAGAAGGTTGACTCGTGGAGACAAGGTATAAGCGAGGCGAGAGTTAGGAGACTACCACGCCTTGAAACTAAGTCAAGTTGCGATGAACTTATATGCCGCAATTACTTCGGTCTGATCCACTTAAGAGACTTTATTTCGACTACAGATTGTAGCTTATTATCGTTTTTAGTATATTACAAACTTTGAGAAAAGTGAGAAGAATATTTCAGAAGATATAAACGTTTTTGTGAAGCGTGAGAAAAGTGTTTGTTTCCAGCGCGATAAGACACTTTTGTTCGAGCGACTATAGCGCATGCACCAGACACAAGTGAGTAAGAGTGAATGTTAGCATTGCTTTTGTGGAACTGTATAACGACACCAATAGGATGAAGATGTTTTCTATGTTGAAGAACATTATTAAGTCTGCTAATATGAGTTTAATTAAGGACTAAATTAGTATGTGCGCCAGGGATATAAGCAGATAGAAGCGATATAGTCAGCGATGGAGCTTCGTTAGAGGAGTTTGTTCATGAATGTCTACTTGATGAGCGAACATGAGACTTGATGTACAACTGTATTCTAGTGCATTATTGTCAGACATGAGCTCGACATTAACACCAGCGACTACAGAACAATGTTCATATTCCATCTACATGAATGTTCGTGATGCGAGTGAGGTCCACAACTTTCTTTTCGAATGTCTTTCGAAATGGGAAGCTAAACTTTTGACGCTGCTCGTTGTTTCGATGAAACTGTACTGTGACGGAGTAAGAAGAGACATGAAGATTATCAAGAGGTCCAGGGTAATCCCGGTCACAATGAAGATGATGATTGGAGGCCCGCAGTACGATCCCGGTCGGAGCTTGCTGTTTTCCAGTAGGGGAATTCGTTCCTTTCCTGAGGTCACGAGTTCTTGGAGACGAGCTAGGATCCAACTCGGATCTTTGGAAGATGTAACAACTGAGTATTTTGTAATACTCTATCTTGAGCTTCTAGACTTCCAGACCAGGTAGCAGTGTTCACTAACCTAGTAGTTAGAGCTTTGTAGTGACGTTTTTGAGCAAATCCATATTTCGACACAATATTTATGTACTCCATGCATGGTCATTTTATTCTTCGAGATTATTTGTAGCGATCGTCTTTCGGCGCTTTTAGCTTTGTTTGTTTGAAATCCAGTTTCTGAACTGAGATTTTTCTTGTTAGAGGAACAAGCATTTTGTCATTTCCTTTAAGGAATAGTAATTTATTTTCGACGGTTATGAATTCATTTTGAATTCAGGTGATAGACATTTTCGTCTGTGTTACCGATTAAATTAATTTTTATTAGTTTAATTTGGGCATTTTATCCGTCGAGAAGAGACATCAAGAGAGAAGATATTGGTAGTGATATATTGTGAAATATCATGGCATCATTTGGAAGAGAAACATTTAACGTGGAAACGATTATTATCGTCAGAACTCATAGACATTCGTTCAGAATGGAGAAAATATGAATATGACTAATTGTATGTTTTATTGAAGAAAGCCATGAACTTTCAATCATTTAAAATAATTTGAAGATAGAATCTTCTTGGAAGATGTATTATTATCCGACGTTAGGGAAATTCTTGTTTGATATCCTCGTCGTGATCGATTCTTGTTGGACATACATATATAATTTTGTGATTAAGTATTTACGAGGAGTAATATAATGTCACGCTGTAGACATCATATTCCTTCATCGGTAAAAGTTGAACCCAGAAGTGTGAAGTTAAGATTCAGTATTTTTATAATATGTATACACAACAGTTTAAATTTATCTGAGTAACGTTTTAAAAGTAATAGTGAGGAGGTCTGTATCGATTAGTCCAAAGGTCGTTAACATGTATAGATTAATGGTTTAACAATTGATGTTATTGTTCATTAGACCAGCGATTGGTGTGACAACGCTGAGGAATTATGACCTTTTTAAGGAATGCCAGTTTGAAAGAAGTGAAGGTGATAACCCTTTGATAGTGGTTATATATATGTATGTAATTCCGTGTGTAGTTGGCATACGAGGGTGTTGCGAAGGTGTTTCCGCATTTTATATTACAGTCATTGCGTGGGCATGACTAGGTTTGGCAAGGCTTATTTTATACACGGCTTTGGATTAGAGAAGACAGGAGGGTCACGATTGAAATTGAAACGGGAAATGGATATTGACATCTGTTATTATTATTATTATTATTATTTATTTACCAAAAATTGTGCCTACAATTTACGGACGGCAGATAGAGAAAGGGCAAGCCCCACATACACAGCAGTGTCTCCATCTCCGTTCATTAAATCTAAACAAATCTCAAATGTTACATTATACAATTTACACCTTTACATTTGCTATATACACATAATCTGCTGTACATGACGTCTATATCATACAATTCATAAATAAAAGGGAAGACACAGGCATGCACGCACACATATACACGCTCACACACGCATACATACATACATACATACATACATACATAGATACATACACGCACGCGCACACTCCCAATCACTCACAAAGTTACATTATACAGTATATAAATTCAATTTACATGGGGTTTTAGTCCCTTTAGAGCCTTCACTTTGCGGCAAAATTGTCGTGGAGGAAGGTCTTTTATTTCACGAGGCAGGTCATTCCAAAGTCGAGCAGAGCGATTGTAGAATCCAGATTGATAATCTGTTGTCCTAGCGAATGGAGGAACAAGGGTGACACCCTGTGCTCTACGGACTGAACGATATGACAGCTGAAGGCGGTGAAATGGGTAGAGTATAATGGTGCCAGCTAGAGATTTTCGGAGAAAGGTGAGGTCTATTTGGCTACATACTCTTATTAAGATTATTAAACCCAAGTATGTAAAGACATATGTTTCACCTTGAGTGGTCGAACGTATTTAATCTATTATGACACCAGATCAGAAAGGAGAGAATGGTGGTAGTATTTCTGAAGCTGTAAAAGCTTATGAGGATCCCAGTTGATTTTATTTGACATAACTGTGAAATCGGAGCTCAGGCTCATGTGTATATGGACACTACTTATTTTAAAGGATTATAGCCTATGCTATTAGTGTCATTCAGTATTAACTATCTTTATTTTCCAATCGAGTGTATGATATGTTAGGTATAGGAAGTGTAGTGATTGTTTAGCATAGTGGTTAGCGTATGAATGTTGATGTGACTGGATGTGGTTTGTTTCTTGTTCAGTGTAAATGAAACGAACTCCATTGGGACGTCACAATGCGAGAGTATGAAAGGAATTGTGTATAAAAGTTTTGTTTCATTAGCGTGTGGGATGGGTGTATGATTCGCGTATTTGTCTGACGTGAATCTGTTCCATTTTATCATAGCTTGTGATTCGATGGAGAGGTGTATTTGTGGGCAAGGTTGGAATAGCGAGGGTTTGTTTAAAACTCGTTTCCATCCAAGGCCACTGCTCGGCCGCACACATATGTGGAGAGTTGTTGCGGACCGACAGGCAAGCATCTTTTAAACCAGCCAGCTCTGGGAATGTAACGGAGTTTGTTATGTCATCCGACACGTGGCGAAGGTCGCGTGCTCTTAGCGCCCAGATGTTCATTGTGAAGCGCGCCAGAGGAATGTAAAATACACAGGGGTCTTTAATTGATGTATAGCTTGTTGTAATGACACAAGTTGCCCCAAAATTTGTCACAGCGTTCATGGAATGCAGTATTATCAGTGGCGTAAATGTGAAGAAGAAAGAAAGGGAGTGTGTTTTTTATTTACTGTATGAATGTTTAGATTTAGTTTACACCTTTGTTATTAAATTGTTTAGTTTATTAGAAGCCGCATCGTTTTGATTTATTTTAGATATAAGGAGATGAAACTGTGAAACCCATTATAGGTCCAGAGGCTGACCACGAGATCCCCGAGAATGAAAGGTAGGTGTTCTACTTCGAGCTAAGTGCATTTTATGTAATTCACAGTTGCGTCGTAATTTCCGCCACGTATATTCATGAGGGTCTTGTTGGAGTGGATCCTTGACTAGTATTTGCGCCGGAGCTGTCAGAGTCTACGAATCCAACCTTGCTTCGGATATCCAACAGACCGCCTCTAGAATATACGGGGACAGTACCTACAATGATTGTCTGAAAGAATATTTGATATGACCCACCCTTACATCAAGGGATGAGCAAAATATTTCAGGTATTATAAGAAGATGCTGTATGCTAAAAATGTGGAACTTTCGTAGGTATACTGTACAACAATTGGCAAATTTAGTGAATTCGAAGCATTTTTCTTTGCCCGGTGAAATCTACCTCCGCTTCCGGCGTGCGGAGAGGGATTTCCTTATTTTAAATATCCTAAGTCAGAAAACCCTGTTTTTGTGAAAGTAGCACTAATAATACGTTTGTCTTCACACGCCAACATTAAGCACGGAAAACAATACATCCTGTTGGTTAGTTCACAGCCACAAGCCCACTCATACTAACTTGCTATAACTTCATTATGGAATAAGCGATTCCTAGCTTTCCCTTTGCACAGGGATGTTTGAATTAAATTCAGGTTTGGAATAGGTCTTCCCTTTTCTTATTATATGGCCACCTTTTCTTGCATAGTAAGTTGGGATGATGTAATAGTTTTTAAATCCTGAACAGTAGCCATAATAATCCCGAATACCACCTCGGCCGTTCTGAAAATTATATTCGCGGTTTTCCATTTTATCACAAGGCAAATACCGGGACTGTTCCTTTCAGGCCAACGGTCAAAATCCCTTCTTTGACCTTGAATTAGACCCAAGTTTGCGGGCGCCTGTCACCATCCCCAGTTGCATCTGCTGACACCCAGACACCGTCCTTCCGACGGTAGAGGAATGATCCTCGCTATGTCCGTGGGTGAAGCCAAGCTGGGATGATAAGCGACTAAACACTTAATAATACACACACACTCAAATAGTCCACACTTAAAAAACACACTTCTGACAAATACTTGCCACGGCCAAGATCACCAAGATATATATTATAGGCCGCTTTAATCCTCCAAATACAATCATACTGGACCTTTAAAATCTGTACATTATAATGGAATGTTATGAAACTGAATTCACTGTTACAACTATAGACAATATAATATCATACAGTTGGCTGTATGGATGTGGTTTTTAAATTCACAATTAAAATCAAATGTCTGTGGCGCTATTATACAAGCTGCGTAAAGACACAACCTTTCAAACTGCGCATGAAACGCTACTTGGTACAACCATTCTCCAACAGTAGCTTCTGCGGTAGCTTCTGCACACTAACGGTCATCGCTTCTTCGTCTGTCAATCAGATGTGACAGAAGGAAATGGAAAATAAAACGGAGCATGCGCAGTTCTTTTCGCCAGGCAAGGATTTGGCTCCGATTCTGTTATAGTAAACACACATCCCCTCTTGCTCCCCCCCCCCTTTTGCCGTCAAGCCTAAACGTTGGCTACAAAGCTGCAACTGGTGAACAGCGATCTTTGATGATACCCGAGCCAGCACACAAGCAACGTACAGTGAGGCGCAGCGAACGCGGTACGTTTAAATGTCAAAAAGCGGTATCCTGGACATTTGTTGACGCTTTATAATACCATAAAAGCTTGCCACGGTGGGTGAGTGGTTAACGTGTCGGATTACCAACCCCAAGGTTGTAGGTTCGCCCCTGGCCGTGGCAAGTGATTTTTGAAAGGCGACAAAAATCACGACATGGATGTCATACGTTGTTGGCTTGTTAAAGAACCCATTTGAACGTGTTCAATGGCAAAATCAATCTCAGGATTTTCCGCCAACACAAAGTTACTCCATTCTCTACTAGAAAGCGCTGTAGTGTCAAGGAGCTTAGATTTCTAACCTCCTTGACTTTCATAGTGTTCAAAGGAACGACGAAATTCGACATGCAAGCTGCCCTCTGGGTGTCAATTAACAAAGCTTGCATCCGGCACCCGAGGCCATACGATATTATTATTAAATACCATAAAATCTTATATTAACTTTATATTCATAAAATTGGGATGTGAACGGCAATATTGCAAGAATGGGTGTGCACTGGCTCCAGGGCGAATACCCAGAAACCGCCACTACCATTGAGTCATATGGAAGTACCACCACTTAATACTTTATTCGCCCTGGTCTTACTGACAGTGATAACATCAAAAAGGTCACAGGACCGAACGTGTAGATCTCTCCAAATCTGGTTCTGTCCATGCAATCAGTTCTTAGATTAGTCATACAGTTCGACCTATAAAGAGCACCAACGTTTAAACAAAAATGTTTGGTTCTGGGGCCGTAAAGTATGGGACCTGAATTAGGTTTCCGTTGTTTCCAATTTGCAACCCCGGCAAATGCCAGGACGATACCATTTAATACGCCATGATTGCTTCCTTCTAACTCCTTGTTCAGTTTCGCTTATTTTCATCCATTTCTACTTACATTACCTACTCTTCGAGGTCTGTGCTAGGAAGGGTATCCGGCCATCCAAACCATTCACCATGTAAATATTCATCGCATTCCAACCCTGAACCCGTAGAAATGGAAGAGTAAGGAATAGACATACAGTGAGCGGCACAATGAGATCGTAAAGTGAAGTGTCCCTTGAGCCGTTCTTCAATTGACACACACTCCAAATTTTATATTGTCTTCAAACCTCTTCAACGATGGGTTTCTAATCCGGGAAAATGTTTGTAGATATTTTAAGGCACATTTGCATGATTTTAGTAACGTTTGAACAATTTGTATGGAATTTTTGTTTTACAAAATCCTGTGCCACCTAAAGCCATAAACTACTACCACCAGCGAAGGGTTAATATTTCAAGATCAAAATATTGTCAAACTGATGAAATTACTGTAAGAGTCTGTGAACGAATCAGTTTTTCTATCATCAAATAGTAATTTGAAATATCTCTCCCAATAAACTAACTACTTGTTATTTTAATTAACTTCCATTTTACAAAGGCCCACAAATCACTGTACACAGTTAAAAGAGTACCAGTTAACTCTTTTATTTAGGCATCCCAATAAATGGAAGAGTATCCGGAATACCTGGCATAGGGGTTGTCGTGGTCAACAAGGTGGTTCCCCCAAGGGTGAGGTCACGTAGCCCTGTGTACTTTGGGTGTGTGTAGAATCTGTCCCATAACCGGTGTTAATTGTGACGACTGTATTAGTCTGTTATCTGTTTTTAATTCAAGTGAGGAATCATCATCAGGTCTTCTCTTCAGCAAGCCGGGTTTGGTAGTGCAAAACTTTCTTCCAAATTGTCTTATCCATCCATAGCTGTTCTTCGGATATAGTATGCCAGTTTACACCTGTCTTCCTGCAGGCGATAATTTCAAGTAGTTTCTATTTTTGCTACCAAATGCTACCGTCCACGACACCTAGCTGTGAACTTGGCTATTACTGGATGCCATCGCAACCAACGTCCGGTGACGAACGTTGGAACTTCAGAGCATTCATCAAACTTAACCTACACATTTTGGCTTCACAAAAGTGTAGTTAGTGGAAAGTTCTTTCTCATGCCATAAATCTATGACATGGGACCGCCGGCTTTACTTCCCCTCCGATGGAAAGCATACTGAGAGGTTTTGAACGCTCTTAAAAATCCGACGACTTCGGCCGGGTTTGAACCCGTGACCTAAGCTCAACATGCTACCTACTACGCCACCGAAGCCGCCGAGGTCCTTAAATTAAACATCACTTTGATTGGCCCCAAAGGCGCAGGCGATAACTATTGGGAATCGTAATTAACCTCCATGGCGTAGCTATGGGATAGATGGGAAGGAAATAGAGCAAGAGGATGGCCCCGAACATGATGGATTGATTTAGGAATAGTATAAGTTGACGGAATATGGGCTGGAACAGAAGGGTGGAGGAGTACCGTAAATGACCCGACCCGGCCTTTAACTGGATAAGAAGGACGGATGACTATGATGATGGGGATACTTGTTAATTGGATGTGTTTGTTAACTTTTTGGAGTTGAATAATGCAAGTTGGCAATACTGAATGTGATGGTCATATTTGTTTTTACCAACTTATTTAAAGTGGCTTTGACTTTAATTAAACTCTAAATTCCTCCCATGATTTCCTCTTGGACTCTATAATTGTTTGTTCATTTCCACTGCATAATGCTCTCTGCCAGATTCCTTGTTTGGCACCATGTTTGGTAAGTCTTCAATTCACATTTACGAGCAGACTTCACTATGTCATTCCACCATGATGCGAGTTTCTTTTCTCGTCGTTACACACTGTTGTCCCGAAATTTAAGAAACTTTAATATTACCATCAGTCAATACGGATAAGTCTGTTACCATTTTTAAAATGGTTAACGTTTATGCATATTATAATATTAATGGGTCTGTAATTTCATAGGTGGGTTTTTGTCTTCTTTTTCTTTTTGTAGATTGGGACCACCCTAGAGACTTTACAGGCATCAGGGAATATACCAGTCAATAATGAAAGATTTATTATTTTGACAGGATATGGTGTAAGGCCATCAAGTCACAATTGTAGCATGAGATTAGTAGTGTTGTCTTCATTTATATTGTTTTTGTGTTTTAGGGATTTTATAATTGATTGAATTTCATTAACAACGGTGGGTAACAAAGATTGTCTTAGTGCAAGTTGTATTTTTATATCTGGTAATGTCCAAGGTAGGACCATTTCCTTGATTTTTACCATATACTGTCAGCAATATTAACATATATTTTCCTTTTTCTCTATATTTTTACCGTCTACTGTAAGTTTGACAGTTTCATTTTTTCCCTTTTTGTACCTATTCAACATCTCATTAACGTAGATTTAGGAAAGGTTGTATCTCCTTTGGGAGAAAGATTGCCTCAATGCATTAGACGGCGTACAGTACTGAAAGTTGCTTTTAATTTAGCACTATGCAGCTTAGTGTACCTTCATACTCATGATCTCTCTCTTTTCAGTCTCAGTTGCCACGGAAGGCCATGAAGCTACCCAGCAAAGGAAGTTCTAAGGATGGTGCGGATAAAGATGCATTACAAGGAAAAGATTTATTTTCAAGCTCAGACTCACTGGATTCAACTCCCCTTAAAACACGGGTTGATGAAATGACTGCAGAACTAAAGGAGGACAAGGAGCAATGCAGCTTGATGGAGGACACTTTTTCCTCGATGTTGGAGATGACACAGGAAATGGTGTTTAACCAGGAGTCACTTCAAGCTCACCTGACGGAGCTGCAGGATCACCTGCTGATGGTCCAGACGCAGCATCAGGAGAGCCTGGCAGACTTCGACAAGTACAGCTGGGACTGTCTGGAAAGTCTCAAGGACATTACATCCATGCTAGACGACTCTAGTTTTGGATTCAGGAGGACTTGCACAAGGCCCAAAACGAGTTGACACAAGCTCTGGCCATTAATGGTGATCTTGAGCAACATGTATCTCAGAAACAGCAGATGGTGCTGTTACTGCAAGGCGATCTGTACTCGTCAGAAGTCGAACTGGCATAGTGGAAGTCCAAATGCGATCACATGATCGCAGAGATTAATCGTGAAAAGGATAGTCTCTGCAATTCCATCAAAGAGCTGGAAAGGAAGAGGAAATTCGAGAATGACGAATCTTCCAATGAAATTGAGAAGTTGAAGGAAAACATTGCTATTGATAGAATAGAGATTAGAGGAAATTCGAGAATGACGAATCTTCCAATGAAATTGAGAAGTTGAAGGAAAACCTTGCTATTGAAAGAATTCTGCAAGAGAATCTTCAAGCATCACTTGTTGAGAGAGAGGAAGCACTTCAAGCATTGGAGGAGAGCTATAACATCCTCTCAACAGAGCGCGAGCGCCCAAAAGCTGTGCTCAAGAAAGAACTACTGGAGATGACGCGTAGTTTTGAAGCACGGTTGAGTCATGTGTGTATGAGTTTGGAAGAAAAAACTGAAATCAGTGATGCTGGTTTGAAAGTAGCATGTAATGAAAAATTGCAAGCACTGGAAGCAAGGCTGAGTCGTGTGTACGGTACGATGAAGGTAAAGTGTGCTGGGAAAATGAGATAAGGCGTCTAGAGGAGCAAATGAAGTCCAAACAAGAGGAGGTGCAGGGTGAGGTTACTCTCCTGAAGACTGCCTGTGGAGCTATTGATCATGCAGTGTTCACTAAAATTAGCGAACTGCAGAGAGATTCTCGCATTATTACGGAGAAACACCTGCGAGCAGAGGAAGAGCTCCTTCACACATGCATGGCTCGAGATGAGATGAGAGTATCTAATATGGAGTACAAGCTTGTGATTGTCGACAGTCAGGATAAAATTGATTCACTCACGGTTGAAAGAGATGCAGCAAAAGATTCTCTATTAACGATTGCCAAGGACAGGGGCCTGATTAAGGGTTGGAACAAATTGTTGTAGGTAGGCAATCATAACCAAAGCCAGTCGCTCGAGGCACTGAAACGACGCCTTCTGGAAAGTGAATCTGATGCGGAGAGGATTACTCAACAGAACGAAGTACTGGAGAAAGAAATAATACAAATGGAACGGGAACTAAGTGACAAGAGAGAGAAGCTGGAAAATCAGAGGATGAGTCTTGCTGCATTAGAATCTGTCAACTTGCAGCAAATTGAAGTGGAGCTCCATCGTCTCGAACTGTTGAAGAGGGACTTCCAAGAACTGAGTGTGTATGCTTCTTCTCTGGAGAAACAGGAGGAGAAGAGAGACTGGAAACTCTATGAATGGCAAGTACAACTCGGCATGCAGGAAAATGAATACAATTCCTTGTCTGCAAATTTCAACAAGCAGTCTGTTGACCTCCAGCACTGCAGAACCAATCTGGTACATGCCCAAAACTAGATTGCTACTCAAGAAGAGCAGATTCTGGAATTTAAGTGCACTATCGAACAACTGTCGGCAGATGTGGAGGGGTCGAAGTTCTCGGAGCTGAAGAAAGTAGTGAACAGTCTGGAAGAGACTGTTGCTGAACAGGAGAAAGAATTAGAAGCTTTGAGCGAGAAGCTGGACTATCAGAGAGATTGTGCCATAGCGGCGACTCAGCAGATAACGAATCTGTCCAACGAGCTGGAGTGTCACAAGAACTTCTCCCACCAAGCTACGGAACATCAGATGAATCTGACCAACACCAACAGTGAGCAGCAGAGTGAAATATGTTGTCTCGCCGAGGAAAACGAAGCACTTAAGAGTAAATTGCAGGAAACAGTCGCCAAGCTGACCATCGAGAACTCGCGGCTGGAGGAAATCGTCAACGATCTTAAAATCAGTGTCACAAGGCTTGAACAATCCAAGGAGGAAGCTGATGACAAAGTGAGGGAACTGCTGGGCCTCCTGGTAGAAAAACAAGAAAGGTACTGTATATCTAATGGCGAAGTGGTTCTTTGGCCAGTTAATATTAATCTATTCTGCACGCATAAACTTTACAATTAATATAGATTCGATAATAACCTGCCCAGTCAAAACACAAAATTCATGTGACCAGTCTTGATTGAGGGTTGTTAGTTGTGGGCTGCTGTGCCTTTCTTTAGCAACATACTCATTTCAGCGTGCACCACTTAATTAATTCTATGTAACTATAATGCTGTTCAAGAAAGAGAGAGGCTTTTCTTTCAGCTACCGCACATACTACGGTAGTCTGGTTCAGTTTGCACATCATCTTTTCCAATGTATTCCCCAACCACTTCAATGCGCAAGTTTCTCCAACAAATGGCATAGGTATGTCATATTAATGTCGTTCAGAATCTTCTGATTTCGTCAACACTGCTTTCAAGCTGCCAGAGCAATGTACATGTACCTTCTTTTTTAATTTTAGGAAGACGGAAAACTTGCAAGAGGGCTGTGGGAGGGATATGGTAACAAGTAACGTCAAACTCGTGGCACTTCAGGACATTGTCCATTCGAACAGCTTTCTGCTATAGAGTGGTTAGCACAAACCCAAATCATCTACAGAGAATAAGCGTGAAAGTGTACATGTTCAAATTCCCAGGGCTTCATTATCTTGTACTGTTATCTGCTAATATTCATGAACCTGTATTTGATTGACTCCTGTTATTGTAGTTGCTGATGTGGCAGGATCACCTTGCTAAACTGTTGAATATCTGTCTTTGAATTATTTATACCAGCAGAAGACAAGGGAGTCGGTGAATGTTCATTGTAGGTTTGTGTAAGCTTTTCGAGGGTTTCTGAGGCTGTATGCTTCAAATGGAAACACACTGTATATCATGGCATAATCGGTGCACCTTCCCATGAATCCAAAATCAGTTTATGAAATTTCCTGGCTAACCTGGCATGACCTTGTCAGGAGAAAGGAGTCTTATCTTTGTGCCTTTCGGCCATGAGCTCTGTACTGGTCTAGTGTCAGTCACTTAGCGACATAGATCAGCGCATTATATGAGCTAGAATTATACGGCAAGATTTCAGTTGAAATATATGGAGTGACAAATTATGCAAATATTGATATATACATAAAATTCTTTATTTTTTTTATTTCTTTCCTTGGATAAGTGTCACACCCTGCTGGAACAAGGATTATGCCAGGAAATACACACAACATTTTGCCATAAGAAACAAAGTTTTTACGGTTCCGCCTAGTCAATACCTATTTTATTAAAAAGGTTATCGTGACATAATCACTTGTCTTTTTATGTGTAGGTACATGTTTCGGTGTCTAACGATATTGACATCTTCATCAGCCTAAGTTATGGTAGCACTCAAAGATATTCACTATTTGTCCATAAAAAGTTCATTTTAAAATATAACATGCAGAACATTAAAATAACACTTTAAAAGTTTGTAAAAACACTGTTATAATAAAAGTTCACTAAAAACATTAGAAAAGGCTTGGTGCACTGTCTTGGTTTAGTATGTTCTGTTTCCGACGATAGCCCCAGAAATCCCAGCAAGAGGTAACCATTCATAACTGGAAAAGAAAATCCCTATGTGAATATGAAAGGCATTAAAACCGAAGATGTGGAAGGCAAATAAAGAATATATAAAAAGATGTGTGATGGACTTAGGATGTAATTGCGGCAGCGAGTAATCGGGCTGTGCTGAAGCATATGGAGACAGTGCAGGACTGGTGTGGAATGGCTTGGAAGAAGCGCTGAGGCTTCAGGCGTGAGGGAGGGGGAGGGTAAGTGAATTAAATACGTTATCCCGGATGGAACCACAATTAAGTTTGTAGTCCTGGATGGGTCTTCAATATGTAGATCCCTTTTCTCAGCTTCCAAGCGGGACAGCAGTTAGAACATGGTCCACTCAGGTTCTCCTCGAGACTGGTATTTCTTGAATCAACTGAACACGAAGATTCCCAAATGAATGTTATTTATTATAAGTCGACCGACAAATAATACATTCACAATAATTTATATACAAGGCATGTAGCCTGACTGCTTCGCAGTCTAGTTAAACAGAGTTACATTACTCAAAGTTACAAGTGATGAAGAGACCGAGCTGCCCTTGTGCACCAAGTTAAATACTGGATGATCCATAGTGGGGGTTGAGAGTTTCTCTGAAGGACTAGCCAATCAGAAGTTTACTTCGTTTGGGAGGGAGTTGTCTCTCTGAGTGGGAGAAATAATGATACGTAAAATATTGAAGGTTAGTTAAAATTCCTTCTAGAAGCTTCAGAACTCCGTCATAAATGACTCTCAAGGTTTTCTTATGAAAGAGAGCTGTTTACTGGAGGTTTCCATGTCTTTAAATGGAGACAGCTTGTTTTAGATTATCTGACTGGGATATCTTGTTTTTAAATGGCTAATGCTTGTAAAGGAAACGAGGGATTACAAGATTTGGCTTTTAGCTTTATGACTTGACGAGGCGCTTTCTTAAATGGTATGTCAACAGGTTTCAACAGGCTAGGTTCCCAATGAGAGGAGATGATAATAATAATATAATTTAGAAACCAAACTCATTGGAACACATAATCTTAGGTTCTGTACTGGGCAGGGAACATGATTCCTCCACCCTTAGTGTTTTGCTGTCCTCAGCAATATTTACATTTTTCTTACGTCTAATTTTTACAGATTTACATAAATGACATATTTTTTGTATGAATATAAATAAAATGATACATATTATAATTAATACAAAAATTATATTAATGGATGTAAACTGCCTTTTTGTGATATAAGTTGTAGGAATTGGCTTCAAGTCTAATTTTAATTTGGTTACATCAAGATGGGAATTAAGGAAGTTCAATTCACTTTTTATTATGGGTGTGTCATGGATATTCAGGATTGGGAAGTTGTGAACATAATTAGTAGGTTTTTGTTGCAGCGTTATGCCTATACTAGACATGGGGCAAGATTCGTTTGAAAACACTATTTGTGGACCTGAGAGTTTCAGAGAGCTTTGAGTCTCTTTGCATGTTTGTAAAATTATCTCAGGTGTTCTGCTAAAGAACAGAATGTGTTCCTTATTTATAGGTTGGAATATTCTTATATCATTTCTTATGGAAGCATATTCACATCCGGCAGGATTTGTTAGATTACAATTGGTAATTCTAATATTATAGTACATACATACATATGACTGTGTGTTTTTCACACAAGGTGAACTGGACCATTTTAATGTGGGTCCCTGTAAATAATATTTTTCAGTCGGGATAAGGATTGCATTTTCAATGGTTGGTACAGGGGTGACGTCATACAATTGATATTGGCTTCCATCCGTGATTGGCATGGAGAGGATTACAATCATTTCCTCGACCATTATAATTACCTGGGTTTTTGACAATTTTAAATTTTCGAATTGATGATATTGATCTGCATGAATCATACTTTTGACAGGGTAAATAGATAGCAAATGTTTTACCAAGTTTGTTAAGTCTTTTCTGGAGAATAATTTTACATTTGTCATTTCGTTAAATGAGAGAGAAATAGTTTCTTGCAGCACTTGCACTATTTTGTTATATTTATTGATGCACATTAAAACATATTGAAGGTCTTCCAGTAGGTTGATCTTGAAATCTTCTGTCTGGAGAATACCCTGAAGTACCCTCATGTTGCTGGTAACATGATTCATTTCATCGTAAAATTTTTGAGCAATTGAGTTTGCAAAAGATACCAATTTATTTATATGTTTAATCTCATTATTACGGCTTTGTTTTAAAGTGTCTAATTGACTTTGTAAATTATCCAAATCATCTTGGTCCAAATTACCAGAGATGAATTTAATTACTTTTCCTAAACCGTTAATTAAACCTCTCCTAGTTCTATTAGAAATGTTTGGTATTAATTTATTTAAATCCTTTTTAGTTTCTTTAGTTACTTCAATTAATTCATTTATTAAATAGGGAAAAGTATTATTCCTTTTTAATACTAAACTGGAGACAGTGTCATCAATATTCTTATATGCCTCTTTTAAAGTAGTAAGGTTGAAATGAAACATGAATTTGTGGTAGTTGCTAATTATTACAACGGGTCCCATAGGATCGGCGTAGAATCCTGGAGTTTTTACGGGTTCTGTGTGGATGATGGCATACCCTGGTAGGAATCTGCAATGGGAAGAATTTTCTTCTTAGGTTTTATATCACGGAAGTTTCGGACATGAGTTTTACCGTTTTTCATTTTACAATAAACTCGGTTTTCCTCGATTTTGATTATTGTGCCTTCATTATATAAATTTTTTGATTTCCCTATTTTATAGGGATGTTCAAAGGTGGAATCCCTTGGATCGGGCTTTCTTTCATTTAAAATTTTAATTTGGTTTGCCTGTCTTTGTATGTATTCATTAATTTTTGGTGACGGGGAGAAAATGTGGTCCAATGCTTTGTAGTATGGGCCATATAGGACATTAAATGGTGGTTGCTTGGTTGCTATGTGAATTGAGGAATTGTAATTTGTGATTGCAGTGATTATGAGCTGTGGCAACGGGGTAAATTTATCATTATCTCTCGAAATTCTTAATTTTTCGAGGAGGGTGGAATTCAATCTTTCCACAGGTGAATTTGAGGTTGAGTTCAGAGGTGTGGTGGCATGGTACTCAATGTCCATAGCTTTACAGTACTCTGTAATTAAGCTGTTTTCAAATTCTCCTCCTTGATCATGAGTGATTCTTTTGGGATACCCATGGTGCGAAAAATAAATTTGTAATTGGTTCAAAACTGCCATAGCTGTACCATTAGCTAATACGTAGGCTTGTCCGTATTTAGAAAATACGTCCAATATCGTTAAAATGCGGTTCTGTTCAAAATGAAATGTGTCAATGTGAATCTGGGCAAATGGGTGGTCTGCTACAATAGGTCCTTGATTTGGTACCTCATTAGGGTGCCTCTGATACTTATTTCTTTGACACAAATTGCATTGGTTAATTAGATTCCTGATCTGTTCTTTTAGATGTGGCCAATAGTACTTGGTTCGAAGGTGCTCATATGTTTCAATAATACCATTGTGATTTATTGAATGGTATTGCAATATCAACTGTTTTTGAGTTTCTGAACATTCTATGTCCTCTAAAAATTTTGATGTCCTGATTATTATCAATTCTGAAGTGAATAATCTCTGGCATACTCTGATAAACGGAATCTCAAGTGTTACGTCATCAAAGTAGGCGGCGTACCTATATGAGGTATTTATGACTTTAAGAAGGTGTCTCTTTAAATCGTCATAGAGATTTTTCTGCGTTACAATCATGACGTGGCGGGTAAATTTCTTAAATAATTTCTGTTCTAGAATCTTTGGAAATTCTCCGTATTTTACTATGATCTGGTTACGGTTCTGGTTCAAATTTCTTTCTGATATCTTTAAAGTGAAAATTGGGTCTTCCTGATTGGAATGTACAGTTTCATTATCCATTTCATGTTGGTATGTATCATCTCCTGGGATGGCTACATTAGAAACTGTTTCCTCATTTATATTCACTTGTATTCGTGAAAGTGCATCCGCGACATAATTAGTTTTTCCCTTGACATATTTTATGTCAAAATCAAACTCTCCTAACTTTATTTTCCAGCAATAGAGTCTTGAACTGGGATCTTTAAGAGAGAACAGCCATTGGAGCGGACGATGATCACACTCTACAGTGAAGTGTCGTCCCCATAAATAAGGCTTAAAATGTTTGCTACTCTCTACTATGGCTAACAGTTCTCTTTCTATTGTTGAATAATTTCTTTCGGCGGGATTTAAAGTTTTGGAGTAGTAAGCAATAGGATGTCCTTTCTGTGTGAGAACACTGCCTAATGCGAAGTCTGAGCTATCCGTGGTTAACACGAATGGTTCTTCAAAATCTGGGTAAGCTAATACTGGCGCATTTATTAACAGGGTTTTAGGGTTTCAAATGCAGATTTGTACTCGGGATTTTCTGCATCTATTTTGGTTCCTTTTTTCAAGCAGCGGGTTATTGGATATGCAATTTTGGCAAAATCTTTCAGGAACTTCCGGTAAAATCCCGCAAGGCCAAGAAATTGTTTGATTTCTCTCGTGGTCTTGGGAATGGGGTAGTTTTTAACTACTTTAATTTTTTCAGGGTTTGGTTTTACACCTTCTTGTGAGACAACATGCCCTAGGAAAGCTACTTCCTTATGAAGAAATTCAGTTTTATCAAGCTGTATCTTCAGGTTCACCTCTCGTAATTTTTGCATTACAAGGGTAAGGTGTTGTCTATGTTCCTCTAGAGATTTGCTGTATATGATGATGTCATCAATATACACAAAACAGAACTTATAAAGAAAAGGGCGTAGGACGTTGTCCATTACACGCTGAAAAGTGGCGGGAGCATTTTTAAGACCAAACGGCATTCTACAATATTGTAGATGGCGATTATCTATAGTAAATGCTGTCTTTTCTATAGATCTAGGATCCATCTCAATTTGATGAAATCCTTGCGCGAGGTCCAGAGTCGAAAAATAGGAACTGTGTCCTAGGTTATCTAGGATCTCTTCTATCCTAGGAAGAGGATATTTGTCTTCAATGGTCTTTTTATTTAGCTGCCTAAAGTCTATGACCAATCTCCATTTCTTTTGTCCTGAAGCATCTGGCTTCTTCGGCACTATCCATACTGGATTACTATATGGAGATTCACTATGGGTAATTATCCTCTGATTAAGAAGTTTTTCTACTTCTTCGCTCAATGCTTTCTTTAGCGCGGGAGGATATCGGTAATTTTTCTGATATACCGGATCCTCATCGGTAGTTCGAATGAAGTGCTTTACTGCATTTGTGAATGTTAAATCACACCCTGGATAGTAAAACACATCCGCGAATTCAGAGCATATTTCTGATATGACACTTCTTTCTATGTCATTCATATGCTGCGTGCGGAGATATTCTTGAATCTCGCACTCCGAAATAGAATTTATTTCTAATGGTTGTATTGAGATATTTTCCAAAGGTTCAACTAACACTGGTTTACTAAACTCTAATTTTAAATTCGTTTCTGCAGGATACAAGACCTGATAATTCTCTGCATGTAGGATTGCATCTGCAAAATACATTCCTTCATGTTCGAACTTTGGGATGTATACATCTCCTTGTTGAATGTTAACAGGTATTGCAATTTTGTGCATGTCTGATGAGGGTTGAAAATTTACTTGTTTGTTGCCTGAGTGAAAATAAAATGGTATGTCCTTATTATTCAGGGTAACTAGGTTTGATTTATAATTTATTTTTGCACCTAGCTTTACAAAATCTGCTGTGCCAATCAGCGCATCGAAATAATCGTGCCACTGCATGACTCTAAAATTTATGGGCGTGTCAATTTCGTATTCTGAAAAAATAGGGAATTGTATGTTATCTTCACCTATTGTTTCAGAGTGAACGGATTGTATGCAGAATGGTTCTTGGAACAAATATTCTGCAAAATATTCATATGCTATTGCGGGATTCATTATTGAGTTGCAAGCACCACTATCTATTAGGATTTTAAATCCGAATAGGGTGATGAACGGTAATTTTGGGGCATTTTTTATATTATTTATGTCTTCGCATGAGATGACTGGGCCAAGTGAAAATCCTGCTCTTGTTCCTCGGGATTTTCATAACTATCCTGAAGTAGCGATGGGTGGATTGAGTCGTATTCGAACTCATACTCTTGGGGTTGAGCTTCTTGGGAATATTCCGCCGATTGTGTTTCTGGGGAATATTCTTGTGGCATATAGCTTAGCTCATCGGTCTCCTCTGCGTGTGCATTCACGTTCCCTCTTATAGTGGACACTCCTGACATTGGTTTCGGATATGTCTGATTATTGGGCGTGAAGCGCCGGGCAATGTTATTTGGTGTAGGATAAGGCCTACTGAATTGTTTGAAGGGTTGTTGGTTCTGTGGTTTCAAGATGTGTGGGTTCGGTCCCTGAAAAGGTCGAAAGTTTGGTTGAGGATTAGGGTTCCTAAATTGTGGATTCGGTTGGGTAAAGAAAGGTCGGGCTTGTGGAAAGTATTGATTTTGAGGCTTGGGAAATGCAAATGGATTGTGAATGGCATGGTTTAGTGGTTGTATTGGACCAAAAGGAGCAATCCGATTAGGTGGTGTTAGTGGTGTTTGTTGGGGTGGCTTATGACTGGGACCAATATTGGGAGGATACTTCAATGTTCCTCTCAACTGATCCATATAGCTCTCATGAGCTCTGTCATTATCGTAAATTCGGCAAGTCCTCAATGCATGGCTAAGGTCTGTTACTTGGGCGTAACGTAAGTAGGCTCGGTATGGATCTAGGATACCGGCTTTAAATGTGTTTAAGCTCAAATCATCTAATTCTCGTAATTTAAGCTCCAATATCTGGTCATGATAATTGAGTTTACACAAACTCTTACACTGTAAGACTAGAGCATCTAGTCTGTCATGGTATTCAGTGTAGCTTTCGCTTCTTTTCTGAAAACAGTTTGATATTTCCTGCACTAGCAATCTCTCATCTTTAACGTCTCCAAATTTTCTGATTAATTTCTCCTTAAGTTTTTCATAGCTACTGTTCGCGTCAAGATCCAAAATACTACTCGCTTCCCCTTTTAATTTCGACTTTATGACGTTAAACAGAAATTCGTTAATGATGTTAGCATTTGTAATAGCAGGAGCTCTCTTGTGTGTGTTTAAAAAACTATCACATCTTGCTAAAAAGTAATCCAAACTGCAAGACGCGCTCCCATTGAATTCAGGTAACAACTGAATCTGGGCATATTCAAATTTTGATAACAATTCCGTCTCCGGCATTGTTAAGTCAGTGATTAATTGCTTAGTTTAATTTTAAATTATTTAAGATTATTTATTTATTTATTATTAATTGGTTAAATAAAATTATTTATTATTATTATTATTGTTTATGAATTATGGATTAATTCAAAAGAATAATGACATGCGGCACTTGTTCTAGTTTTGACGCGCACTCACTTTCTTTTGAAAGGCAAAATAAGTTATTATTAGTGCTCTTCTTTAAAATTTGAGAAATGAACTATGTTGTATACAAGCAATATGAAAGGTACACAAAAAACAGGGTATTATGAATGTACTCACAGCCAGGAAATGATGATGAGCATGGACTGCATTCCGGTCTGCGTAGTCGGTTGGCTTCCTTCTGCGATGTGGTGCTATCGAAAGGCCCCTCTCAGAGTTGTCGATGCGCACGTACAGCAGCTACGGATGGCGATAGATGGCGGTCAGAAGGCGCTTGTTTCAGCGTTGCCAGCTCACCTCCTCTCGTTCCGTAGTCAGTTGGGTTTCTTCAGTGTCGTTCGAGCGACCGAAAGGCCCCTTAACAGAGTTGTCGATATACTCGGACGGCGATGGCGGTTGGTTACTGTCGAAAGGCGCTTAATTTCAGCGTTGTCGGCTAGCTTCCTCCCTTAAAGCTGGCTGGTTAGTTATGGACGAAAAGCCTCCAGTAAGGTTGTCAGTACCACTTCTTTCCAGTCGGCTTGGTTCAGATGATCAAGATGACTTCAGTATTTTCGGGATGATACTGGCTTTCTTGGATTGGTAACGAAAGGCGCCACTTGAAGTCTTGGCTTCTTTGAGCGTTGTCAGTATACCTGGTCCAATCAGCACGTAGATCTGGTGGTGATCATGTATCAATCGCGGCCAGGCCCCCAATTAAATACGTTATCCCGGATGGAACCACAATTAAGTTTGTAGTCCTGGATGGGTCTTCAATATGTAGATCCCTTTTCTCAGCTTCCAAGCAGGACAGCAGTTAGAACATGGTCCACTCAGGTTCTCCTCGAGACTGGTATTTCTTGAATCAACTGAACACGAAGATTCCCAAATGAATGTTATTTATTATAAGTCGACCGACAAATAATACATTCACAATAATTTATATACAAGGCATGTAGCCTGACTGCTTCGCAGTCTAGTTAAACAGAGTTACATTACTCAAAGTTACAAGTGATGAAGAGACCGAGCTGCCCTTGTGCACCAAGTTAAATACTGGATGATCCATAGTGGGGGTTGAGAGTTTCTCTGAAGGACTAGCCAATCAGAAGTTTACTTCGTTTGGGAGGGAGTTGTCTCTCTGAGTGGGAGAAATAATGATACGTAAAATATTGAAGGTTAGTTAAAATTCCTTCTAGAAGCTTCAGAACTCCGTCATAAATGACTCTCAAGGTTTTCTTATGAAAGAGAGCTGTTTACTGGAGGTTTCCATGTCTTTAAATGGAGACAGCTTGTTTTAGATTATCTGACTGGGATATCTTGTTTTTAAATGGTTAATGCTTGTAAAGGAAACGAGGGATTACAAGATTTGGCTTTTAGCTTTATGACTTGACGAGGCGCTTTCTTAAATGGTATGTCAACAGGTTTCAACAGGCTAGGTTCCCAATGAGAGGAGATGATAATAATAATATAATTTAGAAACCAAACTCATTGGAACACATAGTCTTAGGTTCTGTACTGGGCAGGGAACATGATTAGTGTACTGGTAATGTTTGTAGGACAGGGGGAGGGGGGAATGGGGTAGAGGAGTGGAATAAGGGGGGATCAAGGATTATGCAAGGAAATACACACATCATTTTGCCATGGAGCACAGCGGGGATGAAAGTGAGGACGGATTTTAAGCAGTGTCGATGCCTGCTCTACATAATTGAGATTGGGAGCATAGGCAGGCCATTCCATTCTGTGAATACCATTCTCGCGAAGAAAGCCATTGACAACGCCAGCTCTGTGCGGGCGAGCGTTATCGTCCACGAAAGTAAAATTTGGGCCGAAATTGTCAGCATTGCCTTTCACTACAGGTGCCAGGATAGTATGCCTGTCATTCGCTTTGGCATGTACACGAGGGGTTTGGCGTCCATACATGATGCCACCCCAAAACATTGCACCTCCTCCTCCCTGTTGGTATCGGTCTCTGACGTATTGGTAGTGCATAGGTTCACCGAGTCGTCTGCACACTCGCACAGATCTATCCTCATCGACACAGGCGAGTGTACACAGCCGATATACACACACGCAAGAACGACTTATGGGTTTGAGACCACTACGACTCTTGGCCAGCAATAGGCTATGCAAAACTTTTTTTGATGTGCATTTGTTGTCTGGAGAAACGCCATCATTGCTGTCGCCTATCAGTAGTATGTGCAGAAGCTAACTCTTTGGTACAAGAAATATTGAGAAATGGTCTCGCTCGGTCTTGAACAGAGTCCGTAACTTGCAAATATATCAAATATTAGCTAATAAATAAATCAGAATATGAAGATGTTTGATAAATAAAAATTGTTCAATAATTCGTGGTGCAGCGCATATTTGTGTGTTCGATAACTGTCATTATTATTGAAAATTGGCTTCATAGTAGTCTATTTGCCTTTATTAGTAAAGACTTGAAGGAATCGCTCCAGTTATAGCAGTTACATCTTTCGAATGGGACTTGTTAATGTAGTCATCAGGTGGAGTTCGTGATGGTGTAGCAATTCCTTCTACTTTAGATTCCGTCATGGTCCGTATTGACCAGAGATTATAAACCAATATAGTACAATATATTTCCGTCAATCAATACCAACCAAATTATGTTAAACTGTATTAACACTCACATTCGTGGAACATGTTTCGGGGCCATGCTGCTCCCTTCTTCAGCCACTTCATCTCCTTAATGTCATCGTGGGTTCTCAAAGATATCTCATTATAAAAGATGCTCACACAAACAAACATTAAAAACAATAAAAACAATCATAAAAAACACTATACTAAAAATACACATACGTATAAACTTATACAACTACTGTATATCGAAACTCAGAATGTCTGTCACCATGTCCAGGTAAGATAATAATTCCTCTTCTACGTTGAAGTTGGTCCAATCGACTGTTTTGGCCTTAGGTATCAATCACTGTACATATTACAGAGTGACCAGTCCCTTAAATTATAGTGCTTGATACGAAAAATGGAACATGAACCGGTCCATGCGGTAATTTACGGACCATGATAGATATCGTAAATTATCTGTCACGTAGATGTCATTGAAAAAGCTGTGTAGAACAGAAGAAAACCCATGTCAACAGAATTAAATTGATTTGAAATTATTTTAAAAAAATCCATAAAAAAGCTAAGAGCAATACCCACACAAATCAAGGTTACTATGTGTACACATCCAGATCAGCTGTTATATTTTCTTTTAAATACACAGGTTCTAGTTTTAACATCCGTTTTTCTTTTCACAGTTTTCAACCTTTACTTTCTGGTTACGGAGACACAGCTGATCTGGATGTGTACACATAGTAACCTTGATTTGTGTGGGTGTTGCTTTTAGCTTTTTTTTGTTGATTTTTAAAAATAATTTCAAATCAATTTAACTCTGTTGACATGGGTTTTCTTCTGTTCTACACAGCTTTTCCAATGACATCTACGTGACAGATAATTTACGATATCTATCATGGTCCGTAAATTACCGCATGGGCCGGTTCATGTTCCATTTTTCGTATCAAGCACTATAATTTAAAGGACTGGTCACTCCGTAATATGTACAGTGATTGATACCTAAGGCCAAAACAGTCGATTGGACCAACTTCAACGTAGAAGAGGAATTATTATTTTACATGGACATGGTGACAGACATTCTGAGTTTCGATATACAGTAGTTGTCTAAGTTTATACGTATGTGTATTTTTAGTATAGTGTTTTTATGATTGTTTTTATTGTTTTTAATGTTTGTTTGTGTGAGCAACTTTTATAATGAGATATCTTTGAGAACACACGATAACATTAAGGAAATGAAGTGGCTGAAGAAGGGAGCAGCATGGCCCCGAAACATGTCCCACGAATGTGAGTGTTAATACAGTTTAACATAATTTGTTCGGTATTGATTGACAGAAATATATTGTACTATATAGGTTAATAATGGTGTAGCCAACTAACATGCCTGCATGCTGCAGTTTTGTTTGAATCTTAGCTGTGTTCTTATCGTCTTGTTAAAAACCTCGTGTCACATTTAGTGATGAGACAAAATGAAGTAATCTTTGCCACAATTTGACTCATAATTCTGGATTCTGCAAGCAGATCACCTAAATGGCTCCAACTCAGCCAGCTGGTGTAGGCCACAACATTTGAATTGAGTCACTACGGACTAACAGTTAACAATCGTCATTTTCAGTCGATGTCATGCCAGTATCTTTTGAGCCCATCACTTAGTGCCTTCTAATCTTCTGAAAGAGGACCCTGCCTTAAAACCCCAGTAGTTTTTGATTAGACTAAATTCAGTCCCGTTCAGAATGTTGTCCTCTGTAAGATCTTTATTATATTCTTGGATCCGTCCCAATTTTATACCATGGGTTTCACAAAATTCCAATTTTTCTTCGTCAATCGATCATCGGATATTCTGAACATTAGCCCATAGAATAGCTTTCATGTTTACGTGACTAGTTGTATCTTGCTGTATAACTCATTTGATTTCAAACATTTGTGTCCGTCAACCCATCTGCGGCATACATTTTTTCTCAATATCCTGCGTTCTCTTTTGACTACCTGGTCGACTAAACTCTGTCGCGTCTGGCTGCGTGGCTCAGGGGTAACGTTCTCGCTTGCCGAGCCCAAGGTTGCAGGTTCGAAACCTGGCGCAGTCAGCTGGCATTTGAGGGTGCGCAAATGCGAGGGGGCCGTGTCAGTACATTTACTGGCACGATAAAGATCCCCTTCGGGGCAAAATTCGGGCACCCCGGCGTCTCTAAAAGCCAGGGTAGTTAAAAGGGACGTAAAACCAATAACATTATTATTATTATAAACTCTGTCGCCAATCAGCTGGGCTGCGTTGCCAGCGCGTTGACAGAACACGGTCAGCTGATTCGAATGCGACACATAACTCGCAAGTAACACATCTACACATACATTTACGTTCAAAACAATCACATAGAAAACAAAATACTATCGTAAGGGCATTTGGTATTAACTGCTGTCAATATAAACAAGGAAAAATCTGAACAAATAGAAGAACAAATGGAATCACTCACCCCGCTACGTCTGGGATCACGTAGTATAGACCCCAATATATCCTCTGTTATAGACTGCACTACATCGGGAACACGCCGCTAATGTCCGAGTCGCTTGTACCACCCGTCGAACTCTCGTCACTATCACTTTCCAAATATGTCAAACTGCTCCGCATTTTGCTCCACAATGTCCTCGTTTTCCCAAGCCTCAAGTATTACAGTTCGAGTGTGGATAACGACTTTACTCCAGTTTTCTGGAGTAACAGTTCCCACTGCTTCAGTAAGCAATCTTTGCACTTCTGAAATTGTGAATTGCTTATTATTGGCCGCAACATAGCCCATAACCTAGGCCCAGACTTTTTCAATTGCGTTTAAGTGGCAGTGATAGGATGTGGGCCTGATGACCTTGTGTCCGTGCCGTCACGCTATTTCATCAATCACATACACCAGACGTTGTGGCTTGCGTTCTTTCACAAGATTCATAATTCCCCCTTTTCTCATGTCATCCCGCACAGGTATGCTATTTTGTGTTATGGTTTGTTATGGTTTGTCAACCACTCGGTAAGAATGTACTTCTTTGCTGCCATTGTTGGAGTTTTGTCGTGAATAACGGAGTGATGGGGGCGTTGTCCATTCTCATAACAGACTTCACAGGCAAGTTGGGCATTAACGAGTTTTCAAACCAGTTCTGAAATATTGCACTGTTCACCTCTTCATGGAATCTCCGTTGTCTTTCTCTCGTTGGAAATACTCGCGCACTTTGCACAACTTTTCACGGGCCTGACTCCTCAGTGGAGTGCCTTTCTTTCCCTTGACTTTCGCCTGCTTTGGGGTAGGACTGCCTGCTGACATTGTGAAATTCACTCAATGAACCATGCACAGCTAGTTCACAAACACCCACACGGACTTAAAATTAACCTACGACTACACTAAACTATTGAGCCTATACTATATTATTTTACGTAATGGTCTTTATACTACACTATATTGCTAAAGAGGAATTATTCAACTAACTGCAAGATATTCTAAAGAACAAAGCAAACGACTGACATAATAGCACAACAGAACCAAACACTTTGCGGCATGAGCGGGTTAGCTTCACCGCGTGGGAAATATAAACAAAGACTGGCGACAACAACGCCCCACCAGATCGCCTTATCGATGTAAGCTGCTACCTAGGATTGGCTGGTTTAAAGTAATTCTTCTCCTCGCCACTTGTAGGTGCCAAAACGTCAAGTTGGAAGTAAGGACGGGCGGACTATAGTACCCATATGTTCTTAGCCGGTCTCCGAAGCATATAATCCTTCAGGTTTGGCAACCGTGCTGTAGTGTCTTAACTTGGCTCCAATGCTTAGCGACTTCCTTATTATAGTGACTTTTTGTCAGCGGATATGCTGTCTAATTTCCAGATCCTAAGATTGCTTCCTGTTCTAGACCATTTTGTTGGATCACCTCACCTAGGCATCTAAATTTTTTCGCACGCTTAATCTACCCTTGGTTTGTGATCATCCATTCTGGTCCATCGCTGATGTTTGTCTTGTATTTTGTCTCCTTGAAGGAAAACTGTGTTTGTCTTTTTTAAGACTTGAAAGTCTTGTCCAACAGATGTGCCTTATGTTAATAGGGAGTCAGAGTGGAAGGGACGTTATGAAGAGATCCATTCCCTGATTGGGCCCTTGAAGGAGCAGTTGGAGTCATAGAGATCAGAATGTCTACACCTGGAGCAGGAGAAAGGAGAGGTAGCGAATGAGGTGCACAAGCTGGCCAACCAGTATGCAGACATACTAGGTTACCAAAACCATAAGCAGATGATTCGTCACTTGATGAAACTTAAGGACGGAAACATTGAATTAAAGGAGGTATTGAGTTAAATTGAGTTTCATAAAATGTTTAATTATCTTATTGTACAAAGTTTACGTCCACATTGGAGCACTTAAATCAAAACAAATACATTGATAAGGATTGACAGGGAATGTAGCTGTCATCTTCTTCCTCCTCTCCCAAAACCTCTTCATTCTAGCTGACCTGGCTGCCCTCGCCTCATCAGATATGACATATTGTTTTCGTTGATTCATTTTTGTTGTTGTTTGAGTGTTCAGTCTTTTGACTGGTTTGATGCTGCCCTCCATGCTTCCCTGTCCTGAGCTAATCGTTGCATCTCTACATAGCTGTCACACCCTACATTCGAGGCAATCTGTTTAACATATTTTAAGTTTGGTCTACCCCTACAGTTGTTATCCTCGACCGTTCCTTCCATAACTAAGCTTGCTACCCCCGGGTGTCTTAGTATGTGTCCTACCAACCTGTCTCTTCTCTTCATTAGCAGTCGCCAGAAACATCTCTTCTCTGCCACTTGTTTTAATACCTCTCATTTGTGACCCTATCTACCCATCAGATCATCATTCTCCTGTAACACCACATTTCTAATGCTTCAATTATCCTCTTTTCTGCTGCACCAATAGTCCCAAGTTTCACTTCCATAGTGTGCCACGCTCCAGACAGTATTTCAAAAATGACTTCCTAACACCTAAATCTATATTCGATGTCAACAGATTCCTTTTCTGTAGAAATGCTTTCCTTGCATGAGCCAACCTACTTTTTATATCCTTTTTCCTTCGCCATCACTGGTTATTTTGCTTCCTAAGTGACACTTCATTTAGCTTTTCACCTGCCAATTTGACGTACATAGGGGTTTCTGATTTATTTGCTGCATTCCAATATTTTTGATTTATATTTATTTTCATCATGAATTCTTTCTTCAAGACCGAGTCCATACCATTCAAAAACTCATTCAAATCCTCTGGCGTGTCGGCCAAGATGACAATATCATCAGCAAATCTCAGAGTTGAAATTATTTCTCCTTGAATCTTGACTCCCACTTTAAAATTTTCTCAGGTTTCCTTCATTGCTTGTTCAATGTAAATATTAAAAAGTATGGGTGCTCAGTTGCAGCTTTGCCTTACACCTTTTTGAATACCAGCTTCTCTCTCATGACTATCAGCTCGAATGACTGCTGTCTGGTTTCTGTATAGGTTGTAGATCACCCTCCTATCCCTGTACTTTATTCCAATCGTTTTCAAAATGTCAAACAATTTAGTCCAATCAATGTTATCAAAACCCTTTTCTATGTCTACAAATGCCATGAACGTTCTCTTATCCTTCCTTATTCTACCTTGCAAAATCATCCTAAGACTTAGTACAGCTTCCCTTGTTCCTACATTTTTCCTGCAACCAAGCTGGTCTTGACCCAATTCTGTTTCTATCTGTGTTTCCATCCTCTTGTAAATTATTCTAGACATGATCTATGAAGCATGAGTAATCAAACTGATTGTACGGTAATCTTGACACCTGTCAACTCCCACTTTCTTTGGCATAGGGATGATAACATTCTTCTTGAAATCAGAAGGTACCTCACCTGTCTCATGAATCCTACACACCAAATGAAAACCTGATCAGACTTTCATTACCTATGCAGCGTAGCAACTCAATCGGTATATCATTTGTGCCTGGTGCTTTGTTCCTGCTTAAATCTTATAGATAGATAGATAGATATTTTATTCAATTAATTCCAAAGAGCCATAGGTTCGTACAGAGGAATTGTACAGTAATATGTGTGTTTACACACCAAGGAAGAAAATTCTGAAGGTAACACAAATTGATGAATAAGGACATAGGCCTATTATAAAGTTGATACCATATCTAAGATTGTTTAGACCAAGGTCCCTTAAAATTATAAGCACTTAGGATTTTTAATCTTATACATAACTTATTTGATGTATTAAGATGCATAAAATTTTTACCACAATACTTTCATAGTTTTCCTCTTAAATACTGACAAAGTTGGTGCACTTTTTACTTCATCAGGAAGTTTATTATATGACTGTGATGCAGAGAACTTGAAACTATTTCTACCGTATTTAGAAGAGTGAATGATATATAAGGCTACGTCCTTCACATGCCTAGTTTCATAAGAATGATTGTCTGAGTTCAAGATGTAGGGAGAGCTATAGAGTATTGTGTTGTGTTTAATCTTGTATATTAGCATAGCTGCTCGGAGTTCTGCACTTATGCTGAGGGGTAGAATTTTACTTCTGATGTACAGATCTTTTACTGGAGTGCAGTAAGGAAGGTTAAATATGTTTCTAATAGCCCTATTCTGAATAGTCATTAAATCATTCAGTGTGGGTTTCCTGCAGTGAGCCCAAATAACATTTAAATATTGGAGCTTGCTATGTGCAAGTGAATAGTAGATTTGTTTTACAAGGTTTAGGGGAATAAGATACCGAAGTTTCCTTAGGATCCCTACTATAGGTGAGAGTTTCTTAGCAATTCGTTCAACGTGTTCAATCCAGGTCAGGTGTTTGTCGATGATTAGACCTAAATACTTTGCCTGATTAACCTCTTTTATTTCAATATTATTTCCATATATTTTGTCATGTGTGATTTCTTTCATGCTTTGTTTTGAAATTACCATGTAATTGGTCTTCTGTAGGTTCATTGTTAAATTATTGGCCTGGAACCATTGTGAGAGAGTATTTATATCTTGTTGCACATTTTGTATGATTTCAATTAAGTCTTTCCCAGTGTAGAAGATATTTGTATCATCTGCATACAATTTGATATGCCCTCTCAAATTACATTCCACAATATCATTTATATAAATTAAGAATAGTGTAGGTCCAAGTATAGATCCTTGTGGAACTCCATGAGTTATATATTTTCCTGAACTTATGCATTTATTCAATGCTACATGCTGCTTTCTTCCAATAAGGTAGCTTTGGAACCATTTTAGAGCTATACCTCGGACAACAGCATTTTCTAATTTTGACAACAGTATTTTATGATCTACTGTATCAAACGCTTTTGTGAGATCAATAAATAAACCAACTGCCATATTATTTTTGTCAATAGTTTCTTGTAGCGTTGTTATTAGGTCAATAGTTGCTGCCTCAGTACTAGAATTTTCCCCGAATCCATATTGCATATTATGAAAGAATGTATTCTTGTTCAGAAATGAAAGCAATCTTGTTTTTACCACTTCTTCCAGAATTTTTGAAACTACCGATAAAATAGAAATATGTCTATAATTATTTGGATTTCTTTTGTCACCACCCTTAAATATAGGAACTACTTTGGCCACTTTTAAGTCATCTGGTATCATGCCAGTAACTAAGGACTCATTAATCATTTCAACCAAGATTTTAATAAATGATTGCATATTGTTTTTAATGAAATTTGTCTTGATCCTATCTAAGCCACAGCTCTTTTTATTCTTTAAATTTGTGATGATGGACGTCCTCTGCTTCATCTGGTGGATATAAGTAGAGGGAATTTGACTGCTTGTGGTCCTTACTGAGGATTTCCTTCTGTTCAGGAATAGCTTTTGCTAGACTTCCAGCAATGTTTGTGAAGAACAAGTTAAATGATTCACATAGCTCTTGATTGTCTGTGATAATTTTGTTGTCTATTTCAAGTGAAGTGCATGTCTCAACTGTTGCTCTTTATTCTGATCTCAATATTAAAGCTCCTTTCGCATCCTCCTCCCTTTCCATTACATGATTCTCAATCTCTTTTCCCTTCTACAAACACTCTATGTAAGCTTTCCATCTCTCAACCTTTTCTAGGCAAGTACATATAATTTACAAAGATGCACTACCACATTATTAAATCAAGTAAGTACTCTCCAGAAAAGGGCAATTAAGGCAGATTATTCCCTTCCCTCACACACCCATACAGCAGATTTAGTTCGAATCTCAGGAATCCCCCTTCTAGAAACCTGTATAAAAGTACCTGCTTCTCTATTAATACATAAAAGTGGAGAACTTTCATATAAAGGCACAATAAAGTTTCCTCTACAAGGACAAAACTATGAGTATAACACCAGAAATTCCATGAACCTTGCAATTCCCAGGGTCTACACCTCTAAATATGGCACCAAAAGCATATTTACCCAGGCTATAAAAGATTATAATACTCTCCCAGCACATATAAAGTCAATAAATCCTGTCTTAAAATTTAAAAAAGCCTGCAAACAATTCTTCACAACCAACTTACACTCTGATACTTCCTAATTTATAAACTTAATAAGACTTTGAATAGTAAATTTCTGTCATTGTAAAATACTTTGTAACTTTTTTTTGTATATTAATTAATATAACTTTCTGTAATTGTAAATACTTTGTAACTTTGTTTTTGTGTGTTAAATAATATTTAATATTCCTCATATATAACAATGTATAGTCCTACTATAGGGCCTTGCCCTCTAGGACATCCTCTCTATGAAAATAAATAAATAAATAAATAAATAAAAATATATAAAAAACTATACAGTATATGGCCGTTAATTGTAAAAGAAGATATATGAATACATACAATTTACAATTTTTATAAGTCAATTCAATATGAACATAGTGGTTGTCTCACTTGTAGGCCTGTCCCTCAAAGCAGTGAGTGAGATGCAGTGCAGTGAAAAGGGCTTAATTGTACGAGTTTTTTTTTTTTTTTTTTGCAAGTGCATACTATACCAATCATCAGATTGGAGATATCCCTCCGCACATCGCATCTTCCTATTCCTCGTTGTGTTTCTGAAATGGCATGCAGCGGGTCAAAGCAAGCGACTTGATAATGTTTCAAACTTCTGTTACAAATTTATGGATTGTAAATGATTTTTCAACCAAGTATATTTGGTAACGCTTCGGGAGTGATGAATCTAGTACAAAACTTCTTAAATTAGCTGAAATACTTTGATGAATAATAATTGTGGAAATGTCATAGTAGATGTTTTCTCCTCCGTCCCCTTTTTATAACATGACTTATGTAGTGACATTTCAGTTGTGCCGGCCATTGTAGATGCGATTTATGGGAAAAACAAATATAGACAACCCAGCGCATACGGCAAGTGCAGACGTGTGGTGTTCGTTTTATGCTGCGCTCTTTGTGTTTCTACGTAAAGGCATACAAAAACAAACCTAACCTGAGGCTAACGGCCCAGACCCTCTTGCTTGTAGTAGGCTACATGCAGTAATTTTCAGCCAGACAGTGCTTTAACTAGTAGTGGACATAAATTCTATCTTATAAAGGTTTTACAAACAAAATCAAACCTAATCTGGAGCGAATGCCCTAGACCCACTTGTTGTTGTGCAAGCAGCAATTTTCGGCCAGACAGAAACCAATAGTATCTCGCTTAGCTCGCTATGTATGACCTGTGTCTGTCACTTGAAGACATATTGCTTATTTTAGGGGCTGCGACATTGTGGTCATAGAGCCCCATGTATGTGTGTGATAACCTGTGTTATTGTAATGGCTGTACTAGTGTGTGTATTGACAAAACATACCTCTAACAAATTGTGAGACCCAAATGTTTCAAATATTCTTCTAAATAAAAGATTAATTGTGAAGCAGACGAGAGCCTGACTTTTCTACTTCTACTTGTAAGGTAATACACCACCACTAGGAAAAACCCATAGGTCTAGAGAAAGATTATGCGCGACTATTTCCACTGCGTGACAAAAACCTGGGGTGCATATATAGGTAATGCGGCCCGCAGGCTAAAACCATTGTCAAAACCCAAAGGCTGCCTTGGCAGCGAGAAACTAGCGGGGCACTGTTGACGACGTGTTAGGCTGTAATCATTGTCAAAATTATTGGTCTGGACAATACGTACGTTAGAATGGTCGGGTAGAGGCGATGTCTTTGCTGTGGGAAGCTGGTGGGGCACTGTTGATGAAACGTTAGGCTATAACCATTGGATTGGAGGTGTCAGGCTGTAACCTTTGTCAAAATTATTGGTCTAGGCAAATGTGACTTACAAAAATCAAAGAAACCTATATAATTTGAACCGTATGCGTGGGGTTGGCGATGCTGTACTTCAAGCAGATAATAGCCGACACAGATGAAATATTACTATATATTGTAATATAATTTGGGAAGGCGGGTGGGTTATAGAAAATGGAGGAGTGAACTACATCATTTCCAGATCCATTTTGAATCTTTATAAAAGCTATTCATGGCTAATTTCAGTACGATTATTTTTTTCACAGGTTCTTGTGTCCTTCACTGGTACCAATAGGAGTATGTACAGTATCAGCTTCCAGGAAAGATATGCGATGGCCCAGCTAAAAATACACCGCATATCTGAATGCATTCCACTATCTGTAAATTTCCTATTCATTAAATAGACTACTCATTATTAAACCTCAACAATTCCATAATAATGTGGCAAATCTTCACATTATAAACTTGTGCAATAAATAATGCATAGATAAAATATCTAACTTCTCAAATGACATCGAAGACCTCATATAACCTTATCGTACAACACATCTATCAACCAGCTATTGTGTAGCAACAATTTATTTTAGTGGTCAATGAAAATCTTCTAACATCCTTCCTCGAACTAATTTAACATCGGATCATTCAAATTATTTCAACTGATGGGCATAAGAATCCTCTAAATTAAACACGATGTTATTTAAATCTTTCAATACAATTAATCAAATTAACACTATTTTTCCAGTTATAACCATTAATAATTAATATTGGTAATGATGATATTCCTCCCCCATGGTCTGGTACCTTGACGTGGTGGGGAGGCTTGTGTGTTTCAGTGATCCCGAGAGCAATGCCGGCGGGAGCTTCGGCTCCTGGCAGGGTCACCCATGCCGGTAAGGTCGAGGGTGAGAGACCAGACTAAATGACAGACTACACCATGATGGTGGGCAGCAGCGTCATCAGTAGATTATTTCCAGGCGGAGCTGTAATTCAGTGTTACGGTTGGAAAACTGCGGGGGCTCGTTTTCAGTCCTTAAGGTGGCAGCCCTACCAGAAAACTAGGAAGCTGTGGGCTAATAACTCGCACTCTCCGAAATTGTTTATTAAAGAAACTGAAAAGAATGAAAACCGGACGGATCTCATGTTGACAACTTTCGGCACGAAAAGGAAGACACGAATAGGTTTCTGGAATGTGAGGACTCTGGGTGAGAGTAGTAGGCTGAGGCAGGTGACCAGAGAAATGATCTCGTATAAACTTGATATACTTGGGCTCAGTGAGATAAGATGGCCAGATTTTGGCGAGATAAAAACTATGAAGGACTTACCCTCATATACTCTGGGAGGAGCGAGGAGAATGCGGAACGCAGAGATGGAGTTGGTCTTTTGCTTACTGAACATGCAAAGAAAAGCCTTATAAGTTGGCAACCCATTTCCGAGCGAATATTATCAGCACGATTTAAGACTCGCATTCGCAATGTTACGATTATACAATGCTCTGCACCCACGGAACCATCAGAAGAAGAACTTAAAGAAGCATTCTACTCCCTTCTACATGAGACAGTAAAGAAAAGCAGTAAGAGAGATGTGATTATAATACTGGGAGACCTTAATGCTAAGGTAGGAGAGAACAACGAGGGACTAGAACATGTGATGGGTGTACATGGCCTTGGGGATAGGAATGGAAATGGGGAAAAGTTCACAAACTTCTGTGCTAGCCATGACCTTGTTATTGGAGGTACTTTGTTTCCTCATAAGAGGTGTCATAAGATCACGTGGATTTCCCCTGATCATGACACTGAGAACCAAATTGACCACATCGCAGTGAGTAGGAGATTCAGAAGATCGCTCACCGATGTTCGGAATAAGAGAGGAGCTGATGCTAGCAGTGATCACCACCTTATGCTGGCTGAGTTCAAGATGAAGATCATGGTGGCAAAGAAGAGGTTTGAAAAACAGAGCAAGAGATTTGATGTGAGGAAGTTGAAGGAGGAGAAGGTCAGAGATGAATTTAAATTGGAGCTAAGAAATCGTTTTCAGGTACTCCAATCTGATAAAGCAGAAACTGATATTGAATCTTCCTGCAGTAATGTAAAGAACATCATCCTTGATACAAGAGAAATAGTCCTGGGAAAGAGCAATCCTCTCAAGAAGGATTGGATGTCAGAACAAACTTGGGAGGCAATAAGTCATAGGAAAATGATTAAGGAGAGGTTGAATATGTGTAAGACTCGACACCAGAAAGCAAAAGTGCAAGCAGAATACACGGTCGTTGACAAAGAAGTCAAAAAGAGTGTGAAAAGAGATAAGAGTAATTGGATCGATGAGATGGCGAAGAAGGCAGAAGATGCTGCATCAAAAGGTGACAGCAAAGAAATGTACCGCATCACAAAAGTGCTGTCCAAGAAAAGTTTCCGAAAGAACCGGCCCATAAAAGACAAACAGGGAAATTTACTCACAACTCAAGAAGAACAACAAGAACGGTGGAGGGAATACTTCACCGAAATTTTTAATGTTGATCGAGGGATTAATGAACACCACGAAGAGAGGAATGATGAACCTGATAATTCTGTTCCAAATATTCTTTTGCACAGTCCAACTTGTGCTGAAATCAAAGAAGCCTTGCTACAACTGAAGAATGGAAAAGCCCCCGGTGTCGACAACATTTCGCCAGATGTCCTCAAGATAGACATGGACACCACAGCTAATATCCTGAAGCCATTGATGGAAAAGATCTGGTTTGAAGAGAAGCTGCCTGCGGAATGGAAGAAAGGTGTGATTGTTAAAATCCCAAAGAAGGGTGACTTGACGTATTGTAACAACTGGAGAGGTATTACCTTACTATCCGTACCAAGCAAAGTATTTCTCAGGATAATCTTGAATCGCGTTAAGAAGTCTATCGAGTCGAAGTTGAGGAAAGAACAAGCTGGATTTAGGGAACACCGTAGTTGTGTGGACTTAATTAACACTTTACGGATTATTGTGGAGCAGAGTAACGAATGGCAAGTAGCACTGTACATCACATTTATAGATTTTGAGAAGGCCTCTGATTCCATTAATAGGAAGGTCATGTGGGAGACCTTAAAGGAATATGGTATACCAAGTAAAATAGTTAACATTATACGAGAGATGTATTCTGGTTATGAATGTCAAGTCCTGCATGAGGGTCAGCTATCCCAGCCATTGGCCATCCAGACTGGAGTACGAGAAGGATGTATACTTTCTCCCACTTTGTTCCTGATTGTTCTTGATAATACTCTTAGGAAGGTGGGGAGAGGAAGGAAGAGAGGGATACAGTGGGGACTTCGAGACAGGTTGGAGGATCTTGATTTTGCTGATGACATCTGTATGCTAGCACAGCGCTTTAGAGACATAGAGGGAAAACTGGCAAACTTAGAACTTGAAGCTGCTAAGGTTGGACTTAAGATAAACCCAAAGAAGACAAAGGAGCTGAGAGTGAACTCCACAGTACAGGCTGGTCTCACTGTGGGAGGTGTAGATGTAGAACAGGTGGATACATTTGTTTACTTGGGAAGCGTGGTAACGAGAAGTGGAGGGGCTGAGGAGGATGTCAAGAGCAGAATAAGAAAGGCAAATGGGGCTTTTGTGCAGCTCTATCCAGTATGGAGAAACCGTAACATATCCAGGAAGACGAAAATCAGACTTTTTAATACCAATGTGAAAGCTGTCCTATTGTATGCATGTGAAACATGGAAAGTTACCAATCCTATCAGCCACCAACTTCAAGTATTCATCAATCGTTGTCTGCGTCGAATTCTGGGTATACGATGGCCAGATATAATCCCAAACGAAGAGCTGTGGCAAAGGGCTAACCAACAACCTATAGAAGTCCAAATTAAACGGAGGAAATGGGGCTGGATTGGGCATACTCTGCGGAAACAGAATGATGCAGTAGAAAGGAGAGCTCTGGACTGGAATCCTCAAGGGGCTCGGAGACGGGGAAGACCAAGGAACACCTGGAAACGCACCATTGAAGAGGAGGCCAGAAAAGCGGGAAAGACTTGGATGGAAGTGAAGAACTTGGCAACACACAGAGCCCGATGGAAATCATTCTTGGATGCCCTATGCTCCGCACGGAGCGAAAGGAAATAAGTAAGTAAGTAAGTAATGATGATATTCAAACATCCAATCATAATGCATCCATTTAAATTCAAATATTACTACAATATCAAATATGCCTAAATATATGGTAATTCATCCTTAAAATCCTTGGAATATCCATGTCTACAATTGATTTAAATAATCCTCAAAATTTATCAAAATGAAATTCATTATTATTATTATTAACCCGGGAGGGGTCGCGTCAAAATAGTTTCATGATGGGTCGCGCACGGTCATTATGACTGGGGTGTATAAAATACAATTTTTTGTTGCAAAACACATATTATTATTATGGAAAAATATATCCATGAAACTAAATACCAGGTTTTGTACCGAAACACATTGTACTGTATTATTGAAGAAAAATATATCATAATAATAAATAATAATAATGTTATTGGTTTTACGTCCCTTTTAACTACACTGGCTTTTAGAGACGCCGGGGTGCCGGAATTTTGCCCCGAAGGGGACCTTTAACGTGCCAGTAAATCTACTGACACGGCTCCCTCGCATTTGCGCACCCTCAAATGCCAGCTGACTGCGCCAGGTTTCGAACCTGCAACCTTGGGCTCAGTAAGCGAGAACGTTACCCATGAGCCACGCAGCCAGACGAAAAATATATCAATGAAACCCACTTAATCTATTGATTTATTCATCCTCAGAATTACTCTGGCCAGCATCAGGATTAGTGCATTCCACCCAGGTAACACATGTAAGTTCCTTACGAAACATCTTCCAGATCCACCAATCGGTTGAACTAGCCTTGAAAATACAGCAAGTCCAGAATTATCACTGGAAAACAGTCCCTGAGGCTGCTTACCAGCGTACACTTCCATGTACATCTTGTGAAACAAAGCTCTCCACTAACTGACTGCGAATGAAAGTGGGAACAGCAAACGCAGACACGTGCAGTGGATGAGTCCATTGAAAGGTATAGGAGGGGAGGAAGCTTTACGCTGTGAAATTATTTAGGAGGAGTAAAAAATGTATGCGCTCGGTCTAAAAGACCGTGACGCGACCCCTCACGGGTTGAAAGTGCAACATATCATAGAAAAAATATTCATGGCTTCAAAGGACCTGACATCTATCCATTAGACTCCTTCTCATAACACATAGAATGTGTGTAATTATCATGGCATCTCTCCCTATTGTAATCCAATTATGCAGAATGTGTGCAAGAAATATACGCTCATGTGCTCGGCAAAAGATCAAAACTCGTTATGGGAATTCAGTGAAAATGTAAGTTGGTGGTCTCCACGATGTCTTCAGAATGTATGATATTCTTTCTTCGTCGGCTTCTTCCAATTCTCCATGGTCTGCCATGATGTCGTGTTGGACTGTCATAAATTTCCGAGGATCAACCTGCATTCCTCAGGTAGAAATTCCTTGCAGATTGAAGTTTAATTTCTTCATCATGTCTCGTTTAGTGTTTAATGTCCCATGTTGTAATAATATAAAACACCTGTCGTCTCTCCTTCCTTGTAAAAATAGTTCTTGGTTTAAAATGGTATAACCCCATTATACCGTAGATGCTGGGATAGCACGCCACTGCTGCTTCATCATGTCGAAAGTACACGTAAAAGTTCTGTGCAGTTCGGTAATATAGGCTAAGTTTTAGAAATAGTTCAGTAGACTCTTCGACCGCACTGTACTTGCGTGTTTAAATGTTAATGCTGGTAAAGTAGTATTATATCTTTACTGTTAACTACTTTGAATAGATGCGCTGCTGTTCAAAGTTGTGTGTCTTATAGGCCTATGTCTTCATACTCTACCACGGGGACCAACGGCCAAGAGCAGAGCAACCTCTTGGTAATCGTAACAACTTCTTGTATACAGCAACTCATTTGATATTAAATATCCATTACTTTTTTTTTTCAACACCGCAAGTGAATTTTATGTGTCAGTTTACAGTTCATTAACCCTTTATGGGATTGTCATAAGAACAGTTTATGCTTTCAAAGATGCTGATAGTTTAATATTTATGCCGAAGTGCTAGTATTTCTAAAAAACAAATATTATGTACGTATCTATTTGACGTAATGTGTTGGATAAAATTTTAAACATTTAAAGCTAAAAACATTAACAATTAAAGGGTAAAAATAAAATATAAATATATAAATAAAAATCGTAAAAATAAAATTACAATTATAAAAGAAATATAACAAGAAGTTCCGTGAAGAACTAAAGAGCCTACTTTTCTTAAAATTTAAGATTCACGTCTTTGATTAATCTATATGGATATATCTAGAATAATGACGAAATTAAGTTGGTAATATCGAAATTTCTAATTAGTTCGAAATACTGTATACCTGGCATAATGCAGCCTAATAGAGAACTACAGTTGGCAGCCCTGGTGACTGAATATATTCTTAGTTCCATCTCTCAAGGTACAGAATACAAAATTTGGTTGAAGTCCAATGGATGGCATGGACGTTACATGCAGTTAAACATTGTATCTAACAGCGCGCGTAAAATCATGTTGGCAACAATGACATACATGTATTGGTCAAAAATAATCTGAAATAATAAGATCTATTGTTGTGTCAATTTTGAATGAAATCCATTAGTTAGTATAGAAGATACATGCATTTTAAAATTGGACCTATCAGCAGGCTTAGAATCATGTTGGCAGCACTGACACATATAAGTTACTCCAAATTAATATAGAATGTCGTGTACTATACGTGTGCATAGTTTAAAGCTGTCGGCTTGCATACTTTCTGATATATGGGTATTTGGATTTTAAAAAATTGAGAGCATTTATTAACAGTTGGCAGCCCTGGTTGCTCTTAAGAATACGCTCAATCATATCTGTTTATGTGCACATAGCACATACAAAATTTGTATGAAATCCAATTGATAGTGTAGTAGTTATATGCATTTAAAATTTGGACCTATCAGCAGGCTTATAATCATTTTGGCATTACTGCCATGTATGACCTCCTGAAAATTGAACTGCAATATTATTATCCATACGTGTGCCAATTTTGAAATAGCTCCCATTCATACCTTCCAAGATATCCAACATGAAGCTCAAATTTCAATTTCGATTTTTCAGCAGTTGGTAGCACTGACATCATTTTCAAATATGGCCGTGAGATATTCAGGTATAGATCTTTACTCATACCAAATTTTGTTTCAATTGCTGCAGCCGTTTAGGAGTTGATAGGGGGGGGGGACACACACACAGACAGACAGACAGAAGGACAGACAGACAGACACACATTTGCCCGATCTCATAAGTCTACTTTTTCCTCATTTTTGCAAAATGTGAAAAGTAGGCTAAAAATTAAGATAATAAACATAACTACTGTATAAAAGAATTATGAAAATAATTGTAAAAATCAATTCGAAATTAGTTAATTAATTAATTCAATAAAAATATCAAAATTACATCTATAACAAAATAAATTGAATATTAAAAATAAATATATAAACATTAAAATTATAGAAACAAAAAATAACATCATACCGGTCGCAGTGTCTCACTGGCATCGGGGGAGCGTGGGTTCGAATCCCACCTCGGCCGTCCTGAAAATGGCTTTTGTGGTTTTCCATTTTCACTACCAGGCAAATGCCGGGACGGTTCCTTTCAATAGGTCCACGGCCGATTTCCTTTCATAATCCCTTCCCTCACCCATCCTGAAAAGAAAAATAGATGGCCATTGACTGCATAAAAAATATATAAAAAATAAAAAAATAAAAAAATAACATTATTAACAAGAAGTTCCGTGACGAACTAAAGAGCCTACTTTTCATGCCAATGATTATTCTACAGTATATGAACCTATCTAGAATAATGACGAAATTAAGTTGCTAATATCGAAATTTCTAATTAGTTCGAAATACTGTATACCTGGCATAATGTAGCCTAATAGGGCACCACAGTTGGCAGCCCTGATGACTGAATATATTCTTAGTTCCATCTCTTAAGGTACAGAATACAAAATTTGGTTGAAGTCCAATGAATAGCATGGACGTTACATGCAGTTAAACATTGGATCTAACAGCGCGCGTAAAATCATGTTGGCAACAATGTCATGCATGTATTGGTCAGAAATAATCTGAAATAATATGATCTATTGTTGTGCCAATTTTGAATGAAATCCATTAGTTAGAATAGAAGTTACATGCATTTTAAAATTGGACTTATCAGCAGGCTTAGAATCATGTTGGCAGCACTGACGTATATTAGTTACTCCAAATTCATCTAGAATGCCAGGTACTATACGTGTGCAAAGTTTAGAGCTATTGGCTTGCATACTGTCTGATATATTGATATTAGGGTAACAAAAATAGGGACAGTACATATTAACAGTTGGCAGCCCTGGTTGCTCTTAAGAATACGCATAGTCATATCTGTTATGGTACACATAGCACATTCGAAATTTGGTTCAAATCCAAATGATAGTATGGAAGTTGCATGTATTTAAAGTTGGACCTGTCAGCAGGCTTAGAATCATGTTGGTAGCACTGACGTATATAAGTTACTCCAAATTAATATAGAATGTCAGGTACTATGCGTGTGCATAGTTTAAAGCTGTCGGCTTGCATACTATCTGATATATTGGTATTTGGATAAAATAAATTAGGAGCATTTATTAACAGTTGGCAGCCCTGGTGGGTCATAAGAATACGCTCAGTGATATCTGGTTATGTACACATACAACATACGAAATTTGGTTGAATTCCAATTGATAGTGTAGAAGTTATATGCATTTAAAAATTGGACCTATCAGCAGGCTTATAATCATTTTGGCAACACTGCCATGTATGGACTCCTGGAAATTAAACTGCAATATTATTATCTATACGTGTGCCAATTTTGAAATAGCTCCCATTCATACCTTCCAAGATATACATCATGGAGCTCAAATTTCAATTGCGATTTTTTAGCAGTTGGTAGCACTGACATCATTTTCAAATATGGCCGTGAGATATTCAGGTATAGAACTTTAATCCTACCTAATTTTGTTTCGATTGCTCCAGCCGTTTAGGAGTTGATAGGGGGGGACACACACACAGCCAGACAGACAGACAGACACACATTTGCCCGATCTCATAAGTCTACTTTTTCCTCATTTTTGCAAAATGTGAAAAGTAGTCTAATAATTATAATAATTAAAATGAATTAAAATGTAAAAACACATTAAAATAAAACAGTTTTGCCCTATAAAGGGTTAATGTACCGCATGAGGTTTTCTGCTTGCAGACGCATCTTGAATTAAAAGGTAACTAAAAAGTAACTGGAAGGTAACTAAATGGTAGCTAAAAAGTAGCTAACGTTTACTTTATCCTTCCTGCAAATTCAATGCCATAGAACTAGTGGACATCTAACGGCAGAAATACATCTTAAAATATACTTTTTCCCTTGGTCTCAAAACTTAAACATTTTCACACAATATAATATTATTGTATTCAGAGTTTTGCAGTGTCCTGGTTAAGATTTGCCCTGTGAAATGAGGTAAAACATTATGTGGAGATGATTACGATGATAATTATTATTTCAGGAGTTGCAGAAGATGAAGCGAACTGTCGATAAACTTCAAAGAGAGAGGGTTGATAAAGCTCCGCAGGGACTAGCGCCTACAGGTGGTAAGGGCAAGGAGAACTATACTCCTTCTTGCAAGTCTCTTCCATCCAGTCCAAGTACAAAGCCATTCTCTCAGAACAATGCTCAAATCTAGATTAGACTCCTGGGAACTGAACTGGTCAGTGTACAAAGCTGTTCTCCGAGAAGAGCACCAAGGTGTATCAAACTGGAGCTCTCATTTCATTCGCAGGTTGAATTTACTTGAAGTTAAATGTATCTAACATGTTCGTTAACTTTGGAAAACATAGCTTAAACAGACAAATGTTGAGTTGGTTAACTTTTTATCCCCAAGGAGTTTTCTTGCAGACCAAGAATGGGAAGAATTGTGAGTTAAACAAATTATTGAATTTTCCTCATCATCATCATCATCATCATCATTTCCCCTTATCCAGCTCCTGCCGGGTCGGGGTATTTATGGCACTTCTCCACTTTCCTCTTTCCTTCCACCATTCTTCTTCCACGATCTTGTCCCAGTCTAGATTTCTTTTTCTTATGCTGTTCTTCACTGAATCAATCCACCTTGTTCTAGGTCTTCCTCTTGCTCTCTTACCCTTGCACTTCGCCTCCAGCATCTGTCTTGGTATTCTGTTTTCCTCCATCCTCTTTACATGTCCAAACCACCTTAGTTTATTCTTCTCAATTCTCTCATTTAGTTTTCCCATCCCAACTTCCTTCCTCACTCTGTCTTTCCTTGTCTTTCCTATCATACTTCTTAGGAATTTCATTTCACTGGCTTGGATTCTACTCTCTTGCCTGCTTGTCAGGGTCCAAGTCTCAGCTGCATAAGTTAATATGGGAACATAGTACATTTTATACATTACCTCCTTGCTTTTCCTTGGTACTTCCTTATCCAGTAGCGGCTATTCAGGTGAAGAGAGTGAAGAGCCTCTTCACATGCCATCTCTTAAATAAAATAAACATTATTTTTTCTTATTTAAATAAAAATGTTGTCATTGTCTTGGGCTACTTTTTCACTTAGTGTACTGTTATTTCTACACTCCGTCGCTAGATGGTGCGCAAGCAAGGCTGCATGACGTCCTTGTAGCAGTTGTACTCCCTGTCGCTAGATTGTACTGCCGTAACTTGGAAGGAAGCAGGAGATGCAGGAGACCTACCACTAGTAGTAGGTAATCTGTGCAGGAGACGAAGTGTCTTGTTTATGTCAGCCACATCGTCTCGTTGCCATGGTAACCTGACGTCAGTTGTGACGTCATTACCTGCCGTTAGACAGACGAGTGAAGATGTTCCTGTGTCGGCAAGGCAATATCGTTTAGTTCAGTTGATGAAAGTTTACATTGCAACAGGCTTCTTTTTCTTTTATATTGAGGCTTTTATTTACTTTCCCAATGAATAGTATGTATTTATAACGTTATCTACCCTGTTGTTGATGAAGGTTGATGGCTTTTAGTGTATAATGTTTGCAGTGAAAGACACGTTACTAATTTTATTAGAAATTCCCTTCAGTAGGTGGAAAGATGAAGACAAAAAGGGATTTATTAATTAATTTATTAATTTGTGGGCGGCCAAAGAACTTAATAGAACTGTGCACTAAAGAAATAAAACCGGAAAGTCCTATAGCCTTCATCGCAAGGGATCTTGGTTCGAACAGTTCACATAGTTGTGCAGTAGTTATAGAACTGTTCTGTTGACCTTGCTTACTATACAGTATTCTAACAGTAACAAATTTCCAAAACATTACGCGCGGTTTGGACAAACACAAAGACAGTGAGCAACATTTAAAGAACCAGTTACCACTTAGAACACGCACACAAGCACGATATCTGGCACTTTACGGGAAAATGTAATGTGAATGTAACTTTAAATAGGCAGATCCTGGGACTTGTGATTAGAGTTGTTCTATACTTAAGTTTACAGGAACTCTCTTCTAGAGAGGAGGGCCGATAACCTAGATGTTAGGCCTCTTAAAGCAACAATTATCATCATCATCATCGTCTTCTAGAGGACATGACAAGACCTCTTTAAACCGTGTGCGCTTTAAGGAATTATTGAAGATACTGATATCTAAAAAGTCCTTAGAACCTCAAAATTATTAAAATAAAATTCAAAGTGTGTTCCCTGGAAATAACTGATGCAACATCAGAGTACATCAGAGATCATATTAAGGACCGACTTAATAATGTTAGAGCCTCCGTGGCTTAGGCGGCAGCACGCCGGCCTCTCACCGCTGGGTCCGTGGTTCAAATCCCGGTCACTCCATGTGAGATCTGTGCTGGACAAAACGGAGGCAGACAGGTTTTTCTCCGGGTACTCCGGTTTTCCCTGTCAAAAATTTCATTCCAGCAACACTCTCCACTATCATTTCATTTCATCTGTCATTCATTTCATCATTGCCCCAGAGGAGTGCGTCAGGCCTCGGCAGCCGGCACAGTTCATATCCTCGCTGCTAGATGGGGGGGGCTTCATTCATTCCATTCCTGACCCGATCGGAGACTAGAAGCAGGCTGTGGATTTTCATTTTTTTGTTAATAATGTTCCGCGTTTTTTCTATGCTAACGCATGGCTGTGATAAATTACAATTCTTAAATAAGTCTTATAGATTCCGACAAATTTGAGCTGTATAACAAACATAATCAACAATAGGCCTACCCCACATTTAAGAAATGAACTGTCACTCTTTTATGCTCATGAATCCTACAACGTAAAAATAGTCGGGAGAAATACATCAAGAACTCCGTGAATAGAAGAGACTTACAAACTTTTGCTTAAGGACGCCACGTACTCTTGCATGATGAAAATATCGTTGTTTTTTTTTTATTTTGGCGCCATAAAATTCTTCATTCTTTTCTGAATCCAAATATATATAGTTTGTGTTTTTTTGTACAACTACCTTAAATTCGTTTTTTTTTAAATTAGCGTCCCATGCTCTGAATAATTCACTTTTAACTTTGCCAACTGTTTTCCGTTAATATTTTCCATGTTTAGGTACCAATAACTAGGAAACCATTTAAGATAGAGGGCTATTTTTTTTACATTAACTTGCCTAATGGAGTACTTGAATATTAACCTATTTGCACTTCCAAAACATAGTAGGCATGGATTGGGAAGAGAAAAATTAATACATATTTTTGAATAAATTTAAAAGGATAGAGTTCGGATTCTTTTTTCTTGCATTCTGTCCCAATAATAATGAAACAAAGTGGTTACCGGTACTCATCTGCCATAATCCATTCCAAGTGTGTGAGCAGAATTTGAGAATATTTGATTGAAAAACAACTGAGAAATGTGTACCTGAAGCAAATTATACAACATTTTTTTGAAAATGTATCTGTCCAAATTTGTATTCATTTCACACATCCTATAAAAGCAAAGTAGCACTACATGGTCATAAACAGCTCAGAATATATGTGACAAGAATCATAGCTGTACCTTTAGCATAAATCCAGAAAATAAGTTACTTAGTAAAGTGATGCCACAAAAATAGACTTTTTCATCGTGTAAGAGTACGTGGCGACCTTAATTGGATACTGGCAATACCTTCTACAAGTGCATCAGTACAAAGCAGTTTCTCTTGTTTGAAAAGATTCAATACTTTTGCATGTAACACAATATCTCACTCCAGAATTACATCATTGGCTATCTCCATAAATCGTGAATTGTAGTTGAAATTGATTGAAGACCTTCTATGAGGACATCATAGATAAGATTGCCAACCTTAGAGAACGGAGGATTCATTTAAGCTATAAAAATAAGCGAGTTTGACTTTTTAGTGCGATAACTTATGTTTGGTTTGGTTTTAAGTGCTAGGCTTTTAGTAGATATTTTAGCATTAAAATAGGAAAAGGATGTCAATATTCACAAACGCAAACATCATGCACTGATGAAATTAGGAGTTTGGCTCTTCACCTGATATTTGATCTACGAGCCGCCACTGTCCTTATCCCAAACAAGTTTTCTTACACTTTGATAGAATGCATTGCTCTGCTGTACCCTCCTGCCAATCTCCATGTCCAACCTACCAGTTTTCATCAATTCACTTCTTAGGTATTTAAACGTGTCCACAATTTCCAAACTCTGACTTCCAATTTTCACAGTGCCCTTTCCTTGTCTTTCCCCTCTTGTCATCACCATGGTCTTGCTTTTCTCTATACTGATTTTCAGGCCGTACTTCTGAATATTTTCATTCAGTGCATCTAGTTGTTTTTGCACTTCTTCGGTGTTCCTTCCCCAGACCACAATATCATCTGCAAATAACAGTAGCTTCATTTCTTTATGTCCATATGCTTCCTTTGTTTCCTTTACAATTTCATCCATCACTATTATGAACAAGAGAGGTGACAGCACACTCCCCTGTCTTAGTCCAGTCTTGTTCCTAAACCAATCTGTCTTTCCAACTGGGGTCAGTACCCTGCTAACACAGTTGTTGTACATTGCTTGCACCATTTCCAACATTTCTCTTCCCAGTCTCTTCTTAACCATAGTTTCCCATACCCTCTCTCTGGGGACACTATCATAAGCCTTTTCTAGATCTATGAAAGTCATGATCAAATCCTCTCCATATTCCCAGTTCTTTTCCATCATCTGCCTCAAGCTAAAGATTGGGTCCACTGTGGATCTTCCACTCCTGAAGCCATACTGTTCCTCTTGCAACTCTCCTTCCACCTTTCTTCTCATTCTTCTTTCTAATATCCTTTCCAGTATTTTTACTATCCGTGATAAGAGGGTGATCCCTCTATAGTTATCACACACCTTTTTGACCCCCTTCTTAAACACTGGTATTATTAGCCCTTTCTCCCAGTCTTCTGGTACACATTTCCGTTTCCACACACCCTATTTAAAGTTTTAAAATATTCTTTGATGTACAAATTTTATTCTTTGTTTTGTGATTTATCATTGTACGCTTGAAGTTACTGAAGAATACTGGCACAGGAAGGTGTAGGTATGTGCCAATTTATTGTCTGTAATATTGTCCTCTCGACTGTTTTTTTTTTTTAAACTAATAAGCGTAAAAATCATTGTAATCCAGTGTAATTTTGTAATTTTTATTAAATTATAAATGTTTTCAAGATTTAATTGTGTTCAGTGCCCAACTCCAGTCTTCTCAATCCTTCATTACGTCAAACCAGCCAGCCATCCATCCTTTACCTTATCATGAATTTCCCAATTTCTCTTTGCCTACATGGGTAGGACCATCACTGTTAGTGATAAGGGTATGAGTAGGACAATCACTGCTAGTGATAAGGGTTTGGGTATGACCATCATTGTTAGTCCTAAAGGTTTGACTAGGACCATCGGCCATCATTGTTAGTTAATGGGTCACTGCTTCTACTAGATTTCTACGTAGCAGTTTAATGTAGTCTCAGTGTTGTGATGTGAATGTCTATCGCATGTTCCTGATTATGCTCGAAGAGGTAGCTCAACAAATTTAAATATTTCTTATGTTGCAAGTTTCTATTTTCAATAAGTGGCTGGCAACTTTGTTCTTATGGATTGAGAAAAACAAAAATATCCAAGCCAATTTAGGAAATATCCAAATGCCCAGAAAAGGATGTCAAGGATTTAAATGTTAAAACAGTAGTTATAACATATTATGATATGCCGTTTCTATGTTCTAGCTACTTGTTATTACTACTTACAACCTGCAATAACCCTTTTGGGCATTCAATATCAATGCTAATTTTACAATAATCTAGAGATAAGCTAATTGGAATTCTATACCTACCCGATGTGGCACTAATTGGATGCCAGCTAGCGGCTGCCCTGAGGAAATCACAAAAATAAAACCTGTAATGCTGTTATTATTAATATTATTACTATTATTATTATTATTATTATTATTAGTATTAGTATCAGAATCATTTATTCTGATTTACCGAGACAGATTAGTGTACTCCAGTCAAGGGGCACAGTTTTGTTTGGACAGGAATTTCACCAGTGACAGTGCAGAAGCTCATAAGAAGACAGCATCCCACAGAATTCACCTGTGTATATGTTCTACTCCATTGGACTATCGAGGTACTGTGCATCAATGGACAATAGAAATTTACATACATTTTCTTTGGCTTATCCCAATCAATTGGGGTCGCCGGAGCCAACCTGGCTCATTTTGGTTGTGGACGGGAATTTAAGACTGGATGCCCTTCCTGACACCACGAGATTTTTCAGGTGAAAATTTCACCCAGCTGTCACCGGGATTTGATCCCCGGATGAAAGACAAGCAGCTAAGCCACTGCGCCATCACACTTGTGCATCAATGGACAATACAGTATGTTATTCCAGGATTGTACAGTTCAATGACCTTGTTCCCCAACTTTACGTTTTGCTACTGAACTTGGGAACGACCTTGTTGTGGGAGCCACATACCGAGTGGACAACTCAAGAGAATTGAGAGATCATGCTGTGTGTCAGGCAACTATCCATCCATCTGTCATGCAGGACATGCGATCCGTGCCGTGCCGCTCCAGTGTCCGTTGCAAACCAGAAAAGTCAACCCCGAGAATAGAAATGAGTAGAGCAAAAGCGCCTGGCGCAGGGCCATTTGGCACACAGTGGCCTATGTCAGGGCTGTCCAACTGGTGATGGCCGAAAACTGCATTGTTATCGGCCGGAACTTAGCACTTAGAGCATAGTCGCTAACACACACAACATAATCCCTAGCACGTAGACCATAGTCCCTAGCACGCAAAATATAGGGGATGCTCAGTTAAATCCGCAATATTAAGGGGATTATGGTTAGTATGATAAGTTGAGGGAAAGGGTTTCAATAAACCAACATAGAAATTAAAGTAGTATATATTTGTGACGTAACTTCCGTTCTTAAAATTAACATTTTATCATACATGGGTTGTATAGATCATTTAATACAAAAAGTGGAATTCAGTGTAAATCCGCAATACCTAGTCTAAATCCGCAATATGATGAGTCTAATTCCGCACTACCTTTTAAGTTCATTTTCATTCAGGAAAAGGGAAAATTATTATTTAAAAAGATAAGAAATAACTAAGTCAGCAACTCAATACAAGCACTTCTGTGACACCAATGAATCAATCCTCCCCCCTTCTCTCACACGTCTAGCCTGCAATGTTTCTATTCGTTTTGGCAGCGGTGCTTTCCTTTCATTCACAGTATTTGTAGCCCATTGTTGACAAGTACCAGTAATCTTTCTTCACTTTCCATTATTGTTCCTCAGTCGAGTGCGATTGTGGAGGTCGATTTTTAAGTTATGTAAAAATGCGGAAGTTATAGGGCTGGGTTGGAACTCAAAGTGATAAAATACACAGAAAATTATGGTAATAGAGCTGCACGTCAAGAATTCATTCTGACTGAATTTAATATTCCGTACTGGCATCAACAGAAAAACGCGCTAGAAACCACTAACCGAACAAGGTGCTTACAAATGTAGCAACGCTGTAAAACCACCATATGGGATAAGACATCAGCTGTTTTGTTGGTGCTGGTATTGTAAGTTATACTCTGTGAGCTGCCTGAATAGGATTGACATTTGGCCAGAAATTTCATGTCAGTCATCACCCCTCTGCCTCTTGACCAATCCATGCTCGCATAGTTGATGTAATAATACTCTGCGTTGCAATATTACAGCCCACGTGCTTCAGTGTCTGGTCATCTGTATCTCTGGCTTGTACAGTTCGGCAACTTCGTTCTCAGACCCCTTGGCGAGGCGAGAACTGTCAATCCCATTGTGGCAGCTCACAGAGTACAAGCTGACGACTGAAGAAAATATAGAGAGGGCAATCAGTTGAACTCTTGTGTGATTGGGTTACACGGCAATTGTAATGTTGTCGACAGACGTTTATGTGAGACGCTTTTCGGAAGACTGGCATCGCAGGTGTGTTGGGCAGAATTCAAAATGATGCACGAGAGTGAAGCTGGGATATTGGCAGCTGTGTCGATGCCAGTTGTCTCATTTCAATAATGTAAGTTTCAAATTTAGCGGGAAAACTATAGTCTGCATATATCAAGCACCAAAAATTTTCACAATTATTTATGGGTGAAAAGTTGTAAGTTATATACAGGGCTCCAGGAAATGTTCTCCGCAGCGGCTACGTGCAGCTGCGAGTGGTAGCATCATCAGTTTAGTTGGCAGCATGATGTCCTTGATAGCGTGAAGGCCACATGTGAGGGCTGTCGTAATCATCAGTGTATATAGTTAGATTTTAGGAAGAGTGTAACAGTATGTTTGAATGGCTGTGGTGAGTATAAAGTTTACTGTTTGTATTGATACATGAGACAGCCGTGCTGCCAACTAAACTGGTGACGCTATCTCTCGCAGCAGCATTTAGGCACTGTGTAGAACATTCCCTGGCGCCCTCTTCAAGCAAATACGGTAATACTATTTCAAATTTCATGGGTAGGGTCGTGAAGTATAAACTCGCACAAGGGAGGAGAAATACACAGCAACTGAAAAAGTGGTTATTTCTCCTCACATATTGAAGAAACAACACTTTGATTATACTATTACTTTTTATTGCATTGAATGGCCATTACAGGATGAGAGCAGCTTGCATCATCAGCTTGGGTCTCCTTCAGTTTCCTCCTGCACACAGAGAAACAATCTTATCACTTTCAATCCCTCAACTGATGGGTCAGTGAAATACACACACCGGCTGGAAAAGGGGTGAGTAGTTAGCACTCCAACTGGGAAAAGGGGGATTGGGATTCGGGCACACAGTGAAATTTAAAGAGCGATGAGGAAGAGACCAAATATTGATAACCAAGGTTTGATACATTTATTTGATTTGTGAAGTAATAACAAACATTTTCATTTAGAAGAATAATTAAAAGAAGCTAATAAAAAATGCAAGGTTTCTCCAGGATACTTAGAATAAAGAAGAATTATAATAAAAATGCATAAAAAGGCCATATAAAGGCGATTAAAAAAGTATGTTTAAGAAAAATATCTAAAAACAAGCAAGAAGCAAGAAAAAAAGGCTTAGCCTTAAAAAATGTATAAACCAAGTGAAGGTAGTTCACGTTACCAATAATTCGATACTTTTGTACTTAGTATTTGGCCCGCAGGAAGCGGGTTGTGATCCAAACGAAGGCTTCCTCTAAGCTGCCTCGGCATGCGTTCCGAGAAAGATGGATGGTGGCTCCATTGGCGAATTGCACCCCGCAGGAACAGACCTCTTGGTAATGATCTGTCTGGCGGTTTACAATCAATTGTAGTTTCTCATCGCCGAGTTGCAGTGAGCTAGCGGGCTGACTTAGTTGCTGAGGTGAAGGTCGTTGACTCATGCCGCGCCCAGCATGACAGAGTCCGAGTGATGAAGCATGCCGCCTGGCAAGGTTCCAGCCACTCAATGTTTACTAACAGGGCCTTCCCAAGAAGGGCCTTGCTGTGGAACGGCAGGCAGCCGTGGTCAGACTGGTTCAAGCAGGTAGATGTAGACAAGGCCGCAGAACGGCGAAGCGGAGAATTTATAGTGGAAATGACGACAGCGCGTCGAACAATCCAGAATGAAGGCGGGGCGTCAAACAGCCAATCAGCGCACAGCCCCAAGCACATTGCGACGGTTGCCGCTGAGATGAGCACAGTACCTCATGAAAAAGTGTGACAGTATGGTGCGTCTAGAAAGACACTTCAGAAAAAGGTGAGTTGACAAGAATAATAAAGAACAACAATTCAAATGAAACGTAAGTTAAGTAAATAATCAGAACACCGTGTTCATACTGCAATTATAACGGAAAAAAAATAATGGGGCAAAATTAAACGAGTGTTTCAAACCGTGCGGGAAACATAGCCACAAAAACATTCGCAAAAGCGAACATGCTGGGAGGGGCGAGAAAAAATTGCAGTAAGAAGTCGCAGAAGTTAGGTCTCGCGTGGCAAAGGAGCAATCATAGTGATTGGCCTGAGAAACTGGCCAGCAGAAGTCTGCAGTTTTACCACGCGAATCCTACCATCTCTGCCAGGAAAGCACTCAACAATCCTACCCAAATTCCAGACAAAAGGGGGACTAGGGTCTTTCAAAAGGACCAAGTCCCCAATCTGAAGGTTAGAGCAGGAAACACGCCATTTGCCACGCTGCTGAAGCAAACCGAGGTATTCCAACCTCCAGCGGCGCCAAAAATTGTTGCGCAAACTTTCAATTTTGCGCCAAGAAATGGCTAAAGAAGATGGAGAATTAGAATATAATGAAGATGGGGAGGCAGTCAATGGACCACCGATAAGAAAATGGCCCGGCGTTAATGGTAGAAGATCTGAAGGGTCATTAGATAAGGGTGATAAAGGACGAGAATTAATTATGCCCTCAATAAAAATAATTAAGGAGTTAAACTCTTCATGAGATAGGGGGGTGTGGCCACAAACACGTCTAAGGTGTTTCTTGGTGAGTTTCACACAAGACTCCCACCGTCCACCTTGATGGGGCGCATAAGGGGGGATGAAGTGCCACTTGAAATTTCTCTGGTGAGCATAATCAGTAATCCTTTCCAGCGCTGCATTTTGAGTAAGAGCTCTCTTAATTTGCTCAGAAGCTCCGATAAAATTTTTAGCATTGTCGGAGAATACTTCTGAAGGAAGCCCTCGGCGAGCAGAAAATCTGGCAAAAGCTGCCAAAAAATAAGCAGTAGAGGCGTTGGTAACTAGTTCTAAGTGTACTGCTCCGGTGACCATACATACAAACAGCGAAATATAGAGTTTTCCACAAATACATCTTTTGGCCTCAGGAGAATTTTTTCTGTAAACAAAAGGCCCGGAATAATCCACCCCCGTAAAGGCAAAAGGTCTAGCAGGCGCAGATCTAAAGTTGGGAAGATCACCCATGAGCTGAGTGGTAATTTTAGGGTTGGATTTAAAACATGGAATGCACTTCCGGATAACAGAGGTAACTTCATGGACTCCGTTTATGGGCCAATACCTTTCCCGAATGATGGAAAGTAATGTACGGGTTCCAGCATGAAGATGCTGGTAATGATACTGACGAATGATTAGAGAAGTGACATGATGCTTTGAAGGAAGAATAATTGGGTGTTTTTTATCCTCAGAAAGATCAGCCAAAGATAAACGTCCTCCCACTCTTAATAAACCATCAGCATCCAAAAAGGGGGCGAGTGAGGATAGCCTACTCGATTTCTTGAGGGATTGACCTTGAGACAACACCTGACATTCTTCAGAGAATATTTCTTGTTGAGTAAGCCATAAGATTTTTGTAGTGGCTAAACCTAATTCAGAAAGGGTTAAATATGGCTTAGGAAAAAGAGGTTGTTCTACCACAAAATATTTCCAACGAAGGAGATAAGCCATAACCCTCACCAATTTATGAAAAGAGGAATATCGCTGCAAAAGAAGGGGAGAGTCAGAAGCGAAAAGAGAAGATCCAATAATCTTACCAACATCCGGCAAGTCTGATAATTCCGGAAGAGGAAAATTTGGCCAAGCGGAAGGTTCTTGTAGAAGCCAAGAAGGACCGTGCCAGTATAATGTCAGGTTAGCCAACATAAGAGGGGAACATCCCCGAGAGATGACATCTGCAGGATTCTCCTTGCCAGATACATGATGCCATTGTTCAAAGTTAGACACTTGTTGTATTTTGGACACTCTATTAGCTACAAACACCTGCCAATGCGAGGAGGGTTTGGCGATCCATGCCAACGTGATGGCTGAGTCACTCCAAAAGTAAGTTTTGCTAAATCGGATTTTCAAAGATTGGTGGATTTTGACCGATAATTCAACCGCCAAAAGAGCAGCACAAAGTTCCAGTCGTGGCAAGGATAAGGATTTAAGAGGAGCCACCTTTGACTTAGCGCAAATTAAATTGGAAAAGAAATATGACTGGTCAAAATTGCGGCAAACAATATACGCACAACACCCATAAGCTTTCAATGAGCTATCGGCAAAGATGTGAAGTTCATATCCTCCACAGGAGGGAAAGGGAATAATCACTCGTGGGATTATGACATTGGAGAGATCTTCCAAGCTATTTCTATAAGAAATCCAATTTTTTTGCAACTCGGAAGGAACTGGTTCATCCCAACCAGTTTTCAAGGACCAAAGGTCTTGCATGAAAAGTTTTGCTGTGACGATAATTGGCGCCAAAAATTGGAGAGGATCAAATATTTTTGCAATCTCAGACAAAATTTGCCGCTTAGTTTGCGGTTTGATGTCACTGAGATTAATTTTGAAAAAGAAAAAATCCTTTTGAGGACTCCAATAGATGCCTAGAGTTTTGATAGAATTATTTTCATGAAGAAGCTCTACTGAGTCGTTATAGACTGAAGTTAATGGAAATTTGGAAAGAAATTCTTCCGAATTAGAGTTCCATTTGCACAAGGAAAATCCGCCTCCCAAAAGCAAAGCTGTCAAATCTTTAGAGACCTGTAGTGCTTCAGATACTGACTCAAATGAATGAAGAAAATCGTCAACGTAAAATGATGATTTTAACACTTCAGAAGCCTTAGGAGAATACAACGGGCCATCCTGTTCAGCAAGTAATTTCAACGTACGTATGGCTAGAAAAGCAAAGGGCTTTAGTCCATAGGTTAAGGTTTTTAGCCGAAAAATCTTGACAGGTTTAGTAGGCTCGTCGCGCCAAAGAATTCTCTGAAGGTCGCACTGTTGTTGATCGACCAAAATCTGCCTATACATTTGCTTGATATCAGATATCACTGCGATAGGGAACAAGCGAAAATTCATCAAGACAGAAGAAATGTCAGATTGAATAGGAGGGCCTGATAATAATGTGTCATTCAGAGAAGTTCCATTGGCATCCAAAGCAGAACCATTAAAGACCACCCTTATGTTTTCCTTTAAAATCTCATTCTTCCAAACTGGATGATGATTGAGGTAAATGACCAGATGGGGTATAAGAAGCCTCATCTTTCTTGGTAACAACCTCCATGTGATCAAGTGCCTCATATTCCTCCATAAACGTGGAGTATTGAGCTTTAACAACAGGGTCACGTTTAAATTTGTTTTCCACAGCATAGAGTGCTCTAAGAGCCCTAGGGTGTGTTTCAAATAAAAGAGGTGGATTATCCACTCGGGGCATTGTTACAACAAATCTACCCTCTGAATTGCGTTTGGTTGTTTCACGAAACAGTTTTTCACACATTTCATTTTCAACCGAGGAAGGTGAAACTGAATCTATAGTTTCGATTTTCCAAAATCTTTCTAAATTGTAATCGAGACTTGTATTGACAAAATGACATTGAGAGAAATTTTGAAACGACTTACGAGGGACCTGACCCGTTACTAACCAACCTAGCTTGGTATGATGAACAAACACTCCAGGTGATATTTTAACCTTAGAGCTAAGGAGACATTGCCAAAATACTTGGGCACTGAGAAGTATGTCTACCGGGGCGCTCGTATTAAATGTTGGGTCCGCCAACTGAATGTTATGAGGAAATTGCCACTTTCTAATTTCAAAAGAAGTACTAGGGGTATTACTGCCAATAGTATCAATGGCAAGGCAATTCAACTGAAATGTTGTGTTAGAATTAACAGCATCTTTGATGTGAACACGAACAAAATGCAAAGATTTAACATTGCTATTGTTAATACCGGTAACCTGAATTAATGTAGGTTGCTTGGGAAGACCAAGTTTCTTAATGAGACGCTCACTTATGAAGTCATGGGTGGCAGCATTATCCAATAGGGCACGTGCTTCAAGCCATCTACCAGAAGAGTCTTGAACTTTTATTAACACGGTTGATAGTAGCACCTGGGAACTACGAATTGAGCTAGAGCTCTGAGTATAAGATTGCGCATTAGCTCCTGGGGATGCATCTTTAGAACATCCAGGGGAAGGAGCCTGACGTGGCTTTTCAAACCTATGAAGCAAGGTATGATGTTGAGCCTTGCAATGGGAGCAAGTATTTTTAGATAAGCAATCAGGCACCATATGCCTAGTTGACAAACAGTTATAGCAATATCTTTTTTGAGCTATTAATTTGCGTCTTTCATCGGTAGAAAGGGCTTTAAAGGCAACGCAGGAATATAGCCTGTGAGGTGCTTTACAGAGAATACAATCCGTTGAGTTATGCTGAACAGTAAAGACAGCAGATTTGTTTATTTTGGCACCGACTGGTTTCACAACATTAGATTTGTTATCTGCACTCCCTGACATATGACAGGCTACAGCTGACAAAACCTGACATCTATTATTCATAAACGTAAGCAATGAGCCATAAGTATATGAAGTGTCATTTGTTAGTTCCCTCTCCCATGCCTTTAAAGTTGATGAATCAAATTTAGAAGTAACCAAGTGAACTAAGAATAGATCCCAGTGCTCGACCGGTTGATTCAACCGTGCCAATGCTCTGACGTGTAGTTGGACCGTGTCACTTAAGGCTCGCAGTGTTGACAAGCTGTCAGCTCGCAATGCGGGCAGGTTAAATAAGGCTTGAATGTGCCTCTGTAAACATAATTTTTCATTGCCATAACGGCCTTTAAGAAGCTCGATAGCAATGTTATAGTTTTCTCCTGTTAAGGGAAGTTCTCTTATAAGTTGAAGGGGTGGCCCCTGCAAAATGGATTTTAAGTAATGAAATTTCTGAATTTCCGGAAGTGTGGCATTATTATGTACTAATGAACTGAACAATTCAAAAAATGATTGCCACATCTCTTCCTTTCCTGAAAAATGCGGAATTTCAATTTTAGGTAGCAATGGTTTGATACCATTCCCATGGTCGCTAATTCTTCCTTGAGTTTCCTCTACCTTCAACGCCAGGGTCAAAGTTCTTACTAATGCCACAGCCTGAGCGTGTGTATCAAAGTAATTACTCTCTACTTCTTCCCTATCTGATTGATGTTCTGGACTTTTGATTTCAATTTCAAGTTGCACGAGATCATATTTCTCGTACGCCTATTCAAAAGCTTTTAAACGCTGAGATATAATATCAAGATTTTGTTCCTCTTTCGGTAGAGTGGCTAGATATTTTTGAAAACGGGTAAGTTGACCTTTGTAGGCCGCCCGAGAGTTTAACAGTTTATCGTCTATTATTACTGGCATGGCTGGGAAGTTGGAATAACTCACCTACCAAAGCTGCTTGCGGCACCAGACGGACCTGCTTTCCAGAAAGAAACCAGTTATGGAGTAAGCTGGGATTGTCTCCGCTTTCCCGCAGATCTCCTGCGCTAGCCACGATATACTGAAATGTATAAGGCAAATATTAGATTACACAAGTTCTGTTTTTTTTTTTTTGGAATAGAATTTGTGGTCTCAGAATAAAGGTTCTGGGTTCGATCCCGGGTTTGAGGTACCATGGAAAAGGGGTGAGTAGTTAGCACCCCAACTGGGAAAAGGGGGATTGGGATTCGGGCACACAGTGAAATTTAAAGAGCGATGAGGAAGAGACCAAATATTGATAACCAAGGTTTGATACATTTATTTGATTTGTGAAGTAATAACAAACATTTTCATTTAGAAGAATAATTAAAAGAAGCTAATAAAAAAGGCAAGGTTTCTCCAGGAAACTTAGAATAAAGAAGAATTATAATAAAAATGCATAAAAAGGCCATATAAAGGCGATTAAAAAAGTATGTTTAAGAAAAATATCTATAAACAAGCAAGAAGCAAGAAAAAAAGGCTTAGCCTTAAAAAATGTATAAACCAAGTGAAGGTAGTTCACGTTACCAATAATTCGATACTTTTGTACTTAGTATTTGGCCCGCAGGAAGCGGGTTGTGATCCAAACGAAGGCTTCCTCTAAGCTGCCTCGGCATGCGTTCCGAGAAAGATGGATGGTGGCTCCATTGGCGAATTGCACCCCGCAGGAACAGACCTCTTGGTAATGATCTGTCTGGCGGTTTACAATCAATTGTAGTTTCTCATCGCCGAGTTGCAGTGAGCTAGCGGGCTGACTTAGTTGCTGAGGTGAAGGTCGTTGACTCATGCCGCGCCCAGCATGACAGAGTCCGAGTGATGAAGCATGCCGCCTGGCAAGGTTCCAGCCACTCAATGTTTACTAACAGGGCCTTCCCAAGAAGGGCCTTGCTGTGGAACGGCAGGCAGCCGTGGTCAGACTGGTTCAAGCAGGTAGATGTAGACAAGGCCGCAGAATGGCGAAGCGGAGAATTTATAGTGGAAATGACGACAGCGCGTCGAACAATCCAGAATGAAGGCGGGGCGTCAAACAGCCAATCAGCGCACAGCCCCAAGCACATTGCGACGGTTGCCGCTGAGATGAGCACAGTACCTCATGAAAAAGTGTGACAGTATGGTGCGTCTAGAAAGACACTTCAGAAAAAGGTGAGTTGACAAGAATAATAAAGAACAACAATTCAAATGAAACGTAAGTTAAGTAAATAATCAGAACACCGTGTTCATACTGCAATTATAACGGAAAAAAAATAATGGGGCAAAATTAAACGAGTGTTTCAAACCGTGCGGGAAACATAGCCACAAAAACATTCGCAAAAGCGAACACCGGCAAAGAAAGCGAAACACTACGAATTTCATACTAAACTCAATGTTGGACCGTTCCAAACCTTGTATTAATCAAATATACTGGCATTACAACAATATGGCAATGTATCATAAGTTAATTACCCCAATTAGCACAATAAATAATTAACATTATTGATCATGACAATGACAACAGTGCACAAATGCCAATTTGGAAATGTTGAAACCTGGAATCCATCGTACTGTCCTACGAGTTGTTGCAATGCATGATTACGAATGTTGTAGACAAACCATAATGTCCACAAAAATACGCGGCGTGAGAATTCACAGCAATAAACCTTAAGACGAGCTGTTTGTGGTTATTATTGGCCAAAGGCGGCAAACGGTAACATTGGTGTTGTGATTGCCACGATCAACAATGCTTATCAAGTAACGCTGAAACTTCTCAAATGAGCTAATTAAATCACGGCACATCGGGGTATCACTGCAAAGTCACAGCATTCAATTTATACCCAGTTCGAAATGGTCAAACATTGAGTTTGGTCTGACACTCGTAGTGTTTCGCTTTGTATGCCGGTGAGTGTATTTACCAAAAAGTACACACATTTCTTAAAAATAACACAATATAATGGATTCTGAACATAACTCCACATTCTGATTTGGATAAATAATTCTCATCACTCCAACAAGATGAGATATATTCCGTAATACCATCTTCGCCATGACACACAGGATCTAATGTAAATATTAATGCTGCACTATTTGTACTGTAAGCAGGAGGGTCTGGGGACCTTAAGTTGGTCCCTTTCTAGTTTTTGCCCTAGTGTAGTAAATGGGGAGAGTTGATATCATTTTTTGATTATGCTTGTATCACTCCGAAAATTATTTCCGACTTATCACTTCTTGAGAACTTTTTTTTAGAGTCCAAAGTTAGCCCAAATACCTGTAGTAATAGTCTGGAAAAATCTGGAGATTATGTAGTAATAGATGTTTACTCCTCCGCTGTCTAAAACCCACCAGTCGTCCCACGATCACGACTTATATAGTTGAAATTGCAGCTGTGTCTGCCATTACGCGCGTGAATTATCATCAACGACAGTATTGCCAAACCTGCGGTCCCCGCTAGCTTCGCACGGCCAAGGCCGCTCCTCAACCCGACCATTCTAACTTTTGTTTTGTCCAATCCAATAGTTTTTGACAATGGTTACAACCTAACACATCCAGATCAATGGTTATTTGTCAACCATGGCCCATTCCCACATTACATGTGTTGTGTGGTCTATTTTGAATCGGACATGTTGGCAACTAGTGACATCAATGTGCACGCCTCATCATGAGCGCTTTGGCAGCAGTTTAAGATGCTAAATATGCTGTCCAACATAGCTGTCGTTAAATGAGCAATAAATAAAATCACATATTTAGCACATATATCCGGTGCAGTCTGGGCAGAAGTGACCAAGGTTAGTAATTACATTGATAATGTCCCCCCTGAAGATGAAATAAGGAATGAAAATCAAATATTATCGAAATGAAAGCAAAAAAGAAAAGAGTGATACGTCGTTCAGAATTAATACAACTTCCACTTTACCACGATTACTGAGGCCAAATGCATTCAGAAAATGCCACATTTGCACTTAAATTAGAAAATTATGAAAATTTATAGTTTGTAGTAGTAAACGGAAAAAAAACTTAGTCGCCACAGGAAAGATAAGGCAAAGACAATGCTGCCAACTTTACTTCAGCTGTGACCACCGAGACAAGACCATAGGAGTCCGCTGTGGCATCGCAGGGAGTCTTTGCATCCTTCGCCCTATCGAACTCAAAAGACTGTTAATCCAGTTACACATCACGTATGGCCTTGACCACCTTGCTTGTAGTACAAACAAATTTTGTCCAACGAGTCGCCTAACCTCATAGCGACAAATGGTTTTGTCCAAACAGTTCCCTAACCAACCAGCGACCAATGGTTTTGCCCAGACCATCATCTAACCAAGTAGCGACCAATGGCTTTGTCTCACCCAACTTTAGTACATCAGTAATTTTAGTCCAGACAGTAGTGGTGCAGCCTGGCAAGAGCTATGCAATGTTGGTATTCACTGAAATTTCGCAGAAATTTTGCATCTGTGGCGCATGCGCATTTGAGTATTCTATGTAGGCCTACTTTTAATCTAGATTCGTCATGAGTCTCTTCTGGGAAACAAGAACCAATGGTTTTGTCTAGACAGTTGCCTAACCTAGTAGCAGCCAATGTTTAATCCAGACAGTTGTCTAACCTAGTAATGGCAAATAGCTTAGTTTCATTATGGCTTTAGAATAGTGCAATGAAACTTTTCAATTAAATTGAACTGTAGTGATGTCAATGGTACTTCCGACTTGATGTTTCAGTGCAACGCTAGAGCTACCTAGGGGTCAGAAGTCAAATTAATCTCACCAGCTATTAATCACTAAATCATGACAAATAAAGTTACGTTTGTAATGATGCCTGCTACATCGCGAACGAAACTAGATTTGAATGGCTGACTGTGACCGGCCAATTAAAGTGATTTCACTTCTGACCGCTAGATAGCTCTAGCATAGCACTGAAACATCAAGTCTGAAGTAACAATGGCTTTACCGGTACTTTAATAATTATTGGTCTATATTGCTCTTTGTTTTATAATACTGCCTGGGCAATAGTGAAGGACACAAGAACCTAGGAACTTTTTTTCTCAACTATTGACATTAGAGACTACTGACCTTTCATAACGATTCAAAATTGTTCTGGAAATGTAATAGTTCACTCTGCTGTCTATAACCCACCCTCCTTCCCAAATTATAACACGACTTATATAGTAAAAGGAACTTGTGAAGTGCCCGGTGCCCGCCGCCCTGAAAATCCTCAAAGTTTTGTATAGAAATGGCTTATGTTACTAAGATACAGGAGTTGAATATTTTATCGCTAGAGGGTTTTATTGCATTTTTTCAGTAATGCCAACATCATTGGTTGGTGCTGGTTTTGCCACCACTTTGAAACACTAATAATGGTTAGGTAGCGCAGGCCGCTAAACACCCCCTGGTTTTTGTCACACACAGTGGGGGTAGTCGCACATCAATAATCTTTATCTAGGCCAATGGTTTTGGGTAGACCAATATTTTCATCCAGACCAATAATGGTTAGGTAGCACCGCGTTCGCTAATATAAACACCCCTGGTTTTTGTCATGCACAGTGGGGGTAGTCACGCATCAATAATCTTTATCCAGGCCAATGGTTTTGCCTAGTAAATCAGTAAATTTCACCAATAATTTCGTCCAGAGAGTCGGCAAAACTCGCAACAGGGGATTGCAGTGAAGTGAATTTGGCAGCATTGCCTAATCCAAAATGGCGAAGTGTTTTTTGGTAAGTTTATTACTTGAAAGTTAATGTTGACAATTTCCTAATTTTTAAGGTGTGAACGTGGTGCTTGTTAATAGCAGTTGGCTCCAATAACGTGGCACAGTAAGTACAAACAATTTCCATAGCGCTATGAACAAAATTAACACACTTTGAAACGGGGCACCGGAGAATGCACGAGAGCCATACTAAAATTCCAGTTGTCGGCCATTATCCGCGTGAATTATGCACAAGTCCAGTATTGCCAACTCCACGCACACGGTACTAATTGTATAGGCAGTTGTAAAAGTCATAGTTGACTAGACCAATAATTTTGACATTGATTTCAGCCTAACACATCCAATCCAATGGTTACTTAGCGTCCTGTGGCCAAGGCCGCACCTCAAACCGACCATTCTAACCTTCATTTTGTCCAATGCAATGGGTTTTGACTATGGTTTTAGCCTGCAGGTCATGTTATCCATTTTATCCAATTGGTTTTGCCTAGTGGAGGTGTATTTTATATCTTCATGTTGGGAACACCACCGTGACATGTCTACGCCCAGACAAACAGTCGAATGCTTATCGAGTGAGCAACATGACGGCCGTCGTTCAATGAACAAGATACAAATGCACATACTTACTTAATTGTCACATATTTCCAGTACACTAGTCATAATGGAATGTAATTTCAATTGGTAGCTAACTCTATTAGTGTCATGGAAGTAATGGAGGTATTCTGAGATGATGCTACAATTGCACTAGGCTTTCTGGGAGTCGTATAGAGTGGATACTCAATTACAAAACTCTCAAGAAAATCTCAAAATTCCTCAAAAGTGACATACATTGAAATAAATGCACATTTAACAATCATTACCAATGACGAACGTAGGAAAGAATGCATAGAGAGCATGGGATCTAAAAATAAGCAATGTGTAATACACTGTTGCCAACCATGGGAAAATTATATATAAACACCCATCTTGTTCTGATTAATTCACATGGGATTGTATTTTAAATTTTATACGATCCCTAAGAAGTCATTGTGTACCCCAGTTTGAAGATCACTGAGATATTCATTCTAGTATATAAAGAAATCCCCGTGGCACTACAGCCCAAGCGCCTGCTGCCCAGCCATTTGGCCTGCAGATTATGGGGTGACGAGTGGTCCCCATGGCCATTAATCTCGGTTTGCATGACCGGGTCACTGCCTAACTGTCAGACAGATACTCAATTGTCCTCATGAGGCTGAGTGCACCCCTTCTTTATAATTATATTAACCTTCTTCTTCTTCTCCATCTATCCCTTTTGCCTCTCGGCGTCGGGTCTGCTAGCCACTTTCTGTATTCATTCCTATTCCCTGCGAGTCTCCTGGTTTGCTGCAGAGTCCTTCCCTTCTTCTCTGCCACCTCTCCGACATATTGGATCCATTCTTTCCTTGGACGACCTCTTCTTCGAGTGCCTTCAGGCTTTGCCTCAAACTCTTGCTTCGGTTTCCTTTCTTCATCCATCCTTATGATATGTCCATTCCATTGTAAAGCTTTCTTCTGGATGGTATGTACTACCGATTCCACCTTTAATTCTTCTCTAATTGCTATATTTCGTACCCTATCTCTTCTAGTTTTATTCACTATCTTCCGGAGGTATTTCATCTCGGAGGCAGTCACTCTACTTTCATGTTTGTCCAGCATAGTCCATGTCTCAGCTACATAGGTGAGTGTAGGCAAAAATACTGTCTTATAGATTTGAATCTTGGCTTTCTCCGAGACTCCCTTCTTTCCCACAATACACTGGCTCAACTGATAATATACATTATTTGCCTTCTTTACCCGAGTATTAACCTCTCCATCGATTCTTCCATCCTCAGTCAGCATTGTTCCCAGATATGTAAAGCTGTGGACTTGATCCATAGTCCTTCCTCGCCACTCAATCAACATATCTTCCCTAACTCCTCCTATCTTCATCACTTTACTCTTATTTATATTAATGGTGAGTCCTCTGTCTTGTAGGGAAGTTGCCCTCTCTGTGACAGCTTGTTGCAGGTCTTCTGAACTATTATTAATAAGTACTATGTCGTCCGCATACACTAGTGATTGAAGGTACATTGGTCTCATTTTCCAGTTTCCAATTTTCATTCGCCTTGTCCTAGCTCAGCATTGACCTATCACTTGATTCATGAATACAATGAAGAGGAGTAGACTCAGGCTGTCACCTTGTTTCACTCCTCTGTCCATCCTGAATTGTCCACTCTCATGTCCATCCAATCTCACTAATCCCTTGACCACCTTATACACACTTTGAATTACTCTGATCAACTTTCTTCCTATCGGTAAAATTTCCAGTGCTTTCCATATTTCCTCTTTAGGTACAGAATCAAACGCAGCTGTAATGTCTAGGAATGCCAGATATGCTTCCTTCCCTCTGTTGTTTATTCTCTCTATAAGGTGTCGAAGACAACTAATCTGTTCTTGAGTTTGCCGATGTGGGCGGAACGCTGCTTGTTCTTCTTGTAGCACTGGCTCCACCTGTCTTCGTAATCTTTTCTCTACAATTCTTGTGTATAGCTTCGATACAACTGATGATAAGCAAATGGCTCGATAGTTCTGACAATCTGTTGTACTTCCTTTCTTATGGATTGGGATGATGATGTTGTTTGTCCATTCCTCAGGTATCGTTTTTTCCTTCCAGCAAATGTTAAACAAAATTCTCAACCATTCTTTTAATTCATCACTTCCTTTCTTAATCAATTCAGGAGCTATATCATCCGGACCCGATGCTTTACCATTCTTCATCTTGGTTATCGCTTCGTCAATTTCATACCTACTGATTACTTCTTCTTCTTCTTCTTCTTCTTCTTCTTCCTCATCCTCCATCTCTTCTGATTGTAGTTGTTGCTCTAGCTCTATCTCATCCCACTCAGTTTCGAACACCTCTGCATAGTAATCTCTCCAAGTTTCCAGTACTTCTTCTACTTTGGTTTTAAGTATGCCGTCTTTGTTTTGTATACTTCTTACTTTCTTCCCATATTTTCCTCTAAGTCCTTTGACAAATATCCGGAACCTTCTTTTATTTCATGGAAATTTTTCTCTGTTTCATCTCCAAATTCTTTCCAACTATCCTCTTTCGCTTGCCTGACAATTTGTTTCGATACATTTCTAGCTTCCACTTATTTCTCCTAGTCATCCCTCCTCTTGCTTTGTACATATTTCTTCCATGCTTCTTTCTTCTCCTTTACTGCCTCCTGCACCACTTCATTCCACCTTCTAGTTCTCTTCTGATAGCCTCCTACTGTCTTCATCCCACATATGTCTTGTGCTGTTTTCTTGATGATGTCTCTTAGTACTTCCCAGACTTGTTCGGCTGAATTCATGTCCGTATTCCCTCTGGCTGCCTGCAGCCTCTGATCCAACTCGTCTCTATATCTCTTCTTCTTTCTTCATCATTAAGTTGGTCTATGTTTAACTTGGAGTACTTTCTGGGTCTCTGTGGCTTTGGTGTCCGGAAGTGCGTAGTCATGACTAATAGGTGATGTTCAGACTCATCTCCGCACTTCTAAAAACTCGTACTTCATCGATTGCATATCTTGCACTCTCTGTGTATGTAAAATAGTCTATAGCACTCGTTACATCTCGTCCTTCAGCTACGTATGTCATCTGATGACATTTCTTATGGGGAAAGAAAGTGTTTCCAATAAGTAAAAGATTATCTACGCAAAACTCAATAATTCTGTCTCCATTACGATTCTTAACTGCTTCTGCCGCATATTTGCTAACACATCCATATCCTTCCTCAAACTCATTACCTATCCGTGCATTCCAATCTCCCATGACAACGACATGTTTATTCCCATCCTGAGCTCTGTTAATTGTTGTCTGCAAGGCTTGGTAGAAGTCATCTTTCTCTGCTTCACCTCTGTCTGCTGTGGGTGCATATATCTGGAAGATCGAGATGTCCTTTTGTAAGCTGAGGTCCATTCTGATTATCCTGGAATTTACTGCTTCCCAGTACCTTACTTGGTTGTTGAATGTAGGACTTAGTATGACTCCCACTCCCTCTTTGGCTCTTTGATCTCTATCCACACCGGAATAACACAAGGTATATCCTTTTTCCATTGCCATTTGTCCACTACCCTTCTTCTTTGTTTCACTAGTCCCCAGCAGAGGAATTTTATATTTCTGCATTTCAGAACATCCTCCTGTATCAGTGCTCAACAAAATTTTGGGGCAAGGATAGTACAACCCACAACAACACAAAATGTTCCTAAGATCGATTGTATGTGAGTTATCCCTGTTTATGTTGTCGACTAGCATGGAAGAGATGTTGCATTCATTTTGGAGTCGAGAGTTCTGTCTCATCACATATCACACCACCTATTATTTAGCCTACATTGCTTTGCTATACTCTGTATTACCAATAATGATACCGGGTGAGTTAGCCGAGGTCGTTACGGCATGACTAATAGCAGTCGCTCACATCCGGGAGGCGAGGAGGTTCGAATCCCCCCGTCGGCAACCTTGAAGATGGTCTTCTGTGGTTTCCCATCTTCCTTCCAGGCAAATGCCAGGGTTGGTCCCTAACTATAGGCCACAGCCACTACCTTCCAACTCCTCGACCTTCCCTTCCAACTTTCCTCCCCAACGGTACTTGTAGCTCACCCATTGGGTGTCCGTCTCGAAGCAGCTACAAAACTGGCGAGCCGAACATATCCTCGGACACTCCCGGCACTAAAAGCCATACGCTAAAAAAAAAAAAGAAAAAAAAAAAAACAACAACAATAATGATGCTGACAGCTGTCAAAGCTAGCACGTAGGGAAATGCTGTGTTGCCACTGAGGAAGATCATGACTCATAACATTCCAAGAGGCTTCCAGGAAGACACAAATACTGGGAACTGTGGTGTGTCAGCCGCATTCGTGTGAAAGGGCACAATCGATGCAACAAAATGAGAACACAATGATAATAATAATAATAATCATAATAAAACTAATATAAAAATAAAAAATAATATTAAATAATGAAACTTACCTAATCCCTCTCGCTGATACTAATTATGGGTTCTATTCCTCTCATAGCCCCCTCTTCGTCACTTGTTCGCTATTGCGAATAGGTTGGTTAGTAAGTTTTGTATTTCCCTGTCGGTTTGAAATGCTTGTCTATTTTTTCTGCCCCATTTTCTACTTCACCTTTTCATTGCAGTGAGTGCAAGGTATTTTCTGTATATTTACTGTTTATGCAACGTGTGTTTTGTTGTTATCGAATAATTAGATATTTTTTACTCAACTACTTGAAATATGTTCCAGTGTACTACTCTATTAAGCTTGCACTCACGTACTAACCTCGGCCGGTCTGTATTGCCGAGCTCCTGGACTTTTTCTACACGCTGATTGGCTGACAGCTTCCCCCAGCTGTCTTGGTGACATCAAATTCCTACGCCAGCTATTTAATGCCTGGCCCTTTGGGGTCCAGCGTCTACTTGTCCACTCAGTTACTCCACTTCTCTGCTGGGGTTACTGCTCTGTTGGGAGTTACTTCACTGCCGGGAGCTCTTCTCTGCTGGCTAAGTCACTGCTCGGGTTCCGTCTGCTCTTACAGCCCAAACTCATTAGCTCATACTTGGGCTATATCCGCGACGCTGAAGTACTCGGCAAATCTCTACCATGCAGACATAAACTTCTCTCACCAGTCGAGTTGCGCTATTAACAAGAGGCGCTTCTCTGCTGGTTGCTTTTCATCAGGGAGATCTACTGCCTGCAACTTTCAGTGGATCTGAACACGGACCCCTTGAGAATGCTCGACTGACCTCTCTCACCAGCCCTGTGTGGGCAAACTCAGCTGTTTCCAGTCATTGATGGCTTTATGTAGCTGGTCTACAACTGGAAGGGTTTGCTTCTTGCTTCACATATCGGCAGAGTGGTAACCCAATCAAGTCTTCTTACAATTTTCACGGATTCTTTCTGTCAATAAAAAATAAGTTTTACTCATATTCCTAACCATTGATTGGTCTCTTATATGCACAAGTATTAATGTTCAACGTTTTATGGGGTTTCCTAGTAATGGCCTCCTTTTATTCAGTAATGTTATTAAAATCTTTGAATTTACTCTTTTATAAAGAAATATAGCTTGCAAACAATTTTTGTTTCCTGGTGAAACCTTTATTTATGAACTTCCATCTTTTAATTGCCATCTTTTAGTATAATATATATTGAAAGTATTATTTTCCTGCTAAGTTATACATTATTTAAAGATCAAATAAATATACAAGAAAAAACTTTAATATTTGGTCTCTTCCATCTCTTCCCGATGAAATTCACCTCTTGTGCCTGAAACCTAATCCTTTCAAAATCACTTATGATAACAAACCATCATTACTTGAGTCTGAATCGGATCCAGAATTGCTTCCCAGGGAAATGATGAACCGATTTACCCCATCATCGAGTATACATTCGCGTTTCGTGGCCTCATCCAGTTCTCGTTGCACTTTTAGCACTACACGCTTCCAGTTTTCTGAAGTCACTTCCCTAATCGCCCCAACGGTAAGTTTCTCAACCTTACGGAGTGTGAAACTTTTATTATGCCGTGCTACGTTACCCTTCACTTGACCCCATATCATTTCTATAGGATTGAAGTGGCAATGGTATGGGGGCAGCCTGATGATCTCATAGCCATGCTTTCTCGCCAGTTCATCCACATGGTACATGGGTTTAGGTTTGTGCTGCTGTATAAGGTTGAGAAGGATTCCCTTCGTCATAGAGCTGTCACATGGTACACTATGCGGCCGAGCCATTCCAACATTCGCAGCTTCGTACTTGAAGTTGTTGGAACTTTGTCTAATTGCACTGTGTGGTATGAAACATTGTCCATTACAATAACACTGTGTTCAGGGATGTTGGGTAACAATTGTTCCTGGAACCATTTTCAAAAACCGGTTGTGGTCCATGTCTTCATGGTAATCACCAGTTCTTTTCGACCTGAAGAGCAAAAGCGCATTATTAACAAAGCCTTGTGATGACCTGGTGTGTAGAATAATAAATCGACCCCCTCTGCTTGACAGCCCTGAACTCCAACTCTTAGACACTGTGTGACCAGCATTGTCCCACATTTCTTCTAACCACACAATATCCATAACATTTTTGTCCTTAATTTCACTTAGGAACTGACATCTCAAAGCCACAATATCTGGCCTCCCCATGATCACCTTCCTGATTTCACTCACACCAAGAGCCTTTGCAGTTCTTTTCCTCACCTGAACAAATGGAATCAGAGGTTCCTCCTATAAGTGCATTCTTTCCTCTTCTTCCTCCATAAAATTTCTCACAGCACATATCATCTCCCTGGCTTGGCTATGGAGAGTCACACCACGGCCTGAAGTTGCTCTATGTCGCCGAGAATGGATCTTGGGTCTTCCGCGAGCACGTACCGATGCCATTTTTACGCAATGAAAATAGACACGATGATGTGATGCGAATAAAAGAAATCAACTCAAAATCTGTATATACACACGCCTCCAACAAACACAGAACGATAACGTTTACTGTAGCCTATGAAAGAATAAGCAAATGCATCCAATAGATACACGGGATAATACTAATGACAGTGATGAGTCAAGGCACAGTAGAACACTGAGTCAAACCATGTGCTAACTGCTGTGTCGGCATACATTTCAACACTGCTCGCTGTTGCTATGGAGACCGTTACCCATCTCGTCTCCACTCCTCACCCTCACTCCTCACAGCTCTAACTGTTCACCTTCTGTAAATCAGAGTATAGGGTGTGGAAGATAGTTTCCATCAAATACATGCAGTGCTTGGAGTGTCTTAACATGTCCAACAGTCAATGATTCGGTGTATTCAGGTACGAGTTTGAGCACTGCTGGTATGCAAACATGGCTACAGCTATTCAACGTGGGATGTGCCAGGCATTTTTAGTAAAACATTGGAAATTCTGCAACTCAATAACAATCGACTTCAGCCTGGTTTGTCTCCCCATCTCTATGACTGGACCTGAAGCCAGTCACTGCATACTAGTATCCACCACTGAATTTATTTTCTGGGTATACCCCTGATTCATAGTAAAGTTTTGTGTTATTTTGGGGTGTACTATCCATGCCTTCATATTTTTGTGAACATCCTAAATAAGCAATTACGACTCCCAGCTCGTGACCCCTGTCCGGTGGGGAAGGATGAGGGAGGGAGAGTGGACTGAAATAAGGGTGTGAGAGAGAGCGCTGCTGAGTGCTAGACGAGGAAACGTTCGCAAATACTGTTGTCAAAGCATTCGGCGTGAAGACTGAATCATATCAGTACACATTAGCTAATAGTCATTATGTTACAGTATGCGTTTATCTTCAGCAGTGTTGGGAGGAGTCTGAACTAGCAATTCACTGTAATCTTCATTAAGTGAGTGTATCCTGCACTGTCATTAGCAGTAGTAACTGCTGTCAGTCTGTCAACTGATGTGACACAGGTGGCACGGTCGCATTCCTCGCAGGGATCACGAGCTCGGAGACGTACAGTACCATTGTTCTAGATGTGTGTGAGCATGCATAAACATATATCAGGAAAGGTGATGGAGAATGCAGACGACAGCAGCAGAGAAACAATGTGAATTTTAAGCTTGGGGCTTTGTATTGCAGGTCTACATGGACGTGAGTGGATTTCGCCAGCAACGGTCACTTACATTCTGCTTCAACTAGTGGAGTTCCGTGACCAACATCCTGAGTTACTTGAGGCTTTTGATTGGTACATCATACCTGTAGCTAATCCTGATGGCTATGAATATTCGCATACTACAGATCGGCTAGGGCGAAAAACGAGATCCAATTGGGCTACTTGTAGTGGGGTGGAACCAAACCGAAACTGGGATTTTCACTGGGGTGAAGGAGGGATTGCCAGTACAGTGCCTGCCCTGAGGATTTTGCCGGCCCACACGCTTTCTCCGAGCCAGAGACACATGCCATATCCGATTATATAATGGCACATCGTGACCAAATCAAGATATACCTCACTCTCCATTCTTACTCACAGATGTGGTTAGTGCCATGGGGTTACAAGAACGAGAAACGCAAGGACTATTATGATATATATGTGCTAGCAGAGAAAGGCGTGCAAGCACTGCAGTTGGTACGTGGAACAGACTTGGGGACATCACCAGAGTTCATTTACGCAGCATCAGGTATGTTCAACAATTCCTATCAGATTCTGGCACACCCTATTGTTCTTTCCTATCAGATTCTACCGAGATAGTATAGTAGGTATGTCTGCCCCTTATTATTCCCGTTTCTTCAGAGCTGGGGATAAGATGTGAAAAACTTCTATCTGGCAGATGGTTTATACAGCTGGATGCTCTTCTTGATGCCAACGTGATGAGAGAAAATAACAGATGAAATGAATTTAGATGAATGAATGAAACTGGGAAAGGAGTTGGAAGGAAGTGGGGTTTGAACCCACTTCTCCCATGTGTCTGGAGACAGCCAGGCCTCATGGTCTATTAGAAGCTACCATCCCGGCATTCGCCTGTAGTTGACAATGGGAAACCATGGCATGGAGACCATGACTGCTTCCTTCCAACTTCGTCCAATGTTGCAGGATTAATCATGGCACAGTTGACTGGCCACACACATTGTTGGAGCCCACACATTGCACAAATCCTTTTAGGACTTTGCCCAATTGAACTACAAAAGCTGCAATTACTAACTCACATTTTAATGGTCCTATCTCGACAGCTGTTGCAATAAGAAGCCACACCAATCAAACATCACAGGACATTCACTTGAGAAGTTTTCAAAAACTATTTTGACAATTTTAGTTGCCACCAACAGATACATTCTGTATCAAAGTGTTAAGTGTATAAACAATTTTAAATGCATGGTATTGCTTTGCAATAGTGAAGAGTGAAGATAATAACAATCACAAGAACGAAAATATACAGCTGGTTCAAGATTTCTTTTTACGAGGTGTTGCTCCTCCATCATTCACCTTTTGTCCTGACTTGTGGCCGGCAGAGCCTTAAGATCTTTAACTTGTATCCAATAGTCTCTATTTTGGATCATGGTTATGTTATTTATACCCCCGAAACAGGTTTCAAGCATATGAGAGTATTTAAACTGATCCAAATATAACAATTTACATACTTATAAAATTTCTCTAGTATCATTGTCAATATGGAACCACATAAAGCATGGCTACAACCATGATGAATTATACAACAAATCGTTGAAGGTAGTTATGTTGGCCAGGACCTCACATTGAAGCTTTGGCATGTGTAGTGGTGTTACAATGGTACAGCATGCCAGAGATCCTAGACATGAGATCTGGTTAATCTGCAAAATATATGAAGTTGGGTCAAAATCAACCACGATTGAATTCCGCGAGATATCTCATTTAAAGACATGACCGGCATGTGCTAAAGAATGTTGCAATGGTTTGAGTACGAGGGGCATAATATATTGTTTTACACTTGACTTTTTGTATGTCTGGGTATGGTTCACATGACGTGTAACTAGTGTCTTGTTCCACCGCTTGGTAACAGCACACGCACAGGGGCCAACGAATGCACTCGTCATAGCCATTACATAACAACACTGTCAGCGTAGAAGCAGAGAACATGGAAAGCCACCGTCAGGGACAGCGCTATACGACTTGGTTCCTATGGAAAGAAGGGGTGTCCACTGCAGAAATTGATCGGCGCTTGGTGGTAGTTTGTGGAGAACATGCTTCATCACAGAAAACAGTTTACAGCTGGGTGGAAGGTTGGAAAACAGGGCGCACATCGGTGGACAAGGGAACCATTTCTGGAAGGAATGTGACAGTGTCATCACCTGCCAACATTGTCCGGGTCGAACAGGCCATCCAAGGAAACAAATGCATCACATTTAGGGAAATGGAGGCAGCCACGGGAATTAGCCGCAACACCCTGCAGCGGATCGTGCACGGCCACTTACAGTTGGGGAAGGTGTCAGCCCGGTGGGTGTCTAGACTCTTGTCTGCAGACCCAAAGCAGAGGCGTGTGACCATGTGTAGAGAACTTTTGCAACGCCATGATCAAGATCCAGCGGACTTCATGGCTAGGCTTGTGACTAGTGGTGAGATATTCAATTAAATTAAATTCTAAAATCAATGAAGCGAACGAGGCTAAGATAGCTAAAAAAGCACGATACAAGTTCAAAGATCTTAGGATTAAACTAGCTAGCACACTAAAAGATATTGAATTCCTCAATAAGTGTAGAAACCTAAATTTGATACCTCAACATTTCAAAGCATATCAAAAGGATGGCCCATTAAACCGCTACGAGAGCAGAACGCAGAGGATGATAAATAATAGAGATTTTCAGAGAGAAATAAAGTTTCTGTTCACCAAAAAGAACAATATCAACAACATGCTATACTGCGCACATCTGGATGCAGCCAATTTGTCTGGCAAAAAGGAATGGGTCAAAAATATTTTCATTGTTCACCAGATCGTTCACACCAAAATATCACAGAAAATAACAACTGTGGATAATACATGAAAGAACTTACAGAATATAGTAAACATTGAACATAATCCTCCAGTTGAAGTAGATAGTCATAAATTCCAGGAACCTTTTACAAATTTAACTAACGTGAATTTCAATGATAATAAACTAGACATTTTGAACAAAGGCCCCCAACACAATTGGGAAACAAAATTAAACAACAAAACCCTAACAATAATAACAGCCGAATCTGCCATCAGGAAACTACCCAACGATAAACAAAATGCAGCAAGGCATGAAACCAACAAGGAAATTTGCAAAATCATTAGAAACAATAAATTTAACAGAAGCAATAACAATCGCAACATCACCAACTTAAAAAAGAAAAATGATAATAACAATATAATAGTAACTAAAGCAGATAAAGGTAACACAATAGTGCTCATTGATAAGAATGATTACATCAGCAAAACTAACGATTTCTTCAATAGAGCAAATTATGAAAAAATAACAAAAGACCCTACAGCAACCACTCAATGGAAGTTAAAAAGCATTCTTTCGAACACATTATTCAGTTTAGATGAAAAACAAGCAAATCGCTTAACTCATATGAACCCTGGTCTTCCCACCTTGCATGCCCTACCCAAAATACACAAAGAAAATATTCCTAACAGACCAATCGTCAATTTTCAGAAACAGCCCAATATACAAAACAACCGAATTCGCGCTACAATTTTTGAACAAACATTATTGCTTTAAAGCTAATAAATCACTCAGGAACACCTTCCATTTCTGAGAAAAAACAATAGACGAGAGATTGGAACAAGAACATTCACTACACAGCGTAGATATCAAAGACATGTATACAAATATCCCCATTCAGCCTACAATAGACATTATCAAACAAAATCTGACAGACAATAGCAGGTTATCGAAAGTGGAGATAGACAAGTTCATTTGCATTCTAAAATGCATTTTAAGTAATAGTCACTTCACCTTCAACAAGAAAATATATAGATAAAAAGATGGCCAAGACATGGGATCACCGTTATTGGGAATCATCGCCGACATTTACCTTGACCATTTAGGAGGAACCAAAATAGAGTGAAAAATCAAAGGCATCAAGTTTTGGGGAAGATACGTGGCTGACGTGTTCATCATAGTTAACGATAACATTCAAAAATAGAGCAAATAGTAGACCTACTAAATAATATCGACAACAGTATTAAGTTCACTGTAGAATCCGCCATACACAACAGAATTAATTTTCTAGACACAACAGTCACCAAAAGGGACAACAGATTGCACTACCAAGTTTTCAGGAAACCCACACAAACCCATACAGCAATAAAACACGTTTCTAACCACCCTGGCTCTCACAAAAGAGCCACCTTCTCTAGCCTTATAAACCGAGCCATTAATTACACTAAGCAAGCAAGTTTATAATAAAGAAATAAGAGTAATTCACCAAATTACCAGAGCTAGTGGCTTCAGCCATCTATACGTAAACAATATAATCTGTAAAATGGAAGCCAAGCCAGTCACGCACCTCCAACCGGAACAAGAAGAAAAAACAACATCCTAAGTGTTTACTTATTTTAACAATTCAACTTACAGCTTCACTAATAAATTTAAAAAATACAATATGAAATTAGCGTATAAAACTATCAATACCAATCATAATATATTTTTTAATTCAAAGAAAATCAATGCAAAAGGTAAATTCAGCAGGACCGGGATTTACAGATTAGATTGCAATGGCTGCAGTACTAATTACTTAGGCCAAACCCGAAGGAATTTTGCAACAAGATAGAAAGAACACATTAACGCCATAAAATACAGAAAATATTCAGCTATGGCTACCCATATGGAAGATTCAGGTCAGAAATTCACAAATATAGAAAAGGATCTAAAGATTTTACATTACACCAATAATGGAACTATGATGGTCGTACTCGAGGCCATCAAAATAAACACAGCACAAAACATATCAGACCCCATAAATATCAATGAAATCAACTTCGAAACTAACATATTATTTGATACCCTCACAGACAACATAGTAACAAAAATTAAAAGTAAAAATAAACTCCATGAATGTTAGTCCCCAAACACATTATACCCTCAACCCTTTCAGCCTTTGTATACCATAAATGGACAAGTTCACACGCCCACACACCCTTCCCTCTCATAGTGACCTTCAATCCATTTCCCCAGCTGCATAAGTCAGCGCATATCTTCCTCAAGGAATACCAGTTTCATCGTACAACATAACACTCCGCACCATTCCACAGTCTAGTGCCTGAGCTGATGCACGTATGGAGGTCAACCCACACGTAAGTTATCAATACAATACATTTCTTTTCAACAAGCGTTTTATACCGGCAATTACCCCAACACCATTATGAAATGTTATCAACATTTTTTACCCACTTATTCACTTTATTAATTAAACAAATTTTCCCTATTTCCACCATTTCTTTTTAGCTGGACAACAGGCCCATTCCACCGGTACAATTTTGGAGTTCTACACCTCGCAAATAGTTTTCACGTCAGCCAGTGCATTCAATCAAGATGTTATACTCAACGCAGTGGCTTTATTGTTTTTTATTCCCACATCATTGATGAAAAATAGAAGACAATATTAAGATTTCACCCTGACATCATTATGAGGGTTTTTAACAACAGGTTCATATGTTTTTAGCGATTACAACCAAACTCAACCATACCGTTTATTGTACACTAGCAACCCGACCCGGCTTCGCCCGGGAACAGTTATGAATGCATTACGTGATAAGCGCTTTTCTTTCCAATGTCAATGAACAACGACCAATATCCGTTTTATGTCTCGGCATGATGGGTTAAAATCACTGACTGGACTATTAATTATATTATCATGGAGATGCATGTGCAACAAATTCTTGTCAGAAGTAATTTAAGAATGGCGAGGAGCAAGAAACACAAATCCCCCTTCCGTCCAATCTTAACTTGACTGTGAATTTTGCGGAATGAAAAGTTCACAGGCGAAATGAAGAAAAGTCGAGTTGCACTTACAGGGAAACTCCAAACACAACCACTCTTCTCTAAAGTTTTTAACTCAACAAAACTGGACAGTTCGCTGCTGGCTGTATCTGGGGCAATAAGCTCGTTCGCTAGCTAAGCTGTAACTGGGGTGATAGACTCGCCCCTAGCTAGCTCGTAAACTGTCGCCTCAGTAACTGAATGGAGATTGTTGGAAGAAATGAAAATGTAAAAACACTTATTGTAGGCGATGTATTTAGGATAGAGATATGCTCTCCCGGGCTTATTTGTAGAACTTTTCATGATAAACAATTCTTACACTCATAGTATATCGATATTTTTAATGGTTTGCCCAGCGATAGTTTACAAAGCGTTGGGACGCCAGGTTTTGTTTCGACTTTTCCACTGAAATCGTTACTGCTCGGCTTCCTTTGATCATAAATAAATTATTTTCTACAAAAATTATCCTCGAGATATCCTTTACAGAATGGTGAAAACCGCATCAAAATCCATCCAGTGGTTCTCGAGTTTACCCATAACATCCAAGAATCTAGGACTTAGTTTTATACTAAGTAGAGATTAATATCCAACAACCACAGTTCAAGCGAGTGTTCATGTGTACAATATTCATCACAGAATAATGAAGAAGAATGAACCATTCAGTATCATTCCTAATGAAGGATCCTAGTTTATAAGACAATAGAATGAACCCAGCATGAAAATTTATTGCATTTTTAGTGTTTTTAGTATGTTGCATCTAATGTGTTTTCAATGTCCTTTGTTTACGCTCTCATCGGTTTGCGGCAACGCATTAAGCACACCATTCTCCATCATTTCACATTGTGCATATTTCATTAAGTCAAAAGTTAAGGAACTTTTTAATATTAAGCTCTGCAATGTCTTGTGTTAGTTAACATTTGTTTAATCTTAAGTATTGGCTGATGGAGGGGCCACATATGGGAAGGCCTTCAAGCATGTCCCATTAATGACCACACAGTGATCATAATAAATGAATGGTATTGATCAGGCAGAATTTTAACCTATTATTATTTATCAATACGGAACCAAAATGAACTCTTTAAAATTGAAAGACGTGGCTCCATTACCATAAGCCACAAACGAAACAACAATCAATGCAATGGAAGCATAGGGGCAGTCCACTGACAAAGAAATGTCGAACAGTGCCATCAGTTGGTAAGCGAATGGTGACAGTGTTCTGGGACACAAAGGGCATCATCCTCATTGACTGGCTGGAATTGGGGTCCACAATTAACAGTGCAGCATACGTGGCAACTCTTAAGCCCTTACGTCAAGCCATTCAAACTAAACGGCTAGGAAAATGGCCTAAAGGTGTGCTTCTGCAACATGACAATGTCTGCCCCCACACTAGTTGAGTGACCACCGCTGCCATTGATCAAATGGGATTCACGGTGCTGCCACACACACCATACTCTCCCGACATGGCACCAAGTGATAACCACCAGTTCGGGAACATGAAGATACCTCTGCATTGTCGCCGTTTTGCGGATGTTGCAGAACTGGACGCAGCAGTCAAGGCATGAGTACGCCTCACTCATAAGAATGGTTTTCGGAAGGTCTGGTGAGACTGACACATCGATGGCAAAAGTGCATAAAGTTACAAGGAGATTATGTTGATTAGGTGGACGTAACAACTGATGTGCAATGTACTTCATTTGGGTAGAAAAGAATACACTGTAAAACAGTATAGTACGCCCTTCGTATGTTGTAAAGTGGCATACATTTAACATCTTTTCATGCACTAAAATAAGTAAGAATTGTAAATTTAATGTACTATATCACTTTCATGTTAGAAAACTAACATGCTGTTCTGACTCCCTACGTTTTAATAACACGCTTGACTTGTGGAAAGTGGCAGCTTTAGGGGGAGTGACACGCCGTCATGTCACTCCACACTGGCATGAAAATGAACGGAGAATAATTATTTATTCTTAAAATATGTATAACAATGTTTAAGAAAGTAAAAGATTCTTCTCTCTCGCGTGACAGTCACAGAGCTGTGGATAAAGCAGTAATATTGATTTCAGTGCAGATTGCGCGTACATCTGTGCTCGACTGAGACAGGGGATGCGATCACACAATGTTTCTGTGTAACAGACCAGTCTTGTCACCCAGAGCTGCTTTACCAGGGCAGAGTGATACACTCTCAATTCCCAGCATTTTGGATCACCAATACAACACTCTCATTGCCCCACACACTCAATTACTCTAAAACTCAACTAATTTCATACACACATAATACACTAACATGAGGCATTTTATATACCAATTTAAATTGCTGACCATTGCCAGCATTGCCTAATACAATGATTTCCACTCCTGCTATATCAAATATCTCATATGAGGTCTCTCCATTCCATAATTCACTTCAATTACGATGTTTCTGCTAAAACTTTCAATTTAATTTTATCTCACAGTTAAGCAACATTGGGCATGGTCATCGAGAGAGATGCATGACCATGTCAAATATAAAAGCATTGATTTAAATTTACTTAATATTAACGTTTATGGAGGATATCTCTGTTTGGAACTAAGTATGTACCTTTTTTTCTTCTCTAAAAGAATATCTAATGGTCAAAAATAAATAAAAGTGTAAAATCGTTAACATGGAACTACCAGTTGATTGCCAATATCTAAGTGCAAACTTTTAACTAAATAGGTTAGGTAGACTTTGTTTGAACATCGCTGTTTTCTCAGGAGGTCTGGAAAAGCATTAACCCAGAGTCGTAATGACAATTGGGCAACTGAAGTGAGTAGTAGCATCAGTTAGGAAACCATGAAATGTGGCTGAGGGAACCGTTGTGCTGACCACATGACCTCCCTTCCTCTGTAGGCTTTGGAAACCCTTCATCGACGTATCCTGGACGCCTGCGACACCACTCGACACCAGCCCGGAGTCTGTGAACGGATCCGGCAGTCCATGATGTGTTCATGTATGTCTCGACGCAAGAGGAGGACATTTCGAGCACTTGTTGTGAGCTGTGTGTGGTGAAGTGTTATCAGTGTACCAATGTGTTCAACAGTCCCTTCCGGGAAAACAAAGGATTCTGGGACACCTGTGCATATGACAGTTTTTCCTTCTGTCGGTGTCCGGAACCATTTTCTGATATGAGTTCCTGTGTTAAACATTTCCAGACAGGCTGTCAATTAATGTGTCACTGTACAATGTTCTTTCGTTAATAAATCGAAAACGAAGGATTTTGGAAAATATGTGTATATGAACTTCCTTTCTTGTTTTGGTGTAAGGAACCAATCTCCAAAGTTTGTAAAAGTATTTTTGAATCACCCTGTATATGGAAGGGACGAAAGACAACATGTAGAATATAAAAGACTAAAAATGAAGGTGAAGAGAAGTATCAAGGAGGAACAAGAGAAATGTTGGGGAGATTTCAAAGAGAAAATAGAGGAAGAGAGTCTAGGAGGTCGGAAATTGCTTTATCGAGTGATAAAGTCAAAAAGAGTAGATCAAGACAGAATTAAAGCCTTAGAGAAAGAAGACGGATCTGTAGTGCACGATGAAAGGAATAATCTGACTGTGATGGCTAAATACTTTGACAGCCTCAATAATGGTGATGCAAGTTCAGAGGAAGAGGATGAGGAGGATATGGAGATACGGATGGAGAAAACGAGGAAGGCCCAATAACTTGGATGGAACTTGAGACAGCAGTAAAAACCATGAACAAGGGTAAATCAAGTGGTGGGGACAAATTCAATGTGGATATGATTAAGGCAGCTGGAATCACTGGGCTTCTATGGCTGTATAGAGTCCTGAATATTCTATGGAAAGAGGAAAAGATACCTGATGACTGGCAGCAAGGATGTATTATACCATTGTTTAAAAAGGGAAATAGGAAGAAATGTGAGAATTTTAGAGGCATAACTCTGTTTTCACATTGCCTAAAAATAATGGAGAAGGTAATAGACAAGAGGTTGAGAAACATAGTGGAAGCACAGCTCGAAGAAGAGCAGTATGGCTTCAGACCCAACAGATCAACAACGGACCTGATATTTACTGCACGCATGTTACTGGAAAAACACCTAGAAATGAACAAAGATATAATATTTATATTTTTGGATATAGAAAAAGCCTATGATAGAGTTAAGAGATGACACGTATGGGAATGTCTATGGAAAAGGAATGTATCAAAATTGTTAATCAATGAAATTAAAATGTTGTATTTTGGTAGTAAGAACAGTGTTCAGGTAGGCAGTGGTGATTCTGAAGTCTTTTATACAAGAAGAGGAGTCAAACAAGGAAGTGCACTTAGGAGTATTCGACATCAAATTGGTCCGTATTGACTGATATTCCTATTTGACCAGTAATTATACATTTCCGTCCATTCAATACAATTTAAATTGTTAAATTGCATTGAATAGACGGAAATGTGTGAAGGGAAAGATAACAAAGAAAGGGTTCCCCAAGGTAAGTGAGAGAAAGTCTGTCAAACCACTACAATTAATACACAGTGATGTAATGGGTAAGTGTGTAAAATCTTTAGGAGGGTCTCAGTACATTGTAACATTTGTTGACGATTTTTCGAGACACCTGAGTGTTTATTTCTTGAGAAGGAAATCTGAAGTGTTTGCTAAATTTAAAGAGTATTAAGAAGAAGTGGACAACAACACTGAATATAGAAAAATCATGGCACTGCAAACAGATGGTGGGGGAGGGGGATGGATGGGAATATATAAGTACAGAATTCAGTGAATTTCTCTCAAATAATGGTATCCTACACAGAAAAACAGTGAATGAATGCTCAGAACAGTATGGTATTGCTGAAAGGGTTAATAAGACCTTAGCAAACGATGTTAGGTGTATGCTATTGCAGTCTCAGGGCTACCTATTTACTTTTGGTCAGAGGCATTGAATTACATGGTTTCTTTGAAGAATTTGTGCCGTCAAGATCTATAGGCTACCAAATACCATTAGCAATGTGGGAGGGAAGAGATGTGAATGCAGGAGATTAAGAGAGATTTAAAGTGTTTGATTGCAAGGGGCCAATGACACAACCCAGGGGCAGCTCCTGACTAAAATTTTAGGGTGGGCCAGATTATATTATTATTGGTTCATTTTAAACATTGTTTTATATTTCTTGTTGCCAATATTCCCATTATCATAATTCCACACAACACAACATTTGAAATAAATATGAATAACTGTACTCACCTGGCTCCTTATTTGTAAATATATTCCCCTCTCCTGTGCTTGGATGAAGCAAATAGTTTCGATCACCTTGGTGTTGAAATTCTTGGTTTCCAATATGTACTCCTTGTGAATAGAAAGCACAGCCAGTGCATTAAGCCTGTCTTGTCCCACAGAGTTTCGCAAGTAGGTCTTAATTCTTCTCCAAGTACTGAAACTGCGTTCTGATTCAGCAGTAGTCACTGGAGTCGTCAGTATTATGCACAGTAGATTGTTTAATTCTGTAAAGGTATCTGCTAAGTCATTATCGCACAAAAACAGCTTAAGTGCCTTGTGGTTTTCAGATCACAGAAAATGTCATTGCTGTAAGTTACAGACAACTCTGCTTTTAGTTTTGTTTTATTTAGCATAGAATATGTCGAGCAAGAGTTCTTCCGAGGGGAAGCATTGCCTATATGACTTGAACTTCTGACTATCGACAACTGAAAAATCACGTATAACGTCATTACTCTGATATCTATCTTTCACTTGTGTTGTAATAATGTCATATGCATGCTTAGCATCAATGTCTACCGGAATGTCATTGCCTGCTCTTAATCTCTTTTGTGGAGGGGGTTCGCAAGTTTCTTCATTGTATTGTCCCTTAGTTGAAATTATTGCTCCTTGAATTTTTACTCCTACTTTGGATTTTCTCCAATTTCCTTCAATGCTTGTTCAATGTATATATTGAAAAGTATGGGTGATAAGTTGCAGCCTTGCCTTACACCTTTCTGAATTCCAGCTTCTCTCTCATGTCCTTCCACTCGAATAACTGCTGTCTGGTTTCTGTGTAGAATGTAGAGCTGTCTGTACTTTATTCCAATCGTTTACAAAATTATTTAAATATTATGTAATAGTAGATAAAGATCATTATGGTGGCTCATTATCCGTAGTTTCACACCAATCACTTGAATGGGATATAAGAAATAAAAGTATGTTTTTGAAATATAGCACTGCCACCATATTGAGTTTTTGAAAACAATTGAACAAAATTAGATGCCAATTTATTTAGCTACAAATAAAGCTTCATTGTCCCAAGTTTTAATGTGCTCTGACGATTAGATTACCAGAAAAGTAGGCTACTTTTAACTATATGAAACTTGCCTGGCTACCATTTTGCTTTAATGCTCCTTTGAAAGTCTTATGTGCAAACTTATTTAATAGTCCTATATTACTATACAAAAATCAGATAGATTGCTGAGATAGTTTCAGAGATATTTAGTAGCAGTGAATGCTTTGCGCAACTAGTCAGCTTCATTGCGTAGTGGCTAGCACTCTTGGCTGTTGCCCCGGGTGCCCAGGTTCGATTTCTGGCTTTGCCAAGAATTTTAATTCAGGTCTGAGGGCTGGAACGGTGTACACTCAGCCTCCTGAGACTAAACTGTGAAGAGGTTGGTTCGATTCCCACCTCAGCCATCCTGGAAGTTGTTTTTCATGGTTTCCGACTTCTACTCCAGGCAAATGCTGAGTGTACCCCATTCCAGCCCTCAGACTAGAATTCAATTTCTTGGCATAGCTGGGTATCGAACCCGGACCTCGAAAGCGAAAGCCAAGAATGCTAGCCGCTGCATGGACACCCTTGAAGTGTGAGTTTCCTCATCTACCAAATGGTACATGTGGCCAGTGGCTGCAGTAAGCTGAATACGGTGTGTGACAGCAGAATGGGACGTTCTGTGGAGTTCACTGATTTTCAATGCGGTATCTAATACTCTTCAATTGCTTGCAACTTGCTACATAATTGTGAAAGAAGTCTGTGCACAAGGTTTTCATCCTCTTAAACATCTCTAGATCTTTAAAGGCTGATATGATGTGAAGTGGAAACATGATTCGATGTGTACAGTCCAACAACATGCAGGATGACCGCCCACTTTGTTCTGCAGGGATTGTAGAGTGTTGGAGAGGGTTGTATGGGACACTTGACAATCATCCATTGCCACCATCACACAGAAATTCTGCACAGCTTGGTTTCCAAGGCTGAACAGCTGCCCATAAGTCACACATCACATATGCAGCCTTGAGTTGTACCGTATATTGAGCATCGAAACTGGGCTATAGAACACTGGAAAGCCGTTGTGTGGACTGGTACAATGTGTTCAAGGGTCTTGGCCCCTAGTTGTTCTATAAGACTGTGTTATAATCTATCTGATTGCTATTAATGTTTAGATTTTCTAGGGCGGCGCGAACCGCCTCAGGATATTGGAATCCATGAATCAAACTGGAAGGCTTGCATCGAAACAAGCAAAATTCACCAAATAAATGTAGTCTTCTGAATGGGTAATGAAGTTGTTGAGCCATGTTATTTCGTTGTTCTTGAACTATTCTCCAGCATCAAATCATAATAAACTGGTAGTATACAAGCAACAAACGAACACCATCTAAGATTTTTTCTGGATGGTACAAAGTTTTGGTCTGAGATCTTTCAGGGAGCTTCAAATTGTGGGGGTCAGCATGTGCTGTAGTCACATTGCTTATGATATTGCTCAAGGTTTTTGGTTGCATTCAGTGGCAAACTACAAGGGGGGGGGGGGGGGGGGGTAAATTACCCCCGATCCACCCCAAATCCAAATAATAAAAATATAAAATTTGAAAATATTATGTGATTTAGCTACTTTGAAGGTACTTGTGCATTGGTAATTTGAATTATTCCATATAACTTTGTATACTGCCTGCAGAGATAAAACACTGCATCAACACTTTGACAGAATTGAAAGAACGTATTATTTCACACGTCTTACCATCTAGTGTGTCCTCCTCCTCTTCGGGTTTGGCTCTCCAATCTCATGACTTGCACTTCGAACCTGTAAAATAAAACACACTAAATGAATGAGGATCAGAAATAACCGGTATTCAAAGCGTCGGTTTAAGTAGCATTCATCATGCATCATTTTCACTTTTATACCTTCCTGTTTGTCTCAGTGACCACTTGGACTACTGTACCTCTGTGTGTGATATACTTTAGATGGGCCGGTCATTCGTGGCTGCCTTTAACGCGCGAGAATTCTTCCTAAAGCCCGAATAGAACTCTGAGACCACTGAATATGCACAGGCGCTGCCGAGGACACACTGCGCACTATTTTGCATTGATCACAGAGATATGACTGTCACTGTGCGCGGAGACACCACTGCGCACGTAATATGTAGCCTACCGGTCAAGAAGGAACGGTCCACTTATATATGAACTTAAGAACATAAATAATAACCCCTGGCACTACAGCCCATGAAGGGCCTAGGTCTACCAAGTGACCGCTACCAAGCCATTTGACCTGCAGATATTGGGGTGACGCTTGGTCAGCGCATCGGGTCCCCTCGGCCGTTAACCTTGGTTTTCGTGACCGGGGAAATTAACAACAACATTTCCTTAATGCAATCAGATTCCTCTTTTATTCGAAGAAGAGTCCATTGCAGGTTCCGTGCTGACGTTTTGTAATTATGTATAACAAATTTAAAGTTTCCGCCTAATCAACACTCATTTATTATTTCGTTAGCTTATGGGTACATGTTTCGGAATTAGTACAATTCCTTCTTCAGCCCTTCATAATTCATATTCGGAAACATCATAGACTAAAAAGACTAAAAAGACTAAAAAGACCACGTCCATGTGAGAAACATAACACACTGATAATTAAAATACTATAAAAAATTAATTGAACACTTTAAAACATGACAACCTTATGGACATTACATACAAGAAAACAATAAAAACATTCCTGCTGTTAACAATCAAATTGATTAATAATCACTACTATGCACATTCTTGAACGGTATGCGACGGTCAAATTGAGCAGTCGTTAATTTCTTTTTGTAAATAAAAACAAAGAGCACATTCCATTTGGGTCAGTTAGAAGTAGTTATATTTTTATTATCGTCTGCATAATTACGGGAAAATGAGCTAGACATTTCGCCCCTTAAAAACAATCGCCTCCGCCACATGTATTTTTCCTTTCCTTTATACTGAAAATTTGCCCATAAGTATGTGTCGGAATACTTTTAGATGTTAGAATAACAAAGGAACTAACTTAGTGTAATGTTTTCACGTCCGTCAATCTCGATATTAAGCCTCCAAACATAACAATACTTCGTTTCAGGTATCTTCCCCTTTAAAAAGCCGCGGCAATCTCAGTGCCTTGGTGCTGCACCTAGCGGTGAATTAATGCATATATCTTGTACGCCTGTGAGTGTCAAATGGGCAGGCAGTTTAAAGCAACCAAGAGTGTTGCGATCCAGCCGGCAGTGAAACATTGGCTTATTACTTACCATACAACTCTGGTCAAGATGATCTCTAAAATATTTATATTTAAGTATTAAAAGTACAGCATTTTATTACACTGTTTAAAACATGTTCAGAATAAAAAAACTGTTTAAAACAAAACAAAAAACTGTTTTAATGTTGTTTTTTTTACTGCTATTTTGCCAACCCTGTCCTTAACCCTTAAATTCATGGTTAGAAATTCCGAGAGAGTGGTTGGGCAGCTATTATTGTGACTTTCGAGGAGAAGTCTTTTCCAGGATTTATAACAAATGCAGCAGAAAGGGGTGCATATGGAAATGTCATGATTCGGTTTGAAAAACAGTGAAAATGGTCAAGTGTGAAAGACGAGATATTTCTTGACAATGACATATTTATGGCCATAAAAGAATGCACAAAGCGGCAGAAGAAAAATGTATGATGTAGCCTATCTGAACTGGAAATAATGGAAAGGGAAAATGTAATCTAGATACAATTTATCTTAATATAAACAAAAGACAAGAATATTTTGCTCACCGCTCGACAAGTAGGACAGGATCTATAATGCTCCTGCTGACCAAGGAAAGGAGCGGAACCCTTGATAATGCCGGACGCAGTTTCCGGTGAAACGTCGGGAGATATCCTGTCTGGACCACGGCCTACAAGCCCGAAAAACTTGTACGGTACTTAATTATGAACGCTGGCCGTGAAAGCCTAAAAAGTTTATAATATTAATTAGAAAAATAATATGAATTGATTAGCCTGCATGTTGATACAAATCATGCTAGTTATTGGTTTTATGTCCCTTTTAACCACTGAGGCCTTTACAGACACTGGGTTGCCGGAATTTGCGCACCCTCAAATTTAACTGACCACTCCAGGATTCGATCCTGCAACGTTGAGCACAGCAGAAAAGAACATTACAGCTGCCCCATGCAGCCAGTCTGCTAGTAAAAATGTATATCAGAAGATTAAACAGCAGAGCATTAGGCTATCTATATCTTTCTTAAATAGCTACAGTTTGTATTGTAGGGAAAATATGGTACAGTACATGTATATTCACATTTACGTTTATTCATAATGAGGAGCACTTCACGGTTACTACAAAAGGGCATCAAAATCCTCAAGTTTTGGCATTATATCCCACACTGAGCCAAGTGGGAGGCAGTGACTTTCCCCTGAATGTTACTGTACTGTAGAAAGTTCTCAATTATATCAACTAGACAGTAATTCTTTGACAGTGATAAAATCAATCATATTGGCAGTCCATTTGGCCTATCATTTTGGTATACATAAGTTACATGTATAATCGGATGTGTCTCAAGGCGAGCATCTCCCTCCTCCCTAAGTCCAGTAAGATGTTCTAAAGGTGATTATGAGCAGAGTTGGGGGAAATATATCTGTTTCTATGCTAGTTTAAAGTGAAGGAAACATCGAGTGCATTATGTAGATAACCCTAATCATTTGGTTGTTATTTCTAGAGAAAAGTGCTCACAGTTTGTTTTGAGAATATACAGTAGGCTACAATTATGGTGTGTGCACTCATGGGACTAATTCCTTATTCGCGATACGGTATATTGGCATGTGACCAGTGGCGTCTCGCACATTTCGCAGTTGTGGGAGCTGCATGCACATGCATTAACTTGTCTTATTTGTAGATCAGCTCCAGGCGCCGAGTCTTGAAAGTGACAAATTTTCCGATGACGACGCTATTGAAATTCGGTATGCTGTTAATCTGAACCTTCTCAATAGACAGCATTCCAAGTGCAGTAAGTCTTTCTTGTCCCATGGTATTTCTTTGGTACGTTTCGATCCTCTTGAGGCACGAGAACCAGCGTTCTGGTTCAGTGGTAGTCATAGGCAGGGTGATAGCGATACGTAGCAATTTAAGGACCTCTGTAAATGACGGGCCTAAGTTTCCAGTGAGAAGGAAGCTCAAAAGTTTTACAGCTGCACCGATATTTTGAAACTCTTCTCTTTGATATAAACATTTTCTTGCGATTGTATTATGATTCTATTTATATATTTCCCTGTTTCTAGTTACTTCATTGTTATGACGCTCAACCGAATGTTGATATGCCGAACTTAAGCTCTTCTGTACAACCACTTTCCCTCACACTGTACCGTATAATTTATCATGTTATTTTAATGAGTTCCGGAAGATGCGTGCTTCTGAATTTTTTCAATCAGTTTTCTAAGATCTGTCACTCCCTTTTGAGTTCAGCTAAATTCTCCACCGACTATACTGTGAAATACTATACAAGTATTTGTTAAAATCATGCACTAATACTACATTAGAATCTTCATCTATAATTCGCATGTTGGCAAGACTGATTGTACAAGTGTTTGAAGAAAATATGCACAAATCATGCAGATGGTAGAATGCCTCCCTTTCATTGGCTAAAGGATGTTGATGGACTTGGTTCTTCTAGTACCTACTAGATGCTGTGAGCATTTACTTGAGTTCTATCCTGCTTCTACTAATGATTCTCATTGCCATTCAGTGCTACAAACCTAGCCATGTTGCAGCAAAAGACTTTCCCATTTAAACATTTTATTGCGATAGTATTATGATTCTTTTTATAATTTATTGCATTAGAATATAAGTGGCATATTTTCTGAATATGAATTAGGAGCTGTTAACCGTTGCCAGTACAATATTTGAGCTGTTTGTAAACTGTAGACTCTATTGATTCCAAAGATGTATTGGCACTCTGTGGCAAGAGACTTTCATAGGACAACTTGGCAATGAGGGAAGTAGATTCAGGAAGTGCGATATTAAGTTCTTAAGGCGCTGCCAAGAATACAGCAGCCGTGGAAGGAAGGGGATTTACAAGCAATACTTATGAAAAATTTAAATAGCTCAGCAGAGATCTATTTAATTATACCGTTACCCCGTTACTTTGAAAGTGTAAATTGATATTGTCAAATACCCTGGGGTGGGCTACAGCTCTGCCACTGCATGTGACACATCATGGCAAGGTGTTAGGAGAGACAGGTTTGCCTAGAACCTAAAAATCCTAGCATTGCCTTTTTCATTATATTATCATCTCACTGTACATGAATGTAAGCAAAATACATAATTAGCCTACATTGTTTTTGTTCTAGTTGGTTAGGTATGAAATACAATTATTCAATGAAAATGTGTATGGTTTTATTAAATATATAGAAACAGAATGTATCTGGTTCACCAGCTATTGCTCCACTTTCTTCTAGAGTGTGTGATGTTAAAGAGGCAAACTTCTGTTTGTTTGTCATAACTTTTGCCTGTTATTTATCAGTGATCAATAAAACTCAAAAGGACATGTTTGCATTCTGCAATCCGAAATGAGAGCCCACCACTGAGTCCCATCGAAGAAGAGCTGGAGAATCATGGCGGCCATCGTCTCACGTGGCACCGTTATCACCAATATAAAGGTTGGTTTCAAAGATACATTCCTCTGTACTCTAAATTTAACATTGACCTCGCAACTTCCTCCTGCATTCAAATAGTTCACTGTGATGCTGTTGCAGATATAGAGAGTTACCTCGGGTACCTGGCCAAGACCCACACTGATATCTGCCAAACAGAAACTATTGGAAAATCAACAGAGGGGCGAGATCTGAAGCTCATCAAGGTTTCCAATGGTGGAACTAACGAGCCAGCCATTTGGATTGATGGAGGTTAGAAACTATACATGAAGAGTACGGTATTTCATAAAATTCTTTGAAAGAAGGTGGTTGCACTTTGCACACAGTTGGAAGGTGGGTAGGGAAACTGAGCTACTTTGAGCAAGTGGGGTGGGTGGCAAGAAGGGTAGAGATTGTAGGGTGGCCTACCCAAAACGTAATACATAGGGCTGATGATCGTGACGTTTCTAGCTGGTCACCCTTTTAAATTGTACAGTACAAAATATGCAGTACTTCAATGAGACTACTATAAATTCAGCCATCTGGGTGAACGATCCATCCACCACATGCCAGTGGTGGCTCGTAAATTTTACCGAGAGGGGACTCAACCGTATAAAATAGGCACATTTCAATATAATTCTATTTACCTCACAAAACCACTCATTTGTGGCGTTAGGAAGCAGCACCAAGTCACTGTGGCAGACATACGTTTTGTATTGATGTTAATGGCGAAGTTGTGTTTTGGAATGTATTCTGAATGATTTTATAATGGTGTAAAGCAGCATTCCCTTTTGTAAATCAGAACGGGGTAAGTTTCATGAGATACCATCGGACAATTCAGTGCGTGATAAGTGGTTACGTGCAATTTCCAGAGAAGGTGACAAGGGTCAATGGGTACCTTCTGCTTGCCCTGTTGCTTGAAATCTTCATTTTCTTCCTGGGAGCTTCTAGTGGGATGTGGGTTGGTGACCATGGGATCCCAGCTGAGCTTCCTTGAGCTGAGCTTCTCTTTTTTTTTTCATATCAACTCTTGTTTCTTCCTATCCCAACATTATTAGGGTATCGGAGGCCTGTGATGTCTTTCATTCTCCTGCCTTAATTGGCTCTTGTCCTTCTCTTTCCTGATGCCCTAATTTTTGTAGGATCAGACCTCATTTTGTCCTTTCTTTCTGCCTTCTGTAAGAGGCCCTAAAGGAGGTAGGATGTGTGTTGACCCACCATGCACGGTGCACCTTAGATATAGATACACTCTAAATGATGAATGTAATTGTTTAGAGGGGTGAAAAATCTAGGCTATCTACCAGACTACCAATGCTGGAGTCCAGTGGTCCCCAACCCGCGTTCCACTAGTTTTGAACCCGTGTGGAGGGAATACACCCCTGATGGATTCCTGAGCTGGGTCCAGTTTTCGTCTTTTTGCCTCTCCTCGGCTCTGTCAAGAAATTAGTTCTGGCTTGAGGATCGGAACGGGGTACACTCAGCATCATGAGGCACAAATGAGAAGATGTGGGTTCGATTCCCACCTCAGCCATCTTGGAAGTGGTTTTCCATGGTTTCCCCACTTCTACTCTAGGCGAATGCCGGTATGGTTCGTAACTTTGGCCACGGCCGCTCCTTTCCAATCCTCAGTTGACTTATAAATACACTAAAACAGCCATCACAATAAGATGGGTTATCAGACAATTTCAACACACAACCTAGTACACGGGGGCACATGACCACGATGTCACAGCCCCTACATAAATCAACAACCCATTCTACGGGGGCCAGAGGCATTTCTTTTCCCTGTTTTTTATCGCCCTTATTCTTTTCTTTTCATCTCGTCGAGTATCGGTATGTAAGTTAGATTTAAGTCAGTTGGAAGTAGTTGTATTTTTATCACCATCCATATACTGTAATTACGGGCAAATGAGCTAGACATTTTGCTCCTTAAAAACAATTACCTCCACCACCATGTATTTTTGCTTTACTTTATATTGAAAATTTGCCTGTAATTATGTGTCGGAATAATATTATATACTTTAAGATGATTGAATGACAAAAGAACTAACTTAGTGTAATGTTTTCACGCCTGCTAATCTCGATATTAAGCCTCCAAACTTATCAAACCTTCGTTTCAAGTATCTTCCCCTTTAAAAACCCGGAGAGATCATAGTAGGTTGGTGCTGCAACCTAGCGGTGAATTAATATATATCCTGTGTTGAATGGGCAGGCAGTTGAAGGCAGCCAGGAGGGGTGTGATCCAGCTGGCAGTGCATCTGACTCAAGCTGACTGCATCCACTTGGTTCGTGATGTTGGGTGTAGGGGATGGAGAAGGGATAACTGGAGGTATTCATTGTCATGGCAACGTAAATTACAAGGCGGATGATTTCTGAAGAGTCCTAATGAGTTTCAGGAGCCATCTGCCGGGAAGGAGAGGAATTTACACAAATTTGATAGCGATGGCAAATCATTGGGTGTGCCTTATTAGCGGCAAGGAGAGAGAACATTGTAGCCGCTGAGGATGGAGGAGTTCGTAATCACGAGCCGCTACTACCATCTGCCTACCCAATTTCTAAAGTCTCATAATAACTTATCCGTGTTTCACATTTTTCAAGATTTTCGACTTATTCATGCACGGTTCATTAATAATGTCCTGTTGTGGAACACTATCACTACTTTCATTTGTATAATTGTTTTTACATTTTCCTCTTCTAATAAATTTATCCATGTTGCAAAAAAATAAAAATACTGTAAAGCTAAAGAAAAGGAAATCAAAATTCAGACATGACACTCTCCTCCAGGTCATTTTTGAAGGAAAAAAAATTTGGGGAAGAAACCAAGGGGACGACCAAGACAATCGTATCTCAAGAACATTGTCAAGGAAATGGAATGTGAATCGTATGTCAATATGAAGAGAACTGCTGAAGACCATAAGAAATGGCTGCAACGACAAGGCTTTTAGCCTTTAGGAGCTGATGATGAAAGTATCTAGTGGTTGCCCACTATCACAATAGCAAGAAACTTAATGGTTCAGAACAGGGGTGTGGTATCTACACTACGGTAGTGTCCAAAAGTTAAGCATAATCACTAAACGAGGCCCTACGGCCTGATAGGAATGTCAGACGGATTGCTGAACAAACAGAAGCTGAATCTCACACAATATGCCACACAACTTGTCCAAAACAACAGTGTCAGAAAGGTTCTGATAGCTAAGGTACACCTTTGACAACAACTAACAAACCTTGGCAATGTCTTCCATAACAAAATATGCTGTTAATAGGGTGTATGGTGTCCCTAACGGCCACACATACTTCGCAGCGACATGGCATGCTCTCTATCAGATGCTCTAAGAGCTCATGTGGCAGTCGATCCCATTCCTCCGAAAGGGCAATGCGAAGGTCTTGGAGGGTCCTTGGTGGAGGCTGACGGGATGAAATTCGCCTCCCCAATGCATCCCAGGCATGTTCTATAGGATTCAGATCTGCAGACCTCGCTGGCCAGCCCATGCGATGAATATCTTCCCCAGCCAGAAATGCATCCACCAGAGCAGCGCGGTGTGGTCGGGCATTATCGTCCATTAAGAGGAAGTCTGGGCCAACCGCACCTCTGAAGAGTCGAACATGTGGTCTCAGTACCTCATCCCTGTATCTCCGAGCGTTCACAGTGTTCCTCGGACCACCCAAAAAGATGTTCAGGTCCGTACGGCCATTCAACATGATGCCACCATACATCATGACGCCACCTGGTGGAACCGTTCCACGATGTTCCTGTGGTTGTATCGGTTACCCGGTTCTCTCCAGATTAATGTGCGACGGGAATCGTTCTGCAAACTGAAACGGGATTCATCTGTGAAGAGCACATGCCTCTATTCATTCATTCATTCATTCATGGTTTTCTTTTGAAAATATATGGTTCAGTTTCGTCGTTGACGGCTCCACAGTATACGGGCCCCTCTGTGTGCTGGAGTGAGCAGGTCACACTCCGCTGGTCATCTGGCAAATAGCCCTACTGTTCTGAGCCTCCCGTACACAGTTTGCCGGGAAACGGCAACCCCTGAGATGGCTGCAAGCTCCGCCGACAATTGTCTTGCAGGTGCAATCCGTTTTCGCAGGGCGGATGAGGCCAGGTAACGGTCCTACTGTGGGGTGGTTACTCTTGGTCGACCTGGTACTGGCCTACAGATCATCTCCTGTGTCTCAAAATCGTCTCCAAAGCCTGGATGACTCTTTATGGCACATTCAAGGATACGGTGACTTCGGTCTGTGTCTGTCCTGCTTCCAGCCGAGTATTCTACCCTGCAAAACGGGGTCCAAATGGTGTCGTTGTGCCATTATGTTGTCACGTTCACCACGAGGCTACACTCTGCAAACTATAACAGGGCAAACATGACTGAGGGAATAAGGGGCACTGGCACTGGCTGGGTTTACCTTGCGGTTACGCCACTAGTCAAAGCAGGGCATAGTCCCTTCCTATACAGAGCGAACACGTAAGGTTGGTACGTGCATATTAATGCGATTTGCGGTCTATTTCTTGTTTCCCTGCTTATTTGTAACTTATGCTTAACTTTTGGACACCAGTGTATATAACTAGTGTCATTGGTGGTGACGTAAAAGAATTATGAACTGCAGATATAATGTATGCAGCACATTAACATTATTTCAACACAGGAAACTGGAGAACAGTACTTTGATGGGCTGATGTGTGACATTTTTTCCAACTCAAGACAGGGTAATATTAAGAACTTGGCCATCAGTGGAAGGACGGCTACTTGCAGTTGTAATATTTAATCCATACTAAAAAGACCCGTTGCTGATGGACTAGTTGGTTACATCTGTCAGTCCATTGAGACAGCCACAGAATCCAAATGTAGTGCTTGTTCAGGGGCTTCCATTACTTCATTACTGCGGTGCTATGCCTATGCCATCATGAAAACATGATTCCATGCAATATTGACACTTGAAATGTAATGTCTTCTTTACCAGTAACATGGTAAAGCAGTTTTTTAACGGATCATAACTATTTTATAACATTATTTTCATTTCATTTTGTGGCCTGTGACATTGAATGTGTTCACCATCAACCAAGACACTATTCTCACCCAATCATGTGTGTGAGTTGTCATTGTAGCAGAAGTTGTAGGTGATAAATTTTCCATGCCTCAAGAAACAAATCCACTCTTGTGGCCCCGCTAACTTGGTGCAGATCTTCGTAATTTTATTAATGACCTGTAACACTTGAGTAATACTTGCGCCACATCACTGGCTCACAAGTATAAAGAATGAAACTTTAAGTAAAGAAACCAAATCTCCACACACCAATCACAAAATAGTACTGAAAGATATTAAATCAGTCAGCTTCATTGCTTCATTTGAGAACACTGAAACAACAATTTAAAACATCATTTGAAATGATGAACAAGAACAGCATACAGATTACTTTTGAGGATCGACTTTTAATGCATTCACTGTGTTGTTGTGCTTTCATACGGAGGTCGAGTCATAAGTCATGGCAACTATATTTTTTCTCGCAAACGGGAGACAACACGGAAAATCTACGATATGTATTTGGAAATGTACGGTATGTACTTGCGTAGGATGCCACTAGATTGTGTATGTAAACAACAGTGTGGGTCTGAGCATGCCCCAAAGTTTAGTGTGTGAAGGAGAGCGTCACACAATGGAAGTCAACAAGCAGGAGCAACGATCGTATATTAAAATCGCAGTTCTCCGCAGCAGAAATGCACGCCAATGCCATGCAGAGCTGCAGGAAGCATTAGGTGTGCATGCCATGCCCTATAGAACAGTGGCAAGGTGGGTGGAGACGTTCAAACGGGGCAGAGTATCAACTGCCGATTTGCCTCGACCAGGCTGGCCAGTGTCCATGGACAAAGATGTACCGATAATAGTGATCGATGAGTGTTTACAGGAGGACAGGCGCTGGACTATAGCAGAAGTGCAAGAACATACAGCAATACCAGCGGCAACAATAAGGCGCATTTTACACAAGGACCTACAGATGCGTAAAATTTGTGCAAAGTGGGTGCCACATCACTTAACGGAGGTACAGAAGTGGACTCGTTACGAAACACAATCTGGAGAGGTTTCAGCAGGAAGGACAAGCCATGTTGAATCGCATTATTGCTGTCAATGAAACATGGGCACATGCTTATGAACCTGAATTGAAGAGACAGTCAAGTGAATGGCGTCATCAGGGGTCACCACGGAGACACAAGGTTCGTCAAAATCCGTCGCCCAATATGGTTATGGTCATCCTGGTATACGATGTTCAGGGTGTTCTTGAAGCTTTGAAATTTAAAATTTAAACTAGGATTAGATACCTATTATTTTTAAATATAAAATGTTGTGTCATCCAGTGCATGAGGGGCACTCTACCAATGCAATGTATTACAATTCCTTTTTGTTTTACCTATTGCTCCGTGCAGTGCGAACCAACCGTCCTGATCGTTTGGACCACGCCATAATCCTACACGATAACCGGACAACTCACACAACGGCCATCGTTCAGCTCGCTTACAATGGTGGGGATGGGAGGTTCTTCCACAACCGTGCCTTATTCACCTGATCTGAGCCCATGTGACTATGATCTAATCCCCAAAGTCAAGAAGCCACTACGTGGATGACGGTTTGCTAACAAAGAAGACATCGTAACAGCATTTCGGAGGGAGGTGTTACACGTTAGTGATACTCATACAGCGAATGGTATTCAGCGCCTGCCCCACCGCTGGCAAGGCACAGTAGACACTTGGGCGATTATTTCGAAGGTCTGTAACCAGCGGAGACCTGTCCTTTCTACTTAGTCTTGTGTATTTGCTGTCTATACCATAATAAAACAATGTTTACCAATGGCCTGTGTTCTGACACTTACTTACAAGCATCTCCTGACGTCAGAATTTATCTTCAGGCGCTATGCATACGTACATGCCCATATTTCCAAATGCATATCGTAGATTTTCCGTGTTGTATCCTGTTCGCGAGAAGAAAATAGTTGGCATGACTTATGACTCGACCCTCATATATAGATTTTTAGGGGCATCAACAATCAATAAGCAATATGAATTCCCTCCCGCAGGAATGATCTTCATTATTTCTGATCAATCAAGAAACATTTTCAATTAATCGGTGCATGTCAATAACATACAGAGTACATATCTTTGGTGCATTTATTCATCTAAAACCTTCCTTTAATCTTTGCTAATAATGTAGTTAATATGTCCCCCTTTCTGTTTTCTAAGTTGCTTTGGCATAGAATCCACAAGCTGTAAGTCCACCTCTTGGCATAGTCACAAGAATCCTTGGCTGTCAACGTGGAGGCCTGGGTGTGATTCCCAGCACTGAAAAATCGTTTATTTCTGATCTGAGGACTAGAATGGCATACATCAACCTTGAGATGAGGCAGGTTCGATTCCCATATCAGCCACCCTAAAAGTGGCTTACCATGGTTTCTCAATTCTACTCCTGACAAATGCTGGGATGGTAACTAGAAGTCCACGGTCACCTCCTACCTAAATCCTAGCCCTCATTAGAAATACACCAGCACAGCCATCATAATAATATAGGTTATCAGTCAGATCTCACACACACACAAAGTACATGGGGCTACATGACCACGATATCGCAAAGACCCTCAATGTAACAAAAACACAAGTTTTGAACGGATATTTTTAAACTGATCATCAAGCAACCACACTGTAAATGAAGAAGGTATGATGCATATTTTTGTGGAACAGCCAAGTTTTGTGAGTCTCTTTTTGAAACTAGTGCACAAGATTTCTATTGGATTAATATCAGGGGAAATCCCTGGCCACTGTAACAAACAAATATTGTTCCCACTGAAGAATTTCTTCACTTTCTTTGAAGTATTCCATCACCGTCTGGAAACCTCTCCTGTGGTTCACCAGTATTTGGATATAGTCAGATTTCATCATCCGGTTGATTTGTACCATGTTCTTCTTACGTGAAACATTTCGGAAACATTTTCCTCCTGGGGTGTTTTATGTTCTGTAGCAAATGTGTTCAAGTTGTCTCATTATTCGCTCAGCGCACATTTTGAACCCTCTGTCCCTACACTTCAAAGTGTAGAGATAAGAACATTCTTGTAGTGTTCCATTGTCCAATCTGATGACTACGAGCCCACAAGAGACGTTTTCTGCACATTCTCGTGATAAGGTGTTTCTTTACAGATTTATGGGTTATCCTTTCAGCTGCCAGAAGTCTACAATGAACATTGAAAACATGCAGATTCACTCGCTTTCCCTAATCACTAGTCAATTCCACAGCAGTAAGCCTGGGGTTTGATTTCCTTCTCCTGAGGGGAAAATGTTCATCAGTTGGCATCTTTTCTTTTTACTACCACAATTCCCCTTGTTTCTTCAGTGAAATTGAACCAGTCTGTTAGTGCTGCTGAAAAATTCTATTTATAGAGCCTTAGACATAAAAAGCAGCTAACTCTATTAGTGTCATGGAAGTAATGGAAGTATTCTGAGATGATGCTACAATTGCACTATGCTTTCTAGGAGTCGTATAGAGTAGGTACCCCTCTATTACAAAACTCTCAAAGAAATCTCAAAATTCCTCAAAAGTGACATACATTGAAATAAATGCACATTTAACAATCATCACATAGAATCATTACCAATGAAGAATGTAGGAAAGAATGCATCGAGAGCATGGGATCTAAAAATAAGCAATGTGTAATACACTGTTGCCAACCTTGGGAAAATTATATGAAAACTACCATTTTGTTCCGATTAATTCACATTGGATTGTATTTTAAATTTGATACGATCCCTAAGAAGTCATTGTGTACCCCAGGTTGAAGATCACTGAGATATTCATTATAGTATATAAAGAAATCCCCGTGGCACTACAGCCCAAGCGCCTGCTGCCCAGCCATTTGGCCTGCAGATTATGGGGTGACGAGTGGTCCCCATGGCCATTAATCTTGGTTTTCATGAACTGGTCGGTGCCTAACTGTCAGACAGCTACTCAACTGTCCTCACGAGGCTGAGTGCACCCCTTCATTATAGTACATTAACCAATTACTGTAAATAAATTCTTCTGTAAATTGTGATTAGTTGAGCAATTTTTGAATAATGCAGAAGAGTTTGAATAAAAGGGGAATAATTTAATTGTCATAGCAATGGAATGCCGGAAGAAAATGCTCTAGTTACATATTCAGGGGTGTGTTTTGTTGAGGTAATTATAGGGTTGTCTTTCACATTAGCTAGGATTTATTGCTTCAGTGCATGGACACTTCAGCAAAACGAGGAAACAAATTTAAATTAGAAGTTTAGTGGATGGTTGGAGAAGTGGACTGTAGGCAGAACATCCTCATGTATCAGTTCTCAACAAAGTTTTGGGGCAAGGATAGTACAACCCACAACAACACAAAATGTTCCTAAGGTTGAATGTTTGTGAGTTATCCCTGTTTATGTTGTCGGCTAGCGTGGAAGCGATGTTGCATTAATTTTTGAGTCAAGAGTTCTGTCTTATCTCTTATCACACCACCTATTAAGTACATTGCTTTGCTAGGGTGTGGAAGATAGTTTCCATCAAATACATGCAGTGCTTGGTGTGTTTTAACAGTCAATGACTCGGTGTATTCAGGTACGAGTTTGAGCACTGCTGGTATGCAAACATGGCTAAAGCTATTCAACGTGAGATGTGCCAGGCAATTTTAGTAAAACTTAGTAAATACTTCTACTCGATAACAATCGACTTTAGCCTGGTTTGTCTCCCCCATCTCTATGGGTGGACCTGAAGCAAGTCACTACATACTGGTATCCACCCCTGAATTTAGTTTTTGGGTATACTCCTGGTTCATAGCAAAGTTTTGTGTTATTTTAGGGTGTACTATCCATACCTTCATATTTTTGTGAACATCCTATATAAGCAATTACGACTCCCAGCTCGTGATCCCTGTCCAGTGGGGAAGGATGAGCGAGGGAGAGTGGACTAAAGTAAGGGTGTGAGAGAGAGCGCTGCTGAGTGCTAGACGAGGAAACGTTCGCAAATACTGTTGTCAAAGCATTCGGCGTGAAGACTGAATCATATCAGTACACATTAGCTAATAGTCATTATGTTACAGAAGTATAAGTGTACAGAAATTCTTACCAAGAATGCGTTTATCTTCAGCAATGTTGGGAGGATTCTGAACTAGAAATTCACTGTAATCTTCATTAAGTGAATGTATCCTGCACTGTCATTAGCATTAGTAACTACTCTCAGTCTGTCAACTGATGTGACTCAGGTGGCACGGTCGCATTCCTCACAGGGATCACGAGCTCGGAGACGTACAGTATCATTGTTCTAGATGTGTGTGAGCATGCATTAACACATATCACGAATGGTGATGGAGAATGCAGACGACAGCATCAGGGGAGCATGCATTAACACATATCAGGAATGGTGATGGAGAATGCAGACGACAGCATCAGGGAAACAATGTGAATTTTAAGCTTGGGGCTTTGTATTGCAGGTCTACATGGACGTGAGCGGATTTCGCCAGCTACGGTCACTTACATTCTGCTTCAAGTAGTGGAATTCCGTGACAAACATCCTGAGTTACTTGAGGCTTTTGATTGGTATATCTTACTTGTAGCTAATCCTGATGGCTATGAATATTCACATACTACAGATCGGCTATGGCGAAAAACAAGATCCAATTGGGCTACTTGTCGTGGGGTGGATCCAAACCGAAACTGGGATTTTCACTGGGGCGAAGGAGGGATTGCGAGCAGTGCCTGACGTTAGGATTTTGCCGGCCCACATGCTTTCTCCGAGCCAGAGACACGTGCCATATCCGATTATATAATGGCACATCGTGACCAAATCAAGATATACCTCACTCTCCATTCTTACTCACAGATGTGGTTAGTGCCATGGGGTTACAAGAACGAGAAACGCAAGGACTATTATGATATATATGTGCTAGCAGAGAAAGGCGTGCAAGCACTGCAGTTGGTACGTGGAACAGACTATCTCCTGGGGACATCGCCAGAGCTCATCATGCAGCATCAGGTATGTTAAACAATTCCTATCTGATTCTGGCACACCCTATTGTTTTTTCCTATCAGATTCTACCAAGATAGTATAGTAGGTATGTCTGCCCCTTATTATTCCCGTTTCTACAGAGCTGGGGATAAGATGTGAAAGACTTCTATCTGGCAGATGGTTTTTACAGCTGGATGCTCTTCTTGATGCCAACATGGTGAGAGAAAATGACAGATGAAAAGAATTTAGATGAATGAAACTGGGAAAGGAGTTGGAAGGAAGCAGTCATGGTCTATTAGAAGCTACTATCCTGGCATTTTCCTGGAGATGACAATGGGAAACCTTGGCATGGAGAGCTGATAGTGGGGTTTGAACCCACTTCTCCCATGAGTCTGGAGACAGCCAGTCCCCATGGTCTATTAGAAGCTACCGTCCTGGCATTGGTCTGGAGTTGACAATGGGAAACCATGGCATGGAGAGCTGATAGTGGGGTTTGAAGTCGCTTCTCCAAGTCTGGGGACAGCGAGGCCCCATGGTCTATTAGAAGCTACCGTCCCGGAGTTTGTCTGGAGTTGACAATGGGAAACCTTGGCATGGAGAGCTGATAGTGGGGTTTGAACTCACTTCTCCAAGTCTGGGGACAGCGAGGCCCCAGGGTCTATTAGAAGCTACCGTCCCGGCATTCGCCAGGAGTTTACAATGGGAAACCATGGCATGGTGAGCTGATAGTGGGGTTTGAACTCGCTTCTCCAAGTCTGGGGACAGCGAGGCCCCATGGTCAATTAGAAGCTACCATCCCGGCATTCGCCTGGAGTTAACAATGGGAAACCATGGCATGGAGAGCTGATAGTGGGGTTTGAACTCGCTTCTTCAAGTCAGGGGACAGCGAGGCCCCGTGGTCTATTAGAAGCTACCATCCCGGCATTCACCTGGAGTTGACAATGGGAAACCATGGCATGGAGAGCTGATAGTGGGGTTTGAACTAGCTTTTCCAAGTCTGGGGACAACGAGGCCCCATGGTCTATTAGAAGCTACCGTCCCGGCATTCGCCTGGAGTTGACAATGGGAAACCATGGCATGGAGAGCTGATAGTGGGGTTTGAACTAGCTTTTCCAAGTCTGGGGACAGCGATGCCCCATGGTCTATTAGAAGCTACCGCCCCGGCATTTGTCTGGAGTTGACAATGGGAAACCTTGGCATGGAGAGTTGATAGTGGGGTTTGAACTCACTTCTCCAAGTCTGGGGACAGCGAGGCCCCATGGTCTATAAGAAGCTACCGTCCCGGCATTCGCCTGTTGTATACAATGGGAAACCATGGCATGATGAGCTGATAGTGGGGTTTGAACTCGCTTTTCCAAGTCTGGGGACAGGGAGGCCCCATGGTCTATTAGAAGCTACCATCCCGGCATTCGCCTGGAGTTGACAATGGGAAACCATGGCATGGAGAGCTGATAGTGTGGTTTGAACTCGCTTCTCCAAGTCTGGGGACAGCGAGGCCCCCATGGTCTATTAGAAGCTACCATCCCGGCATTCTCCTGGAGTTGACAATGGGAAACCATGGCATGGAGAGCTGATAGTGGGGTTTGAACTAGCTTTTCCAAGTTTGGGGACAGCGAGGCCCCATGGTCTATTAGAAGCTACCATCCCAGCATTTGCCTGGAGTTGATAATGGGAAAACATGGCATGGAGAGCTGATAGTGGGGTTTGAACTAGCTTTTCCAAGTCTAGGGACAGTGAGGCCCCATGGTCTGGCGCCTCAACACGTATAGCTACCATGATCGGCCTGAGAGGGAACTGCGATATCTGCTGCACAGGATAGACAATGATCTTCATCAAACATTCATGAACCGTGCAACATGCAACCAAATTTTATAAAACAGTATATTGACTCTTAATGTCTGACTAGCTGGGAGGTGTCCAACTAAGTCCCATGTGACACCATTTTATTATATTGTCTTGCAGCCAGTTTTCCCTTTCTAACCACTAACTGAACAAAACTGTCATTTAACAACACAGTATTGACAGGTATTAGAACTCAAGCAATAAATGTTAACCTGATGACGGCTACGCCCGTCTATAGGCGGTGCACGAGAACCTTTATTATTTTCATATTCCCCGTTCGCTCTCAAGTGCCGAGTCAATCTCTGCCCTGTTCTGCCATCTGATGGGCATTGTGTAGTACTACTTGAGTTTGTATTTTTTCTTTCCAAAGTAACTAGCAGAGCATTTTGTAGAAGTCTGTCCTCTACAGCAGTGTGATATAATAGGTATTATGTGGGTGTCAATAATATGTGTAAATTGTAAATAGTGTAATGACTCCTTTACTCTTGTCCATTTGCAACTCAAGTCTTTATTTCTAAGACGTGCCAACCTAACTGGTCAGATGCATTACCAACATTTACAATTTACACATATCATTGACACACACATAATACCAATTACATCACACTCGTTCCTCCCTTCAATTACAATATCTACTTTTTAAAAATCTTTAAATTCAGTCTAATTGGAGATCGACTGATGCGCTCAGATCTGCGCACTTGAGTTCCAGCAGGTGGAACAATAATTGGTGATTTCTTATCCTGACAGGATGATTCTGATACAGGTGGTACCGCAGGGTTAGATTGAGGTATAGTTTCAGCTTTTAAGTTTAATGCTAACGGAGTTGCCTGTTTCGCTAACATGGTTGTCTGATTATTGGGCATAACTAGTTTGTCTGTGTTTGAAACATCTTGATTAGATCTTTGTTCCCCGAGAAAGACTAGGAGAAGTCAAAAATAAAATAAATGGGAGAGTTAAGGTGATCAAGGAATCGGAGTATTGTCCTGAAATTAATGCATTACCGGTAATTGCAAAGTATCCAGAAGTATTTTCAAGTGATCGTACTAAGGTAATAAAAGGGTTTAAAGCAAAATTAATGCTGAAAGACGATGCTGTCCCAGTACGTTGTAAAGCCTATGATATACCTTATTATGCAAGACAAAAGTAACAAATCAGTAGAGACAGATAACTGATGATGGTAGAATGGTGCCCGTCAAATTTTCAGAATGGGCATCACCATTATTTCCTGTTCTGAAGCCGGATGGCAGTTGCTGGCTATGCGTAGACTCTAAGAGATCTGTCAATGTAAATATCGAATTAGATCATTATCCATTGCCAAATGGAGATAATGTATTTGCTAGTTTAGGGGGAAATAATATTTATTGTGTGTTATATCTTAGTGAAGCATATTTACAGCTAGAATTAGCCGTCGAGTCACAGGAATGTTTTACCATAGGCACACATTTAGGATTCTTGAGACCAATGCGCCTCATGTAAGGTGTGGCTCCTGCACCTGCCACCTGTCAGGAATTCATGGATGTGTTATTGTGTGACATGGAGAGAGTGACATTCTATATTGATGATGTTCTCATTGGGGCAGTAGATTTTGAGTCTTTACTCTGTAAACTGGAGGAAGTGTTAAGATGCTTCCAAGAATTTTAGAGAAATGTTTGTTCATGAAAGAAAGAGTAGAATACTTAGTACACGTTATTACGAGTCAAGGAATAGAAACTACTCCATAGTGGGGAAAGCCAATCGTAGAAGCTAGAATTCCCACAAATGTACAAGAACTGAGGTCATGGTTGGGCATGATAAATTTTATAGAAAATGTTTGCCAAATCTTAGCACTTTGCTGCAGCCCTTAAATGAATGACTAAAAAAGACAGTCAAGTGGTCTTGGTCTGACGAGTGTAATACTAGTTTTGAAAATAGTAAACAGCTGCTGATAGGGAGTAATGCATTCATGCATTTTGATCCCTGTAAACAATTGGTACTCTGTTGTGATGCGTCACAATATGGACTAGGCTGTGTCCTAGCTCATAGCGTAGATGGAGTTGAGCATCCTATTTATTTTGCTTCATCAACACTCTCCGAAACACAAAAACAATATTCACAAATTGAAAAAGAAGCATTGGCTATAATGTATGGGTTAACTAAATTCTATAAGTATTTAGCATGGAGAGAGTTTATACTAGTTACGGATAACTTGCCCTTAAAATCCATATTGTCACCTGAAAGAACCATGCCAGTAGTAGCAGCTGCCAAATTACAACATTGTGCTTCTACTTTAGCAGCATTCAAATACAAAGCAGAGTATAGGAAAAGTGAAAATTGGGACCCGTAGACATGTTGTCTAGATTTCCTAGTCAAGATGTTTTGTAGAAAGTGTAAAAAGCGTAATAACTGAACAGTCAGGGTTACCCATAAATGCTGAAATTGTAGCAGATGTTACTCTTAAGGATCCTGTAATGACAAAGGCTATTGAGTTAACACAGTCAAGTTGGCCACAACAAGTGACAATGCCAGCACTCAAACCATATTTTGAAGTACGCTATAGCCTGTCAGTGGTAGAAGGGTGTCTTCTTTTTGGAGACCGTGTGGTAATCCCCTTTGAATTAAGAAGTTAAGTATTGGATACCCTTCATGGTGGACATCCAGGTAGTGTAAGGATGAAGATGAGAGCAAGGAATGTGGTTTACTGGCCAAATTTTGCCAAAGATATTGATGAGTCTATTAAACTGTGTGAACCATGTGTTAGAGTAAATTTTCAGGCAATTTCCCCAATACAACATGTTTGGCCTTCAACGAACAGTAATTGGACTCGCTTGCACTTAGATTTCTTTTATTTTAACACTGAAGTGTATCTGATATTGCTTGACAGTCATAGTAAATGACTGGAAATATGGGATGTTGGGGCTACTACCTCCACATCTGTAATTGACAGATTGAAAGCATGCTTTGCTACGTTCGGACTTTCTGCTCAAATAGTGACCGACAATTCCTTTAATGTCTTATTAGGTACAGCACTTTAATGTTTTGTCATTTTGTACAGATAATGAAATAATAGCTTCTAAAAGCCCACCTTATCATCCTCAGGCGAATGGCCTTGCAGAAAGGGGAGTGCGAACAGCAAAGACTGGTGTTAAGAAAATGCTAATGTCTGAGTGAAAATTGTCAATTAAGCATAAAGCTCATAATTTCCTTTTCCAGTACCGAAATACGCCAAGCACGGTAACTAATAGCACTCCAGCAGAAATGATCTTTACCTTTCCGGTATGAACACCTCTCAGCAAGCTGAAACCAGATGTTAAACTGTCTTATGTGCCAAATGTAATTACTAGGGCTTGGATTCGAGCATATTTGCATATTTTTTTCCTGAAGAGTACACATTGAAAGAAGCCTTTCGGTGGTATTTTCACCTCTCTGGGACCAACAGAATTGAAATTTATCGAGCATATAAATGCATAAAACCGTGATTTTCAGAATAGAAGCATATAAATGCATATTCTTGTGGTTTTCGTCTAAATAGTTTGTTTTCCTTCGAATTCCTCCATCCCCCTCCCCGAATTCGGGCCCTGACCATCCTTAAGGTTCGAAAACAGAAATAATTGAAAAGCCTATCTGGTGCGAATAATAAAACTGCAGGTTTTTAGCCTTTAGTGAGGTCGTTCTCGTCATTGAAACTTTTATTGACTATAAACTTTTCTTACTATTATCAGTCAAATACCATGTTGCAAATAAATTAAGAAATTGTGTTTATGAAGCCCACGCACAAGTTTATCTTATGTGGGATTCACCCTGTATTTTGATACAACATCTGTATATGTACATGTTTTCTGTCAGTGAATAAAAATATGTGCTCGTCAAAAAAAAAAAAAAAAAAAAAGATTTAAGAAAATCATTCAAAACTGAAAACATAGAAAAAATTCTTGTTGTACAGACCAATGCAGATCTACTTCATTGACTCGCCTAATTTTGAACATTTTGTAAATTAACTTTTAAACTGTAACTTTTATAAGAAAATATCTCTTATATATACTGTACATGAAACTTGAATGTGAGTATATCGCAGTGTATCATACATACAATTAGAAAATAAAGCCCGTATATAATGATATATTATTGGTTTTTTCGTTTCACTCTCCTTTCTATAGTTATTAACGGTGTTTTTCGAGCATATTCTGCATATTTAACCGCATATAATGTTTTTTCGAGCATATCTATGTAGCATATAATGGGTTTTTCGAGCATATCTATCGAGCATAAAACACATGGTTTTCGAGCATATCTGGAGATTTTATCGAGCATATCGATCCGAGCCCTAGTAATTACATTTCAGATTGGGGAGCAAGTTCGTGTCCGTAGGAGAAAGGAAGATATCCCTGAAGTGGGTACAGTGTTAAAAGCCCTCGGGCGAGGTATATACTTGTAGATTTGATAGGGAAAAGATCCTTATGGCATATAAATCAAATGAATATGTATTATTCTAAGCCAAATACCCAAGTTGGGGAACAAAGGTCTAATCAAGATGTTTCAAACACAGACAAACTAGTTATGCCCCATAATCAAACAACCATGTTAGCGAAACAGGCAACTCCGTTAGCAATAAACCTAGAAGCTGAATCCGTACCTCAACCTAACCCTGAGGTAGCACCTGTATCAGAATCATCCTGTCAGGACATGAAATCACCAATTATTGTTCCCCCTGCTGGAACTCAAGTGCGCAGATCTGAGCGCATCAGTCGACCACCAGTTAGACTGAATTTAAAGATTTTTAACAAGTAGATATTGTCATTGAAGGGAGGAAAGAGTGTGATGTAATAGGTATTATGTGTGAGTCAATGATATGTGTAAATTGTAAATGTTGGTAATGCATCTGATCAGTTAGGTTGGCACGTCTTAGAAGTAAAGAGTTGAGTTGCAAATGGACTAGAGTAAAGGAGTCATTACAAGCAGGAGTTCATCTGGTGAGATGTAAACCACCATGGTGGAATAACAAGCAATTTCTTTTCACCGTGCTGTTATTTCGGATCAAAGAATATAAATGTTTATATTATTAAGGTGCAACATCTATTATTATTCGCCTAATGATTTTATGAAATAATTTTATTTGGGCCCTTTGCCTGGCATAGAGATGATGATGATGCAAGCATGGGCAAAAATATTTTGATTTTGATTTTTCTCCAAGTAAAGATTGCCATATATCTAAACATAGGATATTGAATTTGCATTAAGTATAATAAAAACCCAAACAAGCCTATCACCTTCTGCTGATAAGTTAAACATGATGGCATCTACAATTGTTAATACATGCAAATGAAACAGCTCAGCACCAAAAAGGTTAATATTGCACCATGCCCATTCCCAGTTTATTCTTCTTTTATTTTCAACTGGCAAAGATTGTCACTAGATCAAATGTGGAAGAGAGCCAGGTAAGGTGAGAGAGATCTTGTTTTGTGGATGAATCTTAGTGTGTTGTTGTAGTTTGTGTCTTCAGTCTTTTGATTGTTTGGATGCAGCTCTCCTTGATTCCCTGTCCTGAGCTAATCGTTTCATCTCTACATAGCTACCACACCTTACATCCAAGGCAATCTGTTAAACATATTCTAACCTTGGTCTACCCCTACAGTTCTTGTCCTCGACCCTTCCTTCCATAACTTAGTTTGCTATTCTTGGTGCCTTAGTATGGGTCAAACCGACCGATCTCTTCTCTTCATTAGTAGAGGGCGTAGTGGCACAGCGGTCAAGCTGTTGGCCTCTCACCAACTTCGACCGGGTTCGATTCCCGGACAATGCATGTGAGATTTTTGAAGGGAAGTGCCGTGTGCTGTGGTTCGGATTCCACGTAAAAAGGAGGTCCCGTGGCTTATGATCGCATGACTAACGGTTATCTAAAACAAAAAGCTTCCTTCTCTTCTTTAGCAGTCACCAGAAACATATCTCCTCTCCCACTCGTCTTAATACATCTTCGGTTGTTTTTCTATCTACCCATCTGATCCTCAACATTCTCCTGGGGATGAGGACTTTACACAATGGTGAGGTTTATATTTTACCATATGAGGTTAAATAACTTTGCTTCTTTATACCATTATGCATATGCATTGTTTTAATTTGGGGACTTTTTTGACACTATTGGTGACACTCTATGACAGGTTCCGACACTGGAGTCTGTCTATCTAACAGTCTGTTACTCCTTCACAAAAAATGTACATTCTACATAGACAGATGGAATGATGAATGAGACTCCGTGCAATGGCGTTGTCATGGATACGTTTACGTCATTCTCTCATCATTTCGCAGACCAGGAATAGTTTTCAGGGTATGTCTCCGAAATTATTGTTTCAAACGCTTCTAATCTTCTCTTTTCTGCTGCCCGACCAGTTCAAGTTTCACTTCCATAGAGTGCTACACTCCAGACAAAGGCTTTCAAAAATGTCTTTCTAATACACAAGTCTATATTTGATGTCAACAGATTTATTATCTATAGAAATGCTTTGTGGCCAACTACATTTTATATCCTCTTTGCTTCATTCATCACTGGTTATTTTGCTTCTTAATTAGCAGAAGTCTGTCACTTCCTTTAGCTTTTCACCTGCCATTTCGTCGTCCATAGGGGCTTTTGATTTCTTTCGGCTGCATTCCAATAGTTTGGTGTTACCTTTATTAATTTTCATCATGAATTCTTTCCTCAAGACAGGGCCCATACCATTTACATACTCACTCAAATCCTCTGGAGAATGGGCTAAGATGACACTGCCATAAGCAAATCTCAGAGTTGTAATTATTTCACTTTGAATCTGCAGTCCTACTATGATAATTTTTAAAATTTCCTCACTGCTTGCCCAATGTACAGATTGAAAAGTATGGGTGATAAGTTGCAGCCTTGCCTTACACCTTTATGAATACCAGCTTCTCTCTTGTGTCCTTCAGCTTGAATAACTGCTGTCTGGTTTCTGTACAGATTGTAGAGACCTCCTATCTGTGTACTTTATACCAATTCCTTCAGATTGCCAAAGAATTTACTCCAATCAACATTATTAAAAGCCTTTCCTAAGTCTCCAAATGCCATGAATGTTCTTTTATCTTTCAATATTCTACCTTTCAAGATCATTCTAAGACTTAGCACTGCTTCCCTTAGTGTATTAAAGCTGAGAAAACAATTCAAATAACACCATATGTGTGTGTGTGCGGATATGCAAAAGTGCCAGTTTCCAACGTCCATTTTGAGAAACTGACAAATCTTGAAGTCTATTTACCAAACGTAACAAAACACAGACTGAGTATTAAAGTTAAGAGCAAGCAACAACAAAGCAAATAAAGATATTTTAGTTGATTTTTCTAGCAAGTTTTTGAAGTTGTAGGTTCTCAGTTCTAAGTTTATTTTTCTAGAAGATAAACAATCTTACCTATTGGCTACTTTGACCCAGGTTTGTACAGGCAAGAAACATTGTTAACTCAATACCAGGTGATTGAGACCTTTTAATATGCAAATGTTCTTTTCAAAAGAAAATTATTTGCATCTTAGAGTCTAAAAGTTATTATCAATATGAATAGCCTCCAATCACCTTGATTTCTTATCTGCCATATTATTATGGTTTCTCAAAGATAAATGTGACACTGTGCTTGATTAGGCCATGAAACGTCTGATATTGTTGAACTTGCAATTCCGCATGCGGTAGCCTATCTGTGAATGATTTTTCTTTCCATTCTATTCCATATAATTTTGGTCAAACCTCCCAGCCATTTGTGAATATGCAGTCCAACAGAACAATTTTTGTAATGTTCATTATCCTACTGCACGAGGAAGTGTGGAAGAAAATGAACCCTAAATATATTCTATCATAGAAGAGTGTAATTTATTCACATTTAAAAAAGACTCTGTTACAACTAATCACCATGCTTCAAGAAGAATGGAAACAAATTCCACCTTCAGTATATTAGTGGATAGCGTTCCACGAAGATTAAACTTTGCAATAGTAGCAAAAGGAGGACCTACACACTGCTAGTTACTTGGCTGGTATCTTTGGAACGAACAGTAATGGGTATCGTTTGGCCACATCTACCAGTCTTCAAATTGTTAATCTGACTCCAGCCAGGAAGACAACCAGATAAGTAGCAGCCTGTTTTATTACAGTATAACCATAGTTGTTTTTTAACAACCATATAGTCAACCCAAACAGACAAACTCTGGATTTCTATCACCAATTTAGCATTTCACCTAATATTAGATATACTACATTTAGCATACACCGACAGTTGCATTACCAATACTGCAACTAAATAATTGTACATATTGTAAATATTTTTCACCTGTATTCTCAAACATAGATGTTATAGCCTAAGTGTAATTGATCTGATGATGATCGCTTGACGATCGAAACTGGTCATCCTAGTGTATTTATTAATCTCATGTAATTTATTTCAGGATTAGGGTATAACCCAGCTCTTTTTGGGTACATTAGTGTTGACCGAATGAAAAGCACCAAACTTTTGTTTACTTAGGCAACACTGATAAAATGGCTTCAAACCCCACAATGTTGTTAATCTGTAATGTCGAATGATACCTTCTGAACTCCCAAACTGGAAAATACTTAACTGTCAGCCTGTTCTATTCATGGATTGAGCTGAAGCAGATACCTTCTTTAGGGCAATAGGCAAGGCACTTGCTTACTTTGTCCAATGTTGCAGGATTAATCATGGCACAGTTGACTGGCCACACACATTGTTGGAGCCCACACATTGCACAAATCCTTTTAGGACTTTGCCCAATTGAACTACAAAAGCTGCAATTACTAACTCACATATTAATGGTCCCATCTTGAAAGCTATTGCAATAAGAAGCCACACCAATCAAACATCACAATATTAAATGCAACTCCAAGATTTAGAAACAGGACATTCACTTGAGAAGTTTTCACAAACAATTTTGACAATTTTAGTTGCCACCAACAGATACATTCTGTATCAAAGTGTTAAGTGTATAAACAATTTTAAATGCAACGTATTGCTTTGCAATAGCGAAGAGTGAAGATAATAACAATCACAAGAACAAAAATATACCGCTGGTTCAAGATTTCTTTTTACGAGGTGTTGCTCCTCCATCATTCACCTTTCTTTCTGACTTGTGGCCGGCAGAGCCTGGATCCAGACTGGCGGATGATTTTATGATGATTATTTTAAGATCTTTAACTTGTATCCAATAGTCTCTATTTTGGATCATGGTTATGTTATTTATAGCCCCGAAACATGTTTCAAGCATATGAGAGTATACGGAAAGCAATTTTGTGGGGAAAATTCAAAAAACTTTTTTTTGGTGTATTATTAAACTTTGGAATTTCCTTTTTGAAATGACATATAAATCTTGAATAAATAATGCTTAGAAGTATTTTAATTATATATAATTTTTTAATATTGGCTTACGCGTTCTGCTCTAACGTGGCGGATGCCTTGCTGTCAACATTTTGTGGTTTTATTATTTCTTGGCATTGTGAGGTTTGACAGTTGCATTACCAATACTGCAACTAAATAATTGTACATATTGTAAATATTTTTCACCTGTATTCTCAAACATAGATGTTATAGCCTAAGTGTAATGGATCTGATGATGATCGCTTGACGATCGAAACTGGTCATCCTAGTGTATCTGTTAATCTCATGTAATTTATTTCAGGATTAGGACACATCCCAGCTCTTTTTGGGTACATTCGTGTTGACCAATTGAAAAGCACCAAACTTTTGTTTTATTTCTTTGCATATCGCGCTGAATTATTATTCCTTTATTTGAAGGAAATGTTGTTGTCTATTATTGTCCGTTGGTCATATTGTAACGGCTTGCATTGTTGATGGCCCTTTGTTTAATGCTTAGCAACCAGTTTTGCCGCATTTCTTCGCAAGTTATTTCTGTGAGTTTATGTGAAATTTGTGGAAGTTATGCCTCGATTTTCGAACAAAGTGTTCAGGAAATGCGTGCCATGGCAAAAGAAGAAATGTGTTTCTTCAAGGCTAGAAACCTCTTGTTTAGAACCTGCACATTGTGAAGCAGGGCAGTGCCTAACCTAAAAAATAAGAGTGAAACAATCGTGAAATTCCTTTTGATAAGACGGCTGCTGGGACACAGAGCTCATCTAATAGAAAACTGAATGGTGGCGAACAGAAAGAAACAAATGAGGAATATGATCATCATCATAGTTTGCCACAAGCTATAATAGAGACCATCAAGCCTAACTTCAGGGGTCTTGCAGACCTCAATATTCTGAAGAAATGTTTGCACGGTGGAACTAGGAATCCCAATGAATGTGTGAATGGGGTCATATGGGACACACTACAAAAAACAGTGTTTGTTGGGATTAGTACACTTCATCTTGGTGTGTTTGATGCTGTTGCATCCTTCAATCAGGGTAACATTACAAAATTCAAATTTCTGGAGAAGCTAGGATTGTGTGTGGGCTCCCGAATAGTAAAGGCTATGTATTCTATAGACATGGAGAGACTAAGATCATCAGAAAATGCTATCAAGGACATCATGAACTGTGGAAGAAACAGGAGAGCCACCAAGAGGAAGCTTTTCGATGAATTACAAGAGGATAATGATAATCCCAGCTATGCACCAGGCATACACTGATGTTGAAACTTTGGAGCTGATTTCCCATAAATGCATTTTTTTTCCTGCAAAAGGAACCGTATCTAAGAAACTATTACTGATATCATTTTAAAATTTTCAGGACTCTTTTGTAAGAGTACCACATACATTCTGAAGCTATAAAAATAAACATATTGCAAAATTTATGAAGTGGGATGGAAAAAAATCATGAGAAAATTTGCAAACAAATTTGCATTATTAAAAGAAATTTATTTTCCGAACAGTGACCTTTATTTTCAAGATCTTAGCATCCATACAACGACAATATACTGTTTATAATATATACAAAATTCAAATGTCTGTGTCAAACAGTAAGTGAGAAAATGTTCCTTAAATGTGATGTATTTTAACATTGTAAAGATAGGGCTTTCCATATACCCTTTTAAACTGACCCAAATATAACAATTTATATACTTATAAAATTTCTGTAGTATAATCGTCAATATGGAACCACATAAAGCATGGCTACAACCATGGTGATTATACAACAAAGCGTTGAAAGTAGTTATGTTGGTCAGGACCTGACATTGAAGCTTTGGCATGTGTAGTGGTTATTAATAATTGTGGCAAAAGTTCCGCCTAATCAATACCTTTACTTTGATAAATGATCACTTTGTGGTCATTGGGTACATGTTTCGAGGCCAAATTGTTTTGGCCCCTTCATCAGCCGATATAGATTAAAATATCAAGGAAGACAGGTGGTTGGAAAGCTTAACACTAAAAACATTCACATCAATAACCCTATTATGGTGCACCATAAGGAAAATGGAAGATGCTTACCCCAAAGGTACATTAAAAAATAAGTGACTGAAAATAAATAAAGAAAAAAGAAAGCAAGAAAAGAAAGAAAGAAAAAAAAAGAAAGAAATAGTTTAAATTAGGAAACCAAAACACAATGTGAACAAAGTCTAAAATGTCACCATTTCCTGCAGATCATTGTAATGTGCACTCTTCATTTGGGAAACAGTCATGTGGTCTAATTTTTCCGAAAGCATGCGGCAACAATAACAAATTTGAAGACAAACACATGCTGTATTTTGGTTTGCAGATGCCAACGAAATAGTAATGGTTCAACTCTGTAGCAGTTCTGCCTCACTGAGGTCTGCAGACGTTAACTGAGATATAATTTGCTCCGTGGCAGCACTCGAGATGATATCAACATGTCAAATAGAATCCACCAGTGACGATGGAAATGTATTGTAAAGATTACAATATTTCACCAGAGATGTAGAGCTCTAAAAACGATGAAGCCCCATCGCCGAAATAACATCTTACAAAGAAGTCTCTGGGATACGTAATTATGAAGTGTATCACTTCAAACTTATTCAATGATGGAATAGGCCTCTAGTCTGGTGCCAGTTTGTGGAGAACATGCTCCGTCATGGAAAACAGTTTACAGCTGGGTGGAAGGTTGGAAAACAGGGCAGGGCACACATCGGTGGACAAGGGAACCAGTTCTGGAAGGAATGTGACAGTGTCAACACCTGCCAACATTGCCCGGATCGAACAGGCCATCCAAGGAAACAAATGCATCACATTTAGGGAAATGGAGGCAGCCACGGGAATTAGCCGCAACACCCTGCAGCGGATCATGCACGGCCACTTACAGTTGGGGAAGGTGTCAGCCAGGTGGGTGCCTAGACTCTTGTCTGCAGACCAAAAGCAGAGGTGTGTGGACATGTGTAGAGAACTTTTGCAACACCATGGTCAAGATCCAGCGGACTTCATGGCTAGACTTGTGAGTGGTGGAGAGATATGACCCTCTTTAAATTTTAAAATCAATGAAGCGAGCGAGGCTAAGATAGCTAAAAAAGCATGATACAAGTTCAAAGATCTTCGGATTAAACTAGCTAGCACACTAAAATATATTGAATTCCTCAAAAAGTGTACAAACCTGGATTTGATACCTCAACATTTGAAAGCATATCAAAAGAAAGGCCCATTAAGCTGCTACAAGAGTAGAATGCAATGGATGATAAATAATAGAGTTTTTCAAAGAGAAATAAAGTTTCTATTCATCAAAAAGAACAATATCAACAACATGCTATACTGCACACATCTGGAAGCAGCCAATTTGTCTGACAAAAAGGAACGGGACAAATATTTTTTCATTGTTCACCAGATCGTTCACACCAAAATATCACAGAAAATAACAACTGTGGATAATAAATTAAAGAACTTACAGAATAAAGTAAACATTGAACATAATCCTCCAGTTGAAGTAGATAGTCATAAATTCCAGGAACCCGTAAAAAATTTAACTAACGTAAATTTCAATGATAATGAACTAGACATTTTGAACAAAGGCCCCAAACACAATTGGGAAACAAAATTAAACAACAAAAACCTAACATCAATAACAGCAAGACCACCATCAGGAAACTACCCAACAATAAACAGAATGCAGCAAGACGTGAAACCAACAGATTGGAACAAGAACATTCGCTACACAGCATAGATATCAAAGACATGTATACAAATATCCCCATTCAGCCTACAATAGACATTATCAAACAAAATCTGACAGACAATAGCAGGTTATCAAAAGTGGAGATAGACGAGTTCATTTGCATTCTAAAATTCATTTTAAGTAATAGTCACTTCACGTTCAACAAGAAAATATATAGACAAAAAGATGGCCAAGACATGGGATCGCCTACAATTACCTTGACCTTTTAGAAGGAACCAAAATAGAGGGGAAAATCAAAGGCATCACGTTTTGGGGAAGATACGTGGCTGACGTGTTCATCATAGTCAACGATAACATTCAAAAAATAGAGCAAATAGTAGACCAACTAAATAATATCGACAACAGTATTAAGTTCACTGTAGAATCTGCCATACACGAAAGAATTAATTTTCTAGACACAACGGTCATCAAAAGGGACAACAGATTGCACTACCAAGTTTTCAGGAAACCCACGCAAACCCATACAGTAATAAGACACGGTTCTAACTACCCTGGCTCTCACAAAAGAGCCACCTACTCTAGCCTTATAAACCGAACCATAAAATTACCATGTTCTAAGCGAGAGTATAAAAATAGTACATTATGCAATGAGCCTATAATGGCAATAATTAAGACATGAGTATGTTTATAAAACGAGCGTATGCGAGTTTTATAATTTGCATACGAGTATCTTAATTACCATTATAGGCGATTTGCATACGACTGTTTATATTCGACGATAATTATTATAACTATTTTATGTTCGAACATAAATATTCATAAATATCTGTCGAGATTTCGCCGTTTTATGTACTGAACAGAGCGCATGAGACGTAGAGAATGCCTTGTATTTGACCATGGCCTCCTCTATTACCCTACTATGACACTAGGCCAGGCAGTGAAATTTAAATTAGAAGGCCATGGAACTCAGCGCATCTAATTATCTAATTGGTCAAACAACTGTTTCTTGAGCTCTGATTGGTGGGAGAAAGTGTTTTATAATGAAAAATAGTGTAATAATGAGCCTCATTATAGTACAGTTTTCTGACAGATAATAGTCAGGGTCGAACATAAAGAAATAAAAGTAATTCACCAAATCGCCAGAGCTAACGGTTTCACCCATCAATACGTAAACAATATAATCGGTAAAATGAAAAACAAGCCAATCATGCACTTCCAACCGGAACAAAGAGAAAAATCAACGTACTAAGTGTTCACTTATTTTAACATTTCTACTTACAGCATCACTAATAAATTTAAAAAATACAATATGAAATTAGCGTATAAAACTATCAATACCAATCATAATATATTTTTTGATTCACACAAAATCAATACAAAAGGTAAATTCAGCAGGTCCGGGATTTAGAGATTAGATTGCATCGACTGCAATACTAATTATTTAGGCTAAACCCGAAGGAATTTTGCAACAAGATACAATGAACACATAAACGCCATAAAATACAGAAAATATTCAGCTATGGCTACCCATATGGAAGATTCAGGTCACAAGTTTACAAATACAGAAAAGGATCTAAAGATTTTACATTACACCAATAATGGAACTATGATGGACGTACTCGAGGCCATCAAAATCAACACGCCACAAAAAATGTCAGATCCCATCAGTGGCGGATCCAGTGGTTCACCTCGGAGGGGGCACTCTAGGATTTCAGAGTAGCAACAGAAAATATGTAATAAAATTATTAAATTTGTATTTAATATACACACACTACACATAACATCCAACCACCAGATTTTATAATTCTACAAGAAATTAATTTTATTAAAATGGTTTATTGGTTTCAATTTCAAGTCATTGTCATTATGGAGAAAAACATTTTAATTCTACAGAATATGAACATTTTCACATTTTAATGCACATTACACAGTCTATTAAAACCATTTGCAATCATAGTGACTATCTGAAGACAATATACAAGTCTACTATACAAATGTTACAAGATATGTACATAGTACCAACATTGTCAGACAATGAGTCACTACTAGTCACATAAATATAAATACAAAAAACAATTGTATTGAATACTGATTGGGATTCTATTTGGTGACTATCCTAGCCAAAATACATGCCTATTACAAAATAAAATCCAGGCGATCATTCGTTTACCCCCTTTAGAGAAACGTTCTAGAACTCTTTCAACGTCAACATTTATATCACGGTGAACAAATACCAGTCACAAGCCATTCAACCTTTCCTCTGTCATTCGCGTTCGTAACCCTGATTTAACAAGTTGCAGGCTTCTAAAAGATCTATCTGCACTTGAAACACTGTCGATGTAGCGATTATATTAACAGTGTTGCCATTACATACTATATGATAACAACATTGACCACATTCATGAATGCAGGCAATACAGCAAAGATTTTACTTGCAGTGCAGTTTGGAGGAACAATCATTTGTATCGGCAATATCAATGTAGCAGACAACTGGTTTTTCGGAGGGGGCACTTGCCCCTGGTGCCCCCCTCTGGATCCGCCACTGGATCCCATAAATCTCAATGAAATCAACTGTGACACTAACATACTATTTGATACCCTCAAAGACAACATAGTAACAAAAATTAAATGTAAAAATAAACTCCATGAATATTTGCCCCCAAACACATTATACCCTCAACCCTTTCAGCCTTTGTATACCATAAACAAACAAGTTCCTACACGAACACACCCTCCCCTCTCAGTTCGCACCCCTCTCATAGTGACCTTCAATCCATTTCCCTAGCTGCATACGTCAGCGCATGTCTTCCTCAAGGAATACCAGTTTCATCATACTCCGCACCATTCCACAGTCTGGTGCCCGAGCTGATACACGCATGGGGGTCAACCCACGCATAAGTTATCAATACAACCCATTTCTTTTCAACAAGCATTTTATACCAGCAATTACCCCAACACTACTATGAAATTTTATCAAAGTTTTTTACCCACTTATTCACTTTATTAATTAAACAAGTTTTCCCTATTTCCCCCATTTCTTTTTAGCTGGACAAGAGGCCCATTCCACCGGTACAATATTGGAGTTCTACACCTCGCAAATAGTTTTCACGTCAGCCAGTGCATTCAATCAAGATGTTATTCTCAACGCAGTGGCTTCATTGTTTTTTATTCCCACATCACTGTTGAAGAATAGAAGACAATATTAAGATTTCACCCTGACATCATTACGAGGGTTTTTAACAACAGGTTCATATGTTTTTAACTATTACAACCAAACTGAACCATACCGTTTATTTTATATTAATATCCGGCAACCACAGTTGAAGCGAGTATTCGTGTGTGCAATATTCATCACAGAATAATGAAGAAGAATGAACCATTCAGTATCATTCCTAATGAAGGATCCTAGTTTATAAGACAATAGAATGAACTATCACCAGCATGAGAATTTATTGCATTTTTAGTGTTTTTAGTATGTTGCATCTAATGTGTTTTAAATGTCCTTTGTTCACACTCTCATCTGTTTGTGGCGACGCATTACACACACCATTCTCCATCATCACATTGTACATATTTCATTAAGTCAAAAGTTAAGGAACTTTTTAATAATATGCTCTGCAATGTCTTGTGTTAGTTAACATTTGTTTAATCATAAGTATTGGCTGATGGAGGGGCCACATATGGGAAGGCCTTCAAACATGTCCCATTAATGACCACACAGTGATCATAATAAATAAATGGTATTGATCAGGCGGAATTTTAACCTATTATTATTTATCAATATGGAACCAAAATGAACTCTTTAAATTTGAAAGACATGGCTCCATTACCATAAGCCACAATCAAAACAACAATCAATGCAATGGAAGCATAGGGGCAGTCCACTGACAAAGAAATGTCGAACAGTGCCATCAGTTGGTAAGCGAATGGCGACAGTGTTCTGGGACACAAAGGGCATCATCATCATTGACTGGCTGGAATTGGGGTCCACGATTAACAGTGCAGCATACGTGGCAACTCTTAAGCCCTTACGTCGTGCCATTCAAACTAAGCGGCAAGGAAAATGGCCTAAAGGTGTGCTTTTGCAACATGACAATGTCTGCCCCCACACTAGTTGAGAGACCACCGCTGCCATTGATCAAATGGGATTCACGATGCTGCCACACACACTATACTCTCCCGACATGGCACCAAGTGATAACCACCAGTTCGGGAACATGAAGATACCTCTGCATTGTCGCCGTTTTGCGGATATTGCAGAACTGGACACAGCAGTCAAGGCATGAGTACGCCTCACTCATAAGAATGGTTTCCGGAAGGTCTGGTGAGACTGACACATCGATGGCAAAAGTGCATAAAGTTACAAGGAGATTATGATGATTAGGTGGATGTAACAATTGATGTGCAATGTACTTCATTTGGGTGGAAAAAAAATACACTGTAAAACAGTAGAGTATGCCATGCCCTTCGTATGCTGTAAAGTGGCATAAATTTTACATCTTTTAATGCACTTAAGAAAGAATTGTAAATCCCAGAAAAAAGAATTAGAGTAAAGGTAGAAAGCCAAATAGATGAGGAGCAGTTTGGATTTAGAGGGGGCAGGTCAACAGTGGAACCCATTTTCATTCTGAGACAGAACATTGAAAAGAGTTGAGAATATGGGAAGGATATGGTAATGACTTTTATTGATCTAGAAAAGACCTATGATAGCATCCCTAGAACAAAAGTTTGGGAAAGCTTAACAAATAGGGGGATAGGCAAGGAACTGAGAGACATGATAAAAGTAATGTGCATGGATTGCTACAGTAGTGTGAAGACTAGTGTCGGGACATCGGAATGGTTTAAAATTCACACTGGACTAAAGCAAGGAAGTGTGTTGTCACCATTATTGTTCTTAATGGCGATGGATGACATCATGAAGGCAGCAATAAGAGACTGTAGTAGGGCAAAGATGAAGGTAATGCTGTTTGCAGACAATTTTGTGATCTGGGGTGAGGATGAGATGGAGGTACAAGAACAGTTAGACGTAATAAATGAAAAGATTGAGCAATGGGGATTGAAGATAAATATGGAGAAGAGTAAAACAGTGGTGATGAGTAGAGGTAAGAAAGAAGGAAAAGGAGTAATCAAAGTAGGAGATAAGGAATTGGAAGTGGTGAATCACTTCAAATACTTGGGAAGTGAACTGACTGAAGATGGAAGACTAGATTCGGAAATTAGCAGAAGAATACAACTCGGGAGTGCTCTCTATCAACAGGTACGGGGACTAGTATGGAACAAGCATATACCAATTAAGGCTACAAAAGTTATGTACAAAGCATATTATGTTCCTATAATGATATATGCAGCAGAAACTTGGACAATGACTAAGAGAGATGAGAGCAGAATACAGGCAGCTGAGATGAGATTCCTGAGAAGTATGGTCCAGAAAACGAGGAGAGACAGAGTGAGAAATGAAGATATACGGAAAGAACTGGGAGTACAGAAACTAAATGACAAACTGGAGCAAAGCAGATTGAGATGGTTTGGACATGTCAAACGGATGAATGAAGTAAGGCTACCAATGCGAGCACTGGAACGACGGACAAAAGGGAAGAGAAGACGAGGAAGACCAAGAATGCGTTGGATGGACTCGGTGAAGAATAGCATTAGTAAACGGAACCTGAATTGGAACACCGTGTCGGAAGAGGAATGGTGGAACGACAGACCAAAGTGGAGAGGAACCATATTTGCCCCCACGCAGTGTCAGCTGGAAAAGGGGAAATGAAGATGATGATGATGAAAGTAAGAATTGTAAATTTAATGTACTATATCACTTCCATGTTAGAAAACTAACATGCAGTTTTGACTGCCTACGTTTTATAAGATGCTTGACTTGTAGAAAGTGGCAGCTTTAGGGGGAGTGACACGCCGTCATGTCACTCCACACTGGCATGAAAATGAGCTGAGAATAATTATTTATTCATAAAAATATGTATAACAATGTTTAGAAAACTAAAAGATTGGAGTAAACCCCATTTTCAACTTCTCTCTCGCGTGACAGATACAGAGCTGTGGATAAAGCAGTAACATTGATTTCAGTGCAGAGTGCGCGCGCATCCCTGTGGTCGAATAAGAGAGGGGATGCGATCACACAAGGTTTCCATGCAACAGACCAGGCTTGTCACCCAGCGCTGCTTTACAGGGGCAGAATGATACAGCTCGCATTATGAGCTAAAACGGCACTTATTCAAATATTCTTACTGTTACTCTCTCACTGCCCCATACACCCAATTACTCTAAAACTCAACTAATTTCATACACACATAATACACTAACATGAGGCAGTTTGTATACCAATTTAAATTGCTGACCAATGCCAAACCAATTATAGGTCTTTCTCCCAATACTATCATTTCCACTCCTGCTATATCAAATAACTCATATGCGGTCTCTCCATTCCATAATTCACTTCAATTACGATGTTTCTGCTAAAACTTTCAATTGAATTTTATCTCACAGTTAAGCAACATTGGGCATGGTCATCGAGAGAGATGGTTGACCATGTCAAATATCATTCAAGCATTGATTTAAATTTACTATTAATATTAACGTTTATGAAGGATATCTCTGTTTGGAACTATGTACCTTTTTTTTCTCTAAAAGAATATCTAACAGACAAAAATAAATAAAAGTGTAAAATCGTTAACATGGAACCACCAGTCGATTGCCAATATCTAAGTGCAAACTCATAACTAAATAGGTTATGTAGACTTTGTTTGAACAACGCCGTTTTCTCAGGAAGTCTGGAACAGCATTGACCCAGAGTCGTAATGACAATCAGGGAACTTCAGTGAGTAGTAGCATCAGTTAGGAAACCGTGAAATGTGGCTGAGGGAACCGTTGTGCTGACCACATGACTTCCCTTCCTCTGTAGGCTTTGAGCTGGACAGCAGCAGTCATGGACACCATGGGCTCCGCGGTGTTGGGGTAGCGTGGCTGCCTTGCACTCGGAGGCCCCGGGTTCGATTCCCGGCTCCATCTGTGATTTTGGAAACTGATGTGAGGGCTGGAGCAGGGCGCACTCAGCCTCGTGAGGACAATTGAGTAGCTGCCTGACAGTGAGGCAGTGCCCCAGTCACGGAGAGTAAGATTAATGGTTGAGGGGTCCCGTTGCGCAGACCACGCGTCACTCCATAATCTGCAGGCCAAATGGCTGAGCAGGCCTAAGCCCGTCATGGACTGTAGCGCCATGGGGTTCGGTTTGGTTACTGCACAGTGATAGTGATGTTGATGAAATAATTACTGACTTTAATGCTTTATTACTGAATAATGTAATTGAATGTGAACAGATTGATAGTGATAATGGGATTGGAGAAGTCGTGGCTCCTCGAAACCCGTGGCATTCCCATAGAACAAAGCAATTAGTGGATTGAGAACTTCATTGGATTGATATATGCAGTCAATGCTTTACCAAATTTTGCTGAGATGTATTTTGTGTTAGACTGTTCAGTAGTGTCCGTAGTGTAGAAACTAATTCGGAGTGGAGCAGGAACCATGTGCTAAGACTAATGGAGTCCAAAAGGATAAGGAAGTGTGGTGATGTGCATGAATGAAATATTACTCTAAATCTGTTTGCCAGGTGGTTCCGATGACTGGGCCAAGGGAGTAGCTGTAATAAAATACTCCTACACCATAGAGCTACCAGACAAAGGAAATTATGGATTTGTGCTGCCAGCCAACCAGATCGAGCCTGTGGGACAAGAGACATGGGCAGCTATAAAAGCCATTGCCCAACAGTATAGTCAAATGACTCAAACATAAGATTACAAATAAGTGTTGTATTATCAAACTGCAGAAGGAAAATTTAACAACCATTTTCAGAAACTGCCACAGTCCAAATATTGATATTCTTAGTGAAGAAAATAAACTGAGTTCAGTCATTTCCATTCATTTATTCGTGAGTATAATTAAACTGTAATATTTACTTCACTGGGCATTGGTTGTATATTTTAATAAGACTTATAAATGAAAATAATGTTTGCTGAGTTCATTGATTTATTGTGACTCATCACCCCCACTGGGGTTATGATCGTCATCAACCTCAGGCACCACTTCAGTGTTTTCAATGTACTTTCTGGCTTCCAGACTCTATGCCCTGAGGGTTTGAGAGAACAAAGTCAATCTTTGTATGTCCTCCACTTCGATGGTTTCAATCCCAGTGGACCATTGAACTTGGGCACTAGACTTATTGTTGTGGATTTATTTTTGGCATTATGGATGATAATTTTAGGTGGAGTAGGCCTACTGCTCTAGAACATCAGACATGCCATTAGACATTTTGAGTATTCTCTCACCTCTAAGCTTCATAGGTGGTTTACACTGATTAAGAAACTATTGGAGACAGAGACGAGGCCATATCGAAAATGTTTTTGTGATTAATTGTTAATCAATTAAATTGTGAAGGGTCGACTAGTTCTTTAGCCATTTATTGTTTCCATTTTGTTCATTTTCATTTTAGAGGATTAAATGGGAAAGAACTTGAACTAATACAGTAGACATGATGGAGAGACGAAAATTAGACATCCTGGGATTGAGCGAAACTAAATGGAATGGTAGAGGAAAACGAACCCTTCGGAAGGTGTATGCCTTGTACTGGACTGGAAGCTACAAAGAGAAAAGAAACGGAGTAGGATTTATAGTAAATCGCAATGTGGAGGCAATAGCTGATGTCCAATATGTGAATGAGAGATTAATAGTCAAGTGTTTGAAGGTCAATAGGAAAGCATCGACGATAATACAGGTATATGCTCCCCAAAGAGGATGTAGCTTGGAGGAGAAAGAAGAATTCTTCACTGAATCGGAAAGGCATGTTTTTGGTGATATCATGATATTGGGTGATTTGAATGCACATGTGGGAAATTACAGAATGGGATATGAGAATGTTTTGGGACCGCATGGGTATGGCGATAGAAATGAGGAAGGAGAAAGTATGCTGGATTTTTGTACCAGGAATAATCTAATAATTCAGAACACCTTGTTCATGAAAAGGAATAGCCATAAGATCAGCCGATACAGTTGGGACGGGCAACATGTAACACTCATTGATTTTGTATGAACAGACCGAGAATTTGGAAGATTTGTGATTAATGCAAAGGTAATCCCAAGTGAATGTATGGGTGGTGTTCACAGACTGTTTAGTACTTGAATTAAAACAAATTAAAATTTGAAAACTATTTTCAAAAAAGAAACCGAAGATCGCGATCTGGGAACTCGATGAGGGGGAGAAAAAGATGACATTTCAAGAGCAGATGTGAAATAAGTGACCCTAAATGTGACCTGGGAAGTGGGGAAGAAGAGTGGAACAAATTAAGACAGACATTTGTAGAAGCAGCAGTTGAGGTGTGTGGTAAAACATCAGCAAAGATTAGAGAAAAGGAGACACCTTGGTGTACGAACCACATAAAAGCAGAAATAAAGGACAGAAATAACATTAAAAAAGAACTAGATAAGGAGAAACAGAAACTACAGGGTGTTTCAGAAATACTTTCACAAACTTCGGGGATGTGCTCCTGACACCAACAGAAAAAAACATGGTCATATGACCATGTGTCCCCGACCCCTTTGTTGTCCTGGGAGGAAGTGGTCAACACATGGGTATACTCATCAGGTACGTTTGATTCCAACCGCACAACGGCATTCGCTATGCACGGATAGAGAGGCTTTGACGCATTGGACTGTATCATACTGCTAGAGAGTGACATGTGACCGTGGAGACGAGTGTACATAGTCATGTGGCATTAGTCTGTCTTCACCGATTCACTAGTGTGGTACCTGCACGTGTTTGACTACACTACAGTACAGTATGGCAGGAAATTAATTCCGTGAGCAGGCAGACATGATTTTTATGTATGGTCGCGCGAATAGTAATTTATGCGAAGCGGCACGGCGGTATCGGAGGGCGTTTTCAGACCGCCGACAACCGAGTCATCCAACCTTTGGGGGTGTCTTTCGTCGTGTTGCGGAGACAGGAATCGTTGCACCACAGGCATGTGACCAAGGATGACCATGTGTTGTTCGTACGCCGGACCACGATGGAGAGATCTTACAGTATGTTGACGACGATCCAGGTATCAATACACGAAAAGTGGCTCTGGCAACTGGTACATTGCGCAGTACAGTATGGATGGAACTTCACGAACAGCTCTTGTATCCCTATCATATTTAACGTGTGCAGGGCCTTTCGCGTGCCGATTATCCGCCACGGGAGAAGCTGTGCCGCTGGTTTGTAGCACAAACAGCCAATCCATTGTTTCTCTCATCCGTATTGTTCACAGACGAGGCAACATTTAGGCGGGATGATATTATCTATTTCCACAACCAACACGTATGGACCGGATCGTAATCCTTGCGCTGTAGTTCAGGCTCGCCATCAGCACAGTTTAGGATTGATGTGTAGGCTGGCATTGTAGGTGACTGTCTGGTACGGCCATACGTTCTACCAGCATGTCTTACAGGTGCTGTCTACAGAGACTTTATCCAGACTTACTGCACGACCATGTGCCCCTGCAAATACGACAATGTATGTGGAGGATGCATGATGGGGCTCCTGCACACTTTAGTCACCTTGTTCGCGCTGCACTGACGGAGAACTTCCAGGACAAATGGTTGGGCAAAAGAGGATCCGTTCCATGGCCTGCTAGGTCACCGGACCTCAATCCATTAGACATTTATCTGTGGGAGCATCTGAAACAATGGGTGTATGCCGGAGCCATCCCAGATGTGGGAACTCTTCATCGACGTATCCTGGACACCTGCGACACCAGCCCGGAGTCTTTGAACGGGTCCGACAGTCCATGATGTGCTCATGCATGTCTCGATGCAAGAGGAGGACATTTCGAGCACTTGTTGTGAGCCGTGTGTGGTGAAGTGTTATCAGTGTACCAATGTGTTCAACACTCCCTCCCGGGAAAACAAAGGATTCTGGGACACCTGTGCATATGACAGTTTTTCCTTCTGTCGGTGTCAGGAACCTTTTTTTGATATGAGTTCATGTGTTAAACATTTCCAAACAGGCTGTCAATTAATGTGTCACTGTACAATGTTCTTTCATTAATAAATAGAAAATGAAGGATTTTGGAATATATGTGTATATGAACTTTCTTTCTTGTTTTGGTGTAAGGAACCAATCCCCAAAGTTTGTAAAAGTATTTTTGAAACACCCTGTATATGGAAGGGACGAAAGACTACATGTAGAATATAAAAGACTAAAAATGAAGGTGAAGAGAAGTATCAAGGAGGAACAAGAGAAATGTTGGGGAGATTTCACTGAGAAAATAGAGGAAGAGAGTCGAGGAGATAGGAAATTGCTTTATATAGTAATAATGTCAAGACAGAATTAAAGCCTTAGAGAAAGAAGACGGATCTGTAGTGCACGATGAAAGGAATATTCAGACTGTGATGGCTAAATTCTTTGACAGCCACTATAATGGTGAAGCATGTTCAGAGGAAGAGGATGAGGAGGATATGGAAATATTGGACGGAGAAAACGAGGAAGGCCCAATAACTTGGTTGGGACTTGAGACAGCAGTAAAAACCATGAAATCAAGTGGTGGGGACAAATTCAATGTGGATGTGATTAAGGCAGCTGGAATCACTGGGCTTCTGTGGCTGTATAGAGTCCTGAATATTCTATGGAAAGAGGAAAAGATACCTGAAGACTGGCAGCAAGGATGTATTATACCATTGTTTAAAAAGGGAAATAGGAAGAAATGTGAGAATTATAGAGGCATTACTCTGTTAACACATGGCTTAAAAATAATGGAGAAGGTAATAGACAAGAGGTTGAGAAAGATAGTGGAAGCACAGCTCGAAGAAGAGCAGTATGGCTTCAGACCCAACAGATCAACAACGGACCTGATATTTACTGTACGCATGTTACTGGAAAAACACCTAGAATTGAACAAAGATATAATATTTATATTTTTGGATATAGAAAAAGCCTATGATAGAGTTAAGAGATGACACATATGGGAATGTCTACGGAAAAGGAATGTACTGAAATTGTTAATCAACGAAATTAAAATGTTGTATTTTGGTAGTAAGAACAGTGTTCAGGTAGGCAGTGGTGATTCTGAAGTCTTTTATACAAGAAGAGGAGTCAAACAAGGAAGTGCACTTAGGAGTATTCAACATTAAATTGGTCCGTATTGACTGATATTCCTATTTGACCAGTAATTATACATTTCCGTCTATTCAATACAATTTAAATGTTAAATTGCATTGAATAGACGGAAATGTGTGAAGGGAAAGATAACAAAGAAAGGGTTCCCCAAGGTAAGTGAGAGAAGGTCTGTCAAACCACTACAATTAATACACAGTGATGTAATGGGTAAGTGTGTGAAATCTTTAGGAGGGTCTCAGTACATTGTATATTTGTTGACGATTTTTCGAGACACCTGACTGTTTATTTCTTGAGAAGGAAATCTGAAGTGTTTGCTAAATTTAAAGAGTATAAAGAAGAAGTGGAAAACAACACTGAATATAGAAAAATCATGGCACTGCAAACAGATGGAGGGGTAGGGGGAGGGGCGGGGCAGGGAATGGGGGGAATATATAAGTACAGAATTCAGTGAATTTCTTTCAAACACAGAAAAACAATGAAAGAATGCCCAGAACTATGGTATTGCTGAAAGGGTTAATAAGACCTTAGCAAACGATGTTAGGTGTATGCTATTGCAGTCTCAGGGCTACCTATTTCCTTTTGGTCAGAGGCATTGAATTACTTAGTTTCTATAAAGAATTTGTGCCCGTAAAGATCTATAGGCTACCAAATACCATTAGCAATGTGGGAGGGAAGAGATGTGAATGCAGGAGATTATGAGAGATTTAAAGTGTTTGGTTGCAAGGGGACAATGAGTGAACCCAGGGGCAGCTCCTGACTGAAATTTTAGGGCGGGCCAGATTATATTATTGTTGGTTCATTTTAAACATTGTTTTATATTTCTTGTTGCCAATATTCCCATTATCATATTCCACACAATACAACATTTGAAACAAATATTAACCCGCCATCGGTAGCGTTGTCCTCACTTACGTGAGAGGTATCGTGTATAGGCGCTCCCTAACATCATCTTGGTATATGATTTAGAGCTTATACGGCTCTTTTTGGCATTTATAATTAATGATACTAGTCTTTGGTTATTTATTAATATATGTAGGTAAGTATACACGTACATATTTGTATGTATCCACAATAGTTTATTACCTAAAAATTAACTACTACAATTTTGACTCCTACATTATTTTCGTTCTTTTAGAAGGTAATTATAATTTTGTTTTATTAGACTCGTTTTATGTTACCCCTTTATATACACATAAATCTACATAAACATTACTAAATATTATAAAAAGGAACAAAAAACCTTGGCATTACATTGCTAAACAACTAATTTGATCATGATTTGTAAACAACAATATTTTCTATCATTGTCCTATTCACTCATTTCACTATCTGAATACCGGGTGAGTTAGCCGTGGTTGTTAAGGCGTGGCTGCAGGCAATCGCTCACATCAGGGAGGCGAGGAGGTTCGAATCCCCCCGCCGGCAACCTTGAAGATGGTTTTCTGTGGTTTCCCATCTTCCTTCCAGGCAAATGCCGGGTTGGTCCCTAACTATAGGCCACAGCCGATACCTTCCAATTCCTAGTCCTTACATTCACACTTTCCTTCCCCAGACAACACTCCAGACGCGACGGTACTTGTAGCTCACACCATGGGTGTCCGCTAGAAGCAGCTACTAACTTCGGCAAGCCGAACACTCCCGGCACGAAAAGCCATATGCTAAAAAAAACTATCTGAATCGTTGGATGCTCAGTATCAGTTTGATGCATGGAATGTTCGCTAGGAGTGTAACGTGTTTTTCGAGGGGTTTTATGCAACTGGCATAAGTCAGTAGGAAGCCATTCTATATTTATTTACGCGGCAAATTGTTCAGCCAAGAGAATTTTTCATGTTAATTTATTATTATTATTAATTTATTATAATTATTATTAAGGTATTTTCGGAGCATTTTATAAAAATTATTAGCATTCAGATAGGTTTTCTATGTCTTAGAAAACGCTATCCAGCAAATTATTACGAACGACGATATCATAGAAAATTATCTGATTACGGAATTTTACGGATTTTTCGTCAGTTAGGGTATATCGAGAGACGTGACTCACTGGGATTTCAAGTACACGCTTAATCTTGTCGAGAAGCATGACGCAATCTTGGGTCGCATCGTCCAGGAAAGACGAATTGTTGGAACGGAAATCGACTTCTCCCTCTCGCGCGCCGAGTGTAAGAAACCAGAGGAGGGGAACTAGCGGTGGGTCAACCAATCAGTGAGGACGACGTAAGCTAGATGTCGGTACCATGGTGGGGGAGCCGGCGTGTGCATATATCGTTCGACGCGCCGTGAAACGAGGACTATCTGTGAAATACTTGAGGAGTATGGATGCGCGTGCGAGTCGCTCCGATGTTCAGTGGAGTTAGCGACGAACTTTTGTAAAACTTGGTTGTACGAGTGTTTGGGTCCGAGGTACGGACCATAGAATTATCTAATCTACCAGAATATCATCAAATTCCGACGGAGATGACGACGTCCAGGAGACTGTGGGAAGCTCACAACATCATCAAGAACGAGGGAAATGCTTTGGCAATTTCCAGTGGTAAGCGCCAATGACGCAGAAATACGCAATCTCTCATTTTTCTTTGTTTTACATCTCATATTTCAGTAACTTCATAGCTTGGAAATAAGAGTAAAATCAATTTATCAGACTCCGTTTTCACGTAATTTTCTATCGGTAATATTAAAATCGCAACGCTCCAATTTAAATTTTATACTTATTATTATTAATTTTGCTATACTTGTTTTATATAATAAATTCATTTCTTTTACAATGCAATCTTTGCTTTCAGTAGGTAGCATTAGATATAGACCAATTCCTTCTCCTGATACAATTGTTTGTTGGGTTAATGATCAAATCATACCACGATCTGAGTGAATAGAGTCTTGAATGTGTTCTGCCAGAGCTAGACGTTGTTAAATACAAATTTAGATTTCAACATTGCATTGAGGTCTTGGCGCCCATTAAAACGACATAGCTTAGGCAAAGGTAAACAGTTACATTTCTCACCCAACAGTTAGGAGCTAGCAAAACGTTTCATTTGTCGCTACCAACATGGGGCACTAATTAATAACGTTTCAGGAGCATCACTTAGACAGTCAGAAGCACAGTCTTGGTCGTCAACATCTGTAAATACGTCGTCCTGTTCTTCAATCCAGCTCTAAAGAACAGATTCACTAGGCCTATTAGCCTTTAAAACTTCACTTTGACACTTCTCATAAAAATATTACACCAGCACTGAAAGCGCGAAAAATGTAACGCCAAAGGTATCGAGGCTACAAGCCACCTAACACTGCCTGTGACGCGACCGGTACGAACTTTCCCCCTTCCCACACGTGACACGTGTGCGTGAATCATCGCATAACAAAGCAAAACATGTGACTCACATACTCATTTGAGAATACCTGGAGTTTGAAAAGGTTGAGTCTTAAAACAAAAAACTTTTCTTAATAAGAAATGTTTTTGATAGGAGCAACCTAACAACGATACCGATGGCGGGTTAATAACTATAATAACCTGGCTCCTTATTTGTAAATATCCTGTGCTTGGATGAAGCAAATTGTTTCGATCACCTTGGTGTTGAAATTCTTGGTTTCCAATATGTACTCCTTGTGAATAGAAAGCACGGCCAGAGCATTAACCCAGTCTTGTCCCATAGAGTTTCGCAAGTAGGTCCTAATTCTTCTCAAAGTACTGAAACTGCGTTCTGATTCAGCTGTAGTCACTGGAGTCGTCAGTATTATGCACAGTAGATTGTTTAATTCTGTAAAGGTATCTGCTAAGTCATTATCGCACAAAAACAGCTTAAGTGCCTTGTGGTTTTCAGATCACAGAAAATGTCATTGCTGTAAGTTACAGACAACTCTGCTTTTAGTTTTGTTTTATTTAGCATAGAATATGTCGAGCAAGAGTTCTTCCGAGGGGAAGCATTGCCTATATGACTTGAACTTCTGACTATCGACAACTGAAAAATCACGTATAACGTCATTACTCTGAAATCTATCTTTCACTTGTGTTGTAATAATGTCATATGAATGCTTAGCATCAATATCTACCGGAGTGTCATTGCCTGCTCTTAATCTCTTTTGTGGGGGGGGGGGGGGGGTTCTCAAGTTTCTTCATTGAACTGACCTGTATTGTCCCTTAGTTGAAATTATTGCTCCTTGAATTTTTACTCCTACTTTAGATTTTTCTCCAATTTCCTTCATTGCTTGTTCAATGTATATATTGAAAAGTATGGGTGGCAAATTACAGCCTTGCCTTACACCTTCCTGAATACCAGCTTCTCTCTCATGTATTTCCGCTCGAATAACTGCTGTCTGGTTTCTGTATAGATTGTAGAGCAGTCTGTACTTTATTCCAATCGTTTACAAAATTATTTAAATATTATGTAATAGTAATAGTAATAGTAATATCCGTAGTTTCACACCAATCACTTGAATGGGATATAAGAAATAAAAGTATGTTTTTAAAATATAGCACTGCCACCATATTGAGTTTTTGAAAACAATTGAACAAAATTAGATGCCAAATTATTTAGCTCCAAATAAAGCTTCACTGTCCCAAGTTTTAATGTGCTCTGACGATTAGATTACCAGAAAATTAGGCTGCTTTTAAATAAAGTATATGAAACTTGCCTGGCTACCATTTCGCATTAATGCTCCTTTGAAAGTCTAATGTGCAAACTTATTTAATAGTCCTATATTACTATACAAAAATCAGATAGATTGCTGAGATAGATTCAGAGATATTTAGTAGCAGTGAATGCTTTGTGCAGCTAGTCAGTTTCGTTGCCTAGTGGCTAGCACTCTTGGCTGTTGCCCCAGGTGCCCAGGTTCGATTTCTGGCTTTGCCATGAAATTTAATTCATGTCTGAGGGCTGGAACCGTGTACACTCAGCCTCCTGAGACTAAACTGTGAAGAGGTTGATTCGATTCCCACCTCAGCCATCCTGGAAGTTGCTTTCCATGGTTTCCGACTTCTACTTCAGGCAAATGAGTAGGACAATCACTGCTAGTGATAAGGGTTTGGGTATGACCGTCATTGTTAGTCCTAAAGGTTTGGCTATGACCATCATTGTTAATCCTAAAGGTTTGACTAGGAACATCGGTCATCATTGTTAGTTAAAGGGTCATGGCTTCTACTAGATTTCTATGTAGCAGTTTAATGTAGCCTCAGTGTTGTGATGTGAAATCTACCGCATGTTCCTGATTATGCTGGAAGAGGTAGCTCAACAAATTTAAGTATTTCTTATGTTGCAAGTATCTATTTTCAATAAGTGGCTGGTAATGAGCATGTCGAAGATTAAAATGTTAAAACGATAGTTATATCATATTATGATATGCCGTTTCTATGTTCTAGCTACTTGTTATTACTTCTTACAACTTGCAATAACACTTTTGGGCTTTCAATATCAATGCTAATTTTACAATAATCTAGAGATAAGCTAATTGGAATTCTATACCTACCCGATGTGGCACTAATTGGACGCCAGCTAGCGGCTGCCCTGAGGAAATCGCCAAAATATAAAACCCGTAATGCTGTTCTTCTTCTTCTTCTTATTATTATTAGCATCAAAATCATTAATTCTGATTTACCGAGACAGATTAGTGTACTCCAGTCAAGGGGCACAGTTTTGTTTGAACAGGAATTTCACCAGTGACAGTGAAGAAGCTCATAAGAAGACAGCATTCCACAGAATTCACCTGTGTACATGTTCTATGCCATTGGACTATCGAGGTACTGTGCATCAATGGACAATAGAAATTTACATACATTTTCTTTGGCTTATCCCAATTAATTGGGGTCGCCGGAGCCAACCTGGCTCATTTTGGTTGTGGACGGGAATTTAAGACTAGATGCCCTTCCTGACACCACGAGATTTTTCAGGTGAAGATTTCACCCAGCTGTCACCGGGATTTGATCCCCGGATGAAAGACAAGCAGCTAAGCCACTGCGCCATCACACTTGTGCATCAATGGACAATACAGTATGTTATTCCAGGATTGTACAGTTCCCCAACTTTACATTTTGCTCCTGAACTTGGGAACGACCTTGTTGTGGGAGCCACATACCGAGTGGACAACTCGAGAGAATTGAGAGATCACGCCGTGTGTCAGTTAACTATCCGTCCATCTGTCATGCAGGACATGCGATCCGTGCCGCGCCAGTGTCCGTTGCAAACCAGAAAAGTCAACCCCGAGAATAGATATGAGTAGAGCAAAAGCGCCTGGCGCAGGGCCATCTGGCACACAGTGGCCTATGTCAGGGCTGTCCAACTGGTGATGGCCACAAACTGCATTGTTATCGGCCGGAACTTAGCACTTAGAGCATAGTCGCTAACACACACAACATAATCCCTAGCACGTAGACCATAGTCCCTAGCACGCAGAATATAGGGGATGCTCGGCTAAATCCGCAATATTAAGGGGATTATGGTTAGTATGATAAGTTAAGGCAAAGGGTTTCAAAAAACTAACATAGAAATTAAAGTAGTATATTTTCGTGACATAACTTCCATTCTTAAAATTAACTTTTTGCCATACATTGTTTGTATAAATCATTTAGGCCTAATACAAAAAGTGGCATTCATTGTAAAGCCGCAATACCTGGTCTAAATCCACAATATGATCGGTCTAATATTCATATTCATTCAGGAAAAGGGAAAATTATTATTTAAAAAGATAAGAAATAACTAAGTCAGCAACTCAATAAGCACTTCTGGACACCAATGAATCAATCCTCCCCCCTTCTCTCACACGTCTAGCCTGCAATGTTTCTATTCATTTTGGCAGCGGTGCTTTCCTTTCATTCACAGTATTTGTAGCCCATTGTTGACAAGTACCAGTATTCTTCCTTCACTTTCCATTATTGTTCCTCAGTCGAGTGCGATTGTGGAGGCCGATTTTTAAGTTATGTAAAAACGCGGTAGTTATAGGGCTGGGTTGAAACTCAAAGTGATAAAATACACAGAAAATTATGGTAATAGAGCTACAAGTCAAGAATTCATTTTGACTGAATTTAATATTCCGTACTGGCATCAACAGAAAAAAGAGCGCTAGAAACCACTAACCGAACAAGGTGCTTACAAATGTAGCAACGCTGTAAAACCACCATATGGGATAAGACATCAGCTGTTTTGTTGGTGCTGTTATTGTAAGTTATACTCTGTGGGCTGCCTGAATAGGATTGACATTTGGCCAGAAATTTCACGACAGTCATCACCCCTCTGCCTCTTGACCAATCCATGCTCGCATAGTTGATGTAATAATACTCTGTGTTGCAATATTACAGCCCACGTGCTTCAGTGTCTGGTCAGCTGTATCTCTGGCTTGTACAGTTTGGCAACTTCGTTCTCAGACCCCTTGGCGAGGCGAGAACTGTCAATCCCATTGTGGCAGCTCACAGAGTATAAGCTGACGACTGAAGAAAATATAGAGAGGGCAATCAGTTGAACTCTTGTGTGATTGGGTTACACGGCAATTGTAATGTTGTCGACAGACGTTTATGTGAGACGCTTTTCGGAAGACTGGCATCGCAGGTGTGTTGGGCAGAATTCAAAATGATGCACGAGAGAGAAGCTGGGATATTGGCAGCTGTGTCAATGCCAGTTGTCTCATTTCAATAATGTAAGTTTCAAATTTATCGGGAAAACTATAGTCTGCATATATCAAGCACCAAAAATTTTCACAATTATTTTCGGTTGAAAAGTTGCAAGTTATATACAGGGCGCCAGGAAATGTTCTCCGCAGCGGCTACGTGCAGCTGCGAGTGGTAGCATCATCAGTTTAGTTGGCAGCATGATGTCCTTGATAGCGTGAGGGCCACATGTGAGGGCTGTCGTAATCATCAGTGTATATAGTTAGATTATTGGAAGAGTGTAACACTATGTTATGAATGGCTGTGGTGAGTATAAAGTTTACTAATTGTATTGATAAAAGCGACAGCCGTGCTGCCAACTAAACTGATGACGCTAACTCTCGCAGCAGCAATTAGGCACTGCGGAGAACATTCCCTGGCGCCCTCTACAAGCAAATACGGTAATCATCATCATCATCTTGCACAGTTTCCAGCCACTGGCCGGGTCTGTTTGGAACACAAGCCTCTCCAACGTCTTCTGTCTTCCCACCCTCTATCAGCCTCCTCCCTTGTCCAGTCTTTTCCTCTCTTCTTCACGCTTTCTTCCACCCCTTTCAGCCACCTGTCTCTCGGCCTTCCTCTCGGTCTCTTTCCTTTCCACTTTGTCTCGTGTATCCTCCTGGGTATCCTCTTCTCCTCCATTCGTTTTACATGTCCATACCAACTAAGTCTAGATTTCTGTATACCATCCTGTAATGGTTCCTCCTTTATTAATTCTCTGGTCCTCTCATTTCTTATTCTGTCCATCTTTGTAGCTCCAATACTGCTTCTCAAGAACCTCATCTCACTGGCCTGTATTTTGCTCTTCTCCCTTCCTTTCATAACCCAGGTCTCCGAGGCATACATCAGGATAGGGACATAGTACGTCCGATATATGACCTTTTTGCTGTTCTGAGGGACATCCTTGCTCCATAACATGCTTCTCACACTCCTCCGGAATGCTTCTGCCTGTCTCCCCCACTCATTTATTTCTCTATAGTTTCTTCCATTATCTAGTATCAGGCTTCCCAGATACTTGAAACTCACCACTTTCTTCAGCTGTTCCCCACCTATTGTTATTCCCGTTGTGGTTCTTTCCTTCTTCCTTGTTGTGATCACCATCTCACTCTTATTTATGCTAAATTTCATCCCATATCCTTGTATTATTCCTCCCCACACGTCGAACTGTTCCTGTACCTCCTCCTTGTTTCCCAAAATCATCAAATCATCTGCAACAGTAGCGTAGACAGGATCGGCCAATTGGGGGGGGTTATAGGTACTCAAGCCAAATTCTATAAGCATTTCGTCCCGCGGCTATGCCGCGCTCGTCAGACGTGCACTATGGCCGCGAGGGCAGCTGTGGTAAGTACGGATATCGTAGGTTCGAATCCCGGTGCTGACAGCGGTTATTTGAGTGTGTTTTTTCCCGGGGTTTTCCCACATTCCCTACAGGAAATTGCTGGGATAGTTCCTTGCTCAAGTCCCGGAGCGTCTACTCCATCCCTGTCCCAGATACATTTACATACACAACTACAATCATCACAGCAATACAGGTTGCCAGACAGCTTCAACACACTCCCAACTACACGAGGCTGATGACTAAGGTGTCTCAAGCCTCTCAAATGAATTAACAACAACTCTACAAGTATTTCCATTTCTCTATGAGATATTATTACACAAGAAAAGTTTCATGTATTTTGATCCCGAATTTTTCGAGTAAAAGACAAAAACACATCAGTTCTTTAAAAAATTAAGTTAATTTTTGACTAAAATGTCTCACCTCAATGGTAAATCTAGAACATTCCTGTTCCCTGACAGGAACAAAATAATCTCAAATATATCTGTGCTACTAACATGAAGACTGCATATCTCTCAACAAGAGAAATTATTTACAGAGGTCTCAGCAAAAGTGGGCATGTCCTCTCACGATGTATCATGTTGATTTATGAGTAATTCAATACCGGTTCTCATTTTCATGTTTATTCAGTTTTACCAACAAGATCCTGTGCTTTATATTGCAATTAGCCCTGAATGCCTAAACTATCATTTTCGAAGATTTTTGTCACCTACCAAGGTCCTTCTTACCTTTCAAATGCTACATGCAGCCGGAAAAAGGTTTAATTGCTTACACTACTCAGGCGACATATTTCACTTATTCGTAACTGGGAGATAACCGTAATTCGGGGAATTGCTGGACATATATTTACGTAATATGAATCAACTCGGCTGACGCTTATCTCATGCTCAAGATGATCCCAAAATTAGTGTTAATGTACCCATAGAATTTTCTAAGTCTTTATTAAATCGCGTTATTTTTAATAAAAACTAGACTAATTTACAAATGAAATAAAAGAAAAAAAAGCTAATATTGTCCCGCTGTGTTGGATTCAAAATTATTTGGCGCTAGCCTCAGTTTGAAATAAGCTATAAGTTATTTCGCGAGGGAAAAGTTAGATTAGCAACCCTGGGAGGACGGAGTTGAATTACCACAGTCTAAAATACACAGTCGCGAAGCTCGCTGCACTACGAAATTGCATCCTCTTTGTAGGTGAAGCGACACTAGTGCTCGCGGCGGTCAGCAAGCTGGCAACTGCCTTGAGCACGTTATTCGCGGGACAGATGATTTCACTTTTGCAAGGGTTTTTTGAATTTTAACTCACCTCAGTGATTATTTCCACTGTAAACATAAGTCACGTTAATTCCACAATGTTGATATACCGTACACTTTTAATTCATAGAAACATAAAAAGAATGCTTTGTTTTTTATGAGTTCAGTCCTCTATAAGTACCCCTAGGTACAGTTGTATGATATATTAAATGAGTCTTACGTAGAATTCATAGTCCATACTAGTTATAAATTCATGTATTTGTTTTAATGATAGTCGCTGGCATCTCCACATAAAACCAAGTCCACGATTCCTGGATGTAACGGGTAATCTCTAAATCCGCTGAATGAATTTTGATACGGTTTTCACCATTCAGTAAAGAATTTCTCGAGGAAGGTTTCTATAGGAAATCATTCATTTACGACCAAAGGAAGCCGAGCAGTAACGATTTCAGTGAATCGTGTCGAAGGTAAACCTGCCGTCCGTGTGCCCTTTAAGCTTACGCTGGGTAAACCATTAAAAATATCCATATACTATGAGTGTAAGAATTGGTCAGCATGAAAAGTTCTACAAGGAAGTCCGCGACAGCATATCTTTATCTTTAATACATCGCCAAGTGATTTTACGTTTTAATTTCTTCCAACAATCTCCATTCAGTGGAAATTTAAATTACTAGCTTCGGAGTGAGTTTACGAGCTAGCGAGCGAGCGAGCCCATCACCCCAGCTTCGGCCAGCATTAACTGTCGAGTCATGTCAAGTTAAGACTTCAGAGAAGAGTAGACTGTAAGTGTTTGGAGTTTCGCTGTTCACCTCGGCTTTTCTGAATTACGTCTGAGACCTACCGTCCATGCTCCTTTTAAGCTTACACTGAGTGACCCTTTAAGATACCAGACGAAGCTGGGGCGGGTTGCTAGTATGGGTATAATATAATATCAAATTCATAACCATATCAAAAGCTAGTTATTCCGTTAACATTATAGTTTATTAGTAAAAATACCAGTGTGATTTGTGAAACGAAAAGTATAAAAGGATCTTAAGGTCTTAAATGGCTCAATTATAGGTACTTTCTATTTTTTCTGTGGGTTTGAAACCTTTCATTCCTGAATTTGACAAAATTATACAATGCCAGTTTTACAAAATATCGGCAATAACAATTGTGTACCGTACCTTCACAGCAGCCATTTGAGAGACCAGGTATTTCATAAGAGAATTAACAAACAGTTTGTGAGCATTATCCTGATGACATAAATTGGCTTGCTTCCAAAGGATTCGAGAATAAGTTTATATTATTGTACAAAATCTTTATTCATTAAATCAGCTCTCTGACTATTCAAAATCCATTTTCTACATCTAAAAATTAAAACGTCGGCACGCGTTTGAGATGACAACTTTTACGTTTAATTAGCCTACCGTATGTCTTTATTTTCAAAATGAATTGATATTTTTATTTGATTTTTAGCCAATGGCCATAGCAGGGCATTTCACATGGACGCCCGTAGGTTTTCCAATTTCAATGTCAAGTAGTTCCAATTTAAGCTACCAGACGCCACTGTCACTGAGACCCAACGGCGAACGTTTGAACTTGATAGAGGTGTCTAACCCAATAGCCTAATCATTTTGGCTACACACTACCAATTGTAGTTGTAAGTTCCTTTACGTGCCATAAATCTATGACATGGGCCCGACGACTTCGACTGGGTTTGAACCCGCGAACTTGGGCATAGCAGTTCAGCATGCTACCGACTATGCCACCAAAGCCATGCATAGATATCCTACCGAGACAGGCTTCTGATTTATAACCGACTGGCTCCGTGGCTCAGCGGTAACGTTCTTGCCTGCTGTGCCCAAGGTTGGAGGATCTTATCCTGGCGCAGTCAGCTGGCATTTAAGGGTGCATAAATGCGAGGGAACTGTGTCTGTAGATTTACTGGCATGTTAAAGATCCACTTCAGGGCAAACTTCCGGCACCCCAGTGTCTCCAAAAACCACAGTTGTTAAAAGGGGCCTAAAACCAATAACATTATTGTTGATTTATAACCAGTTAAAGACCTACTGTAGTTCGGTTGTTTGATTGATAAGCTTAATAATACTTTCTACTGCATATCCCAATTAATTGTGGTCGCTGGAGTCAATCAGGCTCATTTTGGTTTTGGCCGGGGATTTGAGGCCGGATGCCCTTCCTGACGCCACGTAATTATTCAGGTGAAAATTCCACCCCACTGTCACTGGGATTGGAACTCCGGCCGTCCGGGTGATTGACGAGCAGCTAAGCCACTGCACCATCACGCTCCCCTTGAAAAGCTTTATAATACTAGCCTAAAATCCATAGCTCAAATCTTACCTTTTAGGGTCCTTTGGAAACTCGGGTGTCGTCTTGCTATTTGAACAGTCTGACTTCAAACTCAGCAATTAGATTGGGCGAGGAGTAACAATTAATTTCCCTGTGTAATTCATACTACAATAATTATTTATACATTTAATAAAACGCTCCTCATACAACCCCCTCCCCCTTATGTGAGAAGTGTTTTATTAAGTGTATAAACGATTAATGTATTTTTTATTTCAACCATTAGGAGATAAATTGTCACTGCCCGCCTAATCTAATTGGGTACTGTATACTCGTGTTGACCGACTGAAAAGCGATCATATAGGTTACTTAGCAACACTGAACTACGGTATATCTTCTAATATTAGATCTGTTTATTGATCTGCACATCTCCTCTAGTAAAGCACATGTTAAATTAAAGATATAACCTTTACACAATGCTCACATACAGTAAATCCAGCAACAATAACATACACCAATATAGCGCAGTCGGCACATTCTTGCTGGCTGCATGAGAGCATTATTGTCTGGCGGTAGAAAAATATGAATCAAGCTTCGCGATCCGTAGGTAGACTGTGCGTATACGTTGTCATGAAGACGTGTGTAGCCACAAATGGGGACCCGGGCCGAAAGGCGAAGGTTCTAACCCCCTCTAACACCCCCTGGCTACGCCACTGATCAACAACCACCATCTTTCATCTTTCCTTCCCCAATTACTTGTGCCTCTCGGATCATTATGTAATTCATCACCACAATGAAAAGTAACGGTGACAGTGCACTTCCTTCAAATTTCAAATTTCATGGGTAGGGTCGTGAAGTATAAATTCGCACATGGGAGGAGAAATACACAGCGACTGGAAAAGTGGTTATTTCTCCTCACATACTGAAGAAACAACACTTTGGTTATACTTTAATTTTTATTGCATTGAATGACCATTACAGGATGAGACAGCTTGCAGCTTCAGCTTGGGCCTCCTCCAGTTTCCTCCTGCACACAGAGAAACAATCTTATCACTTTCAATCCCTCAACTGATGGGTCAGTGAAATACACTCACCGGCAAAGAAAGCGAAACACTACGAATTTCAGACTAAACTCAATGTTGGTCCGTTCCAAACCTTGTATTAATCAAATACACTGACATTACAACAATATGGTAATGTATCATAAGTTAATTACCCTAATTAGCACAATAATTCATAAACATTATTGATCATGACAATCACAACAGTGCACAAATACCAATTTGGAAATGTTGAAATCTGGAATCCATCGTACTGTCCTCCGACCTGTTGCACTGTATGATTATGAATGTTGTAGACAAACCATAATGTCCACAAAAATACGTGGCACGTGAATTCACAGCAATAAACCTTAAGTGGTTATTATTGGTCAAAGGCGGCAAACGGTAACATTGGTGTTGTGATTGTCACGATCAACAATGTTTATCAAGTAGTGCTGAAACTTCTCAAATGAGCCGCTCCTCGACCCGACCTTTCTAACCTTTATTTTGTCCAATCCAATAGCTTTTGACAATGGTTACAGCCTAACGCATCCAGATCAATGGTTATTTGCCAACCATGCCCCGCTCGCACATTACATGTGTTGTGTGGTCTATTTTGAATCGGACATGTTGGCAACCAGTGACATCAATGTGCACGCCTCATTGTGAGCGCTTTGGCAGCAGTTTAAGATGCTAAATATGCTAAACGAGCAATAAATAAAATCACATATTTAGCACATATATCCGGTGCAGTCCGGGCAGAAGTGACCAAGGTTAGTAATTACATTGATAATGTCCCCCCAGAAGATGAAATAAGGTATGAAAATCATATATTATCGAAATGAAAGCAAAAGAGAAAAGAGTGATACGTCGTTCAGAATTAATATAACTTCCACTTTACCACGCTTACTGAGGCCAAACTCATTCAGAAAATGCCACAATTGCACTTAAATTAGAAAATTATGAAGATTTATAGTTTGTAGTAGTAAACTGAAAAAAAAGTTAGTCGCCACAGGAAAGATAATGCGAAGACAATGCTGCCAACTTTACTTCAGCTGTGACCACCGTGACAAGACCATAGCAGTCCACTGGGGCATCGCACGGAGTCGTTACATCCTTCGCCCTCTCAAACTCAAATGACTGATATTCTAGTTACACATCAATTATGCCCTTGACCCCCTTGCTTGTAGTACAAACAAATTTTGTCCGAAGAGTCGCCTAACCTCATAACGACAAATGGTTTTGTCCAGTCAGTTCCCTAACCAAGCAGCGACCAATGGTTTTGCCATGACCATCATCTAACCAAGTAGCGACCAATGGCTTTGTCTCACCCAACTTTAGTACATCAGTAATTTTTGTCCAGACTGTAGTGGTGCAGCCTGGCAAGAGCTATGCAGTGTTGGTATTCTCTGAAATTTCGCAAAAATTTTGCATCTGTGGTGCATGCACATTTGAGTATTCTATGTTCTTTCAATCTAGATTCGTCATGAGTCTCTTCTGGGAAACAAGAGCCAATGGTTTGGTCTAGACAATTGCCTAACCTAGTAGCCGCCAATGGTTTTGTCTAGACAGTCGTCTAACCTAGTAGCGGCCAATGTTTTGTCCAGACATTCTATTAACCTAGTAGCGGCCAATGGTTTTGTCTACACAGTCATCTTACCTAGTAGCAGCCAATGTTTTGCCCAGACAGTCGTCTAACCTAGTAACGGCCAGGGGTTTCGTCCAGTCAGTCGTCTAACCTAGTAACGGCCAATAGCTTAGTTTCCTCATGGCTTTAGAAGAGTGCAATGAAACTTTTCAATTAAATTGAACTGTAGTTATGTCAATGGTACTTCTGACTTGATGTTTCAGTGCAACGCTAGAGCTACCTAGTGGTCAGAAGTGAAATTAATCTCACCAGCCATTAATCACTAAATCATGACAAATGAAGTTACGTTTGTAATGATGCCTGCTAAATCGTGAACGAAACTAGATTTGAATGGCTGACTGTGATTGGCCAATTAAGTGATTTTACTTCTGACCGCTAGACAGCTCTAGCGTAGCTTTGAAACGTCAAGTCTGAAGTAACAATGGCTTTACCGGTACTTTAGTAATTATTGGTCTATGTTGCTCTTTGTATTACAATACTGCCTGGGCACCAGTGAAGGACACAAAAACCTAGGAATTTTTTTCTCAACTACTGACATTAGAGATAAATACCTTTCATAATGATTCAAAATTGATCTGGAAAAGTAGTAGTTCACTCCGCTGTCTATAACCCACCCTCCTTCCCAAATTATAACACGACTTATATAGTAAAAGAAACTTATGTAGTGTCCGGTGCCCGCCACCATGAAAATCCTCAAAATTTTGCATAGAAATGGATTATGTTACTAAGTTTCAGGAGTTGAATATTTTATCACTAGAGAGTGTTATTGCATTTTTTCAGTAGTGCCAACATTATTGATTGTCGCTGGTTTTGCCACCACTTTGAAACACTAATAATGGTTAGGTAGCGCAGGCCGCTAAACACCCCTCGTTTTTGTCATGCACATTGGGGGTAGTCGCGCATCAAAAATCTTTATCCAGGCCAATGGTTTGGCCTAAACCAATATTTTCATCCAGACCAATAATGGTTAGGTAGCACCGCGTTCGCTAATATAAACACCCCTGGTTTTTGTCATGCACAGTGGGGGTAGTCACGCATCAATAATCTTTATCCAGGCCAATGGTTTTGGGTAGACCATTATTTTCATCCAGACCAATAATGGTTAGGTAGCACTGCGTTCACTAATATAAACACCCCTGGTTTTTGTCATGCACAGTGGGGGTAGTCACTCATCAATAATCTTTATCCAGGTCATTGGTTTTGCCTAGTAAATCAGTAAATTTCACCAATAATTTTGTCCAGAGAGTCGCCAAAACTCGCAACAGGGGATTGCAGTGAAGCGAAGTTGGCAGCAATGCCTAATCCATCATGGCGAAGTGTTTTTTGGTAAGTTTATTGCTTGAAAGTTAATGTTGACAATTTCCTAATTTTTAAGGTGTGAACATGGTGCTTGTTAATATCAGTTGGCTCCAATAACGTGGCACAGTAAGTACAAACAATTTCCATAGCGCTACGAACAAAATTAACGCACTTTGAAATGGGGCACCGGAGAATGCACGAGAGCCATACTAAAATTCCAGCTGTCGGCCATTATCCGTGTGAATTATGCACGAGTCCAGTATTGCCAACTCCACGCACACGGTACTAATTGTATAGGCAGTTGTAAAAGTCATAGTTGACTAGACCAATAATTGTGACATTGATTTGAGCCTAACACATGGTTACTTGGTTTCCTGTGGCCAAGGGGGCACCTCAAACCGTCCATTCTAACCTTCATTTTATCCAATACAATGGGTTTTGCCTAGTGGAGGTGTATTTTATATCTTCATGTTGGGAACACCACCGTGACATGTCTACGCCCAGACAAACAGTTGAATGCTTATCAAGTGAGCAACATAACTGCCGTCGTTCAATGAACAAGATACAAATGCACATACTTACTTAATTGTCACATATTTCCAGTACACTGGTCATAATGGAATGTAATTTCAGTTGGTAGCTAACTCTATTAGTGTCATGGAAGTAATGGAAGTATTCTGAGATGATGCTACAATTGCACTATGCTTTCTAGGAGTCGTGTAGAATAGGTACTCTATTACAAAACTCTCAAGGAAATCTCAAAATTCCTCAAAAGTGACATTCATTGACATAAATGGACTTTTAACAATCATTACCAATGACGAACGTAGGAAAGAATGCATAGAGAGCATGGGATCTAAAAATAAGCAATGTGTAATACACTGTTGCCAACCATGGGATAATTATATGAAAACTACCATCTTGTTTCGATTAATTCACATTGGATTGTATTTTAAATTTTATACGATCCCTAAGAAGTCATTGTGTACCCCAGGTTGAAGATCAATGGGATATTCTTTATAGTATATAAAGAAATCCCCGTGGCACTACAGCCCAAGCGCCTGCTGCCCAGCCATTTGGCCTGCAGATTATGGGGTGACGAGTGGTCCCCATGGCCATTAATCTTGGTTTTCATGAACTGGTCGCAACCTAACTGTCAGACAGCTACACAATTGTCCTCATGAGGCTGAGTGCACCCCTTCTTTATAGTATATTAACCAATTAAGTAAATTCTTCTGTAAATTGTGATTAGTTATTAATGAGCAATTTTCGAATAATGCAGAAGAGTTTGAATAAAAGGGGAAGAATTTTTAATTGTCATAGCAATGGACTGCTGGAAGAAAATGCCCTAGTTACATTTTCAGGGGTGTGTGTTTTGAGGTAATTTATAGGTTTGTCTTTCACATTAGCTTTGATTTATTGCTTCAGTGCATGGACACTTCAGCAAAACAAGGAAACAAATTTAAATTAAAAGTTTAGTGGATGGCTGGAGAAGTGAACTGTAGGCAGAACATCCTCCTGTATCAGTGCTCAACAAAGTTTTGGGGCAAGGATAGTACAACCCACAACAACACAAAATGTTCCTAAGGTTGAATGTTTTTGAGTTATCCCTGTTTATGTTGTCGGCTAGCGTGGAAGCGATGTTGCATTAATTTTGGAGTCAAGAGTTCTGTCTTACCACCTATTATGTTCATTGCTTTGCTATACTCTGTATTACCAATAATGAATGCTGACGGCTGTAAAAGCTAGCACGTAGGGAAATGCTGCGTTGCCACTGAGGCAGATCATGGCTCATAACATTCCAAGAGGCTTCCAGGAAGACACAAATACTGGGATCTGTGGTGTGTCAGCCATATTCGTGTGAAAAGGCACTCTCGATGAAACAAAATGATAACACAATGACAATAATAATAATCATAATAAAACTAATATAAAAATAAAAAATAAAAATAAATAAAAATTAAATTATAACCCCCTCTTGAGTCTGAATCAGATCCAGAATTGCTTCCCAGGAAAATGATGAACCGATCTACCCCATCATCGAGTATACATTCACGATTCGTGGCCTCATCCAGTTCTCGTTGCACTTTTAACACTTCACGCTTCCAGTTTTCTGAAGTCACTTCCCTAATCGCCTCAACGGTAAGCTTCTCAACTAAGGTTTTGAATATTCTCGAAAGGAATATGATGTAGTTTCCATTTGAGAGGATGAATTATGAATAAATGATAAATATGGTCCGGTTAGCTCAAACAATGGCAGCGTTTCGCCCCAGTGTGCTGTTGGGCTCGTCAGTTGGTACACCTGCTCGTGACGTCAATACTGCTTGTATTTTGTGTCTTGCATGGCCTTCTCAGTATTGGTAGGTGTGTGGCAATGATATGGGGGCAGCCTGATGATCTCATAGCCATGCTTTCTCGCCAGTTCATCCACAGGGTACATGGATTTAGGTTTGTTCTGCTGTATAAGGTTGAGAAGGATTCCCTTCGTCATAGAGCTGTCGCATGGTACACTATGGCGGCCGAGCCATTCCAACATTCGCGGCTTCGTACTTGAAGTTGTTGGAGCTTTGTCTATTTGCACTGTGTGCTACGAAGCATTTTCCATTACACTAACACTGTGTTCAAGGATGTTGGGTAACAATTGTTCCTGGAACCATTTTAAAAAGCGGTTGTGGTCCATGTCTTCATGGTAATCACCAGTTCTTTTCGACCTGAAGAGCAAAAGCGCATTATTATCAATGCCTTGTGATAACCCGGCGAGTAGCATAATAAATCGACCCCCACTGCCTGACAGCCCTTTTATTGTCCCCTGAACTGAGTCGTCACTCCAACTCTTAGACACTGTGTGACCAGCATTGACCCACGTTTCATATAACCACACAATATCAATAATATTTTTGTCCTTAATTTCACTTAGGAACTGACACCTGAAAGCCACAATATCTGGCCTCTCCATGACCACCTTCCTGCCTTTACTTTTCTCATATTTAAATCCCAGATCATGCAACACTTTATTCAGTGAAGAAAGACTTCCTTGAAATAATTCTGCCTCTCTGAGCGAAACAAGAAGTTTATGACATGTTAGAATTTCTTTCCTTAACTCATAGCCATAAATATGACGTCTAACAGCATCTTGTTGAAAGCCATCTAAATTAGTGACCACCCCTTCCCTGCCTCTTCTCCTGGAGTTGATAGTTTAGACGGGCCAGCATCATCAGACGGGAACTTCTCTTTCGTCACTCGGTACACAGTGATTTCACTCACACCAAGAGCCTTTGCAGTTCTTTTCCTCACCTCAACAAATGGAATCAGAGGTTCCTCCCGTAAGTGCATACTTTCCTCTTCTTCCTCCATATAATTCCTCACAGCACATATCATCTCCCTGGCTTGGCTATGGAGAGTCACACCACGGCCTGAAATTTTTCTATGTCGCAGAGAATGGATCCTGGGCCTTCCGCGAGCACGTACCGATGCCATTTTTACGCAACGAAAATTGACACGATGATGTGATGCGAATAAAAGAAATGAACTCAAAATCTGTATATACACACGCCTCCAACAAACACAGAACGATAACGCTTACTGTAGCCTATGAAAGAATAAGCAAATGCACTTCACTAGATACATGGGATAATACTAATGACAGTGACAAGTCAAGGCATAGTAGAACACTGAGTCAAACCATTTGCTCACTGCTGTGTCAGCATACATTGCAACACTGCTCGCTGTTGATATGGAGACCGTTACCCCTCTCGTCTCCACTCCTCACCCATCAAGAGGATGACAGTTTTCACCGTTCAACATCAACATCAACATCAACATCCTGAGTTACTTGAGGCTTTAGATTGGTACATCTTACCTGTAGCTAATCCTGACGGCTATGAATATTCACATACTACAGATCAGCTATGGTGAAAAACTGGGCTACTTGTCGTGGGGTGGATCCAAACCGAAACTGGGATTTTCACTGGGGCGAAGGAGGGATTGCAAGCAGTGCCTGCCGTGAGGATTTTGCCGACCCACACGCTTTCTCCGAGCCAGAGACACATGTCATATCCGATTATATAATGGCACATCGTGACCAAATCAAGTATACCTCACTCTCCATTCTTACTCACAGATGTGGTTAGTGCCATGGGGATACAAGAACGAGAAACCCAACGACTTTTATGATATATATGTGCTAGCAGAGAAAGGCGTGCAAGCACTGCAGTTGGTACGTGGAACAGACTATCTACTGGGGACATCACCAGAGCTCATCTATGCAGCATCAGGTATGTTAAACAATTCCTATCTGATTCTGGCACACCCTATTGTTCTTTCCTATCAGATTCTACCGAGATAGTATTGTAGGTATGTCTGCCCCATTATTATTCCCGTTTCTACAGAGCTGGGGATAAGATGTGAAAAACTTCTATCTGGCAGATGTTTCTTACAGCTGGATGCTCTTCTTGATGCCAATGTGCTGAGAGAAAATGACAGATGAAATGAATTTAGATGAATGAAACTGGGAAAGGAGTTGGAAGGAAGCAGTCATGGTCTATTAGGAGTTGACAATGGGAAACCATAGCATGGAGAGCTGATAGTGGGGTTTGAACCCACTTCTCCCATGAGTCTGGAGACAGCCAGGCCTCATGGTCTATTGGAAGCTACCATCCCAGCATTCGTCTGGAGTTGACAATGGGAAACCATGGCATGGAGAGCTGATAGTGGGGTTTGAAGTCATTTCTCCAAGTCTGGGGACAGTGAGGCCCCATGGTCTTGCGTCTCAACACGTATAGCTACCATGATCGGCCTGAGAGTGAACTGCGATATCTGCAATGATCTTCATCAAACATTCATGAACCGTGCAACATGCAACCCCATTTATAATATAGTATATTGACTCTTTATTTCTGACAAGCTGGGAGGTGTCCAACTGAGTCCCATGTGACACCATTTTATTATATTGCCTTGCTGCCAGTTTTCCCTTTTTATTTAATATAAACCAACCACTAACTGAACAAAACTGCCATTTAACAACACAGTATTGACAGGTATTAGAACTCAAGCAATAAATGTTAACCTGATGACGGCTACGCCCGTCTATAGGCGGTGTATGGGAACCTTTATTTTTTTCATATTCTCCGTTCGCTCTCAAGTGCCGAGTCAATCTCTGCCATGTTCTGCCATCTGATGGGCATTGTGTAGTACTACTTGAGTTAGGATTTTTTCTTTCAAAAGTAACTAGCAGAGCATTTTGAGTTCATTTGGTGAGATGTGATCCATCATGGTGGAATAACAAGCAATTTCTTGTCACCCTGTTGTGATTTCAGATCAAAGAATATAAATGTTCATATTATTAGGAGCAACATGTATTATTCTCCAAATGATTTTACGAAATAATTTTATTTGGGCCCATTGCCCTACATATAAATGATGGAGATGCAAGCCTGGGAAAAAATATTTTTATTTTATTATTATTATTATTATTATTAACTTAAGCCCACTACTGAGCGCTTATGACTAGTTCTTCGATGCTCTTTTCCATTCCCAATATCTCTTGAGCCCTGCTGATGATTTCTCCTTTCTCTCCTGCGAAAGGGGCTTCCGACATTTAGGGACTCTAGGTGGTGGTCCAAGATTCTACCATAGCACAAAATTTAGAACGATCTTCTACATCAAGGTCAGCAATTCCAGCCGAATCCAAGTCCTTTTGTACTTCATTAAGCCACAGGCTTCCAGTCTTGTAGCTTTTAACCAAGGAGAAGATCGTCTTGGTAAGCCTGTTGCTGTTCATTCATTGTAAGTGCCCCTAGAATTTCAGCCTCCTACGTCGCATACTGGTATTGGCTGATTCTAACTGTCGATACAGGTCAGAATTAGATTTCAAACGGTAGGTTCCATCTGGGACCAATCTCGGGCCATGGATTTTCCTGAGGATACGTCTTTCGGCTTTCTCCAGGTCATCCATGGTGGCTTTTCTGTTCATCAAGAGGGTCTCTGCGGCATACAGAAACTGTGGTCTGACAGCAGTTCTGTAGTGACAGATCTTAGCATTCCCTGAAATGCATTTCTTGTTGTACAAATTGTGGGATAGTTGGTATGCTGCGTTGAGTTTGGTACGCGTTGCTAAGATGGAGGTGCGATCTTTACCATTGGGGTGGACCCATTCACCAAGATAACGAAAGCGATTGACTCTTCCAATCGTTCCATGTATGGTTGTCAAAGGGGTGTTTCCGGAGTGCCGATTCTCAAAGTACTTGGTCTTATCGTAAGATATCTGTAATCCAGACTTCACCGCTATCTCGTGCAGGGCTAGAGTTGTTGGCTAAGATTGCAATGTCATCTGCGAAGGCAAGGCACCTGTCTCGATTCTTCGGGTTCCAGCTCCAATGGCAACTGGTTTGATTCGTAGATTCCTCAATGTGCATTCCCAGGTCTTGATGACTTTATCAAGTACCAGTTTAAACAGAATGGGCGAGAGGCCATCACCCTGTCGTACTCCGGTTTTGATCTTGAAACTCGGAGATAGTTCTCCTCTGAACTTAGTGGTTGTATCCGTGAGAGTCTGTTCGATGAGGATATCTGTATTATAATCCACACCTCATTCTTGGAGTATTGAGAAGAGTGTCTGGTGGTCGATGGAATCATAAGCTTTTGCGAAGTCGACGAAAACTAAAGTGATGTTCGTACTCCTTACTTGTTTTAGTTGGAGAGTTAATTTTTCTAAAAGTAAAAATTAATATAGATCTAAACATAGAATTTCGAATTTGCATTTTAAGCCTATCACCTTCTGCTGATAAGTTAAAAATGATGGCATCTACAATTGTTAATACATGCAAATGTTATGAAATAGCAGCTTATTATAAATAACAACGATCGATGTATTGTAACACTTGAGTGCTTTTATTAGAAATTGAATAGCCTACGTTATAACAATATTACACATGTGCTCTAGCCCAACACAAGCATGGGAGATGGTAGAGTTTGTTTCCACAGAATGTACACACAAGACTAGACACTGCCTCGCAATCCATGGTGATTAAGCTATGCTAGCGCTCTTGGCAACCAACTTGGAGTATCCGAACCTTGTGGCAAGCATTCTCCAACACACCTTCTCGCTGTCATAGGTTCGTATCATTGTAGACCCAGTTGTTCCACAATGTTCTGGAACGGTTCTCTAGCCAAAGGCTTCGTGAATACATCTGCTAACTTCTTGTTGGATGGACAATACAGCACTTCTATGATGTCCTTTTCTCGAAGATCCCTAAGCTGGTGATGACATACATCAATGTGTTTGGTGCGAGCCCCAAACCGATTTGACTCAATTAATTTAATACAACCTTGGTTATCTTCATACATGGTTATTGGACCGACAATCGGTATACTCATGTCCATAAGTAATTGTCTGAGCCACAGCAGCTCCAGACTGGCAAATGATGCTGTAATGTATTCCGCCTCCGTAGACGACATGGCAACTGACGTTTGCTTCCGGCTTGACCATGCTATAACTCCTTCGCCAAGAAAGAAAACATAACCACTCGTAGATTTCCTGTTGGTCTTGTCACCAGCCCAGTCAGCATTCACATAACATTTGAGCTTTGTGTCTTTAGTTGAAGATAAATGAAGTGTCTTGTGTATTGTAAATGCAAGAGACCGCATCACTCGTCTTACAGCAATCCAGTCCTTTTGAGTAGGCTTCTCCACTCGACGACTAACTAGACTAACTGCGACTGCGATGTCTGGTCTGGATACTGTGGCTATGTATAGTAGAGACCCTATGGCTTTCCTGTACAGAGTGTTATTTAGTAACTCTGCACTTGCAGTCACTTCACCAGACAAGAAATTGGTTTCCATTGGAGTCGCAGCTGGTTTTGGCTCCAATAAGCCATGATCCTCCAACAATGCAGCGATCTTTGCCTTTTGGTTTAGCAAAAATGTTCCATTTTTCTGTCGTTGCACTTGAATTCCCAAATAGTAACTAACATCACCCAAGTCTTTGATGTCAAAATAGTTTTGCAATTCTGTACCAACTTTATCAGTTAAGCTTCCAGGCTGACTGGCTACCAGCATATTATCGACATACAACAGAATGTAAGTGATGCTTCCATCTTCTTCCTTCCTTGAATAAAGACACTGATCTGCATTTCCTTGTTGAAAGCCTAACTTGGATAATGTCTCTGTAGCTGTCTTGTTCCAAACGTGTGCCGATTGCTTTAAACCATAGAGACTTTTCCGCAATTTTAGAACTTTGCTCTCTTGAGCTGGTTCCTCAAAACCCTGTGGCTGTTCAGTATATAGTTCCTCCTTTAATTCACCATTCAAATAAGCAGTTCTCACATCAAGATGCCGAACGTGAAGTCCCCTCTGTGCAGCTACATTGAATAAAACTCGAATAGTGTCATGCTTCACCACTGGCGCAAAAGTTTCATCGTAATCCTCACCATATCGTTGAGAAAATCCTCTGGCTATCAATCGGGCCTTGTAAGTGTGGATCTGACTGTTACCATCTAAGATTTGTTCTGGATGGAACAAGGTTTTCGTCTGAGATCGTTCAGGGAGCTTCAAATTGTGGGTCAGCATGTGCTGTAGTCACATTGCTTATGCTATTGCTCAAGGATTTTAGTTGCATTCAGTGGCAAACTACAAAGTGGGGAGATAAATTACCCCCGATCCACCCCAAATCCAAATAATAAAAATATAAAATTTGAAAATATGATGTTATTAAGCTACTTTGAAGGTACTTGTGCATCGGTAATTTGAATGATTCCATATAACTTCGTATACTGCCTACAGAGATAAAACACTGCATCAACACTTTGACAGAATTGAAAGAACATATTATTTCACATGTCTTACCCTCTTAAGTTGTCCTCCTCCTCTTCGGATTTGGCTCTCCCAACTCATAAATTGGATTACGATTCTGTAAAATAAAACACACTAAATGAATGAGGATAAAAAAAACGGTATTCAAAGCGTCGGTTTAAGTAGCATTCATCATTCATCATTTTCATTTTTGACTGTCATGCTTGTCAGCGCTCAGTCTAGTCTTCAAAAGTCATTGAACAAACGAGAATTTTCCTTGTCTCCTCCTATCTTCAAACTGTCACACATTGAACTCCTTACACACTATTGGCCTACCTAAGACTTGTCCACTGCTTCTCTTACCCTCTACAGCTGAGTCCCTTAGCTCCTTTAGTAATCTCTCCTCATCCACTCGTTCCACGTGGCTCTACCATCTAAGTCGGCTCCTATGACTAGTTACAATCATAGCGTGTACCTTCCAGTGATCACTTGGACTACTGTACCTTGATGTGTGATATACTCTAGATGGGCCGGTCATTCGTGAGAATTCTTCTTAAAGCCCGAGTAGAACTCTGAGACCACTGAACATGCACATGTGCTGCCATGGACACACTGCGCACTATTTTGCATTGATCACAAAGATATGACTGTCACTGTGCGTGGAGACACCAAGAAGGAACGGCCCACTTATTTCTGAACTTAAGAACATAAATAATAACCCCTGGCACTACAGCCCATGAAGGGCCTAGGCCTACCAAGTGACCGCTACCAAGCCATTTGGCCGGCAGATATTGGGGTGATGCTTGGTCAGGGCATCGGGTCCCCTCGGCCGTTAATCTTGGTTTTTGTGACCGGGGAAATGAACAACAACATTTCCTTAACCCAACCAGATTCCTCTCTTATGAAACAAAGTCGGTCTGAATATTGCGCAACATAGAGATCCATTTTCCACAATCCAGTAACATTTGATAATGCACTGAATTGACTTTGCTACACTGTGACACTATCTGCCTCACTATTCTGCCATCCAAGGAAAATGCACAGTCCAAGTGTCTATACCTGCTATTCCCGTATAAGTAAGAAACATTTTTGTGATTGATCCTTAACTCTTAAATTCATGATTAGAAGTTCCGTGAGAGTGGTTGAGCAGCTATTATTGTCACTTTCGAGGGGAAGTCATTTCCAGGATTAATAACAAATGCAGCAGAAATGGGTGCATGTGGAAATGTCATGAATCAGTTTGGAAAGCAGTGAAAATGGTCAAGTGTGAAAGACGAGATATATCATGACAATGAAATGGTTATGGCCATAAAGAATGCACAAAGTGGCAGAAGAAAGATGTACCGGTATGATGTAGCCTATCTGAACTGAAAATAATGGAAGAGGAAAATCTAAGTACATAGGCCCTGTAACAGAGCTAGATACAATTTATCTTAACATAAACACAAGACAAGAATATTTTGCTCACCGCTCGACAACCAGGGCAGGAACTAAAATGGTCCTCTATAATTTGGCGATCAAGTAATTCTCGCATACTCATTAAAATCTGGCGAGTATACTGCATTTGCTGCGAAAATAGTATATGGTCGTAAGATCCGAGCCTAATTAACTGATTTCTTTCGTGAAATGTAACAATAACCATTAAGTCCTCGACTCGTCGAACGTATTCGTCTTGATTCGATTCCATCTTTCTGTTGATTACCATAGCAACAAACTTAAGAATCTCAATAATGAAATAACAAGCGAATCATAAATTCCGCATTACCAACTTAATTTTTGTGTTGTTATTACGGCAGAGATTACTTGAAATGTCCCTACAATCCTGCTAAATGTTCCTAAGAAAATTGTAATAATTTGAACGCATTTAATAAAGTGAGGTTAACAAGAAAGAATTAATGTCGTTCATGTTTTTTTTCTGTAGGTGTCTGATGTAGGTTGTAGACCCTGATCATTTGACACCAGATTTCGCGTCACAAAGCAGTGTGCGTTCACCCGACAGAAATCAATTACGACAAGACACATAACCCACACTTTTGCCGTTCGTGTAGCTAGCGAGATTTATTTTTGAATAGCCTACATATCCTAGCGGCGAGGAATCGAATTATAATAATAATTTTTTGCCGGTCGTGCTGCCACTTTTATGCGCTTCACCATGAAACTCATGTGGTGTTTGAGTCTTCATTCTTTTGACTGGTTTGATGCAGCCTCCATGCCTCCCTGTCATTGAGTTAGTCGTTTTATTTCCACATAGCTAACACAACATACATCCGCGGCAATCTGTTCAACTAATTCTAATCTTGGTTTACCACTACAAATCTTGTCCTCGACACTTCCTTCCATAAGTAAGTTTTCTATTCCAAGATGTCTTACTATGGTGTCCTACCAACCTATCTCTTCACTTCATTAGCAGTCGCCAGAAACGTCTCTCCTCTCCCACTCGTCTTAATTCCTCTTCATTTGTTACTCTATCTACCCATCTGATATTCATCATTCTCGTGTAACACCACATTACAAATGCTTCTATTCTCCTAATTTCTCCCGCGGCAACAGTGCAAATTTCACTTCCATAGAGTGCCGCGCTTCAGACAAAGGCAAATGTACCTTCTAACAGACCATGGCCACTTCCATCTAATTTCTACCAGTTCCATTCATCGTCATTCTTTCAATTTCTCATTAACTCCTCTCGTGGGGTTGGTGACAGGAAGGACACCTGTTCATAAAAACCTTCCACTCTATAGTCATTTCATTTCACCCCTGAATTCGTACAAAGAGGAATATTAAGGGGTAAACACTAATGCTTCTTGTACCATACAAGTACATTGGAGTTCATGTTCTTTTGGGTATTATATGAAATGAAAATCCACAGCCTGCTTCCAGTCTCCGACCGGGTCAGGAATGGAATGAATGAAGCCCCCACCTAGCGGCGAGGCTAGGAACTGTGCCGGCTGCCGAGGCCTGACGCACTCCTCTGGGGCAATGATTAAATGAATGACAGATGAAATGAAATGATTGTGGAGAGTGTTGCTGGAATGAAATGTTGACAGGGAAAACCGGAGTACCCGGAGAAAAACCTGTTTGCCTCCGTTTTGTCCAGCACAGATCTCACATGGAATGACCGGGATTTGAACCACGGACCCAGCGGTGAGAGGCCGGCGTGCTGCCGCCTAAGCCACGGAGGCCTGGGTATTATATAATAAATAATAATAATAATAAAATTAGCCTATAGACATCCCGTAAGGGCAAAGGCCTCTTGTTTGCACAGGGTCGTGCTCGTGATTAGGCTTCGAAGGTGAGCATCCCTGGGAGCTTTTGTCTTGTTGCACTCACTGTCATTGTCTTTCTGTCCTGTTTGGTGCATGTTGATTCTTGTTTGGCTCCTCCTGTCTCCATGCTTCCCTGTCTCTTGCCACTCTCGACCATTGTTTTCCCGCTTTAGCTCTAAAATAGTCTGCCCATCTGGATTTTTGGCGTCCCACGTTTCTTCGTCCTTCTCTCGGGTCCCATATTGTGGTGCGATGCGTCCATTTCTGGTGATCCATGCATGATACGTGTCCTCCCCATTTCCATTTTAGGCTTTATGCCCTTTCTACCACGTCGCGTATGTTTGTCCTTCTTATTAGTTCCTCGTTCCTGATCCTGTCTCTTAGAGAAACGTTTAGGATCTTACGCTCCATTCTTCTTTGACATACCTGTGGCTGCTTTTTCAGTTTTTCTGTCAAGGACCATGTTTGACAACCATAAAGTAGTGTTGGCATAACACATTTGTCCAGGATTTCTGCTTTTGTGCTTACTTTTAGTCTCTTGTCTATGAGTAAGAACTTAAGCGACCAAAATTTGTTCCACGCCAGTCCTATGCGGCGTTTGATTTCACTCTCTGTCTCTTTGCTCAGGGAGATGCTTTGTCCTAGGTACACATACTGTTGCACATACTCTAGTGGTGAATGATGTACTTGGATTGGATCTTGTATTCCATTTGTCATTATTTTTGTTTTTGTGGGGTTCATTGTGAGGCCTACCTCTCTGCTTATTTTGTCCAGCTCATTGATCATTTCTTCTTGTGATTTTGCTGACCTTGCTATTAGCGTTATGTCGTCCGCAAATCTTAGATGTGTCAGTTTCTGGCCGTCTATATTTATTCCGTGATTGTGCTTCCATTCGGAATTGATGTTCCAGCACACTTGTAAATAATTTTGGTGATAGAGGGTCCCCTTGTTTCACTCCTCTTCTGATTTGGAACCATTCTCCGTCTCTTTCGGTTCTTACTTTTGCTGAGCTGTTTTGGTATATTTTACCTAATAACCTTATGTATTTGATTGGGATACCTTGTTGTTTTAAGGCCTGCAGCACATCTTCAAAGGCTTTATTATAATCGATGAAGGCGATGTAGATTTGCTGGTTGTATTCCTGTACCTTTTCCGTTAGATGGCATATGGTTTGGAGGTGGTCGATGGTGCTGTAATTGGACCAGAATCCTGATTGTTCTGTTGGTTGGTTGGTTGTCGTCAAGTGTTTTCTCAAGCCTTTTACTTATTATCTTCATGAATAGCTTGTATAGGTTTGCAGACAGGCTAATTGGCCGTTAGTTGTTTATATTGTTCCGGGTTCCTTATTTGTGTAACAATATAATCAGACTTTTTCCCCAATCTTCTGGTATTTCTTCCTTTGCGAAGATCTGATTGAATAGTTCCGTGATTGATGGTATTAATTCTTCCTCTCCGAAGATAAAGTATTCATTGTATATATTATCTTTGCCTGGACATTTATCCTTTTTCAAGCTTTGTATAGCCGTCCTTACTTCACTTGGGAGGATGTATGGGATGTCCTCTGTGGGTCTTGTGAGTTGGTTTATGAGGAGTAGTGTGTTCTGTGACGTACTGGAGTATAACTGGCTATAGATTTGGTAGCTTCCTTTGAGATTTCTTCTCTTGAGATTAGTTTGTGACCTGTGCTGCCTTTGACTCCCAACATCCAGTGCGTGCCTTCCCTGGTCCGTTTTCTTATTTTCTTTATAGATTTTGAGTTTTCCATCACCTCTTTGATTTGGTTGTACTTATATTCTCGCAAGTCTCTCCGTATTTCTCTCTTAGTGTTCCTGTTCAATTGATCGTATTCTCTTTTTTGTTGCGGGTTTGTGTCTTTAGCTGCCTTCAGTTTTTCCCTTTGTTCTATCATGTTGATTGTTGATATTTCCAGCTTGTTCTTTCTTTTTCCCTGTGGTCTTGCTTCTTGTGCTTTCTTGACTGCTTCATTGATGCATGATATTGTGTATTTGTATAGTTTCTGAGTGTCGTTCTCCTTCGATTTGAGCTCTTTGCAGTTGTACCTTTTCAGTTCCGATCTGTATCGTTCCTTGTCTAGTAACGCTGGAGTAGCTCCCATTTGTTTGATGAAATGGCGTCTTTTCTTCTGGAAGATCATCTTTAGTCTTAAGATCCGATGATCTGTGTCGAATTTTAAGCCGTTTACTACTTGTATATCCACTATTCCTTCCATTTGGTCCACCAGAATAAAGTCTATTTCATTTTTTGTCGTTCCATTGGGAGCTATCCATGTGTACCTGCTAGATTGAATTTTCTTAAGGAAAGTGTTGAGTATTTTCAATCTATGTCCGTGGGCGAATCGTATTAGTTTTTCTCCTCTTGCATTTCTGCGTCCGTAGCCATATGGTCCCATTGGTACCTCCTCCTCTGATTCCTTTTGCCCTATCTTGCTGTTTAGGTCTCCCATAATAACTAGCCTGTCTGATTTGTGATTGTTTATTGTATCATCTAATAAGTTATAAAAGTTGTCACTTTCTTCCTCTGTACTAGCTTCCGTGGGGGCATATGTTTGTATTATTGTCACTACTTTATTGTCAATCTTTATGGATATTAGGGCAATCCTTCCTGATATTCCTTGTACCTTTATTATGTCCTTTTTTAGATGTTTCTTGATTAAGAATCCCACGCCCTTCTGCCCTTTAGTTTCTCTGATGCAGCTAAATACGTCCCCATTTTCCTTTTCTATTATCTCTTCCCCTAAGCGTCTCACTTCGCTCATTCCCAGAACGTCAATTCTGATATTCTTAATTGCATTTAGTAGCTCTATTTCCTTTTCATCGTTTACTAGAGACCGTACGTTTAGTGTTGCCAGGATTAGATCGGTTCGTACATCAGGGGATTGTTCTCTGGTTTCCGTTGGGCTGTGGCGTGGTCGTTCTAGTTTTTAGCTAGCGCATCTTTCCAATCTTTCCACTGTCCATTTAGTAGAATTTTTTGGTAGCCTACTCTTACCTCCATGTTCCCTTTCTCCCTTTCCTCTCTTGCTATTTGCCTTAGTCCTGCTTGTATTTCCCTCTCTTTCATGGTTAGGTCGCTATCTATGTACGTGTCTCTTCCCCTTAGAGTGGACTTCTGTTTTAGAATTTCCATTTTGTCTTTGAAGCTTTTGCAGGTTATTCTCACTATTCCTCTTTTGTTCTTATCCTGCCCTATGTGGCTGATGTTAACAATTTCTGCATCTTTCGCAAGATTTCTCATTATCTCTCTTGCTTTTTCCACTATTCTGACTTTGCCTTCTATTTGCCCCAACACTTTGTCTTTTAGTAGGCTATGATATTATTTTTCCTAACTCTGCGTGTCCTGTATTCTTCTTGTTCTGTCAGGAATTTCACTTTTTCTTCTATCGTTAGAAGGTGTTCTCGTGTCTTGTTATCCTTGGGTATTATGGTAACCAACAATTGATTGAAATTTTAAGAATAAATGTGTTTACACAGATGCTTAGCTGAGCGCATAAAGTAGCCTACCGGTATTCACTATAATATCTTTGTGACTTTTGCAACTGGGGTGTTTCAAGCAAGACTTCTCTTTCACCAAGTTTCATGATTGATACATTCTGATTTATCAATCATAATGTTTCAAAGGCACACATGGCTGCTATCTTGAATGCATGGAATCTATGCACATGTGCCTTCAGCAGTGTAGAATATTAACATTTGACCAAGCTTGAAATGCTAAGTTTGTTAGATGGTGAGGAATCTCTTCAATGATTTCATATACCGGTACTCCAGATAGTGATTGTATGTTATAGTCAATCCGATAGTCTTTTGACCTACGTAACGCAGGTCACTCACAAAAGATTCCTATTCACCATGATTCGAGATAATTGCCCAATTATGTCCTAATTTAATGCCCAAAATTTAAACCATGATGGCACTCTAATCATATGCTACCGGTAAATTAATTTGTAGGGATCAACACATGTAACGAAGTAGGCTACATACCGGTATTATATGAGCAAAATTTAGAATATTAATTAGAAGAAAATTATGAATTGAGTAGCCTATATGTTGATTCAAATCGTGCTAGTTATTGGTATTATATCCCTTTTAACCACTGAGGCCTTTACAGACGCTGGGTTGCCGGAATTTTGTCCCAAAGGGGATCTTGAACGTGTCAGTTTATTTACCGACACAGCTACGTCGTATTTGCGCACCCTCAAATTTAACTGATCACACCAGGATTCGATCCTGCAACGTTGGGCACAGCAGAAACGAATATTACCGCTGCGTCATGCAGCCAGTCTGCTAATAATGAATGCATATCAGAAGATTAAGCAGCAGAGCATTAGGCTATCTACATCTTTCTTAAATAGCTACTGTTTGTATTTTTGGAGAAATATCGTACAGTACAAGTTTATTCTCATTTAAGTTTATTCATAATGTGGAGCACATCACTGTTACTACAAAAGGCATCAAAACTCTCAAGTTTTGGCATTATATCCCACACTGAGCCAAGTGAGAGGCACTGTCTTTCCCCTGGATGTTACTGTACTGTAGAAAGTTTTCAATTATAACAAATGGACAGTAATTCTTTGACAGTGATAAAATCAATCATATTGGCAGTCCATTTGGCCTATCATTTTGGTATACATATAATCGGATGTGTCTCAAGGCGAGCATCTCCCTCCTCCCAAAGTCCAGTGGGATGGGCCCATTCATCATAAAACCGCTCGTCATATAGCACATTGTTCTAAAGGTGATTATGAGCAGAGTTGGGGAAGATATATATGTTTCTATGCTAGTTTAAAGCGAAGGAAACATCGTGTGCAGTATGTAGACAACCCTAATCATTTGGTTGTTATTTCTAGAGAAAAGTGCTCACAGTTTGTTTTGAGAATATACAGTAGGCTTCACTTATGGTGTGTGCACTCATGGGACTAATTCCTTATTCGCGATACGGTACATTGGCATGTGACGCGTCATGGTAAGGAGTTAACCCTTTATAGGCAAAAGACTGGGGGTATAAAATATTTTTTTGCACATTTGTAATTAGGGGTGATAGAGTGATAGATATGCAACAATTTTATGGGTGTGGATTCTATTTTATGAAATATGGGTTGGGAAATTATTATCCTACTGCCCACATCCGACAGTATGTTTTCTTAAATGAGCAAAGGGATAATAATATACCACCTGCAAATTATGATGATACTGTGTTTATCACTCAATGAAACCCACAGACTGCTTCCAGTCTCCGACCGGGTCAGGAATGGAATGAATGAAGCCCCCATCTAGCGGCGAGGATATGGACTGTGCCGGCTGCCGAGGCCTGACGCACTCCTTTGGGCAATGATTAAATGAATGACAGATGAAATGAAATGGTAGTGGAGAGTGTTGCTGGAATGAAATTTTGACAGGGAAAACCGGAGTACCCGGAGAAAAACTGTTTATCACTCAATATTGAAGTTTATTTAACGGGATATAATATATAAAATCACCCATCACGCTCTATAATAAAAAAACGTAACTCCCACGCTACACAAGGTCAGTGACGTATATCATCTTTGCCGAAAACTGCAAAAAAAATATAAAAGTGATTTTGGAATGTTAAAAGAAGTATATTCGAATATAATTCAATAATTTCAAAATAGTATTTACTAAATACACAGAAAATTAATATTAAAAATGTTCTATTCTATGGCAAACACCCTGAGCAGGATAATTATTTACATTCTAGCTGAAATATACTCAAGTGACCAAAACCATTATTAACATTGCATTTCAGTTATATACCAACGTTTACAAATCTCTTATCATCAATAAAAAAACTTCTTCTGTAAAACAATGCATAGCATTCACTCAACACAACCGAACTGGCGAGCACGTGCACTGTGGAGACCACTAAGATATATGCTTCCCACCTTTGGTTTCTGATGACAGTATACTTCAAATTAATGGGTTTTCAATATTTCTCTGCATCTAGCTTGTGGATGCATGTGGAACTGCTTGAAATGATAGGGGTGGGAAGATTCTCTCCCTAACACCGTTCTATAAACACATGGTGGGAAGATAGTATCCCAAGGACCTATAACGGGCACAAATCCTAGCATTGCCGTTTTCACTGTCGTCGTTCTTATTATATTATCATCTCACTGTACATGAATTTAAGCAAAATACATAATTAACCCACATTGTTTCGTTCTAGTTGGTTAGGTAAGAAATACAATTATTCAATGAAAATGTGTATGGTTTTATTCAATATATAGAAACAGAATAAATCAGGTTTACCAGCTATTGCTCCACTTTCGTCTAGAGTGTGTGATGTTAAAGAGGCAAACTTCTGTTTGTTTGTCATAACGTTTGCCTGTTATTTGTCAGTGAACAATCAAACTCAAAAGGACATGTTTGCAGTCTGCAATCCGAAATGAGAACCCATCACTGAGTCCCATCGAAGAAGATCTGGAGAATCGTGGCGGCCATCGTCTCACGTGGCACCGTTATCACCAATATAAAGGTTGGTTTCAAAGATACATTCCTCTGTACTCTAAATTTAACATTGACCTCGCAAGTTCCTCCTGCATTCTGAGAGTTCACTGTGATGCTGTTGCAGATATAGAGAGTTACCTCGAGTACCTGGCCAAGACCCACACTGATATCTGCCAAACAGAAACTATTGGAAAATCAACAGAGGGGCGAGATCTGAAGCTCATCAAGGTTTCCAATGGTGGAACTAACAAACCAGCCATTTGGATTGATGGAGGTTAGAAACTATACATGAAGAGTACGGTATTTCATAAAATTCTTTGAAAGAAGGTGGTTGCACTTTGCACACAGTTGGGGGGAGGTAGGTGGGGAAACTGAGCTACTTTGAGCAAGTGGGGTGGGTGGCTAGAAGGGTAGAGATTGTTGGGTGGCCTACCCAAAACGTGATACATAGGGCTGATGATCATGACGTTTCTAGCTGGTCTCCCTTTTACAATGTACAGTACAAAATATGCAATACTTCAATGAGACTACTATAAATTCAGCCATCTGGGTGAAGAATCCATCCATCATATGCCAGTGGTGGCTCGTGAGTAGGGGGTGTTGGTGCGTCCTAACTCACTTAGAGCCGGTCATCGCAATGCTCTGTGACGGCAGAGCGTTGGCTCGGGAACGAAGAGTGTGGATATCTTGGAAAGGCATGGAGGTAGAGGGTCATGCGAAGATTCGTTTAGATCTGATGGCGAGGTTATTTTATTAAATGGGTGGATTATTGGAAAATTAAATTTGGGGTAATATTGTGGTTTGACATTTTGCAGATATTTGAGGAAGTGGTGAGGTTAGAACGATGTGGTTGGATGTATTTTATTTTTGGTGAGTGGTATTTTCCTAACATTTGGGAAATTAAAAATGTGATAATGACGTGTGACATGTATTTTTTTGGTCTCGCTGTCCTCTTTACGGTGATGTAGGTATTGAAAAGGTGAAGCTATTCTGTTTGGTCTAAAAATGCGTTTCCGTTATTTTCCCTTATATTTGGAAAACCGAAAAAGTGATAATGATGTGTGAGATGTTGTTGTCTTTGTGTTGTTGTGCTCTTTACGGGGATGTAGGCGTTAAAATGTGAAACCTTGTTTTTTGGTCAAAATATGTGTCTCCATCATTTTTGTAAATATTTGGGAAACGGTTGAAGTTATGCCTATGACGGAGATATTGTTGTCTTTGTGTTGTCCTCTTTACGGGGATGTAGATGTTGAAAAGGTGAAACCATGGTTTTTGGTCAAAAAAGGCGTTTCCGTTATTTATTATATTCAGATATTTGTGAAACGGGAAAATTGAGAAGCCGGTTGGGGGGGGGGGATGATTGTCTCTCTCTCTGCTGTCATGTTGCTAAAAAAGTGAATTTGACGTTTTGAGTGGGGGCTTGCTTGATACTCGACGAAAAACAGATTTCACAGCTCGAGGCTTCTCGGGCTCTGAGAAGCTACCCTCTTATCATAGCGTTGGCGTGCACCTGTCTTCCGAGACAGTCGCTCTTATCAAACAGTGACAAGAAAGATGAGCTGTTGTCTCAAGGGCAAGGAGGTCTGTGTTCACATGCTGACCGTACCTTCCCACACATGCACTGCTTTGCTTGTGAGAATGATTCTGACTGGAGTGTTTCACGCCACGCACACGTATGAACAAAAGTGAAGTGTTATCATTGCAACTTGTTGCATGTATGTAGCTTGTGAGAGTGCAAGACGGATCACCTTTGAACAAGAAGGACGTGCGCGTGGAGCTCTCATTTATTACAATTAAAATACGTAAACAGTGTCTGAACTAGAGATCAGGTAGGTTAATGATTTTTAATGATGTCATGATTGGTTTTATTAACATTTTGTGTATGCGTGGAGAGTGATTTAGTGACTTTTTTTTTTGTTGTATTTTTTGTTGCAGATTTTCGTAAATCAGGGAAAATTAAAAAACATTCCCAAACGGAAAATAAGAGAGAGAGGGAGATAAAGAGAGAGAGAGAGTGTCAGTCAGAACATTATTAAAGCAGTAGCAGTGACATCGGCGGTGGCGGACACATTGGTCCAAAAGGGATTATTGATTACAAGGTGCGTACATGTTGTTTCGTCTCTTTTTTGTTTTGTTAAATGAAAGCTGTTTCTTTAATGGAAATCCATGAATTTATAGCATGTATTTATGGTTGTTTCAGAATTAGGACGTGTATCAATTGGTGGGGAGGAGTCCACGGGTAGTAAGCAGTTTAACAACGGCCACGCTTGCGATATTAAAAAAGGTGAGCTATGAAGTTTTTTTTTTTGTAAATTACCTGAATGAGTGCCTTATTCCATGTGTGCGCGCATGATTAACCCTGTTGCTGCCATCAAACTTTTGTGTTTTTTTATAAAGTACTATGAATGAATGAATGTGTGTGTTGACTGTATGTGTAACCATATCTGATGGAGGATGTTATTGGTTTACTTGCAGATATATATATTGTTTTATAAAAACAAAAAAACAACTATCCACCAGCTCCTTTGTCAACAGGCGGTCTGCTGATGGATCTCCAAAAAGTGATTAAAGGTGTGTGATCGTGTAAATAAACTGTTAGTGTGTGAAAACAACAGAAATTGCTGGTATTGGATTACCCAATTGAAAGGTAATGTTACCAACCGTTTATTTATTTATAAGCATGTCTATGCCCATGAGTGAAGGATTAGTGTGGCAGCCACTAGCCAAATGTTTTAAGAGTCGAGTATGCTCTGGCCTAATTTATAACGTCAATCACTGTCTGTCTCCTAAATATGTTATTGAATCGTGTTTCCCCATTTTTTTTGAGTGAAAGTCAGAAAGGGTTAAGTTTACATCACGCATTGAAAATAAATTTTGAACTGCTATGTGAATTTATCTTGATTAAAATAATGTTGAACAGAAACAAACCTTCAACTTTCGTACAAAAATGAGTGAATTACTGATAGCCAATAATTTAGAGTCGTGGTATCAGGAAAAAAGCTGTTGAAGCAGTTATCAATAAATTTGATAAGTTGTATGATGAGCCCAGTGGCTCAACAGCATTGAGTATTTACAAATGAATATTTGTAAATACTACCCATTGAATGCAGGAGGTAGCCATATTCCCACGCCGAGCTGGATCGCTTTGGAAAAGACAGTGATCAACATACGCAATAAAGATGATCATTGTTTTTATGGAGTATGGCTAGCTTTCAGCAACCCTGTGAAGGTAGTAATTGTGAAAGACCAGGGAATTACAAAGGCAAGTTTAACCACTTAAAAGAAACTCTGCATTTTGAAGGCATTTCATTCCCGATGTCTCTCGATAAAAGTCATTTATTTTAGAAAGGTAAACCAAACTTCTCATTCATGGTGTATGGCATCGAGGGATCCAATATTGAGGGCCCCTTGTATGCCACCAAACAGGTAAAGCAACATCACACCCATTTGCTATTTCTGTCTAATGGGGATAAAAACCATTATTGCTGGATAAAAAATTTGAGTAGATTGGTAAGCAGTCAAATGTCTAAGAAACATACTGTAAAACACATTACAATATTTTGGAACTGCTGAACTGTTACAACGACATACGGAAGACTGTCAAGGGCAGGCATCAGTGAAGCTAGTCTTGCCCGAAGGGAATGAGGCAGTCTTGAAATTTAAAGCCACTTATATACAACAAATGGTACCATTTAGTGTTTATGCCGATTTTGAGGCTCTGACCGTTCCCCTCCAAGGGTGTGAACCATCCCCCCATACAAGCTGAACTCATCCAGTGCAGAAACATGAGCCTTTTGCTGTAGGCTATTCCACTGTATGCCACTATGATAAATCCCTATGTGAGTATGTTAGTCATAAAGGTCCAGATTGTACGCGGTGGTTTGTTGATCAAATGGCGGCTTTAGCGGGCAAGGTAGAAGACATTTTGGACAACCCTGTACCTATTCAGATGAATGACGTACAGAAAAGAGTATATGATCAAGCCCCTGCCACCTATGTGAAAAGCCTATTTTAGGCAGGGAAATAAAAGTAAGAGACCAAAGTCACATGACCGGGCAATTTCGCGGGGCAGCCCGTAGCGGATGCAATTTGAACTACCCTGCACCTCGCTTCCTCCCCGTGTTATTACACAATTTTTCCCGATACGACCTTCACTTCATTGTTAAACAATTTGCTCGTGTAGATAAAAGCAAATTCACCATTTTGGCCAAAAACCATCAGAGATTTACCTTGCTTTCATGGCAAAAAGGAAGCATGTGTATTCGCATTCTTGACTCGTTCAAGTTTATGTCTAGTTCGCTTGATAGTCTTGTCTTTATGAATACGTGGGAAGTTACGAGGTGCTTGAGGAAAAATGTCTGCCACCACGAGAAAAATTATTTTCTCAGTTAACTCAAAGTACCAACAGTGAAGAGGGATATGCGCACGCATGCCATGTTTGGCGAGTATTTGGCATAGAGACCATGGGCGAGTATGCTATGCACTACTTAAAATTGGACGTGTTGTTGCTGACAGACGTATTTGAAACGTTCAGTCAGTTATGTCACACGATATATGGACTTTATCTCGCTCACTACTATACCAGTCCAAGATTAAGCTGGGACGCTGCCCTAAAAATCACCCAAATTGAGCTTGATTTATTGACGGATGGTTGGAAAAGGAATCCGTGGGGGGTTCGTATCGCTCAATCAGAGACATGTCAAGGCAAATAATACTTACATGCCTGATTATAGTCCCGAAGAACCGGAATCCTTCTTGATGTATTTTGAGGTCAACAACTTATACGGTCACGCCAAGAGCCAAGCTCTGCCGTACAAAAAATTTGTCTGGCTGTCTGAGAATGAAATTAAAGATTTTAATGTGCATAGCGCAGGCCAGCAAGAGGACGTAGGATACGTTCTTGACGTCGACTTAATTTATCCCTCCCATCTCAGACAGCAGCATGGTGATTTTCCCTTTTGCATAGAGAAAATGGTGCCGCCCATGAGTAAGTGCAGTCATAAAAAACTGTTGGGCAACTTGTATGCCAAAAATCACTAAGTGTTGCATATTAGTATGCTGGTAGAATATTTAGCCCAGGGCTTAACCCTCAAAAAATCCATAGAGGTATATCTTTTTCAGGGCCGATAACCTTGATGTTAGGCCCCTTAAAACAACAATTATCATCATCATATCTTTTTCACAGAAACGGTGGTTAAAACCGTACATGGATTTGAATATCAATCACAGACCAAGTGCCACTCTGCCATTTCAAATATTTTTTTAAAAACTCATGAATAATTGTATTTATGGCAAGAGTCTAGAAAATGTACGGCAGTATCGGGACATCAAATTGGTCAACACTTGGCTTGTGCATTGGGGACCTCGAAAATTCATTGCATAACCAAATATGAAATCTTTGAACATGATTGATCATAATTTAGTAACGATTGAACTAGCTAAAACAAAAGTGGTAATGAATAAACCCATCTTTTTAGGCCAAGTGATTTTAGACTTTTAAAATTGCACATGTATAAATTTCATTATGGTTTTGGAATGCGGCAATTTGGTACCATTTCGTTGTTATATTCAGACACGGATTGTTTCATTTATCATATCCGTGGCTGCGACCCGTACGTCGTGATGGATCAAAATCCACAATGGTTTGACACGACCTCGTTTAGTGAGGGCAATGTGTTTAATATCCACCGTCTGAACAAAAAAGAAATTGGCTTGATGAAAGATGAATGTTCAGACACCATGATGTCAGAATTTGTTGGGCTAGCTCCCAAAATGTACTCTTATAGGCAGGTGGATCAAAGCCAATCCATGCGAGCCAAGGGAATTAGCCAACATGTGGTTAACCGACTTTGCGTGGAAGATTATTTGCAAGTCCTTCAGACCCACGCACCCATGTCACATAGTCAGTTTCGAATTCTTTCGAAAAATCAGAATTCATTTTTATTGGAACAACGAAAACCAACACTCGCTTATTGGACGACAAGAGACAGTGGTGTGAGGATATGATCACAAGCGTCCCGTTTGGTTACAGCACGGCAAGTATTTGGTTTTGTTGCTATAAGGTGCGTGATGTCATCATGAGTCTTGGGATAAAAATAAAAACATGTAGTGTATCATATAATTTTTGTTTTTAACATGCTTGCATGGATGTGTGCTTGGATGTATAAATTTGTGGAAATAGTTCTAAATAGTTGTAAATAAACTGTATGTCTTATGCTATTTGCCTGTGAACACATAAAGAGAGCATTGCTTGAGCTTTTGCATTGTTCACTGTGTCCAAGCTAGAGTAAAACATGTTGGCTTTTAGGTTAGGAAAAAAACAAGTACCCACCCTCACTATTGATGTCGCTTAATAAGCCTTACTAGGTGTTGGCTTAATAGGCTTGACTAGGTTGTGACTTAATAGGCCCCACTAGGTTATGGCTTAATAGGCCTCATAAGGTTGTGGCTTAATACGCCTCACTAGATTGTGGCTTATTAGGCCTCATGTTAGAACAAGTGACCACCCGCCCTCAGTATTCATGTGGCTTAATAGGCCTCACTAGGTTGTGGCTTAATGCGTCTCACTAGGTTGTGGCTTATTAGGCCTCGTGTTAGAGCAAGTGATCACCCGCCCTTAGTATGCATGCGGGTTAATAGGCCTCACTAGGTTTGTGGCTTAATAGGCCTCATTTTAGAGCAAAAAAATGACCACCTGTCTTGACTATTCATGCGGCTTAATAGGCCTCATGCAAGAACAAGACAAATCTTTTGACCTTACTTTGTTATGAGTGGTGCTGTATTTGAAAACAACAACACCAGTCGAATATCTGAAGACAATTTTCTTAAACATGTTTCATGTTATCCTAGTGACCTACAAGTAAAGCCAACAGACAGAATGCCATTTATGGACTTATGTTTTTTTTCTTTTTGCTGGTGACTTAGGGGGACAGTGTATATTGTGCCCATGTGAGTGGCACAACCATCGAACCCATATTCTTTTAGTCAAGAAAGAAATGTTAAAAGATTTCTGTACAACTTTAAGCTAGCCAGAGGGTTAGATGAGATCACCTATGCATGAAGCATTGATGGTGAGGCAATCTCTAAGTCGATACACGCAAGCTGCATGTGAGATCATCGGCTTACGTGGTCGAAAAACGCTTGCGTTTGGATATGCAATAGCCCAGTGGAACTTTCCGTCAAGTAGAGAGAGAAGGGAAATTCACTGAGAAGTCCTTACTCAGCGTGAAAACGGCAACACTGTTTGAAAGGCGGGGCTAGAAACAGTGTTGAAATATGGATTTTGGCAAGAAATATGCAAATATCTTAAGAAATCTCTCCGGAAATATTAATCATCCTGGAAATTAGGAATTGTAGAGTTATAAAAGTTTATAATAATTGAGTAATATATAAATGCAAGGTCAGCATGACGTCATAGGGAATTCACCTAGCCAGTAGCCTGGAGAGGTGGAAAAAAGGAATTCACGCCCACATTAATGCATGAGCGCATTTTATTTTTTAGAGCGTTCTCACAATCGATTTTCGGAAATTTTAATATCGCTGAGACGTTTAGGTCATGAGCTCCAAGGAGATATTTTTTCGAAAACGTGCGACGTTTACTTTAGAAAATAGTTTCGAGAAGGAACGAAACTAATTTATTTACAGCCAAATCAAATAAATACCCACTGAGCGGAAGGGAAATCATTCTGTCTACCATCGACCGCTAGGGCGGGTCGTGCTGAATCACAACATAATCAGTCTACAGCGGACCTCGGGAGGAGGCCGTGCTGGATCGCAATCATTCAATCTTAGTCAGTCCTGGGGGACGTGACGCTGTTTCAACATTAATTCAGTCTTATGAACCTCAGGGGAGGTCATACTGTGTCACACATCATGCAGTCTAGAGTTACTTCCTAAGAGGAGTTGCTGCATCAAGTATCATTCAGTGTTCATAATCCCCGTTGGGAGAAAACTATCGTCGAGCTACGAACATTATTATTAGTCTTTGGACTTTGGCAAAGTTGTACTTTGGCAAAGAAACACTTTCAGCCGGCGAAGGCAATGTAAAGCCTTAGAAGTGAACAGTTATAATATCAGTTTTTGAAACAGTACCGAAATATCTCGACAGTAATCGGGACTTTGAAAGAGTAGTGAAACTCTATTTTATCTAGAAAATTAAAGAACCGCGTCAGAGTCAGACGTAGGATAATTGGCTAATCATCCTGTGCTTAGGAGATTAGAGCACCAGTGACGTTAGATCCGAGAAATCTACAGTTAAGGTATTAATTGCCGAGTGAGAAGCAGTAAAGACTTTGGAAATCACGAGTAAAAGACTATAGTCTTCAGAGATACAGTCCAAACGTGGACCAAATTAAAACAATTGTTAGAGCGCGGTAGTACCATACACAGCGACTCTAGAAGTGGAGGTCAAATTACAGACAATTTGCAAGATGAACACTTAGGTACCGAACGAGTAATAATATCGTGCAATAGCTCAAAGAGTGCCGATAATTACAGTAACCAGAATAGGAGAATCATCCGTTACCAGTAGAGGGAAACGAGCGAACGAGACTTTCAATCATCCCGATAGGAGTTAGGAAGTCATCGCTAGTACTTGCACCCCTTGGAGGCCGAAAGAAAAGAAATCACGTGTGTGTAAGGCAGTAGTACGTGCCCGAAGTGAAATTTGTATGTGTAAAATAATTTTTAAGTGAAATTTTAAGTGTTATCAATATTATAGTGTTTTTTTAAGTGTTAGTGAAATCATGAGTGTATTTCCTCAAACAAAGGTCAGTAGTGTATATAAAATTTATAAGTTTGAGGAAAAATTAGTGTTTGTAACGTGTGTTGAATGTGTGTGAAAATGGCGTAAGCTCAAGCTATGAGCGAAATGTTTATTCATTGGGATCCAGGGAGCAGTTCTGGATAAATCATGTGAGTAACCAAAATTGATTATGTATTGTTATACTTTCTTCGGCTTTCCCCAATTAATTGGGGTCGCTGGAGCCAACGAGGCTCATTTTGGTTTTGGCCGGGGATTTAAGGCCGGATGCCCTTCCCGACGCTACGTGATTTTTCAGGTGAAAATTCTACCCCGCTGTCACCGGGATTCGAACCCCGGCCGTCCGGGTGAAAGACGAGCAGTTAAGCCACTGCGCCAGCACGCTCCCCTGATTATGTATTGTTCCTCGGGAGAATTCGTGTAACAATGAATATGGAGAAAGTATTCTCATTTGAAAAAAAAACAGGGATATGTGAAAACAGTGTATAATGATAAAATACGGAATCTGAACGATAACTTAATGATGAATGTGACCAGGTAAAAGTGTTAAACATGCTCAGTGAAATAGTATTCGTTGGAATACTAGTAAATAAATAATAATGTAATATTCAATACAAGCAAGATAAGAAAGCAATAACTTCGTGAATAAATTAATTGTTTAATTAATTTTCATATAATTAATAATGGAAGCTGTTAGGTTCCTTAAGATAATAATATTAATAATGATTGTTGACCTATTTGAGTTCTAGTTGAAGTAATGTCAAGAATAATTTTATTAAAGACAAATACTGTTTTATGGACGGAGATCAAATAATTGTGTAAAAATAATAATCTTACTTTGAAGGCATCACGGAATTACTAATGTAATTAACCCTATGGAGCGTATATATTTTAATTTTCACGCTAGGGACGCTGTGTACATATGCCAGGAATAAATAATTGTGGGGACCAGTTGGAAGCGGTAATGAATTGTGTGTGTTTGCTAATGCGAATTTTAAAGGGTGCTGAATTTTATATTGTTATGATAAGCGCAGGTATCGAGCATATGCCACCCGATAGTCGCTAATATTGGAGGATTGGTCACATACCATCGCTCCTTTTGTAGGTCTTAAGCCATCAAAAATTGGAATTGTCCAGGAGGCTGGCCATGGAACGAACTAGCGTTCCGTTATTACGAAATCCCCTTATTGTTGGTTTTGTGAGTCTCTTACCCGCCAATGCGAAACTCCACAATTAGCATTCTCACCTGAGCCAAATGAGCGGGTTATAATAACCGCATAATGTATTGTTGAATGGATTTAACGTGTCGCCTTTCCAAGTTTAAGAAAGTGATGTGCTTATGGCCACTGGCCTGGTAATATCCCGTCCGGGTGAGGAAGCTGTCGAGCTCCCCTACCCTCATAAATTCTGCCTGAAGTGCCTTGACACGAGAGCGACCACCTTTAATGGGATAGGTCTAGACCGAGCCATATGTTTCTGTGGTCGACAGAAGTAAATAATGTTTTGAGAGGATCTGGTAGTTGCACCGAGATCCATTTTTTAAAATTATTCTTGCTTGATGACGTTCAGATCCGTATTTAATAATGATATAATTGTCATGGAGACAATAATAAAAATCCCATTGCTGTTATACAACATTACTATTGTTCCCGAGTATGGTGGAAATAATAAGAATACCTGGGGAGTTTATCTTGACTTGATTTAATCTGTAGTTTCCAAAAACTCCAGAGGTACACGAATTCTTCCCTGACAATGCAGGTTGGTAGTGTTAAATAAAGAGAGATGATGATTTAAACATCATGTGGACCATGAATGATAATTGTTATTGCCATTGTAAACAATTAACTCAGTAATTGTAATACACCAATAGATAGTAATCGGTGTGTTTTAATCATGTTATATTTATGTAAAGGTAAACACTGAGCCATTTGGAGCTCGCTTGTGCAATTTAAGAAAAGTGCTATATGGAAGTGATTACTAGTTGACATTTTTGGCAGGTTCACTGGAACCTTAATGATTGATTTGTAGGACAAGTTTTATTGATTCCTTGTTCTTCCTAGAACAAGTGTGAAGTTTTCAGTTTAATGTTTTGTTTTTGTAGAGCCTAATTTTGAGTATTCTTAAATAATTTTTATAGTGGATTTTGATGTTCATTTTGGAGTGTTATCCTATGCTTGATCCTGAATACGTGAATCATACAGTGGGAGAACATACCATGCATCGAATGTCCTATTGAGCTAGCGGACTATGTTCACGTGTTTATTGTGTTTATAGTATTTTTTTATTTACTTAGTAAACGTATACGACTACTTTTCAGATTCAATGATGAGCCACGATGAAGATGCTTTTTTCGTTACGAAACACACCACGTTTAATGCATATGTCACCATGGTGAATCATAATCCGCAACGTGTGGCCTATCCTTCAGAATATAGAAATACCAAGGTACGGATTGATACCACTATTTATCATTGATGATGATGATGATGATGCCATGGTTCATGACCCAGGCCATCACTATTGCAAATCCTGTAAGCTAAATTTTGGCTTTCAAAATAATGTATCAATGCAAGTTATTCATAAAGCATGGTGTGGTTTAACGATGAAACAAGTGATTGTTAAATTAACTGAGTAGGATTGTTTTGGAGACTTTTGGTGTACGTTATGTACAAAGCCCCAGTTTAATGTTTATATTCCGGTAACCTCACATATGTTTTGTTGTCATTTCTATAAATTTCCTGCCGAGGAACGAACCACTTCGTATCAGAAACAAGCACTTCACCCCACTCTACGGCATTTCGTCAACTTTATCTCTCCTTACCTATGAATCAATATTCACCTCATAGAACGAGGTCTGTTAGAAACTAACAACAACATGTCATGCTTATGTTTTTTTGATTCGGCTTTCAGGAGCATACTTTACGTTTAGAATACATTTGGCTATTTTATTTTTTTTGTTTGTTTTAGTTTATCGTGTATTCATGTTTATGGAGACACATATACTGGTTTAAATTTGTGTTTTTTCTTTGTTTCTTTCCTTGTTTCTCGGATATAGACATGGTTAATAAATGCATGGTGTGTTAACTTTGCCTTTATAGGCTTCCGTCAGCATACAGATCTTTGCTTATAGTATCTGTTGATACTATTTTTTATTTAACAGTATGCAGTGCGAATTTGCACGACAGCAGGGGAATCGTATACAACTCATTCAACAAGGGGATTATATGCTCATACCCATTGTCAACAGAGGCATACAGTTACCTCCAAGGAATATTGAAAATGATTCGCACTTAATCTTGATAAAACATTTCCTATTAAATAATTTCCAAATTCATGTTTTGGCTGAAAACGATGAAAATGAATGTCAACTTTTAGAAGTAGGCTACACACTGTGGGACAATGATTGCTTGTTTTACACACGTTTTATCGAAAGGTCATGCAGTGGTCATGTGAACATTGTCCACAGGCCTACGATTTAGTTAACCTGTCAGGAAAACTGTTGCCTCAAATCCTTGAACCCCCCATATAACAAATAATATGAATCATAACATGTTTTCCTAGATAATACAGTTTATGATGTTGATAATAACTCTGCGTTTTGTAATTTTTAGAAAAATATGTATGAAGCCCTTTGCTTAAAAGTTGAAGATCAGTTACTGATGATACAACATAAACAACTGTTAGTTGTACCCATACAAAAAAAAACATGCTTAGCTCGTAATGAACCTTTAAACCATGGTCTTATTTTTAGATTTATGCTTGTGATAGTGCCACTATTTTTAGTTAAAAATGATGGCGATTTCATTGAACCTTTAAACCAAGGTCGTATTTTAGATTTTTATAGATGTGAGAGCGCCACTATTTTTAATTAAAATAATGGCGATTTGATACCATTTAGGTATTTGCTAGATTTTGGAAATATATTTCGTCAGTGGCAATGGTTAGTGTTTTGCTCCATTTCATTAGCAGATGCGCAAGTCATTCAACTCTAACCCTATAAATACGTTTTAATTAATTTGTCTAATGAAACCCCACCACGCTCTTGATGTGTTTCAACAACCCCTCCACCCTGTGGTAGGAATCAATTATTCGATTTTTTAAATTTAAAATAAAAAAATAAAAAAGTTCTTGGTTTATTTATAGTTTAAAAAAATACAGTAGTTAAAATAACTAAACAAAAAATGTTAGCTTGGTTAATTTTTTTCATTCTTATAGAAAACTTGAGCATGTACCATCATATTAATCATCATATGGGAGACACCCTAGTTTATATACAGCAAAAACAGTTGTAGCTCCTTCCAGTGTTAAAAAATACTTGTTTTCACGGGCGTGGACCGTGGCAAGAAATTCATCAAGCACTATTAATGGACGTCATACGCACTAAAACGCAAATTTTTCTTATCGATGATGATTGTCATTTAGAAGAGTATACCTATTTACGTCATGTGGACCATGAAACACAAAAAAATTGGCTGTTGATGTTGGTTCAACAGTTATCCGTACCTCCTACAAACATTATTATATTTTTGTCAATTTATCCAATACTATCTACAACTTTAGGCATTAAACGCTCAGGCTTAAAAAAGCACACTTTGATGTATAGACAAAGTTATTGTTGTTGTAGTTGTTGTAATATAAGGATGAGTGTGTTTAATAGTAACACTCTTTTCCTTCCTTATCGACAAGCATGGATGCCTTGAATGCCATTGGTCAAGCGTGCTGCCTTGTACGCAAGAAAATGAGTGAATTGCCTAAACAAACACCCTTTCGCATTCATAAAATACAAAAATTAAAAACCAAATTTGGCGAACGAGCTCTTTGCATTTGCGAAGACTTTGAAACATTTCTTCCTACACAATTTAACAGCTTACCTGATGATGTCATGGAAGATGTCAATTTGAGTATTCACCCTGTATATTTAATCTATGAGGGTGAAAAAATAATCGATGCATCATTCGTTTTGTAAAAATAGAAAACGAATAATCATTGTACGCTAGCCATGACTTTGTTTATTGATGCCTTCCTTTTTAATAACTATAATAAAATAAAATTATTTTTTGGCGCTCAGCAGTTTGACGTTTATTAATTGTTGTTCAACGTTTATGATGGTAAAAAGCTCTATGTAGGTAAATAATAATAATAATAATTTTCTCAACTTTTTAATGTTTGTTTTTAGCCTTAAGCTATGTCAATACAATGATGCCTATTATGCCTATAGGGGAATGGTAATTTTTTGTAAGTTTCCTCAATGAGTGAAATTTGTTTAGGCTTGGGCTACGTGAGTAGAAACATGCCAATGATGCATGCTTATTTTACCTATTTTACTTTCTTTTGATGTACATGTATAGGTTTTAAAAATAAGTTCAAACGTCATGCGCTTAAGGGTCGCTTGTTCATTTAGCACAGCCCCTCATGCACCACAACCACAAGTAAAAAAAACAGAGAGAGAAACTTTAAAAAAATATGATTTCTATTCAACACTATTTACTAAATAAATAAATAAAAGTTAACGTCACATTGCCTTGACTGCTGACATGGTTTTGTACTAAACCTTGTTTTGCAAATCATAATCACATATTTTTTTATTAAATATTAATAATAATATTATTAATAATAATAATAAGCGTTTTACAAAAAAAACATAGTCCTAGACTTGTTAATGATTTCACATGCCACTATCACCTACTTTTAAACCATAATTTTTCTTATTTTTTTACTTGTGGTTTTGGTGCATGAGGGGGCGTTATATCAACAAGCGACCCTTAGGCGCATAACGTTTCAACTTACTTTATGATTAATAATAATGATGATGAACTCTTGTACTTTTTTTTACTGTTTATCATTTAAATAGCATTTTGTACAAATAACATTTTTAATACAATTTTAAAGCAATTTTTTATAATTGTGATGAATAATCATGGACTCTTGTCCTTTTTTTATTGTTTGTGATTTAAAAACAGGTTTAGTACAAATAATATTTATAGCCATTTTTATACAATTTTATACTTTCTTTATAATTATGATGATGATACTATTGTTGAATAATGATGCACTGCTGTCCTTTTGTTTATTGTAAGTAATTTAAAAATAGGTTTAGTATAAATAGCAATTTTATACATTTTTATTATAATGATGATGATACTATTAATCAATAATAATGGAAAAACACAAAAACACAACATGGACTTTTGCCTTTTTATTTATTTTTTAAAATGAAAACAGTGAATCTATACTTTTTTAAAATAAATTCATGATGTTAAAGTCCATATCTATATAAAAGTAATTTGCTCTCCATAGCACCAATGACCATAAATGCTGCCATCCGTTCTGATACACTGGCATCTGAAGCTGTTAATCGTTGCTTGGCAATGCTTAACAAGACTTTGTCAGCGATGCGTCTTAGTGTGGGATCACTGTGTTGGTAGGCTATATCATGATTACGGCATGCATGATCCAAAGCATTTATTCCCATATCCCCTCTCCTCAAACGATCTTGAAGACCAGGGCCGCGAAAGCTGTAAGCAGGTAGGTGGACTTCGAGTGGTAAGTATTTAATGATTTTATCAACAATTCCGTCGCCAATACACTTGGGACATGGAGTTTTCAATCGGTGAAAGACACTTTTCTTGTTTTGTTGTTCTTCTTCTTGTTGTTGATGTTTGTCCGCGTCTGATGACGAGCATGGTAGGTGGTTGATTTCCGCATGACAACCATGGAATGATGAAACAATGTCTCTACAGTGAGTTTTATGACTGTGATATAATTTCATCAATTGGCATGAGGCACACTGTCGAATGGAGGGTATTTTTGCCATGGTTAATTGCTTATGATGAAAGAAATGGCTGCATGGTTGCAATTCACACAATACAAGGTCACTGGTCCACTCGTCAGGCGCCTTCTCGCAAATTTCTTTGACAGCGTTGGCGGCTACATAAAAAGCAACTATTTGGGCAACGCCAATAATTCATGTTGAGTAAAGTTGCTTAGATTTTTCTTGCACAATTTTTTTTCCAATAGCCTTGTCGATCGTAGTGGCGTAAAAGTTTATAACGTTGATGTTATGACCTCACGTGTACAAGTCTCACTGCTGTCATCGGACAGCAAACTATTAATTTTGTTCAACAACTTCCGACAAGCATTGGTAGTTAGCCAATGATATAATTGCCGTGCGTGCGCTAAGGCTTTATGGTTAATATTGCCGCAAGGACAAGTATCCATGAGCGTTTGCAGGGTTGGACACCCAATCCTAAAAGATCAATACATTGACACTGAGGGGGTAAAATTGGTTGGAGCCACTGTCGTGTTTCAGCCCCTTTAACAAATAGGACATTGGCAGAGGACAAATGGGCTTCCATACCTATAAGAAATATCACCCTCTTTCCATACTAATTGCAAATGATTTTCAATCCATTGACTTTGCTTTTTATCTTTTTCACTCAGCAACTCGAAAGCATAGGGAGGTTTAAATATAAAATGGATGGTATGTGACACCCAAAAAGTTGTACTATCGATCAAGGCGACTTCTTTAAATATAAATTTGTTATCTACAATTTTAAAGTCCTGACAATCGACAATGTGTGTACGCATGATATTTTTTTTACTTGTTACCTCGCCCACGATCAATCAACAACTAACCCATCTGATGGTTTAACGCCGCTACACTTGACCACATCCCTGCGGTTTCAGGAATAAAAGCCAGCCGCTGCCAATTCTCCATAATCCATTAAGGAAACTGTCCAAGTTTCAAATGTTTTTAGTTGATTAAATTCACATTTTAAATTACATGGTTTTTCCCTCACGTCATTGTTATTGTTGTTGTTGCTTATTGAGGGACACATGACGGTTTGTCAATGCTATGTCTGTGTGTGCACACTAAATATGACCACACTGCCAGAGCACCACAGACACTGTGCTTGCAGACACTCATCATGTTAAGACATGGATTTTTTTTTCACCTCACCACACGAGAGAGAGAGAGAGAGAGAGCTAAGCAGGAGGTAGCAGGTGCATTACATGCTGGTCACATAATTTGACAAAGGATGATATTTCACTTGTCTGGCATGAATAATCAAACAGTAGGCACTTGTGTGGTCTGGTACATTTTCTTTGTTTCAAAATCTACTCTTAAATCAATGGTGGTGATTTTCATAGATTCTTCTAAATACGAACAGTCGAAAACAACCAGTGGTGCCTTTGCTTTAAACCCTTGCGGTGACAACATAGGGCAATCCTGTTTTTCATAACAAGACGATTGAAATTTAGCAAAAATGTAATCAAGGGGGCCAAACTTTTTTTGAAAAATTCAGTTCCAACCCCTCAAAGGGGAAGCAAACATTATTTAAAAATAATCGTATATTCCTCAAGTGAATGTGATCAAACAGGGTGATATCTTTGCTTTGTTGGTATTTTCTATTGGTTTGAAAACCAATAATAACACATAGGGGTCACTCGGTAGAGCGAGCCGATTTCACACTACAACGGTGAGTGTCTGTGGTAGGTAGCAAAGGGTACTCATGTAGACTCCAACTTCGAAAGGCTATAGGCAAGGCTTTATCTTTTTGCACCAAATTTAACATGGTTAATTTTTTACGATCCGATAGCGTCACGTGGGGCACTTTCCATAGTAATCGATGCAGTTGAATGTTTGAGTATATCACATGGTCAGAGGTTCCCTTTAGTGCGTTATAATCACTACGGTCTCTCACGAGATACAAACTTTGTTATGCATTTAAAATAATACGCTTGTGATCTTCCGCAAAGCCAAGGAGTAATTTTAAGGGTAGAACCCCTGCAAAGGTGCCATCGGTATGAACTAAACAGTCATTGCTACTGTTGGGGCACCATCCTGCCATAGAAAGCGTTTTACCTTATTCCTCGCTATAAGAAGGATCTAATTTCATAACACTAGTCATCCCCACATTTCGAGACTTATCTATCACAATATCATTAGTGATATATCGCACTTCAGAAAACAGAAAAACCAAACCATGATTAGCCAACGTAGACGTAGTGGGTGTGGTGCCATCCACTTTCATTAATTTACCCTCAATTTAAGGACACTTTCATGAGGTAGAGTAAATTATCTTGATTGTTAATGACGAATTGAATCTCGTCATTGTTATTTAGTCCTGATGCATGAGGTTGATAGGAATGCATATCAATGCGCACGACGCCATCTTCCACTTGTATCGGGTTTAACACTTGCAACAGCTCCTTGTTCATGATGGGGGTTTAACGTATAGCCAAGGTGTTGTAAGCGTTGTCGGTTTACTCGTGTCAACCTTTTCATACACGGTGGGCAACTAACCGATCCCGAAGACGGTTTTGTTGCTTTATAGATACATTTCATAGCGTCTTTAAAACCAACTTGTAAGTCACAGGCGTGCTGGCATCCAGAGCAATCAGTTGATGCTTTCTATTCACTAACCGTAAGGTAATATTACTAATATCGCTGACACACACAGGATGATATAGAATCACGGTAGCGTTTTCACGAATAATATAGCCACAAGGGGAGGTGACAATAAAATCATAGAGCGAATGGCTTTTTTCTTGATTCGTAAACACGTCTCTAATAATATTACAAGAGACAGATATGTGACTTGATAATCTGAATCATGGGGTTGGTGAGCAGCCAACACGCGTGGTTTAAATCCTAGTGAAGGGCCAATAGAATGAAGGCGTGTTTCAAAGTCAATGTTAAACGTGGAGAAAATACGACAGCGATGAGTAATCGTATTTGCTGAAAGTTCAAATTTGTGTGTCCCATCCGCAAATGGCTTAACAACAAATTGTTTTATCATCCCCACATTTATGATCTCATGCACCTCGTCTATGGTATAACCTCTACGGGGTAGCCTCAACATATAGTCATCATAATAAAACTTGTCAGTAATATCCAGTTGTATAGGTATATTGTAAATTCTGTTGTAACTTTCCAAAGAGATTAATCCCAGCACATAGGATTGTTCGGGGTGCAGTTCAATGGGGGAAAGAAAATCAGGGACACTTCAGGACCATGGCTGTGCACGATAAAGGTCTATGCGTTGACATTCATAATGATGAGACTGCTGGTTTAACGCGACATCTTATATAAAAATTAAACACAAACGCCCACACTCTTGACTGTCAAAGGTTTGTTAACGATTCACATTATAGAATAACGTCACCCGGTTTCCCAAATAACGCATCAACTCTATCGGGGGTGGTAAATTTCCATAACTATCAAAGTACCATACCGTGGAACCTTGTTTCACATAGGCTACAAAATGGGTTCCTGGTCCTGCATCATCATCTAAATTGATCATGGCTCTTTCTTCTTTCCACGGCGCTTTGGGTAATTCATTTCGCATAAATACAACTCGAAAATGAGAAATCTTCACTTGTTTAGCATAACTTTCCACTTGTTGATGGCTCATGGCACGACGAGGTATTTGCCTTAGACGCTTATCGAAGATGGACATATTTTCTTTGCCGATAGACGAAGGCCTTGTTGATAAAAGACTGGCTTTAAATGATTGGCGTTTTCAGCCCCCATAGCAATGGCTTATATCGTTTCATAGTGTCGCCGACTTTCTTTTAGTTGCTGCTTGCCTTGCTCGACGGCTTTAATGGATTTCGCCATGGCACTGGCAACCCCCAAAAGCGAACCCAGAGCAGCCAGACCCGCAAATAAAGCCGGCAAAACATCTCCACGCTTAGCAAGAGGAATGACTCGCCTACTTTTCTTTCTTTCTTTCTTTCTTTCTTTCTTTCTTTCTTTCTTTCTTTCTTTCTTATTTTATCGATGCATTATGGTGGGACTTCGGGTCTGTAAACAACCACACCGCCTGTAATGCTTCTTCGATAGCCACTCTTTTTGTATTTTTTAAATTTTTAACCCAGGGTGTGAGGCAGACCGACTCGGTTTTTGGCTGGCTTCTTATTCTTATTCTTTTCTTCTTCTTCGTGGGGTTTGTTTTTTTCATGTTCACCGCATATCTTTTTTTTTCATCATGGTCCTATTTGGTGAACCTTTCACAACAAAGATTCAATAACAACTAACGTATACAGCCTTATTTCATAGCGGTGTATTCCAATTCTATATAAAGCGGAAAATCATTCACAGTTTTCCCAGCTTCCTTTTCCTCAAACGTAAGCATGAGATGAAAGGATAATTCATCCCCAGCATTTACCGTTTGATAATTGTGGACAAACAGTCTATGACAGTTTATTTCTATTTGTAAATGTTTCTCATCAGGCATCGCATATTTAATATGAATCACACCATCATAGTGCAATCGATAATGTCTTAAACCGGAAGCAAGCACATAAGTAAGGTGGTGGTGGTCATTCACCAGTGGTAGTGGTGGGGAATGGTTTCTGTCATTAACCAGTTTTTGATTTACTGATACACTAAAACTACAGATGGAACAAATTTATAAAGCCTTTTCATTTGGTAAGTGACGTAATGTTTCGTGCAGACATCATCCTCGTCTCGAGGATATTGCACGTCAATAATACGATGATGATTGGCTGAATAGCCCTCAGTGGTTAGTCTCGGGATCATGTGGTATACACTTTGTACTTTGCGATCGACATAGGTTTTTGTAGCCACCTCTCGAGACTGATTTGGGAAGGAAGCGGCCGTGGCCCTGGTCATACGAGCTTGCCCAAACACATCCATAGTGATAGACGTTAACTAACCTGTCCTACTCACCGCTTGCCTATATATATATAAACCTCTTTCATACATGAAAAAACGCAGTCGCCGTCACTATGGAATTAATGAAACAACCCCATGCTTTGCCCGTCTCCGATTTGGTTTCAGAGCTATCGCTGACCGTGAGTGAAACTAAACGTCATGGCACCCTATTTCCATCTATCGTTTCATGTATCATCGTGGGGCCTTCGGGGTGTGGAAAGACTAATGTATTGCCCAACATCATTACCGCGCCTCATGGCCTACGATTTCAAAATATTTATATTTTTGCCAAATCCTTTAACTAGCCTCTGTACGTGTATCTGGAATAAATTACGTCTTCGTTAAATAAAGAAGCCATGGCCTATTTTACATTCACCTCACCTCAAGATGTCATTCAACCAGATCGCATTCAACCAGATTCCATTATTATTTTTGATGATATTGCCACTCAACGACTGGCCATTATTCAAGAGTATTTTGGTATGGGACGCCATAAACAAGTGGATTGTTTTTAGTTGGCTCAGACCTATTCTAAAATTCCCAAACTGTTGATTCGTGACAATGCCAATCTCATCGTTCTCTTTCGCCAAGACTCTAGAAATCTCTATCATATTTTTCAAGATCAAGTGAATCCTGATATGCCCTTTACCGCTTTCACACAATTGTGTGCCACATGTTGGAACCATTATCCCCATGCCTGCTTGGTGATTTATAAACACAGTGAACGATGTGAGCGACGTTACCGCTTGGATTTTGATCATTTTGTTTCTCTTTAAAAAGACCCATGTTTTGACATTTCCTGTTAGTGTGTCTTTACCTCCACCATGGCGAGAGCCATAGGGTACAAAAAGCATGTTCAAATCTTGCAGCGTATTATTAAGGCACGAAATACTATTCGACATAAATTTCGTGAATTATGACGTTTAAAAAACGTGAATCCTTTGCCCATTATAAAACATGCTCCATCATCGGTTCATCCCATCAGTATCAATCCAAATGCTTCTGCTGCTGCTGCTGCTGCTGCTGCTGCTGCTGCTACGTCTCAAACCAAACCCTTAACAAGTTCAAAATTTACTCTAACGGATTCAACACAGTGGGTATTTTCTCCTCGTCTGATGATACTGAACAAGAACTCGAAGAGGAAGAAGAAGAACAACATACTCAAAGTGAAAGTGAAAGCGAAACCGTATTTAGTCTGAAAGAAAAATATTCTCACCCCTTCAACAGTTTCTAAAAACAAAAACAAAAAAACATTCGTCATAGTGGGAACACTGTCTTCCTCCAGATCGTCTTCGTTTCCACAACTCTTGGCCACCCCTCAAAATAAAGACCAACTCAAAAACATTTTAATAAAATAGTATGGAGCAACAGTGCAACCGTATCTAAGCGATTTGTTTATTGGAAACACAGATACAACGTATGGTGTTCGCTATGAGAATGGTAGATTTAAAATTGGTGATTCATCGATTAAATTTGCTCGTACTAGTGTAGTCATTAAGAGGATCAACTATAAATTAACACTAGGACTGCTAAAGCTGCTATTCCCTCGGACCCCATCTCCACTAGATTTTACGCCAGAGGAACTTGCTAAATATAAATACATTTTATTAGACACCAACGCTCACAAAATAAACTATAAATCCTCTCAGCAGCTCAATGCCAATATATCTCATAGATATAAAACCATCATTGCAACCATGTTTGGTAGGCGAAAACACCACTCTGCCTCTGGCGTAAGGTTTAAGAAATTAAAACACTACGTGGATATAACCTATTGGAATAATCCCAATCAGTTAGTACAGCGCTTATACTTGTTTCTTGCGTCAAGACAAGGCGGCCACACGGGGCATGAGGCAGAAATCTCACACACTGAACAACAACTCCGGGATGCACAAATTATCTTATAGTCCATCCCCCATCAAAATTGGCATCGCTCATGAATTGCATAAACCAGCCCGACGTATTTATGAACGCCGTCGGGCATTTTCCAAAGGAATCGATGATTTATGGCAAGCAGACCTGGTTGAGATGATCCCTTATTCTAACGTTAATGACGGTGTACGCTATATGTAGACGGTCATTGATGTCCATTCCAAAATGGCTTTTGTTGAACCACTAAAAATAAAACTGGTGTCTTGGTGACCAAGGCCTTTCAACATATTATTCAACAATCCAAAAGTCACAAACCGACCAGGGAAAATAATTTTCGACAAGGATTTCTCCAGTTTTCTCATATCTTTGAATATTCACCATTACACCACGTATAGCATTCTCAAGCTAACATGGTCGAACGTTTAAACCGGACATTAAAAAGCCATATGCGGAAAGAGTTTACCTCACCTCGTGTCACGATACAACAACACGATTCATTCCACCATTCGCATGAAACCACGTCTCGTCATCAAAAACCCACCCAGACTCAATAAACTGTTTAGCCCTATAAAAAGGGCTGACCCTAGGCGACACAGCCTTAGAATTGGGGATTTTGTTCGCATCAGTACACAAAGAACAGTCTTTAAGAAATCCTACACGCCTCAGTGGACAACAGAAATTTTTAAAATTCATCAAGTCAGTGACTTATTTTTTAGAAGATCGACGTGGTCAACCCCTTCAAGGCCAATTTTATTATGAAGAACTACAAAAATCATTATATGCCAACGATTATCTCATTTAGCGAATAATTAAAGTCAAAGGCAAGCGATGTTTTGTAAAGTGGTAGGGCTCCCTCCCACGTTTAATTCATGGGTCAATAAACATGATTTTTTGTAATAAAACCCTATTTATTTATTTATTTATTTATTTAGACTAATCCCGTTTTGCAAAAAAGATGTATAACTCCCCCTTTCACAAATCCCCTTTTTAACATGCCCAATAACCTCTTTGTTCCACCCCATGGCATGCCTTTTACAATCATGTTATGCACACAAGTCGTTTTCAAACTTGCCGCCGCAGTATCAAAAGCATTATGGCTGAAGTCTATGACGCATACAGTATAAACCCACAATGTATGATAAGCACACGGTCTTAGTATTGTTGTGTGGGTTGACCACCAGCCTTCCATCAGTGTTAGCCACGCCTATAACATGTATATTATAACCAATCAAGTGGGGTAGAGAAAGCGAGACAGACATATAGATAACACGACACTCCCCATTTGTGTTTTTATTTCTATGATAAGAGAGTAGGCCCGAGCAGCCTCGAGCTGTGAAATCTGTTTTTCGTCGTGTATTAAGCAAGCAAGAAAGCCCCTACTCAAAACGTCAAATTGACTTTTTAGCAACATGACAGCAGAGAGAGACAATCATTCCCCCCAAACCGGCTTCTCACTCTTCCCGTTTCACAAATAGCAGAAAATAATAAATAACGGAAACGTCTTTTTAGACCAAAAACCATGGTTTCACCTTTTCAACACCTACATCCCCGTAAAGAGGACAACAACACAAAGACAACAACATCTGCATCATAGGCTTAACTTCAACCGTTCCCCAAATATTTACAAGAATGACGGAAACACATGTTTTGCCCAAAAACCATGGTATCACCTTTTCAACACCTACATCCCCGTAAAGATCACAACAACACAAAGACAACAACATCTCACACATCATTATCACTTTTTCGGTTTCCCAAATATTAGGGAAAATATCAAAAACACATGTTTAGACCAAGAAACGTATCCGACACCTCACCAAAAATAAAATACGTCCAATCACATCGTTCTAACCTCACCACTTCATCAAATATCTGCAAAACGTCAAGAACACAACATAACCCCAAATTTCATTTTCCAGTATTCCACCCATTTAAAAAAATAACCTCTCCATGAGATAGAGCGGGAAAATTACCATCTAAACGTATCTTTGCATGACCCTCTACCTCCATGCCTTCCCAAGATATCCACACTCTTCGTTCCCGAGCCAACGCTCTGCCGTCACAGAGCATCGCGATGACCGGCTCTAAGTGAGTTAGAACGCACCAACACCCCCTACTCTCGTGAGTTTTACCGAAGGGGGACTCAACCATATTCGATAGGCACATTTTAATATAATTTTATTTACCTCACAAAACCACTCATTTGTGGCGCTAGGAAGCAGCACCAAGTCACTGTGGCAGACATACGTTTTGTATTAATGTTAATGGCGAAGTTGTGTTTTGGAATTTATTCTGAATGATTTTATAATGGTGTACAGCAGCGTTCCCTTTTGCAAATCAGAACGGGGCAAGTTTCATGAGATAACATCGGACAATTCAGTGCGTGAGAAGTGGTTACGTGCAATTTCCAGAGAAGGTGACAAGGGAGGAAGCCAATGGGTACCTTCTGGTTGCTCTGTTGCTTGAAGTTTTCATTTCCTTCCTGAGAGCTTCTAGTGGGATATGGGTTGGCTACCATGGAGCCTCAGCTGAGCTTCTATCCTTTTTCTTTCCTGTCTACTCTTGTTCTCTTCCTACCCCAACGTTGTTAGGGTATCGGAGGCCTGTGATGTCTTTCATTCTCCTGCCTTAATTGGCTCTTGTCCTTCTCTTTCCATATGCCCTAATTTTTGTAGGATCAGACCTCATTTTGTCTTTTTTTCTGCCTTCTCTAAAAGGCCCTAAAGGAGGTAGGGTGGGTGTTGTCACCCTAAGTGATGAAGGTAATTGTTTAAAGCGGTGAAACATCGAGGTTAGGCACCTATGCTGGGGTCCAGTGGTCTCCAACAAAAGTCCCACTAGTTTTGAGCCCTGGTGGAGGGACTACACCCCTGATGGATTCCTGAGCTGGGTCCGGTCTTCTTCTTTTTGACACTCCTCGGCTCTGCCAAGAAATTAGATCTGGCTTGAGGACTGGAACGGGGTACACTCAGCATCGTGAGGCACAAATGAGAAGATGTGGATCCAATTCCCACCTCTGCCATATTGGAAGTGGTTTTTCGTGGCTTCCCCACTTCTACTCTAGGCGAATACCGGGATGGTTCGTAACTTATGGCCACGGTCGCCTCCTTTCCAATCTTCCGGTGACTTATACATACACACACTAACACGGCCATCATAATAAGACGGGTTATCAGACAAATTCAACACACACCCTAGTACACGGGGCTACATGACCACGATGTTGCAAAACCACTAAATAAATCAACAACCCATTCCACGGGGGCCGGAGGCATTCCTTTTCCCTGTCTTTTATTGCCCTTGTTCTTTTCTTTTCATATCGTGTAGTACCGATATGTAAGTTAGATTTAAGTCAGTTGGAAGTAGTTGTATTTTTATTACTATCCGCATAATTACGGGCAGTTGAGCTAGACATTTCGTCCCTTAATTTTTGCTTTACTTTATATTGCCAATTTGCCCGTAAGTATGTGTCTGAATAATACTTTATATACTTTATGATGATTGGATAACAAAAGAACTAACTTAGTGTAATGTTTCCACGCCCGTCAATCTCGATATTATGCCTCCAAACTTAATAATCCTTCATTTCAGGTATCTTCCCCTTTAAAAAGCTGCATCCAGCTGGCAGTGTATCAGACTCAAGCTTACTGCGTCCACTTGGTTCGTGACGTTGCGTGTAGGGGATAGGAGAAGGGATAACTGGAGGCATTCATAGTCATTGCAACGTAAATTACAAGGGGACGATTTCTCGGGAGTCCTAATGAGTTTGAGGAGCCATCTACCGGCAAGGAGAGGAACTTCCACAAATTTGATAGCGATGGAAAATCATTGGGTGCGTCTTATTAGCGGCAAGGAGAGAGATCATTGCAGCTGCAAAAGAGGGAGAAGTCCGTAATCACGAGCCGCTACTACCATCTGCCTACCCAATTTCTAAAAGTAGTGGAGTGAGGCGGTTTCCAAGCCACTCCAGAACCCTCCTTGCCCCACTACTAAGCCTCAGCCATGTTAAATATCTCTCGAACGCATGGTCCGATTTTGACAAATGAGGTGTCGTTGGACTCGGGCTGACGTCCTCTTTGCAATGGACCACTCGTTATTTTTTGTTTTTTTTTTGTTTTTTTTTTCGTTTTCGAAAGTAGGCGATAGCTTCAACACTAAACATGATAGAACGTTATGCCATGGCTCAAACGAATGGTCTTTATGACCTTTATTTTTTATAATGAATCTTTTTTACTTTTTATGCTTTTTTGAAAACACTCGAATTTTGAAAATCCTATATTTTGGAAACTAGGAAGTTTACAAAAAAGTTTGTTTTATGTAAATCAATGATCCCTACCCCCTCTACCCCCCAAATAAATGTCAAGTCTCTAGGATGAAAACCTGTAGTAGTGGGGTAAGGAGAGAGCTACTACACTTCGTTTTGAACCCTCCTCGTATTTGCCCCGAACCTGCTATCTCGCTAACCAATCATGGTATTTGAACATACAGGGTGTCCTAGCACTCGTAGTGATGCCCCCTACTTTCCTATAGCCTCTTAATTTAATGAAAAGACCAAAACTAAAAGGTCATCCGCTTTTAATATCTCGCGAACCAATCATGCTAGAGGCATGAACGAGGGGTCCAAGGACTCGGGCTGACGTCCTCTTTGCTATGGACCACTCGTTATATTTAAAAAATGTAAACTCGATTTTGGGATAAACACGTGTTTTTTGTGATTTTTGCTGATATCTCACGAACTAATAACGCTAGAGACGTGTACGAGGTGTCCTAGGACTCGGGCTAACGCCCCCTTTCAAATGTGGTAGATATTGTTTCAAAAAGTAATGCACAAAGGGCCTAACGCCATACATGTTGAGAAAAAAATTCTTTACCGATACTTGTTTATAATGTTCATGAAGCGTGGTAGTTGAGAGAGACGATACGGCTGGGTGTGTGTGTTTCAACGAACCTGTCGCTGACCACGGTGGCTATGCTTAATAGAACAATCGCTATTTCGGCGGGTCGGTGTATGACAGAGCGAGGGTTCGTTTTCTGATATTTTACCTTTAACGTGTAAACGGTGATGAGAACTAGGTTCTATGTTGGTCGAAGCGAGTACAGAAAACAAACTTGCCGAGGAGCAAGAGTTGAATGTCATTTGAGCTTATTGGAAAGCGCCGATCTGACTTGACAACAGGTGACGCTTGAAGGTGAAATAATCTGACCATCGTGGTGGCAGGGAAGTGCGAAAGGCATGTGAACATGTGTGAAACCACATGAGGGATAAACCAGTGACACCCTGTCTTGCTTCGTACGTGACAAAATGCAAGTCCAGGTGAAATTTGATCTGGCACAGGTGTTCGCCTGGGACGTTAGCTGTCCACGTGCGCTATAACTGTTAACAAGTGACATCCTGTTTTGCTTCGTACGTGACAAAATGCAAGTTGACGTGAAATTTGATCTGCCACAGGTGTTCACCTTGGACGTTAGCTGTCCACGTGCCTGATAACTGAATGTTCAAAGCGTGGGAATCGCTGAATCAGTAAAAAGTATGATGCAACTTGTCGGAATGATGTCACAACCAATAGATAGGTAAGAGCTGCGAACAGCAGTGGTGGGAGGTGAAGGGAGGGAGAGGGGGAGGGGTAATGTAAGAGAGAACACAGGTGGAAAGAGAAAGAAATATGTGGAGCTGAGGACTGTACACATAGAGCTATAGGTGGTGTACAACATGTGTGAATAAATTAAAAATTGCACAGGTTCACACAACATGTAATTTATTGATCCAAGAATTAAACGTAGAGTTAAACCCTAACCATTTGACATAGAGTTTATTTCCTTTTTGTTTCAACACTTTTTCCACAAGATAATGCTGAGGAAATGCTGTTTTCTGAAGTTCATGGAGATAAAATCTACCTTTTATGGGTTGACGGTTGAGGTCCTCGAGTAAATAGGTGACTGGAGTGTCCAAGTTGACTTGACGAATTCGAAATAGTTCAGTCCCCCACTGTGGCGTGTAGCCCTTATTGAAGGCAGACTTAAATTTGCTCACACGAACAAAATCCCCAATGTTCAGTCGGTGACGTTTAGGATCAGCTGTTTTTATGGGGTTAAACAGTTTATCCAATCGCTGAATATTTTTGGTCACGAGGCGTGGCTTGGTCCCAATCTTTCTATGTTTGGTGTCATTGTAACTTGATACTAGCTCAGATAACATGTCCAACCAGCGATAACTGCCCTGAGCGGTAAACGCTTTCCACATATGGGTTTTCAATGTTCGGTTGAACCGCTCGACCACACTGGCTTTGAGATTGCTATACGTGGTGTAATGGTGAATATCCTTAGATTTGAGAAAACTGGAGAAGTCCTTGTTGAAAAATTCTTTCCCCTGGTCAGTTTGTAGCAGCTGAGATTGACGTTTGGAGTGTTGAATAATATGTTGAAAGGCCTTGGTAACTAGTGGGCCAGACTTGCGACGCACAGGTTCAACAAAGGCCATTTTGGAATAGACATCAATGACGGTCAACATATAGCGTACACCGTCGTTAACACCAGCATAGGGTATCATTTCAACCAAGTCAGCCTGCCAAAGTTCATCCACACCTCGTGAAATCACCTTGAGTCGCGGATAGTGACGCCTAGCTGGGCGATGCAACTCGTGAGCAATACCCATTTTAATGGGTGAGGGCTTATACAATAATTTTGGCATTTCGAAGTTCTTGTTCAATTTCTTGAATTTCCCAATCATGACCGGTATGGCCAGCTTGACGTGAAGCATGCAACAACTGTAGCCGCTGGACGACCTTATTAGGATTGTGCCAGTAGGTAACATCCACAAGGGGTTTTAATGGTTTAAATGTCACTCCCGAAGCGGACGCTTTACGACGAGTACTTTGACTGGTGGGAAACATTTTTGTAATGATGGTTTTATATTTTTGAGATATATTGGCATTCACTTGTTGAGCGGGATCATACTGTCTTTTGTGGGCATGGGTATCCAATAAAATGGATTTATATTTGTCAAGATCCTCTGACGTATAATCATGGGAAGAGGGGGTCCGAGAAAAGAGCAGCTTTAACAGTCCTGGCGTTAATTTATAGTTGATGTTTTTAATGACAGCTTTAGTACGAGCAAATTTAATGGATGAATCGCCAATTTTAAAACTATCATCCTCATAGCGAACACCATACGTGGTATCTGTGTTTCCAATAAATAGATCGGTGAAATAGGGTTCCAATGTTGATCCATAATATTTTATTAAAATGGTTTTCAGTTGTGCTTTATGTTGAGGGGTGGCCAAGAGTTGTGAAAACGGAGACGTCCTGGAAGGGCAAGGTGTTTCGACCATGGCCAAGGATTTCTTTTTTCTCAAAAACTCTGCAAGGGGTGCGGCCTTTTTTTGAGGCGTAAACACTGGTTCCTCTTCATCCTCAACTTCACTAACACTAGTCAAATCTTCCTGTTCCTCTTCCTCTTTCTCAGGGTCCTCGTGCAGCGTCTGCGTGGCTTGTGAAACGATGGGTAGCGTTTCAGATGGCTTGAAAGAGGGTTTCAACATGGCTTTTAGCGGAGGTGCTAAATGTTGCTGAATAAAGAAAGCATGATTTGCACGTGATTGTTTCAATTGACGAAACTTTTGGCGAATAGTATTTTTTGCTCTAATAATATGCTTTTTCAATTGACTCTCTGCTAACGCCATGGTGTCTTGACAAATGACTTGCCGGGGAATGAGACAAGGCCTTAAATAGCAATAAAATGATCAAACCCTAAGCGATACCGTCCTTGGTTGAGTTCACTTTGTTTGTCAATCACTAAACAGGCATGACGTTGAGTGTTCCAGCACTTGGCACACAATTCTGTAAACATTTGAAAGGTCATATCCGGATTCACATGTTCATTATTAAAGTGACGACTGTTCCTCTCGTCCTGACGAAATAAAACAATGACATTGGCATTGTCACGAATCAACTGTTTGGACATTTTTGAATACGTTTGTCCAAGATAGAAGCAATCGATATGTTTGTGTCGACCCATGCTGAAATAGCTTTGAATGATGCCTTGACGTTCAGTGGATACATCATCGAAAATCATAAGTGAATCAGGCTTTACCTCATCCGGTGAAATCACATTTTCTTGCATGGAAAATGTAAAATAACCCATATTCTCTTTTTGTAATCCAGACATGACTTGATCCAGAAACACGTAGAGGGGTTGGTAGAGAGATTTTGCAAAAATATAAATATTTTGAAAACGCAGACCATTGGGTGCTGTGATGAGCGTTAGCAAAAGATTTGTCTTTCCACAGCCGGAAGGCCCCACAATGATGCAGCGAATGGAAGATGGAAACAGTGAACCATGGCGTTGTTCACGTGATGTGGGACAGAGATGGGAAACCATGTCCCCCACGGGGAATGACTCTTGCTGCTTAATAATCTTCATTTCAACTAAGGCTTAGACAGGCTAGCAGGCTGTCTATATACAGGACGCCGAACCTTGTCATAGAAACAGTAGACTGGTACTACAGGTTGACGATGGATGTCTTTGGACGTGCGTTGATGGCTAAAGCTAGGCCTGTCCCCATACATGATCCTAAACAAGAAACAGATCCTGCTAATAAACACTATGTGGATAGGTCAGTAGTGCCACGCACAAAACATGGAGATTATGACTTTAAGGGAAAGCGGTTAACCCATGTAAAACATCCTCAAGTGTCTACAGACGTTACTACGAAAAAGTATGTGGATAACAAAGGGTATGAGTTTCATGACAAAGTGCCCCAGCTTACGGTGAATGGCTATAGCGCTAATCACCATCGGATTATTCACGTGGAAGACCCGCAAGACGAAGACGATGTTTGTACCAAGCGTTACATGACCTATGAAATGAAAAGGCTTTATAAATTTATCCCATCTGTATTTTTAGTGTATCTGACAAATGAAAAACCAGTGAATGACAGAAACCATTTACCGCTAGTCCATGATCAGCACTTGACCTATGTGCTTGCTTCAGGCTTAAGCCACTATCGATTACACTATGATGGAACCATTCACATCGAATATGCCATACCTGATGAGAACCATTTACAAATAAATGTAAATGGTCATAGGATGTTGGTCCATAACAAGCAACAACTCAAAGAAAGTCAGCGACACAATGAAACGATGGAAGCGATTGCCATGGGGGCTAGAAATGCCAATTTAAAGCCAGCCTTTTATCAACAAGGATTTGGGATTTCACCATTTCGAAATATTAAAAAAAATAACCTCAGCCATAGCAAGACATGCCCTGACGCATCAACAAGTGGAAAGCTATGCTAAACAACTAAAGCTTTCTCATTTTCGAGGTGTGTTTATGCGAAACCAATTACCCCCACGACCCTGGAAACAGGAATGTGCTGTTGTCAATTTGGATGATCACCGAGGACCAGGAACGCATTATGTAGCTTATGTCAAAGAGGGATCCACTGTATGGTACTTTGACAGTTTTGGGAATTTGCCCCCGCCCATGGAACTAGTGACCTCTTTTGGAAACAGGATCAAGATATATTATAATGTGAAACGAGAGCAAACGTTTAACAGCCAACAGTGTGGACGTTTGTGTTTATTTTTTTATATAAGACGCAGCATAAGCAAAAACGCCACAAGTATGTCGGCAGAAAGTAAAACGTTTACACTGCATGGACGTGGACCTGAAGTCAGCCTAGACTTTTACCCGCCTATCGAATTGAGTGAAAAACCCTATGGTTTAGGACTTGTTTCTCTTGAAACGTACAATCGAATATACAACATACGTGAAAATGTGAACAACAAGTTATACTATGATGATTCTGTGCTCACCTTGAACTCTGGTGGATACACAATCGATGACATTTATGAACACATTTATGTGGTGTTGATCAATCAATATGGTTTAAAGTCATTTCTCGATGGAACGCACAAGTTTGAACTTGTAGGCAATACCAACACTCATCGCTGCAGTATTTTCTCTACCTTCAACAATGACTTTAAAACACACGCCGATTCCATTGGTCCATTACTAGGATTTAAGCCACGTGTGTTGGAGCCCAACAAAAAACATGATTCGGACCATGAAGTAAAATTCATTGAGGACCATCATGTGTCGGTGACGTGTAATATTATTAGCCAAGTGTATACCAATCAAGAACCATCGCATTCGCTTTATGACTTTATTGTGACATCACCCAATGGGTATATTATTCGTGAAAACCCTCCAGTGGTGCTTTTTCATTCTGTGGCTGTCGATAGTATTAGTAATATAACATTAAGACTGATCAATAGAGATCAACAACTCATTGATCTAGATTCTACCTCACCAGTGACTTACAAGTTGGTGCTAAAGCCACTATGAAGTTTGTGTATAAAGCAACTACACCGTCTAGGAATGGTGTTAGTTGTTTGCCACGTGAATACACGTTAACATCTCAAGACAAGCAGATTTTACAGCATTTGGGTTACCACGTCAACCCTCATAATGAATTATATTCTAGAGATAGCGAATCACATCGAGGAGCAACCAGGAGTGGTAAGAATTGACCTGCATTCCTATCAAGTTCAAACTCCTGGACTCAATAACAATGATGAAATTCAATTTGTTATCAACAACCAAGATATTTACACCCTACCGCATGAAAGTGTCATTCAGAGTGAAGGTCGGCTCACCAAAGCCGATGGCTCTACACCCACCACATCCAAGTTGGCCAACCATGGTTTGGCCTTTCTGTTTTCTGAAGTGCGGTATGTCATTAACGATATCGTGGTGGATAGCACTCGAAATGTGGGCATTTCCAGTGTCATGAAACTATACCCCTCTTATAGTGAGGAAGAAGCTAAAACACTTTGCATGGCAGGTTGGTGTCCTGACTCGACCAATGACTGGATGGTACACACCGATGGGACCTTTACTGCATATTTACCTCTTAAACTGGTTCTAGGCTTTGCTGAAGATCACCAACGCATTGTGGTCAACGCAAGGCAAGTGCTTTATCTGGTGAGAGACAGGAGTGATAATAATGCACTCAAGGGAGCCGACAATGCCCCCATAGATTCAAAAATTCAACTACAACGCTTGCTATGGAAAGTGCCTCATGTGACCCTTAACGATAGCAAAAAACTGGACATACTCAAGATGGTAAAGAGAGATATGCCTCTACCCATGGAATTTAGAAGCTGGGCACTCCATGAGTATCCGCTATTGCCCACCACCAACACACACAGTTGGTCTGTAAAAACAGTTCGCTATACAGAGAGACCTCTCTACCTGATCGTGGGTTTTCAAACGAATCGCAAGTATCAACAAACCACAGATGCCACGCAATTTGATCACCTGCAATTGAGAAATGCACGTCTTTTCCTCAACGGAGCCGTGTTTCCCTATGAAGGACTGGATTTGGATTTTTCAAAAAATAAGTTTGGCCCTCTGTACGACTTGTTTTCTAAATTTCGATGGTCGTATTATCAAAAAGAGAACGGCCCCATGCTGCTACCCCAAGCGTTTAAGGCAAGAGCGCCACTGATTGTCTTTGACTGTTCTTACCTGGAAGAGTCTGTCAAGTCATCCAATATCGACATTCGACTAGATTTTGAAACGCATGACAATGTACCAGCCAATAACACGGCCTACTGTTTGATTATTCATCACAAACAAGTCAACTATTATCCACTGTCCAACCAAGTGACGAGTGTATAAATAACAGCTCAACCCATGTCAAGCCGCTCAGTCATGTCTTGCTTTAAAGCCTCAAGAGACGTTACATTCATGAATTTAAACTCTGAGGAACAACGTTTCAAGACTTTTGCCACGTGGCCGGTGCCTTTCATAAACCCTCAAGACTTGGCGGCCGCTGGATTCTACTATTTAAAAACAAGAGATGAAGTGAAATGTGCCTTTTGTCCCATCATCATAGACCAATGGCAGGAGGGCGATGAACCCATGCAGGAACATCAGCGCTGGTCACCCACCTGCCCCTACCTGTGTAGAATGGAAGTGGGAAATATACCCTGTCATTCAAGCTATCCCTCACTTGTGTCTCTGGGTGATGAAAAAACAAGTTACGATACGTGTGGACCGTATGGTGTCCATGGTGCTTCGGTGAGCAGCTCACCATCAAAAACGCCTAGTTTAGAGACATTGGGACATCATCGGTGTTATGGACGTTACAAACACAAGAGACTATATTGTTGTATCAGTTGCTATCGTCCTTATCCAAAAATGAGAAAAGCCTGTAAGACGTGTTATGATAATAAAATGATGTAATTCTTAAATTCAAATTTTTGCATGTCCCCCTGTCCTACCCTAACCTCTATTTGAAACTAGCATGGTAGGTAAGTCCATGTCATGATCACACCTGCTCGCCAATCAGTCAGTTGAACTAGGTCCAGGCAAGCGTCAACATGTTGCGCACTCTCATTGTGGATTGCCAAGGGTTTAAAATTGGTGACAACAAATTTATATTTAAACAAGTGGCCATGATCGATTGTACCACGTTTTGGATATCGCAAGCTACGCATTTGCTATTTAAACCACCCCATGCTTTTGATTTGTTGTGTGAAAAAGACCGTAAACAAACCCAGTGGATTGAAAATCATAGGCAACTAGACTTGAAACAGGGAACCATTTCCTATAAATATTTGGACGTGGTCATGAAAGCACACTTGTCCTCGGCCAATGTGGTATTTGTGAAAGGTAATGAAAAACGTCAATGGTTGCAACCATTTTTGGCGTCTTACTGCCAATGTATCGACCTCATGGAGTTGGGCTGCCCCTCCCTGCAAACGCTCATGGATACTTGTTCCTGTGGCAACATTACCCATACAGCCCTATCACATGCGTGGCATCGCTTTCATTGGTTAACCACCCATGCCTGCTGGGAGTTAAAAAAAATTATAACTCATGATTTACCTGTGAATGACGTCAGTGAGATTTCTACAAGCGACGTGTAAACATCTACAGCACATGATACCATGGAGAAAGGCAATGCTACGGACAAAGCCATCGGCAAGTTCTTTGTGTGCAAAAAGAAACTAGACAGTTTTACCAAAGAGGAACTCTTGGCGCTCCCCAAGTCGTTCATTTATTATGTGGCCGCCAATGCAGTGAAAGAAATCTGGCAACATGTACCAAAATCATGGACTCAAGACCCTGTGTTGAGTGAATTGCAACCCTGTACGGATTACGATCACCATAAGCAAGTGGCCATGGCAAAAATACCGTCTATGCGTCAGTGTGCGACTTGCCAGCTAGTGAAACTGTATCACGGTCATAAAAGTCCGTGTAAAGACTTTGTTGAATCATTCCACGGGTGTCATGGCGAGAAAAAGCAACAACAACAACAACAACAAACACAAACATCGTCCACAGAGGAGGAGGAAGACCAAACCTTTTTACCATCGATGGAAAAGGATATGCCAGACCTGAGTAGTAGGGCTAAGCCGGTTCTGGATAGATTTCAAGGTCATCCATGGTTTCTCGTGGTCACGTGCCCCCCCCAGGCGTTCCCTGGGGGGCTTGGGGGGAGGGGAGGGGAAAGGGTGGAAGGTCTGGCTTGGAAGCAGACCCAGTTGTTAGCCGACCTGTGTTGGCCAGCCAACTGACTGAGCTGGCTGGTGTGCATTGCCTATATAGCTTGTGGATGGAAGTGGGGGAGGGGACCGGTTCGGGCGACTGTCGAAGGTAGTCGAATGTGATCGAGTGTAACTTAGAGTAGTAGAACAATGCGATGGCCGGGGCTGTAGGTATCAATCAATAAAGACCTAATAATAATAAATATTCCATTAAGCATGGTTACTAATATGAATAATACGAAATACTAAATGACCCCTGGAGATCTATGTATGGTAAAAATGTAGAGGTATATGGACTGTTGTTAACCCATGACGAGCTGTCGTGTGAGGGATTCGAACCCTCGCTTCCTGTTGAGGAAATTCGAACTTAAGTCGAACACCTTAGACCGCTCGGCCAACCCGACAAGGAAAGGTTAAGAGGATGAAATAAAAACAAGGCTCATTATACAAGATCAGATTTATTAATCCAAGAATTAAAAGAGGAATTGAAACCTAACCATTTGACATAGAGTCTATTACCCTGTCTTTTAATCACTTTTTCAACAAGATAATGCTTGGGATACTGCGATTTTTGAAGTTCTTCGATGTAGAATCCTCCTTCGATGGGCTGGTGGTTATGGTCCTGGAGTAGATAAGTGACGGGGTGGGTACGTTTTACTTGGCGAATGCTGAATATTTCTGTGCTCCAGTTGGGCGTGTATCCTTTTGAGAAGAGGGATTTATGTTTACTGATGCGTACATAATCACCCACCTGAAAACGATGGCGTTGTGGGTCAGCTGTTTTGATGCCATGATGAAGGCGATTCAACCGTGGACTGTTTTTTTTATGACCAAACGTGGTTTTAACCCAATAGTTCTATGTTTGGTATCGTTGTAACGTGACACTAGAGTCTGCAGTAGATGAAGCCAGCGATAGGACCCTCTGGCTGTAAATTCTCGCCACATATGTGTTTTTAACGTTCGGTTGAAACGTTCTACCACACTCGCTTTCAAATTGCTGTAAGTGGTATAGTGATGAACACCGAGTTTTTGCAGATAGGTGGAAAACTCCTTGTTGAAAAACTCCTTACCTTGATCTGTCTGGAGGAGGCGAGGTTGCCGTTTAGCTTTTTGAATAATGCGTTTAAAGGCTGCAGTAACTAGAGTACCTGTTTTATTTCGCACAGGCTCTACAAATGCCATTTTGGAATAGACGTCGATGACAGTCAGCAAATACTTGATGCCATTGTTTTTAGTAGCATAGGGAATCATTTCCACGAGATCAGCTTGCCAAAGTTCATCAATTCCTCGCGAGACAACATGACGACGTGGATAGATACGGCGAGCTGGTTTATGCAACTCGTGAGCAATCACTGTTTTAATAGGCGAAGGGGTATTGTCACGTGGACCCATCATACAATAATGCCAGCATGACGAAGCTCCTCTTCTATTTCTACAATTTCACCTTCATGACCTGTATGGCCAGCCTGTTGGGAAGCGTGCAGGAGCTGTAGACGTTTAACCAACTTATTAGGATCGTTCCAATAGGCGAAATCAACGAAAGGTTTTAACGTTTTAAACGGGACGCCGGACGCTGAGCTTTCATGGCGGACACTTGCATAGGTGGGAAACAATTTGGATATAATGGCCTTATATTTGAAACACTTATTTGCATTTATTGATTCAGAACGTTTATAATTACGTCTAAAACCATTTGTAGCCATCAAGATGTCCTTATACTTTTGAAGATCGTCTTCGTCATAGCCATCCTTAGAAGGTACACGTGCAAATAAAAGTTCTAAAAGACCTGGCGTCAATTGATATCGAACTGTTTTAACAATCACGACATTATCTTTTATTTTGATCTCTGAGTCACCAATTCGAAAACGTTTATTTTCATAGCGAACACCGTAGGTCGTATCAGTTTTTCTAGTAAAAAGGTCTTCAAGGTAGGGCGTTACCAACGGTCCAAAATGTTCTACCAGAATACCTTTCAGCTGCATATACTTTTCAGGTGTAGCCAAGATTTCTGACAGGGTAGGTTTTTTTTCTCTAGAGCTAGAGGGCGTTTGAGCAATGACTGTTGTTTTTAGAAACTCTGGAAGCGGTGATTCTGTTCCAGAAGTAAAAACATTCTCAGCTTCTTCATCGCCTTCTTCTTGTTCTTCCTCCTCGATTGTTTGTGTTCCTTTTGATACTGTATTTGGCTTATTGGACTGTGATGTTCCCTTTAACACGGCTTCCAGAGGTGATTTCAAATGTTTCGCGATCAACAGCTCACTATCAGCATGCGTGCGTTTCAGTTCACGGAACTTGCGTCGAATATTATTTTGCGCACGGATAATGTGTTTCTTTAATTGACTTCCTGCTGTTGCCATGCTGGCTGAATAAATGACGTTTGAAAAAGTCATGCAGTGCCTTAAATACGTATAAAATGATCAAACCCCATGCGGTAGCGTCCGTTGTTGATATCACTCTGCTTATCGATAACGAGGCAACCGTGGTGATGAGCATTCCAACATGTGGCACACAACTGTGTAAAGGCTGGGAAGGTCATGTCTGGGTTCACGTGATCATCGTAGACGTGACGCATGTTGCGTTCATCCTGCCGGAAGAGAACAATCACGTTGGCATTGTCGCGAATGAGCTGTTTGGGTATTCGGGAATAGGTTTGAGCGAGATAAAAACATTCAATATATTTATGACGTCCCATGGTAAAATAGGTTTGAATGATAGCCTGTCGTTCTGTGGACACATCATCAAAAATCATGAGCGAATTCGGGCGAACATGATCCGGTGAGACGACATCTTCGTGCGCGGGGAATGTGAAGTAACCCATGTTATTGCGAAGACCCGACATGACTTGTTGCAAGAACACATAAAGAGGCTGATAGAGCGACTTGGCAAAAATGTAGATATTTTGAAATCGTACTCCGTTTAAGGAGGTGATTAAGGTAAGCAGAAGATTGGTTTTTCCACATCCCGATGGTCCGGCGATGAGACAGCGAATGGAAGACGGGAAGAGTGAACCGTGGCGGCGTTCGGACGTTGTCGAGAAGAGGCGAGAAACCAAATCCCCCACCGGAAGTGAATGTTGTTGCTTAATAATCTGCATATCGACTGAACGTGAAACGGGAAGAGGTGGTCTCTATATACATGAAGCATGTGGCTGTTTCAGATCTAGTGTAACCATGGATGCCTTTGGGAGAACACATAAAACAAAGAAAGGAAATGAGCCATCTGCTTCGATAAACGATCCGAAACATGATACGGATCCGGCTAATAAACGATATGTCGATGCCAATGCACTGCCACGCACAACGGATGGTCATTACGACTTTAATGGAAAGCGATTAACCAATATAACAGAACCACAATTAGCTTCGGACGCATGTTCAAAAAAGTATGTAGATTATTATCGCTTGCGGCGTATCAAGGGAGACTATGAAGCACAGAATAAACGTATCATGGGCGTTGCAGACCCCGTAAACAATCAAGATGTGTGCACCAAAGCCTATATGTTAACCAATGCTGTGGTGTTAACAAAAGAGGAAGACTATGATGTACACCAACGTCGAATCACTCAGCTAGCTCTTCCAACCAACGACACGGACGCTGCTAGAAAGGACTATGTAGATAACAAGGTGAAAGAATTACGCCGTTTTGTACCATTCCTAACAGTGAATGGTTATACAGCGAATAATACACGCCTTGTACACGTGGCCGATCCGGAGGATGATCAAGATGCTTGTACAAAACGGTATTTGTTCTCTGAAATAGAGAAGGTGTGGGAAATCAGAGAGAACGCTCTACAGATGAAGCGAAAACGAATAGCCGATGTTGCCGATCCTGTACATCCTCATGCGTTGACGACTAAACGATTTTTGGAACAACGATTATCGCTTTTCATTAAAACAATGCCAAACTTATTTTTGGTTCACATTGTAAACCGACAACCGGTTGAAGACCCCAGTAACCTCACCTATATACTACGTTCGGGGCATAGCAATTACCGTTTACCGTATGATGGTGCCATTCGTGTTATCGAGTATACACCGGATTTCAAACATTTAGAGCTACTATTAAACGGTAGTGTTATATCATCACTCATCGAACTTGCGGTGAAAGCCGAGGACAAATTATCCTTTCAACTGAAACTGTCGTCTGAAGAAAAAGAGGCGGGAAAATCAATGAATGATTTTCCGCTGTATATAGAACTCGAATATACCGCCACCATCGATTAAATAATTGCAGGCTCTCTTCCTGAGGAGCGTTAGTTGTTGTCTATCCTTTATACTGTGAGGTTGTCTTCTTCCTTGGTCGCGATGGTGAAACAGAGATATGTGGTGAAGAAGAGGAAGACGTTGTCAAGAAAGGGAGGCTTTAAAGCTATTCTCCATGCGGCACGTCAGGCTTTGCGTGGAGAAACCAATAGCGAGTTGGCCATTAAAAAAGCTCTCCGAGCAGCACGATTGCATGCGAATTCCAAAAGTAAACTAAGTTTTAAAAAACGTGCTCGAGTTATTCCTGTACCAAAACGTGGCGGATTTTTACCCGCACTATTCGCTGGACTGGCAGCCCTGGGTTCACTTCTTGGTGGAGCAAGTGCGGTAGCGCGAACGGTGAAAGCTGTCGAGGAAGCGAAGCAACAGTTGAAGGAAAGTGAGAGGCACAATAAAACGATGGAAGCTATAGCACTGCGTGGCAAGGGTGTGAACATGAAGCTAGCACCCTATAAAAAAGGACTTGGCATTTACATGTCGCCAAAAAACGCTTAATCGATGCACTGCCCCGGCGAGCCATGACACATGGAGAAGTAATAAAATATGCAAAACAGTTGAAAATTGCACACTTTAGAGGTGTATTTATGCGCATCCAATTACCTCCTCAACCTTGGAAGCGTGAGAGTGCAGTTATTAATTTGGATGACAGTCATGGACCGGGAACACATTACGTGGCCTACGTCAAGCATGGTTGTACCGTGTGGTACTTTGACAGTTTTGGAAACCTTCCTCCTCCGACAGAGCTTGTTCGCTATTTCGGAAGCAGTGCAACAATAAACTATAATGTGAAACGAGTACAAACGTTTAACACTCAACACTGTGGTCGCCTATGTCTGACCTTTCTATATAAGACTCAGCGCAGGTGGTAACGTGAGCAGTATAATGGCAGAAAGTAGAGCGTTTACAGTGCACGGACAAGGAGCCGAAGTAACTGTTGACTTTTATCCTCCAATTGAATTGGGACAACGACCCTACGTGCTGGGACTTGTTTCGTTTGAAGGTTATAATAGAATCTACAACGTACACGAAGGTGTCAACGATAAGTTCTACTACGATGACGAAGAGTTAACTCTACCGCCTGGCAGCTACACGGTAGATGATATTCACGATCACATCTACACAACGCTCATCAGAGAATTTACTCTAAAAGCATTTCTTGACGGGACATACAATTTCGAACTCATAGCCAACAACGTGACACATCGTTGCAGTATTCTTTCTTCCTTTAGGATTGATTTTAAAGCACAACCAGACTCAATTGGTCCATTGCTAGGCTTTTCAGCACGAGTGTTAGAACCAAACGTGTTGCACAAGTCTGACCAACCAGAGAAAATTATTGAAGATCATCACTTATCTGTCACGTGTAACATCATCACCGACGTTTACACCAATCAGGAACCTTCGCATTCGCTCTATGATTTCATTGTCACTTCACCCGGTGGCTATATCATCCACGAAAACCCGTCGGTGGTGCTCTATCACCCTGTGAGTGTGACCCACATCAGGAATATTACCTTGAGACTAGTGAATAGAAACCAACGTCTCATCGAATTAGACCCTCATACACCTGTGACCTACAAATTGTATCTGAAGCCAGCATGAAACAAGTGTATAAAGCAACAACACCATTGAGGGTGGGTGTTAGTTGTTCTCAACGCATGTACAGGTTAACACGTGTCAACAAGCAGATCTTACAACAACTGGGTTACACCGTACGTCATGAATTCGATCCTCGACGTGACCAACCCGGTCGAAGTACAGGAGGGTATTGTAAGAATTGAACACCATTCCTATGAACCGTACACTCAGGGTCTAAATAACAATGACGAAATTCGTATTACCATTAATCAACAAGATATCTACACCCTACCCCATGAATGTTACATCCAGATTGAAGGACAACTCACCATATCAGATGGTACCATTCCGACAATGTCAAAGTTGGCTAACCATGCGCTGGCCTTTTTGTTTTCCGAGGTTCGCTACATCATCAACGGAATCGAAGTGGATACGACTCGAAATGTTGGTATAACAAGCGCTATGAAACTTTATCCCTCGTACGGAAGTGAGGAGAGTAAAGCGTTTCGTATGGCCGGTTGGTGTCCTGACTCGACAAACGACTGGATGGTTAATGGTGATGGTACATTTACCGGTCATTTACCCCTAAAATTAATATTAGGCTTTGCAGAGGACCATAAGCGCGTCGTTGTGAACGCAAGACAGGATCTGAATCTTGTTCGAGATAGGAGCGATTATAATGCGCTGAAGGGTGCTGATGGAGTTGCAATAGATTCAAAAATTTTATTGCAACGAATTCTATGGAAAGTACCGCACGTGACTCTCTCTGACCAGAAAAAATTGAGTCTGCTCAAGATTGTGGAGAAGGATACAGCTTTACCCATACAATTTAGAAGCTGGGAGCTGCATGAGTACCCGGTATTACCACTCACTGATACACATACTTGGTCTATAAAAACCTCACGGTACACAGAGCGACCTCTCTACGTCATGGTTGGATTTCAAACAGATCGCAAATATCAACAGAATAAAGATGCATCACAATTTGATCACATCCAATTGCGAAATATACGACTCTTCCTGAACGGAGTTACCTTCCCCTATGAAGGAATGGATTTAAACTTTACCAAGAACAAATATGGTAAGCTCTACGACATGTTTACAAACTTTCAGTCCTCCTATTATCAGAAAGAAGCATGTCCGCTATTATCCCCGCAAGACTTTAAAACCAAAGCACCTCTGGTGGTGATGGACTGTTCGTATTTGGAGGAGTCGATGAAGGAAACAACTATCGATATCCGGTTAGAATTTGAAACGTCTGTAGTTATTCCAGAAAAAACAACAGCCTATTGCCTGATTGTTCACGAGACGCAAGTGTATTATCAGCCGCTGTCCAATATGGTGACCGGAGTATAAATAGAAGTTTGGCTGCAGAGCCCTGGACTAAATCCTATGATAAAAGATTGAAAAACAATGTTCTGATCTTTTTGCAAATAAAGTAGTATAAGCCATTTTATGTTGTTTTTTATCCCTTTAGCAAACCCAGTTCCTTTTCCAACCCCTTAACTAGTAGGACTATAGGTAGAGATGGATTAGTTGGCAGAAAGCACTGGTGAAGAAAGGAGTGTGTATCCGCGAGCAGTAACCATGTCTAGAACATTGATTGTCGATATGCAAGGCTTCAAAGTCAATGAAAATAAGTTTGTTTTCAAGGACGTTGCAATTATAGATTGCACAACCATGTGGACGCCCACAGTAAGTGCTTTCACTTTTGAACCACCGTTTCCCTTGTACATGCAGTCGGACGAGGATAGAATACAAACCGAGTGGCTGCAACGTCATTTAGGATTGAACTGGAATCATGGAAACAATCCTTATAACTATCTACTGTTTGTATTAAAAGCCTATTTGTTCGGTGCCAACACTATTTTTGTAAAAGGAGGTGAAAAAGGAATGGTTACGTCAGTATGTTTCTCCAACTTGTAAACTCATCGATCTACACGAAATGGGATGTCCTGCACTACACACCTTATATGAGCCTGGTGAACGTGTACAAAAAAAGGCACTCCTACACGTATCGAAACTCTTTGATTGGCTAAGTCGCAATGCATGTCGGTACCTGGAAAATGAGTGTAAAACCTTGTGCATGAATGCAGACCAGAACAGTGAGACAGAGACGTATGTCTAATACATACGTGTCTGTGTGTATAATGGCTACCATTGAAGGCTTAAAATCTAACCCCATTGAACGGGCTATTGTTAAGTATTTCGCTTGAAAGAAAAAACTGAACAATTTTACCCTAGAAGAACTAAATGCTTTACCCAAAGCGTTTTTGTTTTATGTTGCGTCAAATGCTGTAAAGGAGATTTGGGATAGTGTGCCGAGTGATTGGACACGGGATCCTGTGTTGTGTGAACTTCAACCGTGCACTGATTATGAACATCATCAACAAGTGTACATTTCCAAAATGCCATCAGTTCAAAATTGTAGAACGTGTCAGTTAATTAAACTGTATCATGGACATAAAACCTCATGCGACGACTATGCGTCTTCATTCCACGGGTGTGATGGTAAGAAAGGAGCAACCTCCGCAGCAGCGGAAAAAGAATCAACATGTGCGTCACCGACTGAAAAAAATATGGCGGATCTCTACTGGTCATGGTCTCATTGACAAAGTCATAGATCTTTTACCCTTTGAGCTGCACTTACCTGGTTATCAATACTGTGGTCCTGGTACAAAGTTAGACGTTCGACTGGCACGTGGTGATCCTGGAATTAATGCTTTAGACGCAGCTTGCAAGCAGCGTGATCTAGCGTACAGAACATCAAAGCGTGAGAACAACATCTCTGAACTAAGACGTGTCGCCGACCAGATACTTTTGAGAAAGGCTATCGAACGTGTGACGTCACCTTCTGCATCTGTTGCAGAAAAAATGGCGGCCCTTGTGGTAGCAGGTGCTATGAAGGGGAAGCTCGTGTTGAGTGGTGGACGTTTACAAACAAAACATATGAAAGGACCAAGAACAAAGCAAAAATAAACTCTACACTATTCTTACCTTATGTTAAACAAGTGGTAACATGTTGATGTGCAAACGATGCCAATAACGAAATGAACTGAAATATATGTTTGTTTTTTCTAACTCATACTTGGGGTAGCATGCATGTAACCAATAGTTAAATCAAAAACTCAAAAGTCAAACTTTTTTGTTTATTAAAAAAACTCATAGTAATCAAAACGCTATATATAAGTTTTTACGTTGTTGCGATGTGAATGGTGTTGTGATGTGTATGGTGTTGCGATGGGGATGGTATCTTGATGAGCTGGACTCCTCACTGAAGTAAAACTAGTGGCAAGCGTAGGCGTTGTTACTGCCTCTTCCTCTATATCATCTCCGCGAGGTTGTTGTTTACACTGGAATGAAATTCCATTTTAGAGAAAAAGCTATTGCAATTTGAGTTTGGAAGGTTTGTGGTAAATCTGGCATACAATAAATATAACTTACCTTTTAGTAGGGATGATATCTACTTCTGAGAGATGTTAGTTGGTTTGTAGGATGGAAAGTAACTTGACCAACTGAGTAAATGTATGAAGAATATAAGTAATCATTGGTGTTTGGATATATTATATCCGTTTTGCTTCCATCTGGGAATACACATCTTGTAACAAATTTGGGTTTTGTACATTTATGGCACCAATATATGTCCTCCTCATTCAAATCGTCCAAGAGATACTTCCAATTTTTACGTTTTACAAAATAACTTTGATTGTGGATATTAGTATGGAGGGGAAGCGTGTCGTCAGTGTTGTTACTATCTGGATCTTCATCATCTTCCATAGCAAGGTCTAATCCATAGCATAAAACAAAACATTTTAAATACAACTTGTGACAATTAATGTAGTCAATTTCACCGTCACTATTTTCGTACGTGTCATTTGTGTCAGGAATGTGGTAGTCGTTAATGTACGTCACACACTGTAACTCATTGAATTGTCGTGGGAAAATGATGGTGTCTTGCCCCATAGAATAATGAAGTTGGTAGTCAAATCGAGTTGTGTGATGTGATAAAATATAGTGTAATGGCCATTCTTTGAAGGTACTGTTCAAGTAGTTAGTGTATGTAGATGTAGTACGAAATTCATTATATGTTTTGTTATATATTTGACTGCGATGACCATGTTTTGTTGCATATATCCAGTGACTTGGGTCAGAAAAGTGTTGTCTAAAAGTTTCAGATTGGTTAGCCATAGTACTCACCAAACGTTGTTGCTTGAATGCGTACCAGTAAAAGATAAAAACGAATTAGTTATTCCACAACACTCACACAAGAAATATATATATTTAGCAGCAAAATCTTGCTTGGTTGTTTCCTAGCACACCACACTAGCGAATGAACAGCTCAAACCGGCTTCACTCCTTACATATAGGAGCTTGCGCGTAGAGCACGGTGTCCATACATAGTGGCGGGCCTTCGGAGGCATGCAGCTCCAGTTACTAAGTGAAGATGATGAATTACTTCCGCACTATCAATATATCATGGTCACCAATGACGGTAATGTAACCTTCGGTCGCCACGCTGCGCGTAGAGCACGGTGCCCCATACGGTCGGGTTGTAGTAAATAACTTTGGTATAATTATATCCCCCTCTACACTGTAGAGCACGGTGCCCATACATAGTAGCGGTCGGGTTGCAGTAAATAACTTTGTTAAAATGATATCCCCCTTCCACACTGTAGAGCACGGGGCCCATACATAGTAGCGGTCGGGTTGCAGTTAATAACTTTGTTATAATTATACCCCCCCCCTTTCCACACTGGTGGGCACACCCACGAAGCTGTTATATATACAGGTGTAAAGGTCGCACCCAATCTCACTTGCATCAAGTCTCTTTTGGCGTGAACATCGTTCTGCTCTGTACAAGGTGAGTTAACGTTTTGTGTTTTCTTATCATTATTCAACAGTTAGTAGATGATTATAGACTATATGGGGGCTATCTTTTTTATAGTTAACATGGATGCTCTCCAACAGTTAAACAAAATAGGGGCCAGGCTGGGTTGGAAACAAGAAGACTAAGGGATCTCCCAGTTAACCAGCCGTTCCCTGTAGAGAGTCTGCAGAGAATTGAGACACGATTCGGCACCAGACTTCTTTGTCACTGCCAAGAGTTTATGGTGTTTCTACCAAGTCGATTTGCCAGCATATCCAACGAGACGCTGGCAACGTTAAATTCACGCCCCTTGGTATTGAAGTATTTAGGCATGCACAATAATGCATGCCTAGTCCTCTTTGAAGCGGATAACATTTAACTCTTTGTCACATCGTGTATGAGCAGATGGCCTCGCTGTTCCACCTCTAACAAAACCATTTAATACCAGAGAAATAGCAGTTGACTATTATTGTAAGTGTTTATTAGAAAATAACCTCATGGTGCCACTTGTTTGGGAAAATGTTCGTGACTGCTTTCAAACACGACTGTGCAGTGGACGAATATACAATGTCAACAAAATTTTACATCCAAAATTGTTTTTACAAGCATGTTTACCCGTTTTATTATTACAATTGATCACTCTTTTTATGCGCTTCACAGCATTAAAGGTGAACACAGAATTAGCGTGTACCTTTGTATTTTTTAAAGTCAGTGGAGATGAAAAACGGGAAACCATTTATTTGACAACAAAAATGAGACCATGTTATCGGACGGATGACAGGGAAGCTTGGTATAACGAACATGTCGTTGACGCTTTGGTGTCTAAGTTTGACGCCTTTCTTGAAGGTGAAAGTGGAAAATCGCTCGAGGTCATCCCGTTTCTACAAGTCAATGTATGTTGCTTTGATCCCTTAAATTCAGGTTCTCTATATTTTCCACTTCCTCTTCATGTTCAACGTAGAAAAGCCGTTCTCAACATTCAAAATGAGGACGACTATTGCTTTTTGTGGTGCATGGCTGCATTTCTAGCCCCTGTTCAACGTAATGTTAGTTTAACATCCTCATACACGGTCATGTTTAACAGGTTACTCTCCACGCTCAACTTTGCAACTATTTCATTTCCTATGGAACTTACCTCTATGGCTAAATTTGAAAGTCTTAATCCTCATTTTTCCTTTATGATTTATGGACTTGATAAGAATACGGTTATTGGACCGCTTTATTGTACGCAGTAGCAGAAGGTACACCATATAAATTTATTATACATTTCTAATGAGCAAACAAGTCACTATTGTTTAATTAAAAACCTCTCCAGGCTTGTTGGAGGTCAACTTTCATCTAGACACCATAAAACATTTATTTGTGAACGGTGTTTGCAGTACTTTTCAACGCAGATCAAGCTGGATAGCCACACAGTGGATTGTTCTACTCAGCCAGCAGTTAAAATTACATTTCCAAAACCGAAAGAGGCAAAAATGAAATTCAAAAACTTCCATCGCATGGATCCAGTGGCCTATACTGTGTATGCAGACATTGAAACTCTAACTACCCCCATTTAGCGGTGTCCACCGAATCCGTCTTCCTCATACACAGATGCTATTCAAAGACATACTCCGTTTTCTGTGGCCTTTCAAGTTGTTTGTTCCTATGATCCAAGTCAATCCTATGTCAAATTGTTTCGAGGACCTACCTGTATTCAGTGGTTGTTACAGGAACTGAAACAGTTAGCTGAGCATGTCCATCAGCTTATTCAAATTCCCAAGCCCATACAGATGACGCTAGACGAAATGATACATCATGATACGGCAACAACGTGTCATATTTGTCAGAAGCCTATTTTACCTGACGACATTAAAGTGCGCGACCATTGTCATTACACGGGCGTCTATCGAGGAGCTGCACACAACACGTGTAATTTAACGTTTCGTGCAGCAAAGTATATACCCGTCTTTTTTCACGGTCTCACCAATTTTGACTCCCACTTTATTATTCGTGAGTTTGCCACATTAGACAAGGAACATTTTTCCATTATTCCGCAAAATCATGAGCGGTTTATTTCCTTTTCTATACATTACCAGGGTATATCACTTCGGTTTCTCGATTCCTATCGATTTATAGCCTCTTCGTTAGAAGCCTTGGTCAAGGGCATTTCACCCGATGAATTGCACTTTACACGAAACCATTTTTCGGATGATGCTAAATTCAAACTTTGCATCCGGAAGGGCGTTTATCCTTATGAATATACCAACAGTTGGTCTTCCTTGGACGAAACGCATTTACCTCCACAGGATGCATTTTTTAGCACGTTGCATAATACTACCATTACTGATACCGATTATATCCACGCCTGCAACGTGTGGGATACCTTTGGTTGTACCACCCTAGGTGAATATACTGATCTGTATCTCACTGTGGATACCTTGCTATTAACGGATATTTTTGAGAAATTCCGTCGCATGTGTATACAGATTTACAAGCTGGACCCGTGTCACTATTATACAGCACCGGGTTTATCATGGGATGCCATGTTGTTGTACACAGGTATCGAGTTGGATTTACTTGTAGATATTGACATGTTATTATTTTTTGAAAAGGGTATTCGTGGAGGATTTGTTTCCCTTGTTCAAAGACATGTCCATGCCAATCATCCTTACATGTCAACGTATAATGCTCAGCAGCCCATTTCCTATTTAACACACTACGATATAAATAATTTATACGGCTATGCTATGAGTCAACCACTCCCGTATAAAGATTTTGTATGGCTCAGTAACGAGGAAATCGAACGCTTTGACGTGTTCACCGCTGCTCGTCAAAAAGAAATTGGCTTTGTCCTGGAAGTGGATATACAATACCCTGCACATGTGCATGACGATCACGCTGATTTACCGTTCTGTGTCGAGCGTAGGATTCCTCCAAATTCGAGCTCAAAACATCCAAAGTTACTGGGAACGCTTCTTCCTAAAACAAGGTATGTGATTCACATCCAAGTGCTTTTACAATGCTTAACGTATGGACTCGTGTTGAGTAAGATCCATCGTATTGTATCGTTTACACAAAAGGCGTGGTTGAAGCCTTACATGGACCTGAATACTCACCATCGGCAGCGTGCTACCCAACCTTTTGAAATTAATTTTTTTAAATTGATGAATAATGCAGCATACGGAAAAACGTTTGAAAATGTACGCAAGCACCGGTCCATCCATTTAGTTAATTCGTGGGAAGGTAGGTATGGAGCTCGGAAATATGTTGCCAAGCCCCATTTTAAAACCATGAAAATTATTACTGATGCATTGGCTACCGTCGAATTAGGAAAGGTTGAAATTCTTTACAATAAGCCTATTTATTTAGGGATGACTATTTTGGAGTTTTCAAAATTAACCATGTATGACTTTCATTATGGGTTTGCTCGTCGCTATTTTAAGGATGTTCATCTTGTTTACACTGATACCGATAGTTACATATATCAGGTTAAAGCAACAGACGTTTATCAGGTGATGCGTGACCATCCTAAGCATTTCGATACGTCCTCTTTTCCTGATGGTAACATCTTTGGCTTGTTACCTCAAAACAATAAAGTTATGGGGCTCATGAAAGATGAATGTGGCGTCGATGTGATGACAGAATTTTTAGGTCTAGCATCAAAAATGTACTGCTATACTTGCGACAGTTCAAGACATGTCAGTCGAGCCAAGGGGGTCCGCTCCAGTGTCATACGAACGTTATGCATGGCTCGTTATCGTGAGGCATTATATAATCCCACTGAACAGTATGCGAAACAGGCACGTCTAACGTCCCGTACCCATGAAGTGTTTCTTGTCGAGCAAATGCGACGCTCGTTGCTTTTGTTTGATGATAAACGTTCATGGGTAAATGATCACCTCACAAGCTTGCCATGGGGCCATTACGCCCTTAATGAGTAAACCAATACAGTTTTGTTGTTCATGTGTTCGCTATTATCTGTGAATCAAAACATGTCTATGTGTATGTCAAATATTGTAAATAAAGAACTAGTATGTATTGTCCTTTTGTTTTATTTATTTTCAAGTCCTATATAATCATCAAACATTGCTATTTCCTTACTAGATGTTTAGATGGTAAGTATAATAGACCGAAGCTATCGCAGGAGCTAATGTGCAAGATGGCCACCTCGCGCAACTACTCTATGTTATTCTTATGGAGGGAACAGTCAGAGCTGGCGCAGTGGCTAATGTGCAAGATGGCCGCCACGTCCTGAGACCGTGGATGATGTCACAGGGGGAGTTCGGCCGTGTAGTTGCTAAATGGAATATTTATTATTAGATAATTGTTGATTGATAGCTTGCCACGGTGGGTGAGTGGTTATTGTATCGGACTACCAACCCCAAGCTTGTAGGTTAGCTCTTAGCTGTGGTAAGTGATTTTTTGAAAGGCGGCAAAAATTACAACACGCATGTCATTCAATGTTCACATATCAAAGAACCCAGGGGGAGTTCGGCCGTGTAATTGATGATTATACAACACACATCTCCAGTATACGGGGTTGATGACCAAGTTATCCATAGTATAACCGAACACAGATGATTAACCGCGTTAACATACATGGAACTAATAACCGCGTTGTATCACACCTCCTTATGATAATAATACAACACGCATCTCCAGTATACGGGGATGATGACCAAGTTATCCATAGTATAACCGAACACAGATGATTAACCGCGTTAACATACATGGAACTAATAACCGCGTTGTATTACACCTCCCTATGATAATAATACAACACATCTCCAGTATACGGGGTTGATGACCAAGTTATCCATAGTATAACCGAACACAGATGATTAACCGCGTTAACATACATGGAACTAATAACCGCGTTGTATCACACCTCCCTATGATAATAATACAACACGCATCTCCAGTATACGGGGTTGATGACCAAGTTATCCATAGTATAACCGAACACAGATGATTAACCGCGTTAACATCATGGAACTAATAACCGCGTTGTATCACACCTCCCTATGATAATAATACAACACATCTCCAGTATACGGGGTTGATGACCAAGTTATCCATAGTATAACCGAACACAGATGATTAACCGCGTTAACATACATGGAACTAATAACCGCGTTGTATCACACCTCCCTATGATAATAATACAACACGCATCTCCAGTATACGGGGTTGATGACCAAGTTATCCATAGTATAACCGAACACAGATGATTAACCGCGTTAACATACATGGAACTAATAACCGCGTTGTATCACACCTCCCTATGATAATAATACAACACATCTCCAGTATACGGGGTTGATGACCAAGTTATCCATAGTATAACCGAACACAGATGATTAACCGCGTTAACATACATGGAACTAATAACCGCGTTGTATCACACCTCCCTATGATAATACAACACATCTCCAGTATACGGGGTTGATGATCAAAATGCCTCATTCATTATATGTTTTGTTATATATTTGACTGCGATGACTGTGTTTTGTTGCATATATATCCAATGACTTGGGTTAAAAAAGTGATGTCTAAAAGTTACAGATTGGTTAACTATAGTACTCATCAAACGCATAGCAGTACACCACACTAGCAACTGAACAGCTCCAAGTGGATTCACTTGTTACATACATAGAGGCTAATGCGTAGGGCGTGGTGACCATATTTAGTAACGAGGCTCTAGTTACTAAAAGAAGATGATGAATTATTTTCGCACTGAGATGTCACAGGAGTTCACATCCAGCTACAACGAGTAACCGCTCGCTCCAGGGGTTTCACAACCATTGAGAATGCGTAGCTGCTCGCACGTTTTTATATCATGGTCTCCCAAACAGTGTTCAAAAGTATTCCGTTCGCACAGGGACCCACAAACAGCACCCAAAAATAGCCGCTCGCCCCAGGGCTCACAACCATTGAGAATGCGTAGCTGCTCGCACGTTTTTATATCAGGGAGATTTTACAGGGGCTCACAAAAGACAGGGTAATAAACTCTATGTCAAATGGTTAGGTTTCAATTCCTCTTTTAATTCTTGGATTAATAAATCTGATCTTGTATAATGAGCCTTGTTTTTATTTCATCCTCTTAACCTTTCCTTGTCGGGTTGTCCGAGCGGTCTAAGGCGTTCGACTTAAATTCGAATTTCCTCAACAGGAAGCGAGGGTTCGAATCCCTCACACGACAGCTCGTCATGGGTTAACAACAGTCCATATACCTCTACATTTTTACCATACATAGATCTCCAGGGGACATTTAGTATTTCGTATTATTCATATTAGTAACCATGCTTAATGGAATATTTATTATTATTAGGTCTTTATAGATTGATACCTACAGCCCCGGCCATCGCATTGTTCTACTACTCTAAATTACACTCGGTCACATTCGACTACCTTCGACAGTCGCCCGAACCGGTCCCCTCCCCCACTTCCATCCACAAGCTATATAGGCAATGCACACCAGCCAGCTCAGTCAGTTGGCTGGCCAACACAGGTCGGCTAACAACTGGGTCTGCTTCCAAGCCAGACCTTCCACCCTTTCCCCTCCCCTCCCCCCTCCCCTCCCCCCAAGCCCCCCAGGGAACGCCTGGGGGGGGCACGTGACCACGAGAAACCATGGATGACCTTGAAATCTATCCAGAACCGGCTTAGCCCTACTACTGACCTGTACTGGCAATGGCGTCATTGACAAAGTGATTCAATACCTACCTTTCGAAATCCATCTTCCAGGTTATCGTTTTTGCGGCCCTGGAACTCATGTTGAAAAACGTTTAACCGTGGTGACGTACCCATTAATCTTTTGGATCAAGCATGCAAGGAACATGACCTTTCGTATCGCCATAGTCATCCTGGTTTAAGACATGTGGCAGATAAATTGTTATTGAAGAAAGCTAAACAACGTTTCACATCCAGTGATGCCTCAGTGGGTGAAAGGATGGCAGCCCTGATTGTCATGAGTGCTATGAAAGGAAAGTTGATGATGCATGGACATAAACATTGAGGAGTGAGGAATTGGGATTTGTTTGTATTCTATTTTTCTTTTGTCAATTCACTATGACTATGAAATAAAAACAAAGGTTTGCCAGAGCACGATGTTTTGTTATTTTTAATTTTAAGAAATCGTGATGTTGATGGCTTATGTTTCATTTTACACATTTCACACATGATGAATTCACACACTGCCATTTTTCATTTTGCAATTTACAGATTTTAAAAAAAGTTCGTTTCAAGTTTTGCGTTTTTGATGATATGGATTTTTCCAGTTTGTTGATGACACATTTTAAACAATGTCCGTTTGAAGTTTTTGAATTTTCAAATTTCACACATGACCATTTCCAGTTTTTAAAATGTCCGTTTTGAGTTTTGAGTTTTTTTTGGTGATATGGACACATGGATTTTCCATTTTGCTGTTTTCACATTTTTCATTGGGTGTATGTCGAAAGTTGAGATTTGACAATGATGTTTATGCGAGTGCTTGACCTTGATAATACTGCAATGTGTTTATGGGTGTTTGGAGAAACGTCGAGGTCTACAACTACTGCAGGTAAGACTGTTTTTACAAAAATAATGTCTATTGTCTGCCACATTTCAATGAAAAACAAAACTAATGACATAACAAAATGAGTATAAAAGTGACCATTTACCCCCTCCCCACACACCCACCCTACCTCACCGTGTTTGCTCTGGTCAATCATACACACCAGTTTTCTCTCTCCACTCATACATTCACACCTGTCTTTGGGAACAAACACAACCACTTTATTTATTCCCAAAAGCAGATTCTCGACATGCACACTCATCCCAAAAGAACTTTTTTTAGTTTACCATTTTACCATTTCAAAAAAAAAGAAAAAAAAGCTACTAAAAATCTTACTTATTTCATATTTACAAAAAAAACTCAACTTTGTACAGCGTTAAAATAATCACACTATTAACCAATCAAATTTTTTTATAAAAATAAGGTTGCATAGAACTTTTTAAAGAGCAAAAGGTCCAAGTGGATTGCCACTTTTTACAAAATCTACTATTTACAATGACAAAAAAAACAATATTTACAAAATACTAAATCTACAAGTTACATAAAGCTATGTCCCATAAACGATTAAACAGTGAAATCACACCTCCGCCTCCTTGCTATCATAACCCCAGGGCAGGCTGGTGAGCAGGTCGTCAGCCCACACACGTTTGTTATCCATGGAGGCTAGGGTGCGTTTTCTCTGTTCCACAAGATACAGATGATGGTTGCTGGATTGTATCCTGCACTGTGTATGAGACATAGCTTTGCCAGTGCGTAAAACCGCTAAGTAATCGTCTACACGTAGCGATTTTACCACTGCCCTAAATACACCTTTTGCTCTTTTGGCTTCCTTAGAGTCGAGTGTGCGGTAAGCATACATTTTCGAAGCCAAACCTACGAATTCCGTCATAATGGAATCACCGCATTCATCTTTTATAACGCCTATTTCCTTCTTGTTTTTCATGGGCAGCTGAAACACGTTGTCAGCGCTATAGCAAGAGGTGTCGAACCAGTCACTATATTGCCTCATGACGTCATAGGGGTTGCAGTGGCGAATGTGGTAAATGAATGAGTCCGTATCCATATACAAAAGAGAGACGTTCTCAAAATGGCGTTTGGCAAACTCATGGTGGAATCGATACATGACCGATTTGGAAAAGTCTAAAATGACTTGACCCAAGTAAATGGGCTTATCCATGGTCACGCTGGTCTTACTCATTTCAATAGTAGCCAAATCCTCATCGATAATTTTGATCGATTTGAAATTTGGCTTGGCAATGTACCGCCGGGCACCCCACTGCCCCTCCCAGACATTCACTAATTTAATGTCACGGTATTTGCGGACATTCTCCATAGACTTGCCATAGATGCAGTTGTTCATTAATTTAAAAAAATTAACTTCAAACTGCTGTGTTGCCATTTGTCGGTGCTCAGTGTTGAGTCGCATGTATGGCTCAAGCCATGCTTTTTGAGCAAAAGAAATACCCCTGTGGATTTTCTTTAACACCAAGCCTTGGGCGAGGCATTGCACCAACATTTGGATATGTAGCACGTACCGATTTTTGTTGTCAAATGTGCCCATGAGTTTTTCAATTTTCACTTTACTGTCAGGGGGAACCATTTGCTCAAGGCAGAATGGGAAATCGGCATGTTCATCATACAAGGATGAGGGATATTCAATATCCACTTCTAGCACATATCCACGGCCTGTTTCTTGGCTAGCCTTGATCACATCAAATTCTGACACTTGTTTGTCTGTCAGCCAAGCAAACTTCCCATAGGGCAAAGGCTGACTCATGGCGTAACCGTACAAATTATTCACTTCATAGTACATTAAGTACGATTCTGGTTTGTCTAGTGAAAAATCAGGCATGTAGACATTGTTCGCTTCGGCATGGCGCTGGTTAAGTGATACAAAGCCGCCACGAATGCCCTTTTCAAAAAATAGAACCATGTCTACGTCAGTGAGTAAATCCAATTCCACTTGAGTGTATTATAAAGCGGCATCGATCGAAAGCCCAGGACTCGTATAATAGTGAGCCGGGTCAAGACCGTAAATGTGTTGACACAAGTCACGAAATTTTTCAAACACATCAGTGAGCAGCAATACATCCAGTTTTAGGTAATGCAAAGCATATTCACTTAGCGTCTTCATGCCAAACACTCGCCAAACTTGACATGCATATGCATAGTCTCCATCGGAAACGGTACTGCGTGTTAGTTTCGAGTAAAATTTCTCTTGTGGTGGGAGTTTTCTTTGCTTTAACACGTCCCAGCTGTTGCAGAAATCATACGGGAATATACCTTTCCGAATGCACAATTGAAATTGCTCAGGATCATTAAAATGCATTCTAGTATTTTTTAATTCCTCCTCATTCAAGCCATTCACAAGGCTGTCTAGCGAGGAAGCCATAAACTTAAAGGAATCCAAAAATCGAATGCTAAAGTCGCCCAACCACCATGTCAGGGCTGTAAAATGCTCATGGATTTGGGGAATAATGGTAAACGAGCCCTTGTTGACATGGCCCAATTCACGAATCAAAAACTGAATGTCATAATTCGCCAGATTGTGGCAAAATACACTGATGAAACGAGGAGCTGGAAAGTTCAAGTTGCATTTGCTGTGCGCAGCTCCACGAAACTCCCCTGTAAAATGCGAGTGGTCTCTGACTTTTTCCTCTCCACTTAAAATAGGCTTTTCGCAAATATGGCATGTCGTGGCATGCTCATACCGCTGCTGCTGTTCTGGAGATAGGCTCATGGGTACTGGGTGGTCCAGTAATTCCTGTACATCATGAGCCAACTTGACAAGTTCATCCAAGAACCATTTGGCACAATCTGGCCCCTCGCGGTATTTGTAAACGGATTGTGTGGGGTCATAGCCACACACCACATTAAATCCTATGGCAAAGGGTTCATGTTTTTGAATGGGTGTGGTTGAGCTAATGGTGGGATCTGGTTCACATCCCGCCATGGGTGTAGTGAGAGCTTCGAAATCTGCATACACCACATAGGGGACAGTGTCACGCTTGTGAATATCCTTAAACTTTAACACAGCCATGTCCCCTTGTGGCAATATCAATCTCACCGCTTCCTGAGTAACACAATCTACCCTATGACGTTCCAAAAGCGTGGGGGTTTTAAAATATTGCAAGCAACGGTCACAAATATGTTTTGGACGCTTGTCCTTTGACATTTGACTGCTTAGCAATCTACTTAAGCTTTTAATGAGGCAATAGTGATTCACTTCTCATACAGATAAATATAAAAGAAGAATGTGGTGTCGTTTCGGTTCTTTTGTGGCATAAAGAGGACCCACAATCTCATTACCATTAAGGCCATACACCATGAACGAAAAGTCCTGGTTATCTTGTTCAAACCTATGGATCTCGGTTAAGTCCATAGGGAACGATACTCGAGTTAAATTTAACGTTTGTTTCAATTCTTCAAACTTGGCCTTGTACTTTCCTGGTCTGTAACAATGCTGTTGTACTGGCTGCAAATACGCAGCCACAGGCCACAGAAAGCAATTATTGTCACGATTCTTTATATTGACCACAGCATTTTTCGAAGCTATTGCTGGTGGTGTTTTAATATAGCTAGACCCAGCATTCAACGGGTTGAATTGACAAATGTTGATTTGTAAATGATGAATTTTGTCTAAGGCAAGGCCACTCGGTCCTTGTTGCAGTTTATCAAATTTTGATAGCAAGGCATTCACCACGTGGGTTTCATACCACTGTTCCAAATTATGGGCTATGAATAGCTCTTGCATTTTACTGCAAATATAAAATGTCTCTTTATGCTCTACGTCCTTCTTGTTATATATGAAATCGCACACCAGTTCTGCGTTCACCTTTAAAGCCATATGCAACCTTTGCGCTGTACAAATTTCATTTTTGAAAATTTCAAAACAAGATTCTAAAAATTCTTTGGGAATCAAACTTTTTCTAACATTGACCACGCGGCCAGAGCACACACGCGATTTGAAACAACTGTTTAGGGGTTCCCAAGTTAACGTATTCTCAGCAGTAAAAGACATTATTTTGAAAGAACACTCTCACCTGAGTTTTCACCTGTAGACTGCTTGACAATGGTTCCACTCTAAAGCCACTTGGTTTTCAACTGTATTTGCTATAGCAGTGAACCCTTTTTTTCCAAATATCTAAAAAGAAATAAAATAAACCACCATAAGTATATCCATTCCATATAGTTTATGCATTTCATAAACAAAACAAAATCAAACAGGTTATATATAAAAAACAAATCTCACCTTGACGTGTAATGCTTTGCTATATTCCCGTCTCGTGGGCTAGTGTGGAAATGGTTTCCTTTTCTAGCTGTCTGTCTTTCTCTTTCTTTAATATATTTCCCACAGACACACGACAGGTAGGTTATACACGTTATCTGCAAACAAATAAATAAATAAAATCATTAATTACCTAATCAATAAATAATTGCATGTATTTTTATAAAAATCAATAAATATATAAATAAATAAATATATACCTACCCCACAACAAGGTTAAGGGGAGGTATGACTGAGTTTTTCAACTTCCACAGTTTTTATCATATCATTACCAAATTTAAACCACTTGCATAAACAGTTGCTGGCATCTAATGTTCTAATTTGTAATTAAATAGCTTTGTTAGTTTTTGAGATATTGCACTTTTTTGTATTCAAAAAGTGATCACATAAAAAAAGTCCCTTGCGACAAAATTTTTGTTCGACCAAGCTGATTTTTTAAAAAAATGTTGTTATGATGTATAGAAACAATAATTGCTTTGGGTTTTTGTGTTAGATGAATACTGTTCTTTCCAGAAAAGTTTAAACTTTCATTTTATATATTTTTAAAATTTCAGCATTAATAGTTTAAAGTTATCTATCAAAATTCATACTAAAACTCAGAGAAGTTCAAAACCAGAAACAAGTTTACATTAGTGTACCTTTTGCAACTACTTTACCAAGTTTCAACAACATCTGACAAGAATTGCATCGCAAGGAGCATTTTGTACACAGAAAAACATTGGAAAAGAGCAATGCGAGAAAAAGGCAAGTTAATATTTACTCACTCAAAACTGCCCTGCCCATATGTTTCCCCTTCACATCTCCTCGTTCTTTCTTCCTTAGATATCTTCTGCCATTTTACATGCCTCCTAGTCATTTTCTCCCGATCACAGCCCCTCTTTTGTGCCTGAGTAACACGTCTAACATCTTGTAGTTTGCATAGAGAACTTGAGTTTTTAGGGATGGTCGAATTTCTGATGGAATGAAGGGTTTCCAGAGTTTTGTAGTGCCCCATATTGAATTCTGAGACAGCCCTGAGGATACCAAGTTCCAGTTTTGTCTTGGAAACAAATATCTCCTTAGGGCATTTACTCCACACTACATTATGGAGGGACTCGTTAGCATTCTGAGTCTTCCCCGCTGTACAACGCTGCAATATCTGATCTGATGCTAGTCTCAGATACACAGGTGCTATCTTCTCAACAACAGAAGGATTCAGCTTGAAACTCATTCTACTGTGGCTATTATTTGGTTTTCCTTCTGCCTGTTGTCGGTTATAGAAGCACCAGGAGTTGATACCCTTAGGACAAGTCAAATGCTGAGGCTTGCGGTCAGTTGACATACAGTGTCTAAGAGTTGCAAAAACTGCCCTCTTCATTTTTCCTGCATCTGGAATATTATTGACAATGGCATGCCTATAATAATGGGTCAATTTAGTTATAGTGCTGTCTTTCAAGTTGCCCTCTTTACGCCCACCCAGTGTCACACCCTTCACCCTCCATTCCTTTACAGTGTTACGAAGAGCAGTACCAAGTCGCTTAGAAATATGGTTTATGCATTCTTCTTTCTCAATCCTTTGTTCTGGACCGTACACCTCAATCTCATTCAAGTGGGCGTAGGTCTTGGCATCCCCATCTGACAACACCGATGTGTATCGAAAACCATTGTCAATGGATCTCTTCCACAGGATCTCTCCAATGTCTTTTTCCATTGCATTGGAGGACCCATCATAATTTTTCTGGCATTCATCTGAGCTCTTATGACCCTCCCACCAAATATTATATTCTGCACTATTTTTTCCCAGGTCCCTTTCTGCAATAACACACTGATGGCAATACTTTGACAGAACATGGTAGTCTAACACAACTCCAGTCAGAATGTCAATTACGAATCCTGCACCATAATTCGATGTATGGCCACGTTTCTGCCATGTTGCATCATATGAAACACCTATGTCAATGGTCTGTTCATCACTAGCCCCATGAGCATTGTGTACTACTTGTGCAGCCATAGAAAGTACTTCTCTTCTCATTAATTTTCCCTCATCTATGAGAATTCTAAGGTGTTTTGCAAAAGGCCTTCGACCTAAAGTGTTCATACCCATACCTATAGAAAATGTCTCCAGCCCACGCTGGCCTTTACCTAAACTACTAAATGTTTCAACCATAGCATTGTTCACATGGAAACCAGGTCTTTGAGAATTATCATCTTTAATGTTCTGCATTTAATTATAATTTTAGAGGAGAACCCATGAGTTTCCCTAAATTCAATAAAAATAGATTTGTTCTTACACTCACCACACAGTAGCTCCTTCACTAGTTCTTGCCAAACATCCTTATGCACCAAGGTATAGATCACAGACCCAACACTTTGTTCTGCACTGGCAGAAACAGAAAATAAATTTATTTTCCTCTCAGATGCAGACATATCTGCATCTAGTAAGCTACTAGAAACGTTATTCACTTCTTCATTAGGCCTAACTGAACTGACTTCTTGTCCTGGTTTCTGACTCTTTCTTTTAGCTATAGCTAATTTGGCAGCTTTGCTTTTCTTTGAGGGACGTTTTTTCACTGGTCTATAGCTACACCTAGGACTCTTTTGAATTTCCATGGTTTCTCACTAATAATAATAATCACTATTGCTATAGGCCTAACCTAAAAACTATAATCACTACTTATCTATACACTAAAACGACGCACTAAGACCTCTACACTATAAATTACACAACTACAAAGGAAATAAGACGAAACACATCACTGAATAATCACTAGTTTGGATATGTAATTCGCTGTACTGAAACCACACGTTACTTTTGCATTACAATAACATAAACAAACAGGGAAGCCATGCTTGTACTACTACAGTCAACACAAATACGAAATTCAGAATGTAAATAATACAAACATATATATATATAATATTAACTATCATAGTATAGTTGTGTGAAAAAAAAATGGAATGCAATTTAGAAGAGAGAAATCGTTCTCTAAATTAGTTAAAATTGAACTATTAAATGACATAACGTAGTTATATGGACTACGTAGTAAACAAACGACTGTCAGCTTGCACAGGTGTGCCTCTACGACACATACGCCGCGGAATACTTGAATAATCGACAAAAACATACAGAAAACTATCATTATGCTATTACAGGAAAAGTGGGCGTGGTAGTGGGCTATGAAATGCCATGCGCGCTCACATTAAATGGCCTCTACAAGCTTCAAAATAGCCGGAATTACTAAACTAAGATGATTTTCTGAAAGAGGAAGAATTAGGGTATTTTTATATAAATAAAACAAAAAAACGAGTTTTTGCTTGAAAATCCGAAAAATTCAGTCATACCTCCCCTTAAGTATTTTCCACCAACACCAAAACTGATAAACAAGACCAGGGGTTTCATGCAACGCAGTGTGTTCATAGGTAGTCACCTAAGTGAGCGTGGAAATGATAACGACATGTCTTTATATATGCTACGTTGCATGTATAATCTTTTTCTCCCACGCTTTCAACATTCTCTTATCGTGCACGTGGACAGCTAACGTCCCAGGCGAACACCTGTGGCAGATCAAATTTCACGTCAACTTGCATTTTGTCACGTACGAAGCAGAACAGGATGTCACTTGTTAACAGTTATCGCGCACGTGGACAGCTAACGTCCCAGGCGAACACCTGTGCCAGATCAAATTTAACCTGGACTTGCATTTTGTCACGTACGAAGCAAGACAGGGTGTCACTGGTTTATCCCTCATGTGGTTTCACACATGTTCACATGCCTTTCGCACTTCCCTGCCACCACGATGGTCAGATTATTTCACCTTCAAGCGTCACCTGTTGTCAAGTCAGATCGGCGCTTTCCAATAAGCTCAAATGACATTCACCTCTTGCTCCTCGGCAAGTTTGTTTTCTGTACTCGCTTCGACCAACATAGAACCAAGTTCTCATCACCGTTTACACGTTAAAGGTAAAATATCAGAAAACGAACACTCGCTCTGTCATACACCGACCCGCCGAAATAGCGATTGTTCTATTAATCATAGCCACCGTGGTCAGCGCCAGGTTCGTTGAAACACACACACCCAGTCGTATCGTCTCTCTCAACTACCACGCTTCATGAACATTATAAACAAGTATCGGTAAAGATTTTTTTTCTCAACATGTATGGCGTTAGGCCCTTTGTGAATTTGTTTTGAAAAAATATCTACCACATTTGAAAGGGGGCGTTAGCCCGAGTCCTAGGACACCTCGTACACGTCTCTAGCGTTATTAGTTCGTGAGATATCAGCAAAAATCACAAAAAACACGTGTTTATCCCAAAATCGAGTTTACAACTTTTATAAAAATATAACGAATGGTCCATAGCAAAGAGGACGTCAGCCCGAGTCCTTGGACCCCTCGTTCATGCCTCTAGCATGATTGGTTCGCGAGATATTAAAAGCGGATGACCTTTTAGTTTTGGTCTTTTCATTAAATTAAGAGGCTATAGGAAAGTAGGGGGCATCACTACGAGTGCTAGGACACCCTGTATGTTCAAATACCATGTTTGGTTAGCGAGATATCAGATTCGGGGCAAATACGAGGAGGGTTCAAAAAGAAGTGTAGTAGCTCTCTCCTTACCCCACTACTACAGGTTTTCATCCTAGAGACTTGACATTTATTTGGGGGGGGGGGGGGGGGTAGAGGGGGTATGGCTCATTGATTTACATGAAACAAACTTTTTTGTAAACTTCCTAGTTTCCAAAATATAGGATTTTCAAAATTCGAGTGTTTTCAAAAAAACATAAAAAGTAAAAAAGATTCATAGATTCATTATAAAAAATAAAGGTCATAAAGACCATTCGTTTGAGCCATGGCATAACGTTCTATCATGTTTAGTGTTGAAGCTATCGCCTACTTTCGAAAACGAAAAAAAAATCAAAAAAATTTCAAAAATATAACGAGTGGTCCATAGCAAAGAGGACGTCAGCCCGAGTCCAACGACACCTCATTTGTCAAAATCGGACCAGGCGTTCGAGATATATTTAACATGGCAGAGGCTTAGTAGTGGGGCAAGGAGGGTTCTGGAGTGGCTTGGAAACAGCCTCACTCCACTACTTCTAAAGTCTTGCTGTAATAACACTTTTTCAATCAAGCTGTTGCATAATATTATCAAATTATTGCTTTCGGAAGTCAATAACCCAGTAGTTAATTCAAAGGTACCGTACAGTCGTGATCGAAAAAAAATGTCCTTTTTTAAATACTTACAGCGCTGTTTACCAAGAAGAGATATAGCCTAGTTTCGGGTGATCTAATTGTAGTCCAGTGTTTGTAATAAATAAAATTCAATTATTTGTTCGCGAAATCTCGGATCAATGATCTAGTAGTTTAGTCGATTGCTTTAATGTAAAAAGGAAATGATAAATACAAGTTATATAACTAATGCAGTAAATAATTAAATAATTAAATAAATAAATATTTAAAAGAAAAAAACAACATTTGAAAAAAACTGGGGCTAGTAACCTAGTCGTTAAGTTCTTTGGCAAAATCTAAAAATAAAAGATTATCAAAATATAAAATATTACATGCATTAATTTCAATCCATGTTCGAGTTTCTACTATTATGGGTTCGAGAATTCTTGGGTGACGTTGTAACTTGGTCCTTTCATAAACTCCAAAGGTAAAAGATCATAAAAGTAAAGAATATTACAGGCATTCATTTAAATCCATGTACGAGTATCTACGATTATAGGTTCAAGAAATCACAGGTCCGTGACCTAGTAGTTAAGTTCTTTGACAAAATCTAAAAATAATAGATCATAAAAATAGAAAATATTACATGCATTAGGCTAATTTAAATCCTGAATCAAGTTTCTACCATTATTGGTTCAAGAAATCTTTGGTTGATGACCTTGCAGCTTACTACAATTTGGAAAAATATACAATCCACGGTAAAGAGAGCGTAATCCCGAGTAAAATGAGCCCTCACTTAAGTCCCTCCAATTATGGGTTCTCAAAACCTCGGGTCGATGATTTTGCAGTTTGCTAAAATTTAGAAAAATAAATAATATATGGTAAGGCGGGTAACATACCAATTAATTTAGCCCCTAACACGACCCTCTCCGATTAGGGGTTCTCAAAATCTCAGGTCAATGACCTATTAGTTTGGTCCTTTGGCAAAAATCTAAAAAATAATAAATAAACATTATATAAATAAAAGATTAAAATCTTAAATAAGAAATTAAAAAGTTAAACGACCAAAATTTTCAAAATGTGTAATTATGCCCTTCGGCAAAATTTTGAAATATAAATGGTCAACGGGAAAGGGGGCGTAATCCCGGTTAATATGAACCCTCACACAAGCCTCAAGGATTATTGGTTCGAGAGATATCGTCTAAGGTCGAGCTGCGAGGTATAATTGCGTTCAAATAAGATGGGTGAAATAGGACTATCACCGTCTCTCTACTATTGACAAAGCGTGTGAAATATCTAAGCAGCTGTCATCTTTGAGAATCATCCGTGGAACAACAACAGACGAGGATTCGTTTCTCCAAGTGAGTAAAAGATTGAAGGATCTCGATTTAGGATGGGATGGATTGGCAGCTATAACTACAGAGCGAGATAGAAATATTAGTTGTGAGGTTTGAAGCCATTTTTCAGTGTTGCCTAAGTAAACAAAGTTTGGTGCTTTTCAGTCGGTCAACACGAATGTACCCAAATAGAGCTGGGTTATGCCCTGATCCTGAAATAAATTACATAAGATTAATAAATACACTAGGATGACCAGTTTCGATCGTCAAGCGATCATCATCAGATCCATTACACTTAGGTTATAACATCTATGTTTGAGAATACAGGTGAAAAATATATACAATGTGTACAATTATTTAGTTGCAGTGTTGGTAATGCAACAGTCGGTGTATGTTGAATGTGTTATATCTAATGACTACCTAACAGACAGTGATGAAAATCCGGAATTTGTGTGTTAGGGGTGATTATATGGTTTTACAAAATCAACTATGGTTATACTGAAATAATGCAAGCTTATACTTATCGAGTTGTCTCTTTAACTGGAACTTGAAGCAGTTGCGTGTTTCCATAGACACCAGTTGTAGTCGACTAACCCCGAGTGTTCGCTGGGTGGAACTGGTTTTCCCCTTCCTCCCCCTTTAGTTGCTATGTTCTTCCAGAGGTCAGTGCCATGTATATTTGTGTGACTTTGCTAAATCTAGATAAAAGTGTATGCTATTGAATGCAGGAGTCTGCAACTACTAAAGACCGTGGAACTATCTTATGTAATTTATTTCAGGATCAGGGCATAACCCAGCTCTATTTGGGTACATTCGTTTTGACCGACTGAAAAGCACCAAACTTTTGTTTTTAGAAATATTAGTAGTACAAAACTGGATTATGTGGAAGAATAAGAAACTTAATACCAACAGAAATACTGATATGCTTCTTGAATTACACTCAATAATTCATCAATAATTATAGCATGTGACGAGCACAGTTACATCTACAATTAATTATATTCGATCACTTGGAACGAATCACCGGCAGATCAAATTCGATTCTGACTGACATTGATTGTCAATATGATCGGCTTATTAAGTTGATTGGCTTATTGAAGAATGAGTTTGGAAACAGAATTAAATACCTTTCAATGAGTGTTTGTTTGAAAATAGGCTACATTTTATTATACGTCTGGCAGACTCAATGGTGGACAGCAGAAGTGACAAAGAAACTATTGTCTTTTTACTCGTGTCAAGTCTCGAACCAATATTGATTCAGTATTCCAGGTTCACTTCCGTTTCTTATAGAAATAGTTATCGAACCTTGTAAAAGATGATGTACAATATTGTATGAGAAGAGAGTTTCTCTGTACTAAAAATTGTGTAGATTTTTAACAGCTGCGGCATTTGTCGCAGATGTAAGTTGTCATTTGTTCAAATTTAACTTGCCAAAAGTAGTCGCACTGCACGAGCCAATGTCATTAGCTTGCTCAGATATTCCACTCATCGATGTCATGAGCTCGCGCTGCGTCAAATCCTTGGCACATATCGCATACGGTCACATTGTGTTGGACAGAGTTTAGTGTAGATCTTCTCTTTATAAGATCTGAGTATTATGAATTTACAACACTTGCAATACCTTATATCGCAATATTAGTTCATAACATGATAAAGAAGAAGAGCATGGGTTTCAACTTTTTTATCTTTTATTATGAACACTTGATTTGTACATCAGTTAATTATATTTTATTTTATATATATCGTATTTGTATTTCAATCACTTCCAGTCCATGTTTAGCAAATCGCTATCTGTTTCCCTTTTACAAACACTTGTTCTTGATGTGATGGGTGAGGCATATCGATTATGTATGGGGATTCGTAACCATGGAAATAAGCACTGAGCATCAATTACTCTGGTATAAAACAAGAATTTAGTATTATTTGTCTATGAATGTCAATACTTCCCCCACCTGTAGAATACAGTCGGTAGGAATCTTTACCAAAGAACCATTTGAGAAGCAGAGGAGTACCTGCCATGAAAATGTTCAGGAATTGAAATTACTCGGGATAACCAGGGATAGAACCTATCGGACCGTGGATGTGACCTTTCGAGCTAAAATGTCATGCTGCGTTATGTGGTACCTCTCGTTGTCAGAGCACTGGTGCTGAAAACCAAAAGGTCCAGGTTTGATTACTATTGGTGACTTTCATTGTAGATCTCTAGTAAACTAATCATATGGTTTGTACTCTATGCACAATAACTGTCCTCACTTGGTATCAATACGGTCTTAAGAAATGGAATACTTACAAAATCTTGATTTCTTTCACAATTATTGTGCTTGCTATTTACCAACCTTAATGATGCAATAATTTGGTTACATAGTCGCAGGTCATAACTAATTAAATGTCAGAGCTCATCTTTACAATTCTGTTTTCCTCATTTATCCAAAATGTTTAGCCTACTTTTAACATTTTGAAACAAAATATTCAGTAAAGAACATAGAGCCACTTTCTCTTATATTCGTGGGTATGCTAACTTATCTCTTTTCCATACATAATTTCGTAGAATTGCCGGCCCCGTGGTGTTGGGGTAGCGCGCCTGCCTCTCACCCGGAGGCCCCGGGTTTGATCCCCGGCCCCGTCAGGGATTTTAAAACTGACGTGAGGGTTGGAACGGGGTGCACTCGGCCTCGTGAGGACAATTGAGTAGCTGTCTGACAGTGAGACAGTGCCCCGGTCACGAAAACCAAGATTAACGGCCGATGGGACCCTGCGCGCTGACCACGCGTCACCCCAAAATCTGCAGGCCAATTGGCTGGGCAGCGGTCGCTTGGTAGGCCTAGTCCCTTCAAGGGCTGTCGTGCCACGGGGTTAGTAATTTCGTAGAATTGGAGTGGTAAATTGAAAACGTCATGTAAAGGGTGCACACGCATAATACAGGATTGGTACATATTGGTAAAGGAGTTGTCAGTGTTCGGTTAAACCGTTCGATCACGCTGGCTTTGAGATTGCTATACGTGGTGTAATGGTGAATATCCAAAGTGAAACTAGCTCCATAGATCTTAAATTCCTGGGCACAGCAGGAAAAGTGAACAAAGATTAAAAGGTGGATTTATAAACAGTAATTACTGAATATGTTACGTTCAATAGGGAGAGGTCAACATAGTGATCCTCGAAATTAATTGAAGGAATATAGCTATTATTTAAGTTGCAGTGCATGAGGAGGGTGTCTAATAAACAAGCGACCCTTAAGCCCATAATGTTTCAACTTATTTTATTATTTAGTTCAAATACAATTTTTAGCAATATTTATAATGTTCAGAATGAAACTATTAGTTAATAATAATGCATAGTAATTTCTTTTTTATTGTTTATAATTTTATTTGAAACACCATTTATATTATTGTTTATAATGAATATATTGAAACTATTAGTTAATAATAATACATTGTAGTCCATTTCTATTGTTTATAATTTTAAATTGAAACACCATTTATATTATTGTTTATAATAATGATATTTGAAACTATTAGTTACACTGTCGTCCTGTTTTTTGTTTATAATTTTAAATGTAAACACCATGTATATTATTTATAATTATACAAGTTTCAAAACTATTAGTCAATAATCATGGAAAAAACAACAACATGGTCTCATGTTTATTTATTTATTTTTCAAAATGATTACAGTGATACTATACATTTTTTAAAAATAAATTCATGATCTTAAAGTCCATATCTAGATAAAAGTAATTTGCTCTTCATAGCACCAATCACCATAAATGCTGCCATTCGTTCTGATAGACTGGCATCTGGAGCTGTTAATCGTTGCTTGGCAATGCTTAACAAGACTTTGTCGGCTATTCGTCTTAGTGTGGGATCACTGTTTTCATAGGCTATATCATGATTAAGGCATGCATGATCCAAAGCATTAATTCCCCTACCCCCTCTCCTCAAACGATTTTGAAGACGTGTACCAGGGCTGCAGAAGCTGTAAGCAGGTAAGTGAGCTTCGAATGGTAAGTTTTTAATAATGTTATCAATAATTCCACGGCCAGTACACCTGGGACATAGAGGTTTCAATCGGTGAAAAACACTTTTTTGTTGTTCTTCTTGTTCTAGTTCTTGTCCTTGCTGTTGTTGTTACTGTTGTTGTTGTTTGTCGGGGACTGCTGACGAGCATGGTAGGTGGTTGTTTTCCTCATGACAGCCATGGAATGATGAAACAATATCTTTACAGTGAGTTTTATGACCATGATATAATTTCATCAATTGACATGTGGCACACTGTCGAATGGAAGGTATTTTTGCCATGGTTAATTGCTTGTGATGGGAAAAATGATTGCATGGTTGTAGTTCACTCAATACAGATTCACTAGTCCACTCGGCAGGCGCCATTTCCCAAATTTCTTTCACAGCGTTGGCAGCAACATAAACAAGAAATGATTTAGGTAGTGCTAATAATTCATGATGTGTAAAGCTTATCAGTTTTTCTTGCAAACAAAGAACTTTCCAATAGCCTTGTCGATTGTAGTGGCGTCCATGTTTATAATGTTGATGTTATCACCTCACGTGTACAAGTCTCACTGCTATCATTGGATGATAAACTTTCAGTTTTAATTTTATTCAACAACTCCCAACGTGCAGTGGTGGTGAGCCAATGAAACAATTGCCAGGCATGCGCTAAGGCTTTATTCTGAATATTGTCGCAAGGACAAGTGTCCATAAGCGTTTGCAGGGATGGAGAACCCAGATCTAAAAGGTCAATACATTGACAGTGAGAGGGTAAAAATGTGTGAAGCCACTGCCGTTTTTCACCCCATTTAACAAATAAGACATTGGCCGAGGACAAATGGGCCTACATGTCTATGTCAAGATACTTGTAAGAAATATCACCCTTTTTCCATACTATTTGCAAATGATTTTCAATCCATTGCCTCTGCTTTTTATATTTTTCACTATGCAACTCAAAAGCATAGGGAGGTTTAAACACCAAATGGATTGGGTTAGATACCCAAAACGTACTACAATCGATAAAAGCTACTTCCTTAAATATAAATTTGTTGTCTGAAATTTTAAACCCCCAACAATCCACGATGAGTGTACGCATGATGTTTTTTTATATTTATTTTACTTGTTACCTCATTGACGACTAATCAACAACTAACCCATGTCATGGTTTCACATTGCAAAAAAAAGTCAAAGGACTTCAGAAAAAAAAGGAACAAATGAATTGAACAAGAGCTAAATATTATTTTTTACAGGTTTTATTCATAACATAAAAAACCCTTACAATTTTATTACAAAGTTTGTTTGCTTAATCTGGAACAGCATTCAAATGAACAGTTTGCACATACGGTCCACAGGTATCTCCTAGTTTTGCAGGGTCTGGTACAATATCAGGGTAATTCAAACTCCACGGAATATTGCCCAAATCATAGCGATTCAGGTAAGGACAGGATGGACTCCATCGATGATGATCACTAAATTGTCGATCCCCTATTTTCCTGTTTCAAATTTCAACGTTGCAAAAAATACACTTGACCACAGCCCCACGATTTAAGTAATAAAATCCGCTCGCCGCCAATTCTCCATTATCCATAAAGGGAACTGTCCATGTTTCAAATGTTTTGAGACGATTAAATTCACATTTTAAATTCCATGTTTTGTCTGTCACGGTGTTGTTGTTGTTGTTGTTGTTGTTGTTGCATTTTGAGGGACCCATAACGTTTGTTGTTGTATGTGTGCACAGTACCAGAGCGCAACAGATAGTGTGCGTGCAGACGCTTATCATCAATCATATGAATGATATTTTTTTACCTAACTAGAGGAGGCTTACCTGCTGGTGACATAATTGGACAAAGGATGATATTTCACTTGTCTGGAATGAATAATCAAACAGTAGGCACTGGTATGGTCTGGTACATTTTCTTGTGTTTCAAAATCTACCCTTAAATCAATGGTGGTGATTTTCAAAGATTCCTCTAGATATGAACAGTCGAAAACAATCAGTGGTGCTTTTGCTTTAAACCCTTGTGGCGACAACATAGGGCAATCCTGTTTTTCATAACAAGACGATTGAAATTTAGCAAACATATCATAAAGGGGACCAAACTTATTTTTTGAAAAATTCAATTCCAATTCCTCATAGGGAAAGCAAACATTATTTAAAAATATTGGTATATTTCTCAAGTGAATGTGATCAAACAGGGTGACATCTTTGCTTTGCTGATATTTTCTATTGGTTTGAAAACCAATAATAACATAGAGGGGTCTCTCGGTAGAGCGAGCCGATTTGACACTCCAACTATGAGTGTCTGTGGTAGGTAGCAAGGGGTACTCATGTAGACTCCAACTTCGAAAGGCGATAGGCAAGGCTTTATCTTTTCTGCACCAAATTTAACATGCTTAGCTTTTTACGATCTGATAGCGTCATGTGGGGCACTTTCCATAGTAATCGAAGCAGTTGAATCTTTGAGTCTATCACGAGGTCGGAGGCTCATTTTAGAGCATTATAATCACTGCGATCTCTCACCAGATACAAACATTGTCTTGCAGAAAAATAATACGCTTGTGATCTTCGGCAAAGCCAAGCAGTAATTTTAAGGGTAGGAAGCCTGTAAAAGTGCCATCGCTATGAACTAGCCAGTCATTGCTACTGTTGGGGCACCATCCTGCCATAGAAAGCGTTTTACTTTCCTCCTCGCTATAGGAAGGATATAATTTCATAAGACTAGTTATGCCCACATTTCGAGTCATATCTATGACAATATCATTTATCACATAACGTACCTCAGAAAAAAGCCAAACCATGATTCGCCAACGCAGACGATGTGGGTGTGCTGCCAACTGCTTTCATCAATTTACCCTCAATTTGAAGGACACTTTCATGAGGTAGAGTAAAAATATCTTGATTGTTAATGATGAATTGAATCTCGTCATTGTTATTCAGTCCTGTTGCTTGAGGGTGATAGGAATGCATATCAATGCGCACGACGCCATCTTCCACTTGTATGGGATTTAACACTTGCAACAGCTCCTTGTTCATGATTGGGGTGTAACGTATAACCAATGCGTTGTAAACGTTGTCGGTTTACTCGTGTCAACCGTTTCATACACGGCGGGCAACTAACCGACCTAGTGGACGTTGTTGTTGCTTTATAGATAAATTTCATAGCGTCTTTAAAACCAACTTGTAGGTTACAGGGGTGTTGGCGTCCAAAGCAACGAGTTGTTGCTTTCTATTCACTAAGCTTAAGGTAATATTACTAATATCGCTGACACACACCGGATGATATAGAACCACTGAAGGGTTTTCACGAATAATATAGCCACAAGGGGAGGTGACAATAAAATCATACAGGGAATGGCTTTGTTCTTGATTCGTAAATATGTCTCTAATAATATTGCAAGTCACAGAAATGTGACGGTCCTCGATGAATTTCACTGGATAATCTGAATCATGGGGTTGGTGATCTGCCAACACTTTTGGTTTAAATCCTAGTAAAGGACCAATAGAATGAACTCGTGTTTCAAAGTCAATGTTAAACGTAGAGAAAATACGACAGCGATGAGTAATCGTATTGGCTGTAAGTTCAAATTTGTGTGTCCCATCCCCAAATGGTTTGACACCAAATTGTTTTATCATCGACACGTTAATGGCTTCGTGCACGTCGTCTATGGTATAACCTCCAGGGGGTAGCCTCAACATATAATCATCATAATAAAATTTGTCATTAATATCCAATTGCATATTGTAAATTCTCTTGTAACTTTCCAAAGAAATTAATCCTAGCACATAGGATCGTTCGGGATGCAATTCAATGGGGGGAAATCCAGGGATACTTCAGGCCCGCGGCTGTGCACGGTAAAGGTCTTGGCGTTGACATTCATAATGATGAGACTGCTGGCTTAACGCGAGCTCTTATATAAAATGTAAATACAAACGTCCACACTCTTGACTGTCAAAGGTTTGTTGACGATTCACATTATAGAATATCTTTACTCGGTTTCCCAAATAACGAAGCAATGCGATCGGGGTTGGAAAATTTCCATAACTGTCCAAGTACCATACTGTGGAACCTTGTTTCACATAGGCTACAAATGGGTTCCTGGGCCTGCATCATCATCTAAATTAATCATGGCTCGTTCTTCTTTCCACGGTGCTTTGGGTAATTCATTTCGCATAACTACACCTCGAAAATGAGAAATATTTGTAGTTTGGCATGGCTTTCCTCTTGTTCAGGAGTCATGACATGACGAGGCAGTTGCGTTAAGCGCTTATCGAAGCTGGACATTTTTTTTCTTAGACGATAGATCAATACCTTGTTGATAAAAGACTGGCTTTAAAGGAGTGCCGTTTTTAGCTCCCATAGCAATGGCTTCTAACGTTTTATTGTGTCGCTCGCTTTCTTTGAGTTTTTGCTTACCTTGTTCGACGGCTTTTATGTTTTTTGCCACAGCAGTGGCACCACCAAAAAGCGAGCCAAAGCTGCCAACCCCGCAAATAAAGCCGGCAAAAAACCCCCACGCTGTGCAACAGGAATGACACGCCCACGTATTTTCTTCCTTTCTTTCTTTTTTTTTATCGATGAATTATGGTGCGATCTCGGAGCTGTAGACAATCGCACGGCCTGTAAAGCTTTTTCGATAGCCAGTCTTTTTAGACTTTTATTTAGTATTTTTAAGTTTTAACACTGGGTATGAGGCAGATCGAGTTGGATTCCGGCCTGGCTTTTTTAAAATCTTTTTGAGATTTGTTTTCTTCATGTTCATTGCATTTCGTTTTTCACCATGGTGCTACTTGGTGAACCTTTCACAGCAAACATTCGATAACAACTAACGTAGAGAACCTTATTTCATAGCAGTATATTCCATTTCTATATAAAGCGGAAAATCATTCACCGTTTTCCCAGCTTCCTTTTCCTCAAACGTAAGCATAAGATGAAAGGTTAATTCATCTCCAACATTTACTCTTTGATGGTTGTGGACCAACAGTCTATCACCATTTATTGTACTTTTAAATGTTTCTCATCAGGCATGGCATATTTAATATGATGCAATCGATAATGACTTAAACCAGAAGCAAGTATATACGAGGCACGTCTAGAAAGTAAGTTCCATTTGGTAATAAAATTAAATTGTGTACTGATACAGAAAAATTATTTATTGCACAATATTCTGCACCTCTTAAACTAGTTTTCCACATAAATGCCGAACTTTTTCAGGCATTTGTCATAGCGTGGCACAAGTTTTTGGATACCTTCTTCATAGAAGTTCGCCGTCTGTCTCTTTAACCAGTTAGAAACATCTTCTTTCAGCTCGTCGTCATTGTTGAAGTGTTGACCGCCAAGGAAAGACTTGAAATATGTGAACAGATGAAAGTCGCTAGAAGCGAGGTCAGGCAGTACGGAGGGTGGTCAAACACGTCCCAGCAAATCCCTGTAGGAGGTTTTTCGTCATATTTGCAGTGTGTGGTCGTGCGTTGTCGTGAAGAAAAACCACACCTTTTGACAGCAACCCTCGGCGCTTATTCTGTATTGCGCGGCGCAATTTCCTAAGTGTCTCGCAGTAAGCATCTGCGTTGATTGTTTGACCACGCGGTAAGAAATCAATGAGTAAGATGCCTTTCCAGTCCCAGAACACTGCGCACATCATTTTCCGAGGTGTCAAGATTTGTTTCGGCTTAACATTTGCTGGGGATGAATTGTGGCTCCATTCCATTGATTGCCGCTTACTTTCAGGGGTGTGGTAAGTAACCCAAGTTTCATCTCCTGTGACTATCTGTGTCAGAAATTCTTCGCCGCCTTCATTGTAACGGGTCAAAAACTGAAGTGCACTACCCATCCGTTTTGTTTTGTGTTGCTCCGTAAGAATCTTTGGTACCCAACGTCGGCAAAGTTTACGAAAGTTCAGTTTTTCGGTAACAATTTCATGAATTAGTGATCGTGAGATTTGGGGAAATTCCATAGCGAGAGCACTAATTGTAAACCTGCGGATTTCCCGGATCTTGTCATCAATCGCGTGAACCTGTTCATCTGTAACCAAAGATGGACGCCCACTTCGTTCTTCATCGTGCACTTCACTACGTCCTTCATTGAACTGTCGGACCCATCTTCTCACCATTCTATCACTCATCGCCTTTTGTCCATACACTTCGCAAATTTGCCGATAAATTTCAATTGGTTTCACTTTCCTAGCATTCAGAAAACGAATCACAGATCTGATTCCACAAGCGGCGGGATTTTCAATCAACACCGACATTGTACGAGTAAACATGCACAACAACGCGTACGTGGCTGACAGCGCTCTCCAAATGGCGCACGTTTCTTCTCCTTGATACAGAGCGTCTACCGCGCATTTGCGGAACTGCGCTGCAGCGGAACGTACAACTAGTTTAAGACACAGGCGGCACACTTCTATGAAGAAGGTATACAAAAACTCGTGCCACGCTACGACAAATGCCTGCAACATTTCGGCAGTTATGTGGAAAAGTAGTTTAAGGGTTGTAAAATTTTGTGCAATAAATAATTTTTCTGTATCTGTACACAATTTAATGTTATTACCAAACGGAACTTACTTTCTGGACGTACTTCGTAGGTAAGATCATCATTCATCAGTGGTGGCGGGGAATGGTTTCTGTCATTGTCCAGTTTTTGATTTGACAGATACACTAAAAATACAGATGGGACAAATTTATAAAGCATTTTCATTTGATAGGTCACATAACGTTTCGTGCAGACATCATTTTCGTCTCGAGGCTCTTGCACATCGATAATACGATGATGATTGGCTGAATAGCCTTCAGCGATTAGTCTCGGGGCCATGTGATAGACAATTTGCACTTTGCGATCGACATAGCTTTTTGTAGCCACCTCTCGAGACTGTTTTGACATAGAAGCAGCCGTGGCCATGGTTACACAAGCTCGCCCAAACACGTCCATGGTGATAGACGTTAACTAACCTATCGTAAAAAAAAACAAAATAATAATAAAAAAAAAACCGCTTGCCTATATATAAACCTTATACACACATCAAAAATCTCAGTCCTCGACACTATGGAATTAATGAAACAACCCCATGCTTTGCCCGTCTCTGATTTGGTTTCAGAGCTATCACTGTCCGTGTGCGAATCTAAACGGCATGGCACCCTATCCCCATCTACCGTTCGATGTATTATGGTAGGGCCTTCGGGTTGTGGAAAGACCAATGTTTTGTTGAACATTATTACCGCGCCTAATGGCCTACGATTTCAAAGTATTTATATTTTTGCCAAATCCTTGTACCAACCTCTGTACGAGTATCTGGAACAAATTATATCTTCGTTAAATAAAGAAGCCATGGGCTATTTTACATTCACCTCACCTCAAGATGTCATTCAACCAGACAGCATTCAACCAGATTCCATTAAAATTTTTGATGATATTGCCACTCAACGACAGGCCATTATTCAAGAGTATTTTAGTATGGGACGCCATAAACAAGTGGATAGTTTTTATCAGGCTCAGACCTATTCTAAAATCCCCAAATAGTTGATTCGTGACAATGCCAATCTCATCGTTTTGTTTCGTCAAGACTCTAGAAATCTCTATCATATTTTTCAAGATCATGTGAATCCAGATATGTCCTTTACAGCTTTCACGCAATTGTGTGCCTCGTGTTGGAACCATCATCCCCATGCCTGCTTTGTTTTTTTGAGTTCAGTCCTCTATAAGTACCCCTAGGTACAGTTGTATGACATATTTAATGAGTCTTACGTAGAATTCATAGTCCATACTAGTTATAAATTCATGTATTTGTTTTAATGATAGTCGCTGGCATCTCTACATAAAACCAAGTCCACGATTCCTGGATGTAACGGGTAATCTCTAAATCCGCTGAATGAATTTTGATGCGGTTTTCACCATTGAGTAAAGAATTTCTCGAGGAAGGTTTCTATAGGAATGCATTCATTTACGACCAAAGGAAGCCGAGCAGTAACGATTTCAGTGAATCGTGTCGAAGGTAAACCTGCCGTCCGTGTGCCCTTTAAGCTTACGCTGGGTAAACCATTAAAAATATCCATATACTATGAGTGTAAGAATTGGTCAGCATGAAAAGTTCTACAAGGAAGTCCGCGACAGCATATCTTTATCTTTAATACATCGCCAAGTGATTTTACGTTTTAATTTCTTCCAACAATCTCCATTCAGTGGAAATTTAAATTACTAGCTTCGGAGTGAGTTTACGAGCTAGCGAGCGAGCGAGCCCATCACCCCAGCTTCGGCCAGCATTAACTGTCGAGTCATGTCGAGTTAAGACTTCAGAGAAGAGTAGACTGTAAGTGTTTGGAGTTTCGCTGTTCACCTCGCCTTTTCTGAATTACGTCTGAGACCTACCGTCCATGCTCCTTTTAAGCTTACACTGAGTGACCCTTTAAGATACCAGACGAAGCCGGGTCGGGTTGCTAGTATGGGTATAATATAATATCAAATTCATAACCATATCAAAAGCTAGTTACTCCGTTAACATTATAGTTAATTAGTAAAAATACCAGTGTGATTTGTGAAACGAAAAGTATAAAAGGATCTTAAGGTCTTAAATGGCTCAATTATAGGTACTTTCTATTTTTTTTCTGTGGGTTTGAAACCTTTCATTCCTGAATTTGACAAAATAATACAATGCCAGTTTTACAAAATATCGGCAATAACAAATTGTGTACCGTACCTTCACAGCAGCCATTTGAGAGACCAGGTATTTCATAAGAGAATTAACAAACAGTTTGTGAGCATTATCCTGATGACATAAATTGGCTTGCTTCCAAAGGATTCGAGAATAAGTTTATATTATTGTACACAATCTTTATTCATTAAATCAGCTCTCTGACTATTCAAAATCCATTTTCTACATCTAAAAATTAAAACGTCGGCACGCGTTTGAGATGACAACTTTTACGTTTACTTAGCCTACCGTATGTCTTTATTTTCAAAATGAATTGATATTTTTATTTGATTTTTAGCCAATGGCCATAGCAGGGCATTTCACATGAACGCCCGATGGTTTTCCAATTTCAATGTCAAGTAGTTCCAATTTAAGCTACCAGACGCCACTGTCACTGAGACCCAACGGCGAACGTTTGAACTTGATAGAGGTGTCTAACCCAATAGCCTAATCATTTTGGCTACACACTACCAATTGTAGTTGTAAGTTCCTTTACGTGCCATAAATCTATGACATGGGCCCGACGACTTCGACTGGGTTTGAACCCGCGAACTTGGGCATAGCAGTTCAGCATGCTACCGACTATGCCACCAAAGCCATGCATAGATATCCTACCGAGACAGGCTTCTGATTTATAACCGACTGGCTCCGTGGCTCAGCGGTAACGTTCTTGCCTGCTGTGCCCAAGGTTGGAGGATCTTATCCTGGCGCAGTCAGCTGGCATTTAAGGGTGCATAAATGCGAGGGAACTGTGTCTGTAGATTTACTGGCATGTTAAAGATCCACTTCAGGGCAAACATCCGGCACTTCAGTGTCTCCAAAAACCACAGTTGTTAAAAGGGGCCTAAAACCAATAACATTATTGTTGATTTATAACCAGTTAAAGACCTACTGTAGTTCGGTTGTTTGATTGATAAGCTTAATAATACTTTCTACTGCATATCCCAATTAATTGTGGTCGCTGGAGTCAATCAGGCTCATTTTGGTTTTGGCCGGGGATTTGAGGCCGGATGCCCTTCCTGACGCCACGTAATTATTCAGGTGAAAATTCCACCCCACTGTCACTGGGATTGGAACTCCGGCCGTCCGGGTGATTGACGAGCAGCTAAGCCACTGCACCATCACGCTCCCCTTGAAAAGCTTTATAATACTAGCCTAAAATCCATAGCTCAAATCTTACCTTTTAGGGTCCTTTGGAAACTCGGGTGTCGTCTTGCTATTTGAACAGTCTGACTTCAAACTCAGCAATTAGATTGGGCGAGGAGTAACAATTAATTTCCCTGTGTAATTCATACTACAATAATTATTTATACATTTAATAAAACGCTCCTCATACAACCCCCTCCCCCTTATGTGAGAAGTGTTTTATTAAGTGTATAAACGATTAATGTATTTTTTATTTCAACCATTAGGAGATAAATTGTCACTGCCCGCCTAATCTAATTGGGTACTGTATACTCGTGTTGACCGACTGAAAAGCGATCATATAGGTTACTTAGCAACACTGAACTACGGTATATCTTCTAATATTAGATCTGTTTATTGATCTGCACATCTCCTCTAGTAAAGGACATGTTAAATTAAAGATATAACCTTTACACAATGCTCACATACAGTAAATCCAGCAACAATAACATACACCAATATAGCGCAGTCGGCACATTCTTGCTGGCTGCATGAGAGCATTATTGTCTGGCGGTAGAAAAATATGAATCAAGCTTCGCGATCCGTAGGTAGACTGTGCGTATACGTTGTCATGAAGACGTGTGTAGCCACAAATGGGGACCCGGGCCGAAAGGCGAAGGTTCTAACCCCCCCTAACACCCCCTGGCTACGCCACTGATCAACAACCACCATCTTTCATCTTTCCTTCCCCAATTACTTGTGCCTCTCGGATCATTATGTAATTCATCACCACAATGAAAAGTAACGGTGACAGTGCACTTCCTTCAAATTTCAAATTTCATGGGTAGGGTCGTGAAGTATAAATTCGCACATGGGAGGAGAAATACACAGCGACTGGAAAAGTGGTTATTTCTCCTCACATACTGAAGAAACAACACTTTGGTTATACTTTAATTTTTATTGCATTGAATGACCATTACAGGATGAGACAGCTTGCAGCTTCAGCTTGGGCCTCCTCCAGTTTCCTCCTGCACACAGAGAAACAATCTTATCACTTTCAATCCCTCAACTGATGGGTCAGTGAAATACACTCACCGGCAAAGAAAGCGAAACACTACGAATTTCAGACTAAACTCAATGTTGGTCCGTTCCAAACCTTGTATTAATCAAATACACTGACATTACAACAATATGGTAATGTATCATAAGTTAATTACCCTAATTAGCACAATAATTCATCAACATTATTGATCATGACAATCACAACAGTGCACAAATACCAATTTGGAAATGTTGAAATCTGGAATCCATCGTACTGTCCTCCGACCTGTTGCACTGTATGATTATGAATGTTGTAGACAAACCATAATGTCCACAAAAATACGTGGCACGTGAATTCACAGCAATAAACCTTAAGTGGTTATTATTGGTCAAAGGCGGCAAACGGTAACATTGGTGTTGTGATTGTCACGATCAACAATGTTTATCAAGTAGTGCTGAAACTTCTCAAATGAGCTAATTAAATCACGGCACATCGCCGTATCGCTGCCGGTTTGAAACGGCCAAACATTGAGTTTTGTCTGATATTCATAGTGTTTCGCTTTTTTTGCCGGTGTGTGTATTTACCAAAAAGTACACACAGTCCTTTAAAATAACACAACATAATGGATTCTGAACATAATTCCACATTCTGATTCGGATAAATAATTGTCATCACTCAAACAAGATGAGATATATTCTGTAATACCATCTTCGCCATGACACACGAGATCTAATGCAACTCTTAATGCTGCACTATTTGTACTGTAAGCAGGAGGGTCTGGGGACCTTAAGTTGGTCCCTTTCTTGTTTTCGCTCTAGTGTAGTAAATGGGGAGAGTTTATAACATTTTGTGATTTTGCTTGTATCACTCCAAAATTATTTCGGACTTATCACTCCTTGATAACTTTTTTTCTAGAGTACAAAGGTAGCCCAAATACCTGTAGTAATAGTCTGGAAAAAATCTGGAGATGATGTAGTAATAGATGTTTACTCCTCCGCTGTCTAAAACCCACCAGTCACCCCACGATCAAGACTTATATAGATGAAATTGCAGCTGTGTCTGCCATTAAGCACGTGAATTATCATCAAAGGCAGTATTGCCAACCCTGCGTTGCTCCGCAAGCTTCGCACAGCGAAGGCCGCTCCTCGACCCGACCTTTCTAACCTTTATTTTGTCCAATCCAATAGCTTTTGACAATGGTTACAGCCTAACGCATCCAGATCAATGGTTATTTGCTAACCATGCCCCGCTCGCACATTACATGTGTTGTGTGGTCTATTTTGAATCGGACATGTTGGCAACCAGTGACATCAATGTGCACGCCTCATTGTGAGCTCTTTGGCAGCAGTTTAAGATGCTAAATATGCTAAACGAGCAATAAATAAAATCACATATTTAGCACATATATCCGGTGCAGTCCGGGCAGAAGTGACCAAGGTTAGTAATTACATTGATAATGTCCCCCCCAGAAGATGAAATAAGGTATGAAAATCATATATTATCGAAATGAAAGCAAAAGAGAAAAGAGTGATACGTCGTTCAGAATTAATATAACTTCCACTTTACCACGCTTACTGAGGCCAAACTCATTCAGAAAATGCCACAATTGCACTTAAATTAGAAAATTATGAAGATTTATAGTTTGTAGTAGTAAACTGAAAAAAAAGTTAGTCGCCACAGGAAAGATAATGCGAAGACAATGCTGCCAACTTTACTTCAGCTGTGACCACCGTGACAAGACCATAGCAGTCCACTGGGGCATCGCACGGAGTCGTTACATCCTTCGCCCTCTCAAACTCAAATGACTGATATTCTAGTTACACATCAATTATGCCCTTGACCCCCTTGCTTGTAGTACAAACAAATTTTGTCCGAAGAGTCGCCTAACCTCATAACGACAAATGGTTTTGTCCAGTCAGTTCCCTAACCAAGCAGTGACCAATGGATTTGCCATGACCATCATCTAACCAAGTAGCGACCAATGGCTTTGTCTCACCCAACTTTAGTACATCAGTAATTTTTGTCCAGACTGTAGTGGTGCAGCCTGGCAAGAGCTATGCAGTGTTGGTATTCTCTGAAATTTCGCAAAAATTATGCATCTGTGGTGCATGCACATTTGAGTATTCTATGTTCTTTCAATCTAGATTCGTCATGAGTCTCTTCTGGGAAACAAGAGCCAATGGTTTGGTCTAGACAATTGCCTAACCTAGTAGCCGCCAATGGTTTTGTCTAGACAGTCGTCTAACCTAGTAGCGGCCAATGTTTTGTCCAGACATTCTGCTAACCTAGTAGCGGCCAATGGTTTTGTCTAAACAGTCATCTTACCTAGTAGCAGCCAATGTTTTGTCCAGACAGTCGTCTAACCTAGTAACGGCCAGGGGTTTCGTCCAGTCAGTCGTCTAACCTAGTAACGGCCAATAGCTTAGTTTCCTCATGGCTTTAGAAGAGTGCAATGAAACTTTTCAATTAAATTGAACTGTAGTTATGTCAATGGTACTTCTGACTTGATGTTTCAGTGCAACGCTAGAGCTACCTAGTGGTCAGAAGTGAATTTAATCTCACCAGCCATTAATCACTAAATCATGACAAATGAAGTTACGTTTGCAATGATGCCTGCTAAATCGTGAACGAAACTAGATTTGAATGGTTGACTGTGATTGGCCAATTAAGTGATTTCACTTCTGACCGCTAGACAGCTCTAGCGTAGCTTTGAAACGTCAAGTCTGAAGTAACAATGGCTTTACCGGTACTTTAGTAATTATTGGTCTATGTTGCTCTTTGTATTACAATACTGCCTGGGCACCAGTGAAGGACACAAGAACCTAGGAATTTTTTTCTCAACTACTGACATTAGAGATAAATACCTTTCATAATGATTCAAAATTGATCTGGAAAAGTAGTAGTTCACTCCGCTGTCTATAACCCACCCTCCTTCCCAAATTATAACACGACTTATATAGTAAAAGAAACTTGTGTAGTGTCCGGTGCCCGCCGCCATGAAAATCCTCAAAATTTTGTATAGAAATGGATTATGTTACTAAGTTTCAGGAGTTGAATATTTTATCACTAGAGAGTGTTATTGCATTTTTTCAGTAGTGCCAACATTATTGGTTGGCGCTGGTTTTGCCACCACTTTGAAACACTAATAATGGTTAGGTAGCGCAGGCCGCTAAACACCCCTCGTTTTTGTCATGCACATTGGGGGTAGTCGCGCATCAATAATCTTTATCCAGGCCAATGGTTTGGCCTAAACCAATATTTTCATCCAGACCAATAATGGTTAGGTAGCACCGCGTTCGCTAATATAAACACCCCTGGTTTTTGTCATGCACAGTGGGGGTAGTCACGCATCAATAATCTTTATCCAGGCCAATGGTTTTGGGTAGACCATTATTTTCATCCAGACCAATAATGGTTAGGTAGCACTGCGTTCACTAATATAAACACCCCTGGTTTTTGTCATGCACAGTGGGGGTAGTCACTCATCAATAATCTTTATCCAGGTCATTGGTTTTGCCTAGTAAATCAGTAAATTTCACCAATAATTTTGTCCAGAGAGTCGCCAAAACTCGCAACAGGGGATTGCAGTGAAGCGAAGTTGGCAGCAATGCCTAATCCATCATGGCGAAGTGTTTTTTGGTAAGTTTATTGCTTGAAAGTTAATGTTGACAATTTCCTAATTTTTAAGGTGTGAACGTGGTGCTTGTTAATATCAGTTGGCTCCAATAACGTGGCACAGTAAGTGTAAACAATTTCCATAGCGCTACGAACAAAATTAACGCACTTTGAAATGGGGCACCGGAGAATGCACGAGAGCCATACAAAAATTCCAGCAGTCGGCCATTATCCGTGTGAATTATGCACGAGTCCAGTATTGCCAACTCCACGCACACGGTACTAATTGTATAGGCAGTTGTAAAAGTCATAGTTGACTAGACCAATAATTGTGACATTGATTTGAGCCTAACACATGGTTACTTGGTTTCCTGTGGCCAAGGGGGCACCTCAAACCGACCATTCTAACCTTCATTTTATCCAATACAATGGGTTTTGCCTAGTGGAGGTGTATTTTATATCTTCATGTTGGGAACACCACCATGACATGTCTACGCCCAGACAAACAGTTGAATGCTTATCAAGTGAGCAACATAACTGCCGTCGTTCAATGAACAAGATACAAATGCACATACTTACTTAATTGTCACATATTTCCAGTACACTGGTCATAATGGAATGTAATTTCAGTTGGTAGCTAACTCTATTAGTGTCATGGAAGTAATGGAAGTATTCTGAGATGATGCTACAATTGCACTATGCTTTCTAGGAGTCGTGTAGAATAGGTACTCTATTACAAAACTCTCAAGGAAATCTCAAAATTCCTCAAAAGTGACATTCATTGACATAAATGGACTTTTAACAATCATTACCAATGACGAACGTAGGAAAGAATGCATAGAGAGCATGGGATCTAAAAATAAGCAATGTGTAATACACTGTTGCCAACCATGGGATAATTATATGAAAACTACCATCTTGTTTCGATTAATTCACATTGGATTGTATTTTAAATTTTATACGATCCCTAAGAAGTCATTGTGTACCCCAGGTTGAAGATCAATGGGATATTCTTTATAGTATATAAAGAAATCCCCGTGGCACTACAGCCCAAGCGCCTGCTGCCCAGCCATTTGGCCTGCAGATTATGGGGTGACGAGTGGTCCCCATGGCCATTAATCTTTGTTTTCATGAACTGGTCGCAACCTAACTGTCAGACAGCTACACAATTGTCCTCATGAGGCTGAGTGCACCCCTTCTTTATAGGATATTAACCAATTAAGTAAATTCTTCTGTAAATTGTGATTAGTTATTAATGAGCAATTTTCGAATAATGCAGAAGAGTTTGAATAAAAGGGGAAGAATTTTTAATTGTCATAGCAATGGACTGCTGGAAGAAAATGCCCTAGTTACATTTTCAGGGGTGTGTGTTTTGAGGTAATTTATAGGTTTGACTTTCACATTAGCTTTGATTTATTGCTTCAGTGCATGGACACTTCAGCAAAACAAGGAAACAAATTTAAATTAAAAGTTTAGTGGATGGCTGGAGAAGTGAACTGTAGGCAGAACATCCTCCTGTATCAGTGCTCAACAAAGTTTTGGGGCAAGGATAGTACAACCCACAACAACACAAAATGTTCCTAAGGTTGAATGTTTTTGAGTTATCCCTGTTTATGTTGTCGGCTAGCGTGGAAGCGATGTTGCATTAATTTTGGAGTCAAGAGTTCTGTCTTACCACCTATTATGTTCATTGCTTTGCTATACTCTGTATTACCAATAATGAATGCTGACGGCTGTAAAAGCTAGCACGTAGGGAAATGCTGCGTTGCCACTGAGGCAGATCATGGCTCATAACATTCCAAGAGGCTTCCAGGAAGACACAAATACTGGGATCTGTGGTGTGTCAGCCATATTCGTGTGAAAAGGCACTCTCGATGAAACAAAATGATAACACAATGATAATAATAATAATCATAATAAAACTAATATAAAAATAAAAAATAAAAATAAATAAAAATTAAATTATAACCCCCTCTTGAGTCTGAATCAGATCCAGAATTGCTTCCCAGGAAAATGATGAACCGATCTACCCCATCATCGAGTATACATTCACGATTCGTGGCCTCATCCAGTTCTCGTTGCACTTTTAACACTTCACGCTTCCAGTTTTCTGAAGTCACTTCCCTAATCGCCTCAACGGTAAGCTTCTCAACTAAGGTTTTGAATATTCTCGAAAGGAATATGATGTAGTTTCCATTTGAGAGGATGAATTATGAATAAATGATAAATATGGTCCGGTTAGCTCAAACAATGGCAGCGTTTCGCCCCAGTGTGCTGTTGGGCTCGTCAGTTGGTACACCTGCTCGTGACGTCAATACTGCTTGTATTTTGTGTCTTGCATGGCCTTCTCAGTATTGGTAGGTGTGTGGCAATGATATGGGGGCAGCCTGATGATCTCATAGCCATGCTTTCTCGCCAGTTCATCCACAGGGTACATGGATTTAGGTTTGTTCTGCTGTATAAGGTTGAGAAGGATTCCCTTCGTCATAGAGCTGTCGCATGGTACACTATGGCGGCCGAGCCATTCCAACATTCGCGGCTTCGTACTTGAAGTTGTTGGAGCTTTGTCTATTTGCACTGTGTGCTACGAAGCATTTTCCATTACACTAACACTGTGTTCAAGGATGTTGGGTAACAATTGTTCCTGGAACCATTTTAAAAAGCGGTTGTGGTCCATGTCTTCATGGTAATCACCAGTTCTTTTCGACCTGAAGAGCAAAAGCGCATTATTATCAAAGCCTTGTGATAACCCGGCGAGTAGCATAATAAATCGACCCCCACTGCCTGACAGCCCTTTTATTGTCCCCTGAACTGAGTCGTCACTCCAACTCTTAGACACTGTGTGACCAGCATTGACCCACGTTTCATATAACCACACAATATCAATAATATTTTTGTCCTTAATTTCACTTAGGAACTGACACCTGAAAGCCACAATATCTGGCCTCTCCATGACCACCTTCCTGCCTTTACTTTTCTCATATTTAAATCCCAGATCATGCAACACTTTATTCAGTGAAGAAAGACTTCCTTGAAATAATTCTGCCTCTCTGAGCGAAACAAGAAGTTTATGACATGTTAGAATTTCTTTCCTTAACTCATAGCCATAAATATGACGTCTAACAGCATCTTGTTGAAAGCCATCTAAATTAGTGACCACCCCTTCCCTGCCTCTTCTCCTGGAGTTGATAGTTTAGACGGGCCAGCATCATCAGACGGGAACTTCTCTTTCGTCACTCGGTACACAGTGATTTCACTCACACCAAGAGCCTTTGCAGTTCTTTTCCTCACCTCAACAAATGGAATCAGAGGTTCCTCCCGTAAGTGCATACTTTCCTCTTCTTCCTCCATATAATTCCTCACAGCACATATCATCTCCCTGGCTTGGCTATGGAGAGTCACACCACGGCCTGAAATTTTTCTATGTCGCAGAGAATGGATCCTGGGCCTTCCGCGAGCACGTACCGATGCCATTTTTACGCAACGAAAATTGACACGATGATGTGATGCGAATAAAAGAAATGAACTCAAAATCTGTATATACACACGCCTCCAACAAACACAGAACGATAACGCTTACTGTAGCCTATGAAAGAATAAGCAAATGCACTTCACTAGATACATGGGATAATACTAATGACAGTGACAAGTCAAGGCATAGTAGAACACTGAGTCAAACCATTTGCTCACTGCTGTGTCAGCATACATTGCAACACTGCTCGCTGTTGATATGGAGACCGTTACCCCTCTCGTCTCCACTCCTCACCCATCAAGAGGATGACAGTTTTCACCGTTCAACATCAACATCAACATCAACATCCTGAGTTACTTGAGGCTTTAGATTGGTACATCTTACCTGTAGCTAATCCTGACGGCTATGAATATTCACATACTACAGATCAGCTATGGTGAAAAACTGGGCTACTTGTCGTGGGGTGGATCCAAACCGAAACTGGGATTTTCACTGGGGCGAAGGAGGGATTGCAAGCAGTGCCTGCCGTGAGGATTTTGCCGACCCACACGCTTTCTCCGAGCCAGAGACACATGTCATATCCGATTATATAATGGCACATCGTGACCAAATCAAGTATACCTCACTCTCCATTCTTACTCACAGATGTGGTTAGTGCCATGGGGATACAAGAACGAGAAACCCAACGACTTTTATGATATATATGTGCTAGCAGAGAAAGGCGTGCAAGCACTGCAGTTGGTACGTGGAACAGACTATCTACTGGGGACATCACCAGAGCTCATCTATGCAGCATCAGGTATGTTAAACAATTCCTATCTGATTCTGGCACACCCTATTGTTCTTTCCTATCAGATTCTACCGAGATAGTATTGTAGGTATGTCTGCCCCATTATTATTCCCGTTTCTACAGAGCTGGGGATAAGATGTGAAAAACTTCTATCTGGCAGATGTTTCTTACAGCTGGATGCTCTTCTTGATGCCAATGTGCTGAGAGAAAATGACAGATGAAATGAATTTAGATGAATGAAACTGGGAAAGGAGTTGGAAGGAAGCAGTCATGGTCTATTAGGAGTTGACAATGGGAAACCATAGCATGGAGAGCTGATAGTGGGGTTTGAACCCACTTCTCCCATGAGTCTGGAGACAGCCAGGCCTCATGGTCTATTGGAAGCTACCATCCCAGCATTCGTCTGGAGTTGACAATGGGAAACCATGGCATGGAGAGCTGATAGTGGGGTTTGAAGTCATTTCTCCAAGTCTGGGGACAGTGAGGCCCCATGGTCTTGCGTCTCAACACGTATAGCTACCATGATCGGCCTGAGAGTGAACTGCGATATCTGCAATGATCTTCATCAAACATTCATGAACCGTGCAACATGCAACCCCATTTATAATATAGTATATTGACTCTTTATTTCTGACAAGCTGGGAGGTGTCCAACTGAGTCCCATGTGACACCATTTTATTACATTGCCTTGCTGCCAGTTTTCCCTTTTTATTTAATATAAACCAACCACTAACTGAACAAAACTGCCATTTAACAACACAGTATTGACAGGTATTAGAACTCAAGCAATAAATGTTAACCTGATGACGGCTACGCCCGTCTATAGGCGGTGTATGGGAACCTTTATTTTTTTCATATTCTCCGTTCGCTCTCAAGTGCCGAGTCAATCTCTGCCATGTTCTGCCATCTGATGGGCATTGTGTAGTACTACTTGAGTTAGGATTTTTTCTTTCAAAAGTAACTAGCAGAGCATTTTGAGTTCATTTGGTGAGATGTGATCCATCATGGTGGAATAACAAGCAATTTCTTGTCACCCTGTTGTGATTTCAGATCAAAGAATATAAATGTTCATATTATTAGGAGCAACATGTATTATTCTCCAAATGATTTTACGAAATAATTTTATTTGGGCCCATTGCCCTACATATAAATGATGGAGATGCAAGCCTGGGAAAAAATATTTTTATTTTATTATTATTATTATTATTATTAACTTAAGCCCACTACTGAGCGCTTATGACTAGTTCTTCGATGCTCTTTTCCATTCCCAATATCTCTTGAGCCCTGCTGATGATTTCTCCTTTCTCTCCTGCGAAAGGGGCTTCCGACATTTAGGGACTCTAGGTGGTGGTCCAAGATTCTACCATAGCACAAAATTTAGAACGATCTTCTACATCAAGGTCAGCAATTCCAGCCGAATCCAAGTCCTTTTGTACTTCATTAAGCCACAGGCTTCCAGTCTTGTAGCTTTTAACCAAGGAGAAGATCGTCTTGGTAAGCCTGTTGCTGTTCATTCATTGTAAGTGCCCCTAGAATTTCAGCCTCCTACGTCGCATACTGGTATTGGCTGATTCTAACTGTCGATACAGGTCAGAATTAGATTTCAAACGGTAGGTTCCATCTGGGACCAATCTCGGGCCATGAATTTTCCTGAGGATACGTCTTTCGGCTTTCTCCAGGTCATCCATGGTGGCTTTTCTGTTCATCAAGAGGGTCTCTGCGGCATACAGAAACTGTGGTCTGACAGCAGTTCTGTAGTGACAGATCTTAGCATTCCCTGAAATGCATTTCTTGTTGTACAAATTGTGGGATAGTTGGTATGCTGCGTTGAGTTTGGTACGCGTTGCTAAGATGGAGGTGCGATCTTTACCATTGGGGTGGACCCATTCACCAAGATAACGAAAGCGATTGACTCTTCCAATCGTTCCATGTATGGTTGTCAAAGGGGTGTTTCCGGAGTGCCGATTCTCAAAGTACTTGGTCTTATCGTAAGATATCTGTAATCCAGACTTCACCGCTATCTCGTGCAGGGCTAGAGTTGTTGGCTAAGATTGCAATGTCATCTGCGAAGGCAAGGCACCTGTCTCGATTCTTCGGGTTCCAGCTCCAATGGCAACTGGTTTGATTCGTAGATTCCTCAATGTGCATTCCCAGGTCTTGATGACTTTATCAAGTACCAGTTTAAACAGAATGGGCGAGAGGCCATCACCCTGTCGTACTCCGGTTTTGATCTTGAAACTCGGAGATAGTTCTCCTCTGAACTTAGTGGTTGTATCCGTGAGAGTCTGTTCGATGAGGATATCTGTATTATAATCCACACCTCATTCTTGGAGTATTGAGAAGAGTGTCTGGTGGTCGATGGAATCATAAGCTTTTGCGAAGTCGACGAAAACTAAAGTGATGTTCGTACTCCTTACTTGTTTTAGTTGGAGAGTTAATTTTTCTAAAAGTAAAAATTAATATAGATCTAAACATAGAATTTCGAATTTGCATTTTAAGCCTATCACCTTCTGCTGATAAGTTAAAAATGATGGCATCTACAATTGTTAATACATGCAAATGTTATGAAATAGCAGCTTATTATAAATAACAACGATCGATGTATTGTAACACTTGAGTGCTTTTATTAGAAATTGAATAGCCTACGTTATAACAATATTACACATGTGCTCTAGCCCAACACAAGCATGGGAGATGGTAGAGTTTGTTTCCACAGAATGTACACACAAGACTAGACACTGCCTCGCAATCCATGGTGATTAAGCTATGCTAGCGCTCTTGGCAACCAACTTGGAGTATCCGAACCTTGTGGCAAGCATTCTCCAACACACCTTCTCGCTGTCATAGGTTCGTATCATTGTAGACCCAGTTGTTCCACAATGTTCTGGAACGGTTCTCTAGCCAAAGGCTTCGTGAATACATCTGCTAACTTCTTGTTGGATGGACAATACAGCACTTCTATGATGTCCTTTTCTCGAAGATCCCGAAGCTGGTGATGACATACATCAATGTGTTTGGTGCGAGCCCCAAACCGATTTGACTCAATTAATTTAATACAACCTTGGTTATCTTCATACATGGTTATTGGACCGACAATCGGTATACTCATGTCCATAAGTAATTGTCTGAGCCACAGCAGCTCCAGACTGGCAAATGATGCTGCAATGTATTCCGCCTCCGTAGACGACATGGCAACTGACGTTTGCTTCCGGCTTGACCATGCTATAACTCCTTCGCCAAGAAAGAAAACATAACCACTCGTAGATTTCCTGTTGGTCTTGTCACCAGCCCAGTCAGCATTCACATAACATTTGAGCTTTGTGTCTTTAGTTGAAGATAAATGAAGTGTCTTGTGTATTGTAAATGCAAGAGACCGCATCACTCGTCTTACAGCAATCCAGTCCTTTTGAGTAGGCTTCTCCACTCGACGACTAACTAGACTAACTGCGACTGCGATGTTTGGTCTGGATACTGTGGCTATGTATAGTAGAGACCCTATGGCTTTCCTGTACAGAGTGTTATTTAGTAACTCTGCACTTGCAGTCACTTCACCAGACAAGAAATTGGTTTCCATTGGAGTCGCAGCTGGTTTTGGCTCCAATAAGCCATGATCCTCCAACAATGCAGCGATCTTTGCCTTTTGGTTTAGCAAAAATGTTCCATTTTTCTGTCGTTGCACTTGAATTCCCAAATAGTAACTAACATCACCCAAGTCTTTGATGTCAAAATAGTTTTGCAATTCTGTACCAACTTTATCAGTTAAGCTTGCAGGCTGACTGGCTACCAGCATATTATCGACATACAACAGAATGTAAGTGATGCTTCCATCTTCTTCCTTCCTTGAATAAAGACACTGATCTGCATTTCCTTGTTGAAAGCCTAACTTGGATAATGTCTCTGTAGCTGTCTTGTTCCAAACGTGTGCCGATTGCTTTAAACCATAGAGACTTTTCCGCAATTTTAGAACTTTGCTCTCTTGAGCTGGTTCGTCAAAACCCTGTGGCTGTTCAGTATATAGTTCCTCCTTTAATTCACCATTCAAATAAGCAGTTCTCACATCAAGATGCCGAACGTGAAGTCCCCTCTGTGCAGCTACATTGAATAAAACTCGAATAGTGTCATGCTTCACCACTGGCGCAAAAGTTTCATCGTAATCCTCACCATATCGTTGAGAAAATCCTCTGGCTATCAATCGGGCCTTGTAAGTGTGGATCTGACCGTTACCATCTAAGATTTGTTCTGGATGGAACAAGGTTTTCGTCTGAGATCGTTCAGGGAGCTTCAAATTGTGGGTCAGCATGTGCTGTAGTCACATTGCTTATGCTATTGCTCAAGGATTTTAGTTGCATTCAGTGGCAAACTACAAAGTGGGGAGATAAATTACCCCCGATCCACCCCAAATCCAAATAATAAAAATATAAAATTTGAAAATATGATGTTATTAAGCTACTTTGAAGGTACTTGTGCATCGGTAATTTGAATGATTCCATATAACTTCGTATACTGCCTACAGAGATAAAACACTGCATCAACACTTTGACAGAATTGAAAGAACATATTATTTCACATGTCTTACCCTCTTAAGTTGTCCTCCTCCTCTTCGGATTTGGCTCTCCCAACTCATAAATTGGATTACGATTCTGTAAAATAAAACACACTAAATGAATGAGGATAAAAAAACGGTATTCAAAGCGTCGGTTTAAGTAGCATTCATCATTCATCATTTTCATTTTTGACTGTCATGCTTGTCAGCGCTCAGTCTAGTCTTCAAAAGTCATTGAACAAACGAGAATTTTCCTTGTCTCCTCCTATCTTCAAACTGTCACACATTGAACTCCTTACACACTATTGGCCTACCAAAGACTTGTCCACTGCTTCTCTTACCCTCTACAGCTGAGTCCCTTAGCTCCTTTAGTAATCTCTCCTCATCCACTCGTTCCACGTGGCTCTACCATCTAAGTCGGCTCCTATGACTAGTTACAATCATAGCGTGTACCTTCCAGTGATCACTTGGACTACTGTACCTTGATGTGTGATATACTCTAGATGGGCCGGTCATTCGTGAGAATTCTTCTTAAAGCCCGAGTAGAACTCTGAGACCACTGAACATGCACATGTGCTGCCATGGACACACTGCGCACTATTTTGCATTGATCACAAAGATATGACTGTCACTGTGCGTGGAGACACCAAGAAGGAACGGCCCACTTATTTCTGAACTTAAGAACATAGATAATAACCCCTGGCACTACAGCCCATGAAGGGCCTAGGCCTACCAAGTGACCGCTACCAAGCCATTTGGCCGGCAGATATTGGGGGGATGCTTGGTCAGGGCATCGGGTCCCCTCGGCCGTTAATCTTGGTTTTTGTGACCGGGGAAATGAACAACAACATTTCCTTAACCCAACCAGATTCCTCTCTTATGAAACAAAGTCGGTCTGAATATTGCGCAACATAGAGATCCATTTTCCACAATCCAGTAGCATTTGATAATGCACTGAATTGACTTTGCTACACTGTGACACTATCTGCCTCACTATTCTGCCATCCAAGGAAAATGCACAGTCCAAGTGTCTATACCTGCTATTCCCGTATAAGTAAGAAACATTTTTGTGATTGATCCTTAACTCTTAAATTCATGATTAGAAGTTCCGTGAGAGTGGTTGAGCAGCTATTATTGTCACTTTCGAGGGGAAGTCATTTCCAGGATTAATAACAAATGCAGCAGAAAGGGTGCATGTGGAAATGTCATGAATCAGTTTGGAAAGCAGTGAAAATGGTCAAGTGTGAAAGACGAGATATATCATGACAATGAAATGGTTATGGCCATAAAGAATGCACAAAGTGGCAGAAGAAAGATGTACCGGTATGATGTAGCCTATCTGAACTGAAAATAATGGAAGAGGAAAATCTAAGTACATAGGCCCTGTAACAGAGCTAGATACAATTTATCTTAACATAAACACAAGACAAGAATATTTTGCTCACCGCTCGACAACCAGGGCAGGAACTAAAATGGTCCTCTATAATTTGGCGATCAAGTAATTCTCGCATACTCATTAAAATCTGGCGAGTATACTGCATTTGCTGCGAAAATAGTATATGGTCGTAAGATCCGAGCCTAATTAACTGATTTCTTTCGTGAAATGTAACAATAACCATTAAGTCCTCGACTCGTCGAACGTATTCGTCTTGATTAGATTCCATCTTTCTGTTGATTACCATAGCAACAAACTTAAGAATCTCAATAATGAAATAACAAGCGAATCATAAATTCCGCATTACCAACTTAATTTTTGTGTTGTTATTACGGCAGAGATTACTTGAAATGTCCCTACAATCCTGCTAAATGTTCCTAAGAAAATTGTAATAATTTGAACGCATTTAATAAAGTGAGGTTAACAAGAAAGAATTAATGTCGTTCATGTTTTTTTTCTGTAGGTGTCTGATGTAGGTTGTAGACCCTGATCATTTGACACCAGATTTCGCGTCACAAAGCAGTGTGCGTTCACCCGACAGAAATCAATTACGACAAGACACATAACCCACACTTTTGCCGTTCGTGTAGCTAGCGAGATTTATTTTTGAATAGCCTACATATCCTAGCGGCGAGGAATCGAATTATAATAATAATTTTTTGCCGGTCGTGCTGCCACTTTTATGCGCTTCACCATGAAACTCATGTGGTGTTTGAGTCTTCATTCTTTTGACTGGTTTGATGCAGCCTCCATGCCTCCCTGTCATTGAGTTAGTCGTTTTATTTCCACATAGCTAACACAACATACATCCGCGGCAATCTGTTCAACTAATTCTAATCTTGGTTTACCACTACAAATCTTGTCCTCGACACTTCCTTCCATAAGTAAGTTTTCTATTCCAAGATGTCTTACTATGGTGTCCTACCAACCTATCTCTTCACTTCATTAGCAGTCGCCAGAAACGTCTCTCCTCTCCCACTCGTCTTAATTCCTCTTCATTTGTTACTCTATCTACCCATCTGATATTCATCATTCTCGTGTAACACCACATTACAAATGCTTCTATTCTCCTAATTTCTCCCGCGGCAACAGTGCAAATTTCACTTCCATAGAGTGCCGCGCTTCAGACAAAGGCAAATGTACCTTCTAACAGACCATGGCCACTTCCATCTAATTTCTACCAGTTCCATTCATCGTCATTCTTTCAATTTCTCATTAACTCCTCTCGTGGGGTTGGTGACAGGAAGGACACCTGTTCATAAAAACCATCCACTGTATAGTCATTTCATTTCATCCCTGAATTCGTACAAAGAGGAATATTAAGGGGTAAACACTAATGCTTCTTGTACCATACAAGTACATTGGAGTTCATGTTCTTTTGGGTATTATATGAAATGAAAATCCACAGCCTGCTTCCAGTCTCCGACCGGGTCAGGAATGGAATGAATGAAGCCCCCACCTAGCGGCGAGGCTAGGAACTGTGCCGGCTGCCGAGGCCTGACGCACTCCTCTGGGGCAATGATTAAATGAATGACAGATGAAATGAAATGATTGTGGAGAGTGTTGCTGGAATGAAATTTTGACAGGGAAAACCGGAGTACCCGGAGAAAAACCTGTTTGCCTCGGTTTTGTCCAGCACAGATCTCACATGGAATGACCGGGATTTGAACCACGGACCCAGCGGTGAGAGGCCGGCGTGCTGCCGCCTAAGCCACGGAGGCCTGGGTATTATATAATAAATAATAATAATAATAAAATTAGCCTATAGACATCCCGTAAGGGCAAAGGCCTCTTGTTTGCACAGGGTCGTGCTCGTGATTAGGCTTCGAAGGTGAGCATCCCTGGGAGCTTTTGTCTTGTTGCACTCACTGTCATTGTCTTTCTGTCCTGTTTGGTGCATGTTGATTCTTGTTTGGCTCCTCCTGTCTCCATGCTTCCCTGTCTCTTGCCACTCTCGACCATTGTTTTCCCGCTTTAGCTCTAAAATAGTCTGCCCATCTGGTTTTTTGGCGTCCCACGTTTCTTCGTCCTTCTCTCGGGTCCCATATTGTGGTGCGATGCGTCCATTTCTGGTGATCCATGCATGATACGTGTCCTCCCCATTTCCATTTTAGGCTTTATGCCCTTTCTACCACGTCGCGTATGTTTGTCCTTCTTCTTAGTTCCTCGTTCCTGATCCTGTCTCTTAGAGAAACGTTTAGGATCTTACGCTCCATTCTTCTTTGACATACCTGTGGCTGCTTTTTCAGTTTTTCTGTCAAGGACCATGTTTGACAACCATAAAGTAGTGTTGGCATAACACATTTGTCCAGGATTTCTGCTTTTGTGCTTACTTTTAGTCTCTTGTCTATGAGTAAGAACTTAAGCGACCAAAATTTGTTCCACGCCAGTCCTATGCCGCGTTTGATTTCACTCTCTGTCTCTTTGCTCAGGGAGATGCTTTGTCCTAGGTACACATACTGTTGCACATACTCTAGTGGTGAATGATGTACTTGGATTGGATCTTGTATTCCATTTGTCATTATTTTTGTTTTTGTGGGGTTCATTGTGAGGCCTACCTCTCTGCTTATTTTGTCCAGCTCATTGATCATTTCTTCTTGTGATTTTGCTGACCTTGCTATTAGCGTTATGTCGTCCGCAAATCTTAGATGTGTCAGTTTCTGGCCGTCTATATTTATTCCGTGATTGTGCTTCCATTCGGAATTGATGTTCCAGCACACTTGTAAATAATTTTGGTGATAGAGGGTCCCCTTGTTTCACTCCTCTTCTGATTTGGAACCATTCTCCGTCTCTTTCGGTTCTTACTTTTGCTGAGCTGTTTTGGTATATTTTACCTAATAACCTTATGTATTTGATTGGGATACCTTGTTGTTTTAAGGCCTGCAGCACATCTTCAAAGGCTTTATTATAATCGATGAAGGCGATGTAGATTTGCTGGTTGTATTCCTGTACCTTTTCCGTTAGATGGCATATGGTTTGGAGGTGGTCGATGGTGCTGTAATTGGACCAGAATCCTGATTGTTCTGTTGGTTGGTTGGTTGTCGTCAAGTGTTTTCTCAAGCCTTTTACTTATTATCTTCATGAATAGCTTGTATAGGTTTGCAGACAGGCTAATTGGCCGTTAGTTGTTTATATTGTTCCGGGTTCCTTATTTGTGTAACAATATAATCAGACTTTTTCCCCAATCTTCTGGTATTTCTTCCTTTGCGAAGATCTGATTGAATAGTTCCGTGATTGATGGTATTAATTCTTCCTCTCCGAAGATAAAGTATTCATTGTATATATTATCTTTGCCTGGACATTTATCCTTTTTCAAGCTTTGTATAGCCGTCCTTACTTCACTTGGGAGGATGTTTGGGATGTCCTCTGTGGGTCTTGTGAGTTGGTTTATGAGGAGTAGTGTTTTCTGTGACGTACTGGAGTATAACTGGCTATAGATTTGGTAGCTTCCTTTGAGATTTCTTCTCTTGAGATTAGTTTGTGACCTGTGCTGCCTTTGACTCCCAACATCCAGTGCGTGCCTTCCCTGGTCCGTTTTCTTATTTTCTTTATAGATTTTGAGTTTTCCATCACTTCTTTGATTTGGTTGTACTTATATTCTCGCAAGTCTCTCCGTATTTCTCTCTTAGTGTTCCTGTTCAATTGATCGTATTCTCTTTTTTGTTGCGGGTTTGTGTCTTTAGCTGCCTTCAGTTTTTCCCTTTGTTCTATCATGTTGATTGTTGATATTTCCAGCTTGTTCTTTCTTTTTCCCTGTGGTCTTGCTTCTTGTGCTTTCTTGACTGCTTCATTGATGCATGATATTGTGTATTTGTATAGTTTCTGAGTGTCGTTCTCCTTCGATTTGAGCTCTTTGCAGTTGTACCTTTTCAGTTCCGATCTGTATCGTTCCTTGTCTAGTAACGCTGGAGTAGCTCCCATTTGTTTGATGAAATGGCGTCTTTTCTTCTGGAAGGTCATCTTTAGTCTTAAGATCCGATGATCTGTGTCGAATTTTAAGCCGTTTACTACTTGTATATCCACTATTCCTTCCATTTGGTCCACCAGAATAAAGTCTATTTCATTTTTTGTCGTTCCATTGGGAGCTATCCATGTGTACCTGCTAGATTGACTTTTCTTAAGGAAAGTGTTGAGTATTTTCAATCTATGTCCGTGGGCGAATCGTATTAGTTTTTCTCCTCTTGCATTTCTGCGTCCGTAGCCATATGGTCCCATTGGTACCTCCTCCTCTGATTCCTTTTGCCCTATCTTGCTGTTTAGGTCTCCCATAATAACTAGCCTGTCTGATTTGTGATTGTTTATTGTATCATCTAATAAGTTATAAAAGTTGCCACTTTCTTCCTCTGTACTAGCTTCCGTGGGGGCATATGTTTGTATTATTGTCACTACTTTATTGTCAATCTTTATGGATATTAGGGCAATCCTTCCTGATATTCCTTGTACCTTTATTATGTCCTTTTTTAGATGTTTCTTGATTAAGAATCCCACGCCCTTCTGCCCTTTAGTTTCTCTGATGCAGCTAAATACGTCCCCATTTTCCTTTTCTATTATCTCTTCCCCTAAGCGTCTCACTTCGCTCATTCCCAGAACGTCAATTCTGATATTCTTAATTGCATTTAGTAGCTCTATTTCCTTTTCATCGTTTACTAGAGACCGTACGTTTAGTGTTGCCAGGATTAGATCGGTTCGTACATCAGGGGATTGTTCTCTGGTTTCCGTTGGGCTGTGGCGTGGTCGTTCTAGTTTTTTGCTAGCGCATCTTTCCAATCTTTCCACTGTCCATTTAGTAGAATTTTTTGGTAGCCTACTCTTACCTCCATGTTCCCTTTCTCCCTTTCCTCTCTTGCTATTTGCCTTAGTCCTGCTTGTATTTCCCTCTCTTTCATGGTTAGGTCGCTATCTATGTACGTGTCTCTTCCCCTTAGAGTGGACTTCTGTTTTAGAATTTCCATTTTGTCTTTGAAGCTTTTGCAGGTTATTCTCACTATTCCTCTTTTGTTCTTATCCTGCCCTATGTGGCTGATGTTAACAATTTCTGCATCTTTCGCAAGATTTCTCATTATCTCTCTTGCTTTTTCCACTATTCTGACTTTGCCTTCTATTTGCCCCAACACTTTGTCTTTTAGTAGGCTATGATATTATTTTTCCTAACTCTGCGTGTCCTGTATTCTTCTTGTTCTGTCAGGAATTTCACTTTTTCTTCTATCGTTAGAAGGTGTTCTCGTGTCTTGTTATCCTTGGGTATTATGGTAACCAACAATTGATTGAAATTTTAAGAATAAATGTGTTTACACAGATGCTTAGCTGAGCGCATAAAGTAGCCTACCGGTATTCACTATAATATCTTTGTGACTTTTGCAACTGGGGTGTTTCAAGCAAGACTTCTCTTTCACCAAGTTTCATGATTGATACATTCTGATTTATCAATCATAATGTTTCAAAGGCACACATGGCTGCTATCTTGAATGCATGGAATCTATGCACATGTGCCTTCAGCAGTGTAGAATATTAACATTTGACCAAGCTTGAAATGCTAAGTTTGTTAGATGGTGAGGAATCTCTTCAATGATTTCATATACCGGTACTCCAGATAGTGATTGTATGTTATAGTCAATCCGATAGTCTTTTGACCTACGTAACGCAGGTCACTCACAAAAGATTCCTATTCACCATGATTCGAGATAATTGCCCAATTATGTCCTAATTTAATGCCCAAAATTTAAACCATGATGGCACTCTAATCATATGCTACCGGTAAATTAATTTGTAGGGATCAACACATGTAACGAAGTACATACCGGTATTATATGAGCAAAATTTAGAATATTAATTAGAAGAAAATTATGAATTGAGTAGCCTATATGTTGATTCAAATCGTGCTAGTTATTGGTATTATATCCCTTTTAACCACTGAGGCCTTTACAGACACTGGGTTGCCGGAATTTTGTCCCAAAGGGGATCTTGAACGTGTCAGTTTATTTACCGACACAGCTACGTCGTATTTGCGCACCCTCAAATTTAACTGATCACACCAGGATTCGATCCTGCAACGTTGGGCACAGCAGAAACGAATATTACCGCTGCGTCATGCAGCCAGTCTGCTAATAATGAATGCATATCAGAAGATTAAGCAGCAGAGCATTAGGCTATCTACATCTTTCTTAAATAGCTACTGTTTGTATTTTTGGAGAAATATCGTACAGTACAAGTTTATTCTCATTTAAGTTTATTCATAATGTGGAGCACATCACTGTTACTACAAAAGGCATCAAAACTCTCAAGTTTTGGCATTATATCCCACACTGAGCCAAGTGAGAGGCACTGTCTTTCCCCTGGATGTTACTGTACTGTAGAAAGTTTTCAATTATAACAAATGGACAGTAATTCTTTGACAGTGATAAAATCAATCATATTGGCAGTCCATTTGGCCTATCATTTTGGTATACATATAATCGGATGTGTCTCAAGGCGAGCATCTCCCTCCTCCCAAAGTCCAGTGGGATGGGCCCATTCATCATAAAACCGCTCGTCATATAGCACATTGTTCTAAAGGTGATTATGAGCAGAGTTGGGGAAGATATATATGTTTCTATGCTAGTTTAAAGCGAAGGAAACATCGTGTGCAGTATGTAGACAACCCTAATCATTTGGTTGTTATTTCTAGAGAAAAGTGCTCACAGTTTGTTTTGAGAATATACAGTAGGCTTCACTTATGGTGTGTGCACTCATGGGACTAATTCCTTATTCGCGATACGGTACATTGGCATGTGACGCGTCATGGTAAGGAGTTAACCCTTTATAGGCAAAAGACTGGGGGTATAAAATATTTTTTTGCACATTTGTAATTAGGGGTGATAGAGTGATAGATATGCAACAATTTTATGGGTGTGGATTCTATTTTATGAAATATGGGTTGGGAAATTATTATCCTACTGCCCACATCCGACAGTATGTTTTCTTAAATGAGCAAAGGGATAATAATATACCACCTGCAAATTATGATGATACTGTGTTTATCACTCAATGAAACCCACAGACTGCTTCCAGTCTCCGACCGGGTCAGGAATGGAATGAATGAAGCCCCCATCTAGCGGCGAGGATATGGACTGTGCCGGCTGCCGAGGCCTGACGCACTCCTTTGGGCAATGATTAAATGAATGACAGATGAAATGAAATGGTAGTGGAGAGTGTTGCTGGAATGAAATTTTGACAGGGAAAACCGGAGTACCCGGAGAAAAACTGTTTATCACTCAATATTGAAGTTTATTTAACGGGATATAATATATAAAATCACCCATCACGCTCTATAATAAAAAAACGTAACTCCCACGCTACACAAGGTCAGTGACGTATATCATCTTTGCCGAAAACTGCAAAAAAAATATAAAAGTGATTTTGGAATGTTAAAAGAAGTATATTCGAATATAATTCAATAATTTCAAAATAGTATTTACTAAATACACAGAAAATTAATATTAAAAATGTTCTATTCTATGGCAAACACCCTGAGCAGGATAATTATTTACATTCTAGCTGAAATATACTCAAGTGACCAAAACCATTATTAACATTGCATTTCAGTTATATACCAACGTTTACAAATCTCTTATCATCAATAAAAAACTTCTTCTGTAAAACAATGCATAGCATTCACTCAACACAACCGAACTGGCGAGCACGTGCACTGTGGAGACCACTAAGATATATGCTTCCCACCTTTGGTTTCTGATGACAGTGTACTTCAAATTAATGGGTTTTCAATATTTCTCTGCATCTAGCTTGTGGATGCATGTGGAACTGCTTGAAATGATAGGGGTGGGAAGATTCTCTCCCTAACACCGTTCTATAAACACATGGTGGGAAGATAGTATCCCAAGGACCTATAACGGGCACAAATCCTAGCATTGCCGTTTTCACTGTCGTCGTTCTTATTATATTATCATCTCAATGTACATGAATTTAAGCAAAATACATAATTAACCCACATTGTTTCGTTCTAGTTGGTTAGGTAAGAAATACAATTATTCAATGAAAATGTGTATGGTTTTATTCAATATATAGAAACAGAATAAATCAGGTTTAACAGCTATTGCTCCACTTTCGTCTAGAGTGTGTGATGTTAAAGAGGCAAACTTCTGTTTGTTTGTCATAACGTTTGCCTGTTATTTGTCAGTGAACAATCAAACTCAAAAGGACATGTTTGCAGTCTGCAATCCCAAATGAGAACCCACCACTGAGTCCCATCGAAGAAGAGCTGGAGAATCGTGGCGGCCATCGTCTCACGTGGCACCGTTATCACCAATATAAAGGTTGGTTTCAAAGATACATTCCTCTGTACTCTAAATTTAACATTGACCTCGCAAGTTCCTCCTGCATTCTGAGAGTTCACTGTGATGCTGTTGCAGATATAGAGAGTTACCTCGAGTACCTGGCCAAGACCCACACTGATATCTGCCAAACAGAAACTATTGGAAAATCAACAGAGGGGCGAGATCTGAAGCTCATCAAGGTTTCCAATGGTGGAACTAACAAACCAGCCATTTGGATTGATGGAGGTTAGAAACTATACATGAAGAGTACGGTATTTCATAAAATTCTTTGAAAGAAGGTGGTTGCACTTTGCACGCAGTTGGGGGGAGGTAGGTGGGGAAACTGAGCTACTTTGAGCAAGTGGGGTGGGTGGCTAGAAGGGTAGAGATTGTTGGGTGGCCTACCCAAAACGTGATACATAGGGCTGATGATCATGACGTTTCTAGCTGGTCTCCCTTTTACAATGTACAGTACAAAATATGCAATACTTCAATGAGACTACTATAAATTCAGCCATCTGGGTGAAGAATCCATCCATCATATGCCAGTGGTGGCTCGTGAGTAGGGGGTGTTGGTGCGTCCTAACTCACTTAGAGCCGGTCATCGCAATGCTCTGTGACGGCAGAGCGTTGGCTCGGGAACGAAGAGTGTGGATATCTTGGAAAGGCATGGAGGTAGAGGGTCATGCGAAGATTCGTTTAGATCTGATGGCGAGGTTATTTTATTAAATGGGTGGATTATTGGAAAATTAAATTTGGGGTAATATTGTGGTTTGACATTTTGCAGATATTTGAGGAAGTGGTGAGGTTAGAACGATGTGGTTGGATGTATTTTATTTTTGGTGAGTGGTATTTTCCTAACATTTGGGAAATTAAAAATGTGATAATGACGTGTGACATGTATTTTTTTGGTCTCGCTGTCCTCTTTACGGCGATGTAGGTATTGAAAAGGTGAAGCTATTCTGTTTGGTCTAAAAATGCGTTTCCGTTATTTTCCCTTATATTTGGAAAACCGAAAAAGTGATAATGATGTGTGAGATGTTGTTGTCTTTGTGTTGTTGTGCTCTTTACGGGGATGTAGGCGTTAAAATGTGAAACCTTGTTTTTTGGTCAAAATATGTGTCTCCATCATTTTTGTAAATATTTGGGAAACGGTTGAAGTTATGCCTATGACGGAGATATTGTTGTCTTTGTGTTGTCCTCTTTACGGGGATGTAGATGTTGAAAAGGTGAAACCATGGTTTTTGGTCAAAAAAGGCGTTTCCGTTATTTATTATATTCAGATATTTGTGAAACGGGAAAATTGAGAAGCCGGTTGGGTGGGGGATGATTGTCTCTCTCTCTGCTGTCATGTTGCTAAAAAAGTGAATTTGACGTTTTGAGTGGGGGCTTGCTTGATACTCGACGAAAAACAGATTTCACAGCTCGAGGCTGCTCGGGCTCTGAGGAGCTACCCTCTTATCATAGCGTTGGCGTGCACCTGTCTTCCGAGACAGTCGCTCTTATCAAACAGTGACAAGAAAGATGAGCTGTTGTCTCAAGGGCAAGGAGGTCTGTGTTCACATGCTGACCGTACCTTCCCACACATGCACTGCTTTGCTTGTGAGAATGATTCTGACTGGAGTGTTTCACGCCACGCACACGTATGAACAAAAGTGAAGTGTTATCATTGCAACTTTTTGCATGTATGTAGATTGCGAGAGTGCAAGACGGATCACCTTTGAACATGAAGGACGTGCGCGTGGAGCTCTCATTTATTACAATTAAAATACGTAAACAGTGTCTGAACTAGAGATCAGGTAGGTTAATGATTTTTAATGATGTCATGATTGGTTTTATTAACATTTTGTGTATGCGTGGAGAGTGATTTAGTGACTTATTGGATTTTTTGTATTTTTTGTTGCAGATTTTCGTAAATCAGGGAAAATTAAAAAACATTCCCAAACGGAAAATAAGAAAGAGAGGGAGATAAAGAGAGAGAGAGAGTGTCAGTCAGAACATTATTAAAGCAGTAGCAGTGACATCGGCGGTGGCGGACACATTGGTCCAAAAGGGATTATTGATTACAAGGTGCGTACATGTTGTTTCGTCTCTTTTTTGTTTTGTTAAATGAAAGCTGTTTCTTTAATGGAAATCCATGAATTTATAGCATGTATTTATGGTTGTTTCAGAATTAGGACGTGTATCAATTGGTGGGGAGGAGTCCACGGGTAGTAAGCAGTTTAACAACGGCCACGCTTGCGATATTAAAAAAGGTGAGCTATGAAGATTTTTTTGTAAATTACCTGAATGAGTGCCTTATTCCATGTGTGCGCGCATGATTAACCCTATTGCTGCCATCAAACTTTTGTGTATTTTTATAAAGTACTATGAATGAATGAATGTGTGTGTTGACTGTATGTGTAACCATATCTGATGGAGGATGTTATTGGTTTACTTGCAGATATATATATTGTTTTATAAAAACAAAAGAAACAACTATCCACCAGCTCCTTTGTCAACAGGCGGTCTGCTGATGGATCTCCAAAAAGTGATTAAAGGTGTGTGATCGTGTAAATAAACTGTTAGTGTGTGAAAACAACAGAAATTGCTGGTATTGGATTACCCAATTGAAAGGTAATGTTACCAACCGTTTATTTATTTATAAGCATGTCTATGCCCATGAGTGAAGGATTAGTGTGGCAGCCACTAGCCAAATGTTTTAAGAGTCGAGTATGCTCTGGCCTAATTTATAACGTCAATCACTGTCTGTCTCCTAAATATGTTATTGAATCGTGTTTCCCCATTTTTTTGAGTGAAAGTCAGAAAGGGTTAAGTTTACATCACGCATTGAAAATAAATTTTGAACTGCTATGTGAATTTATCTTGATTAAAATAATGTTGAACAGAAACAAACCTTCAACTTTCGTACAAAAATGAGTGAATTACTGATAGCCAATAATTTAGAGTCGTGGTATCAGGAAAAAAGCTGTTGAAGCAGTTATCAATAAATTTGATAAGTTGAATGATGAGCCCAGTGGCTCAACAGCATTGAGTATTTACAAATGAATATTTGTAAATACTACCCATTGAATGCAGGAGGTAGCCATATTCCCACGCCGAGCTGGATCGCTTTGGAAAAGGCAGTGATCAACATACGCAATAAAGATGATCATTGTTTTTATGGAGTATGGCTAGCTTTCAGCAACCCTGTGAAGGTAGTAATTGTGAAAGACCAGGGAATTACAAAGGCAAGTTTAACCACTTAAAAGAAACTCTGCATTTTGAAGGCATTTCATTCCCGATGTCTCTCGATAAAAGTCATTTATTTTAGAAAGGTAAACCAAACTTCTCATTCATGGTGTATGGCATCGAGGGATCCAATATTGAGGGCCCCTTGTATGCCACCAAACAGGTAAAGCAACATCACACCCATTTGCTATTTCTGTCTAATGGGGATAAAAACCATTATTGCTGGATAAAAAATTTCAGTAGATTGGTAAGCAGTCAAATGTCTAAGAAACATACTGTAAAACACATTACAATATTTTGGAACTGCTGAACTGTTACAACGACATACGGAAGACTGTCAAGGGCAGGCATCAGTGAAGCTAGTCTTGCCCGAAGGGAATGAGGCAGTCTTGAAATTTAAAGCCACTTATATACAACAAATGGTACCATTTAGTGTTTATGCCGATTTTGAGGCTCTGACCGTTCCCCTCCAAGGGTGTGAACCATCCCCCCATACAAGCTGAACTCATCCAGTGCAGAAACATGAGCCTTTTGCTGTAGGCTATTCCACTGTATGCCACTATGATAAATCCCTATGTGAGTATGTTAGTCATAAAGGTCCAGATTGTACGCGGTGGTTTGTTGATCAAATGGCGGCTTTAGCGGGCAAGGTAGAAGACATTTTGGACAACCCTGTACCTATTCAGATGAATGACGTACAGAAAAGAGTATATGATCAAGCCCCTGCCACCTATGTGAAAAGCCTATTTTAGGCAGGGAAATAAAAGTAAGAGACCAAAGTCACATGACCGGGCAATTTCGCGGGGCAGCCCGTAGCGGATGCAATTTGAACTACCCTGCACCTCGCTTCCTCCCCGTGTTATTACACAATTTTTCCCGATACGACCTTCACTTCATTGTTAAACAATTTGCTCGTGTAGATAAAAGCAAATTCACCATTTTGGCCAAAAACCATCAGAGATTTACCTTGCTTTCATGGCAAAAAGGAAGCATGTGTATTCGCATTCTTGACTCGTTCAAGTTTATGTCTAGTTCGCTTGATAGTCTTGTCTTTATGAATACGTGGGAAGTTACGAGGTGCTTGAGGAAAAATGTCTGCCACCACGAGAAAAATTATTTTCTCAGTTAACTCAAAGTACCAACAGTGAAGAGGGATATGCACACGCATGCCATGTTTGGCGAGTATTTGGCATAGAGACCATGGGCGAGTATGCTATGCACTACTTAAAATTGGACGTGTTGTTGCTGACAGACGTATTTGAAACGTTCAGTCAGTTATGTCACACGATATATGGACTTTATCTCGCTCACTACTATACCAGTCCAAGATTAAGCTGGGACGCTGCCCTAAAAATCACCCAAATTGAGCTTGATTTATTGACGGATGGTTGGAAAAGGAATCCGTGGGGGGTTCGTATCGCTCAATCAGAGACATGTCAAGGCAAATAATACTTACATGCCTGATTATAGTCCCGAAGAACCGGAATCCTTCTTGATGTATTTTGAGGTCAACAACTTATACGGTCACGCCAAGAGCCAAGCTCTGCCGTACAAAAAATTTGTCTGGCTGTCTGAGAATGAAATTAAAGATTTTAATGTGCATAGCGCAGGCCAGCAAGAGGACGTAGGATACGTTCTTGACGTCGACTTAATTTATCCCTCCCATCTCAGACAGCAGCATGGTGATTTTCCCTTTTGCATAGAGAAAATGGTGCCGCCCATGAGTAAGTGCAGTCATAAAAAACTGTTGGGCAACTTGTATGCCAAAAATCACTAAGTGTTGCATATTAGTATGCTGGTAGAATATTTAGCCCAGGGCTTAACCCTCAAAAAATCCATAGAGGTATATCTTTTTCAGGGCCGATAACCTTGATGTTAGGCCCCTTAAAACAACAATTATCATCATCATATCTTTTTCACAGAAACGGTGGTTAAAACCGTACATGGATTTGAATATCAATCACAGACCAAGTGCCACTCTGCCATTTCAAATATTTTTTTAAAAACTCATGAATAATTGTATTTATGGCAAGAGTCTAGAAAATGTACGGCAGTATCGGGACATCAAATTGGTCAACACTTGGCTTGTGCATTGGGGACCTCGAAAATTCATTGCATAACCAAATATGAAATCTTTGAACATGATTGATCATAATTTAGTAACGATTGAACTAGCTAAAACAAAAGTGGTAATGAATAAACCCATCTTTTTAGGCCAAGTGATTTTAGACTTTTAAAATTGCACATGTATAAATTTCATTATGGTTTTGGAATGCGGCAATTTGGTACCATTTCGTTGTTATATTCAGACACGGATTGTTTCATTTATCATATCCGTGGCTGCGACCCGTACGTCGTGATGGATCAAAATCCACAATGGTTTGACACGACCTCGTTTAGTGAGGGCAATGCGTTTAATATCCACCGTCTGAACAAAAAAGAAATTGGCTTGATGAAAGATGAATGTTCAGACACCATGATGTCAGAATTTGTTGGGCTAGCTCCCAAAATGTACTCTTATAGGCAGGTGGATCAAAGCCAATCCATGCGAGCCAAGGGAATTAGCCAACATGTGGTTAACCGACTTTGCGTGGAAGATTATTTGCAAGTCCTTCAGACCCACGCACCCATGTCACATAGTCAGTTTCGAATTCTTTCGAAAAATCAGAATTCATTTTTATTGGAACAACGAAAACCAACACTCGCTTATTGGACGACAAGAGACAGTGGTGTGAGGATATGATCACAAGCGTCCCGTTTGGTTACAACACGGCAAGTATTCGGTTTTGTTGCTATAAGGTGCGTGATGTCATCATGAGTCTTGGGATAAAAATAAAAACATGTAGTGTATCATATAATTTTTGTTTTTAACATGCTTGCATGGCTGTGTGCATGGATGTATAAATTTGTGGAAATAGTTCTAAATAGTTGTAAATAAACTGTATGTCTTATGCTATTTGCCTGTGAACACATAAAGAGAGCATTGCTTGAGCTTTTGCATTGTTCACTGTGTCCAAGCTAGAGTAAAACATGTTGGCTTTTAGGTTAGGAAAAAAACAAGTACCCACCCTCACTATTGATGTCGCTTAATAAGCCTTACTAGGTGTTGGCTTAATAGGCTTGACTAGGTTGTGACTTAATAGGCCCCACTAGGTTATGGCTTAATAGGCCTCATAAGGTTGTGGCTTAATACGCCTCACTAGATTGTGGCTTATTAGGCCTCATGTTAGAACAAGTGACCACCCGCCCTCAATATTCATGTGGCTTAATAGGCCTCACTAGGTTGTGGCTTAATGCGTCTCACTAGGTTGTGGCTTATTAGGCCTCGTGTTAGAGCAAGTGATCACCCGCCCTTAGTATGCATGCGGGTTAATAGGCCTCACTAGGTTTGTGGCTTAATAGGCCTCATTTTAGAGCAAAAAAAATGACCACCTGTCTTGACTATTCATGCGGCTTAATAGGCCTCATGCAAGAACAAGACAAATATTTTGACCTTACTTTGTTATGAGTGGTGCTGTATTTGAAAACAACAACACCAGTCGAATATCTGAAGACAATTTTCTTAAACATGTTTCATGTTATCCTAGTGACCTACAAGTAAAGCCAACAGACAGAATGCCATTTATGGACTTATGTTTTTTTTCTTTTTGCTGGTGACTTAGGGGGACAGTGTATATTGTGCCCATGTGAGTGGCACAACCATCGAACCCATATTCTTTTAGTCAAGAAAGAAATGTTAAAAGATTTCTGTACAACTTTAAGCTAGCCAGAGGGTTAGATGAGATCACCTATGCATGAAGCATTGATGGTGAGGCAATCTCTAAGTCGATACACGCAAGCTGCATGTGAGATCATCGGCTTACGTGGTCGAAAAACGCTTGCGTTTGGATATGCAATAGCCCAGTGGAACTTTCCGTCAAGTAGAGAGAGAAGGGAAATTCACTGAGAAGTCCTTACTCAGCGTGAAAACGGCAACACTGTTTGAAAGGCGGGGCTAGAAACAGTGTTGAAATATGGATTTTGGCAAGAAATATGCAAATATCTTAAGAAATCTCTCCGGAAATATTAATCATCCTGGAAATTAGGAATTGTAGAGTTATAAAAGTTTATAATAATTGAGTAATATATAAATGCAAGGTCAGCATGACGTCATAGGGAATTCACCTAGCCAGTAGCCTGGAGAGGTGGAAAAAAGGAATTCACGCCCACATTAATGCATGAGCGCATTTTATTTTTTAGAGCGTTCTCACAATCGATTTTCGGAAATTTTAATATCGCTGAGACGTTTAGGTCATGAGCTCCAAGGAGATATTTTTTCGAAAACGTGCGACGTTTACTTTAGAAAATAGTTTCGAGAAGGAACGAAACTAATTTATTTACAGCCAAATCAAATAAATACCCACTGAGCGGAAGGGAAATCATTCTGTCTACCATCGACCGCTAGGGCGGGTCGTGCTGAATCACAACATAATCAGTCTACAGCGGACCTCGGGAGGAGGCCGTGCTGGATCGCAATCATTCAATCTTAGTCAGTCCTGGGGGACGTGACGCTGTTTCAACATTAATTCAGTCTTATGAACCTCAGGGGAGGTCATACTGTGTCACACATCATGCAGTCTAGAGTTACTTCCTAAGAGGAGTTGCTGCATCAAGTATCATTCAGTGTTCATAATCCCCGTTGGGAGAAAACTATCGTCGAGCTACGAACATTATTATTAGTCTTTGGACTTTGGCAAAGTTGTACTTTGGCAAAGAAACACTTTCAGCCGGCGAAGGCAATGTAAAGCCTTAGAAGTGAACAGTTATAATATCAGTTTTTGAAACAGTACCGAAATATCTCGACAGTAATCGGGACTTTGAAAGAGTAGTGAAACTCTATTTTATCTAGAAAATTAAAGAACCGCGTCAGAGTCAGACGTAGGATAATTGGCTAATCATCCTGTGCTTAGGAGATTAGAGCACCAGTGACGTTAGATCCGAGAAATCTACAGTTAAGGTATTAATTGCCGAGTGAGAAGCAGTAAAGACTTTGGAAATCACGAGTAAAAGACTATAGTCTTCAGAGATACAGTCCAAACGTGGACCAAATTAAAACAATTGTTAGAGCGCGGTAGTACCATACACAGCGACTCTAGAAGTGGAGGTCAAATTACAGACAATTTGCAAGATGAACACTTAGGTACCGAACGAGTAATAATATCGTGTAATAGCTCAAAGAGTGCCGATAATTACAGTAACCAGAATAGGAGAATCATCCGTTACCAGTAGAGGGAAACGAGCGAACGAGACTTTCAATCATCCCGATAGGAGTTAGGAAGTCATCGCTAGTACTTGCACCCCTTGGAGGCCGAAAGAAAAGAAACCACGTGTGTGTAAGGCAGTAGTACGTGCCCGAAGTGAAATTTGTATGTGTAAAATAATTTTTAAGTGAAATTTTAAGTGTTATCAATATTATAGTGTTTTTTTAAGTGTTAGTGAAATCATGAGTGTATTTCCTCAAACAAAGGTCAGTAGTGTATATAAAATTTATAAGTTTGAGGAAAAATTAGTGTTTGTAACGTGTGTTGAATATGTGCGAAAATGGCGTAAGCTCAAGCTATGAGCGAAATGTTTATTCATTGGGATCCAGGGAGCAGTTCTGGATAAATCATGTGAGTAACCAAAATTGATTAAGTATTGTTATACTTTCTTCGGCTTTCCCCAATTAATTGGGGTCGCTGGAGCCAACCAGGCTCATTTTGGTTTTGGCCGGGGATTTAAGGCCGGATGCCCTTCCCGACGCTACGTGATTTTTCAGGTGAAAATTCTACCCCGCTGTCACCGGGATTCGAACCCCGGCCGTCCGGGTGAAAGACGAGCAGTTAAGCCACTGCGCCAGCACGCTCCCCTGATTATGTATTGTTCCTCGGGAGAATTCGTGTAACAATGAATATGGAGAAAGTATTCTCATTTGAAAAAAAAACAGGGATATGTGAAAACAGTGTATAATGATAAAATACGGAATCTGAACGATAACTTAATGATGAATGTGACCAGGTAAAAGTGTTAAACATGCTCAGTGAAATAGTATTCGTTGGAATACTAGTAAATAAATAATAATGTAATATTCAATACAAGCAAGATAAGAAAGCAATAACTTCGTGAATAAATTAATTGTTTAATTAATTTTCATATAATTAATAATGGAAGCTGTTAGGTTCCTTGAGATAATAATATTAATAATGATTGTTGACCTATTTGAGTTCTAGTTGAAGTAATGTCAAGAATAATTTTATTAAAGGTAAATACTGTTTTATGGACGGAGATCAAATAATTGTGTAAAAATAATAATCTTACTTTGAAGGCATCACGGAATTACTAATGTAATTAACCCTATGGAGCGTATATATTTTAATTTTCACGCTAGGGACGCTGTGTACATATGCCAGGAATAAATAATTGTGGGGACCAGTTGGAAGCGGTAATGAATTGTGTGTGTTTGCTAATGCGAATTTTAAAGGGTGCTGAATTTTATATTGTTATGATAAGCGCAGGTATCGAGCATATGCCACCCGATAGTCGCTAATATTGGAGGATTGGTCACATACCATCGCTCCTTTTGTAGGTCTTAAGCCATCAAAAATTGGAATTGTCCACGAGGCTGGCCATGGAACGAACTAGCGTTCCGTTATTACGAAATCCCCTTATTGTTGGTTTTGTGAGTCTCTTACCCGCCAATGCGAAAACTCCACAATTAGCATTCTCACCTGAGCCAAATGAGCGGGTTATAATAACCGCATAATGTATTGTTGAATGGATTTAACGTGTCGCCTTTCCAAGTTTAAGAAAGTGATGTGCTTATGGCCACTGGCCTGGTAATATCTCGTCCGGGTGAGGAAGCTGTCGAGCTCCCCTACCCTCATAAATTCTGCCTGAAGTGCCTTGACACGAGAGCGACCACCTTTATTGGGATAGGTCTAGACCGAGCCATATGTTTCTGTGGTCGACAGAAGTAAATAATGTTTTGAGAGGATCTGGTAGTTGCACCGAGATCCATTTTTTAAAATTATTCTTGCTTGATGACGTTCAGATCCGTATTTAATAATGATATAATTGTCATGGAGACAATAATAAAAATCCCATTGCTGTTATACAACATTACTATTGTTCCCGAGTATGGTGGAAATAATAAGAATACCTGGGGAGTTTATCTTGACTTGATTTAATCTGTAGTTTCCAAAAACTCCAGAGGTACACGAATTCTTCCCTGACAATGCAGGTTGGTAGTGTTAAATAAAGAGAGATGATGATTTAAACATCATGTGGACCATGAATGATAATTGTTATTGCCATTGTAAACAATTAACTCAGTAATTGTAATACACCAATAGATAGTAATCGGTGTGTTTTAATCATGTGATATTTATGTAAAGGTAAACACTGAGCCATTTGGAGCTCGCTTGTGCAATTTAAGAAAAGTACTATATGGAAGTGATTACTAGTTGACATTTTTGGCAGGTTCACTGGAACCTTAATGATTGATTTGTAGGACAAGTTTTATTGATTCCTTGTTCTTCCTAGAACAAGTGTGAAGTTTTCAGTTTAATGTTTTGTTTTTGTAGAGCCTAATTTTGAGTATTCTTAAATAATTTTTATAGTGGATTTTGATGTTCATTTTGGAGTGTTATCCTATGCTTGATCCTGAATACGTGAATCATACAGTGGGAGAACATACCATGCATCGAATGTCCTATTGAGCTAGCGGACTATGTTCACGTGTTTATTGTGTTTATAGTATTTTTTTATTTACTTAGTAAACGTATACGACTACTTTTCAGATTCAATGATGAGCCACGATGAAGATGCTTTTTTCGTTACGAAACACACCACGTTTAATGCATATGTCACCATGGTGAATCATAATCCGCAACGTGTGGCCTATCCTTCAGAATATAGAAATACCAAGGTACGGATTGATACCACTATTTATCATTGATGATGATGATGATGATGATGCCATGGTTCATGACCCAGGCCATCACTATTGCAAATCCTGTAAGCTAAATTTTGGCTTTCAAAATAATGTATCAATGCAAGTTATTCATAAAGCATGGTGTGGTTTAACGATGAAACAAGTGATTGTTAAATTAACTGAGTAGGATTGTTTTGGAGACTTTTGGTGTACGTTATGTACAAAGCCCCAGTTTAATGTTTATATTCCGGTAACCTCACATATGTTTTGTTGTCATTTCTATAAATTTACTGCCGAGGAACGAACCACTTCGTATCAGAAACAAGCACTTCACCCCACTCTACGGCATTTCGTCAACTTTATCTCTCCTTACCTATGAATCAATATTCACCTCATAGAACGAGGTCTGTTAGAAACTAACAACAACATGTCATGCTTATGTTTTTTTGATTCGGCTTTCAGGAGCATACTTTACGTTTAGAATACATTTGGCTATTTTATTTTTTTTGTTTGTTTTAGTTTATCGTGTATTCATGTTTATGGAGACACATATACTGGTTTAAATTTGTGTTTTTTCTTTGTTTCTTTCCTTGTTTCTCGGATATAGACATGGTTAATAAATGCATGGTGTGTTAACTTTGCCTTTATAGGCTTCCGTCAGCATACAGAGCTTTGCTTATAGTATCTGTTGATACTATTTTTTATTTAACAGTATGCAGTGCGAATTTGCACGACAGCAGGGGAATCGTATACAACTCATTCAACAAGGGGATTATATGCTCATACCCATTGTCAACAGAGGCATACAGTTACCTCCAAGGAATATTGAAAATGATTCGCACTTAATCTTGATAAAACATTTCCTATTAAATAATTTTCAAATTCATGTTTTGGCTGAAAACGATGAAAATGAATGTCAACTTTTAGAAGTAGGCTACACACTGTGGGACAATGATTGCTTGTTTTACACACGTTTTATCGAAAGGTCATGCAGTGGTCATGTGAACATTGTCCACAGGCCTACGATTTAGTTAACCTGTCAGGAAAACTGTTGCCTCAAATCCTTGAACCCCCCATATAACAAATAATATGAATCATAACATGTTTTCCTAGATAATACAGTTTATGATGTTGATAATAACTCTGCGTTTTGTAATTTTTAGAAAAATATGTATGAAGCCCTTTGCTTAAAAGTTGAAGATCAGTTACTGATGATACAACATAAACAACTGTTAGTTGTACCCATACAAAAAAAAACATACTTAGCTCGTAATGAACCTTTAAACCATGGTCTTATTTTTAGATTTATGCTTGTGATAGTGCCACTATTTTTAGTTAAAAATGATGGCGATTTCATTGAACCTTTAAACCAAGGTCGTATTTTAGATTTTTATAGATGTGAGAGCGCCACTATTTTTAATTAAAATAATGGCGATTTGATACCATTTAGGTATTTGCTAGATTTTGGAAATATATTTCGTCAGTGGCAATGGTTAGTGTTTTGCTCCATTTCATTAGCAGATGCGCAAGTCATTCAACTCTAACCCTATAAATACGTTTTAATTAATTTGTCTAATGAAACCCCACCACGCTCTTGATGTGATTCAACAACCCCTCCACCCTGTGGTAGGAATCAATTATTCGATTTTTTAAATTTAAAATAAAAAAATAAAAAAGTTCTTGGTTTATTTATAGTTAAAAAAAATACAGTAGTTAAAATAACTAAACAAAAAATGTTAGCTTGGTTAATTTTTTTCATTCTTATAGAAAACTTGAGCATGTACCATCATATTAATCATCATATGGGAGACACCCTAGTTTATATACAGCAAAAACAGTTGTAGCTCCTTCCAGTGTTAAAAAATACTTGTTTTCACGGGCGTGGACCGTGGCAAGAAATTCATCAAGCACTATTAATGGACGTCATACGCACTAAAACGCAAATTTTTCTTATCGATGATGATTGTCATTTAGAAGAGTATACCTATTTACGTCATGTGGACCATGAAACACAAAAAAATTGGCTGTTGATGTTGGTTCAACAGTTATCCGTACCTCCTACAAACATTATTATATTTTTGTCAATTTATCCAATACTATCTACAACTTTAGGCATTAAACGCTCAGGCTTAAAAAAAGCACACTTTGATGTATAGACAAAGTTATTGTTGTTGTAGTTGTTGTAATATAAGGATGAGTGTGTTTAAAAGTAACACTCTTTTCCTTCCTTATCGACAAGCATGGATGCCTTGAATGCCATTGGTCAAGCCTGCTGCCTTGTACGCAAGAAAATGAGTGAATTGCCTAAACAAACACCCTTTCGCATTCATAAAATACAAAAATTAAAAACCAAATTTGGCGAACGAGCTCTTTGCATTTGCGAAGACTTAGAAACATTTCTTCCTACACAATTTAACAGCTTACCTGATGATGTCATGGAAGATGTCAATTTGAGTATTCACCCTGTATATTTAATCTATGAGGGTGAAAAAATAATCGATGCATCATTCGTTTTGTAAAAATAGAAAACGAATAATCATTGTACGCTAGCCATGACTTTGTTTATTGATGCCTTCCTTTTTAATAACTATAATAAAATAAAATTATTTTTTGGCGCTCAGCAGTTTGACGTTTATTAATTGTTGTTCAACGTTTATGATGGTAAAAAAAGCTCTATGTAGGTAAATAATAATAATAATAATTTTCTCAACTTTTTAATGTTTGTTTTTAGCCTTAAGCTATGTCAATACAATGATGCCTATTATGCCTATAGGGGAATGGTAATTTTTTGTAAGTTTCCTCAATGAGTGAAATTTGTTTAGGCTTGGGCTACGTGAGTAGAAACATGCCAATGATGCATGTTTATTTTACCTATTTTACTTTCTTTTGATGTACATGTATAGGTTTTAAAAATAAGTTCAAACGTCATGCGCTTAAGGGTCGCTTGTTCATTTAGCACACCCCCTCATGCACCACAACCACAAGTAAAAAAAAAACAGAGAGAGAAACTTTAAAAAAATATGATTTCTATTCAACACTATTTACTAAATAAATAAATAAAAGTTAACGTCACATTGCCTTGACTGCTGACATGGTTTTGTACTAAACCTTGTTTTGCAAATCATAATCACATATTTTTTATTAAATATTAATAATAATATTATTAATAATAATAATAAGCGTTTTACAAAAAAAACATAGTCCTAGACTTGTTAATGATTTCACATGCCACTATCACCTACTTTTAAATCATAAATTTTCTTATTTTTTTACTTGTGGTTTTGGTGCATGAGGGGGTGTTAGATCAACAAGCGACCCTTAGGCGCATAACGTTTCAACTTACTTTATGATTAATAATAATGATGATGAACTCTTGTACTTTTTTTACTATTTATCATTTAAATAGCATTTTGTACAAATAACATTTTTAATACAATTTTAAAGCAATTTTTTTTATAATTGTGATGAATAATCATGGACTCTTGTCCTTTTTTATTGTTTGTGATTTAAAAATAGGTTTAGTACAAATAGTATTTATAGCCATTTTTATACAATTTTATACTTTCTTTATAATTATGATGATGATACTATTGTTGAATAATGATGCACTGCTGTCCTTTTGTTTATTGTAAGTAATTTAAAAATAGGTTTAGTATAAATAGCAATTTTATACATTTTTATTATAATGATGATGATACTATTAATCAATAATAATGGAAAAACACAAAAACACAACATGGACTTTTGTCTTTTTATTTATTTTTTTAAATGAAAACAGTGAATCTATAATTTTTTAAAATAAATTCATGATGTTAAAGTCCATATCTAGATAAAAGTAATTTGCTCTCCATAGCACCAATGACCATAAATGCTGCCATCCGTTCTGATACACTGGCATCTGAAGCTGTTAATCGTTGTTTGGCAATGCTTAACAAGACTTTGTCAGCGATGCGTCTTAGTGTGGGATCACTGTGTTGGTAGGCTATATCATGATTACGGCATGCATGATCCAAATCATTTATTCCCATATCCCCTCTCCTCAAACGATCTGGAAGACCAGGGCCGCAAAAGCTGTAAGCAGGTAGGTGGACTTCGAGTGGTAAGTATTTAATGATTTTATCAATAATTCCGTCGCCAATACACTTGGGACATGGAGTTTTCAATCGGTGAAAGACACTTTTCTTGTTTTGTTGTTCTTCTTCTTGTTGTTGATGTTTGTCCGCGTCTGATGACGAGCATGGTAGGTGGTTGATTTCCGCATGACAACCATGGAATGATGAAACAATGTCTCTACAGTGAGTTTTATGACTGTGATATAATTTCATCAATTGGCATGAGGCACACTGTCGAATGGAGGGTATTTTTGCCATGGTTAATTGCTTATGATGAAAGAAATGGCTGCATGGTTGCAATTCACACAATACAAGGTCACTGGTCCACTCGTCAGGCGCCTTCTCGCAAATTTCTTTGACAGCGTTGGCGGCTACATAAAAAGCAACTATTTGGGCAACGCCAATAATTCATGTTGAGTAAAGTTGCTTAGATTTTTCTTGCACAATTTTTTTTCCAATAGCCTTGTCGATCGTAGTGGCGTAAAAGTTTATAACGTTGATGTTATAACCTCACGTGTACAAGTCTCACTGCTGTCATCGGACAGCAAACTTTTAATTTTGTTCAACAACTTCCGACAAGCATTGGTAGTTAGCCAATGATATAATTGCCGTGCGTGCGCTAAGGCTTTATGGTTAATATTGCCGCAAGGACAAGTATCCATGAGCGTTTGCAGGGTTGGACACCCAATCCTAAAAGATCAATACATTGACACTGAGGGGGTAAAATTGGTTGGAGCCACTGTCGTGTTTCAGCCCCTTTAACAAATAGGACATTGGCAGAGGACAAATGGGCTTCCATACCTATAAGAAATATCACCCTCTTTCCATACTAATTGCAAATGATTTTCAATCCATTGACTTTGCTTTTTATCTTTTTCACTCAGCAACTCGAAAGCATAGGGAGGTTTAAATATAAAATGGATGGTATGTGACACCCAAAAAGTTGTACTATCGATCAAGGCGACTTCTTTAAATATAAATTTGTTATCTACAATTTTAAAGTCCTGACAATCGACAATGTGTGTACGCATGATATTTTTTTTACTTGTTACCTCGCCCACGATCAATCAACAACTCACCCATCTGATGGTTTAACGCCGCTACACTTGACCACATCCCTGCAGTTTCAGGAATAAAAGCCAGCCGCTGCCAATTCTCCATAATCCATTAAGGAAACTGTCCAAGTTTCAAATGTTTTTAGTTGATTAAATTCACATTTTAAATTACATGGTTTTTCCCTCACGTCATTGTTATTGTTGTTGTTGCTTATTGAGGGACACATGACGGTTTGTCAATGCTATGTCTGTGTGTGCACACTAAATATGACCACACTGCCAGAGCACCACAGACACTGTGCTTGCAGACACTCATCATGTTAAGACATGAATTATTTTTTTTCACCTCACCACACGAGAGAGAGAGAGAGAGAGAGCTAAGCAGGAGGTAGCAGGTGCATTACATGCTGGTCACATAATTTGACAAAGGATGATATTTCACTTGTCTGGCATGAATAATCAAACAGTAGGCACTTGTGTGGCCTGGTACATTTTCTTTGTTTCAAAATCTACTCTTAAATCAATGGTGGTGATTTTCATAGATTCTTCTAAATACGAACAGTCGAAAACAACCAGTGGTGCCTTTGCTTTAAACCCTTGCGGTGACAACATAGGGCAATCCTGTTTTTCATAACAAGACGATTGAAATTTAGCAAAAATGTAATCAAGGGGGCCAAACTTTTTTTGAAAAATTCAGTTCCAACCCCTCAAAGGGGAAGCAAACATTATTTAAAAATAATCGTATATTCCTCAAGTGAATGTGATCAAACAGGGTGATATCTTTGCTTTGTTGGTATTTTCTATTGGTTTGAAAACCAATAATAACACATAGGGGTCACTCGGTAGAGCGAGCCGATTTCACACTACAACGGTGAGTGTCTGTGGTAGGTAGCAAAGGGTACTCATGTAGACTCCAACTTCGAAAGGCTATAGGCAAGGCTTTATCTTTTTGCACCAAATTTAACATGGTTAATTTTTTACGATCCGATAGCGTCACGTGGGGCACTTTCCATAGTAATCGATGCAGTTGAATGTTTGAGTATATCACATGGTCAGAGGTTCCCTTTAGTGCGTTATAATCACTACGGTCTCTCACGAGATACAAACTTTGTTATGCATTTAAAATAATACGCTTGTGATCTTCCGCAAAGCCAAGGAGTAATTTTAAGGGTAGAACCCCTGCAAAGGTGCCATCGGTATGAACTAAACAGTCATTGCTACTGTTGGGGCACCATCCTGCCATAGAAAGCGTTTTACCTTATTCCTCGCTATAAGAAGGATCTAATTTCATAACACTAGTCATACCCACATTTCGAGACTTATCTATCACAATATCATTAGTGATATATCGCACTTCAGAAAACAGAAAAACCAAACCATGATTAGCCAACGTAGACGTAGTGGGTGTGGTGCCATCCACTTTCATTAATTTACCCTCAATTTAAGGACACTTTCATGAGGTAGAGTAAATTATCTTGATTGTTAATGACGAATTGAATCTCGTCATTGTTATTTAGTCCTGATGCATGAGGTTGATAGGAATGCATATCAATGCGCACGACGCCATCTTCCACTTGTATCGGGTTTAACACTTGCAACAGCTCCTTGTTCATGATGGGGGTTTAACGTATAGCCAAGGTGTTGTAAGCGTTGTCGGTTTACTCGTGTCAACCTTTTCATACACGGTGGGCAACTAACCGATCCCGAAGACGGTTTTGTTGCTTTATAGATACATTTCATAGCGTCTTTAAAACCAAATTGTAAGTCACAGGCGTGCTGGCATCCAGAGCAATCAGTTGATGCTTTCTATTCACTAACCGTAAGGTAATATTACTAATATCGCTGACACACACAGGATGATATAGAATCACGGTAGCGTTTTCACGAATAATATAGCCACAAGGGGAGGTGACAATAAAATCATAGAGCGAATGGCTTTTTTCTTGATTCGTAAACACGTCTCTAATAATATTACAAGAGACAGATATGTGACTTGATAATCTGAATCATGGGGTTGGTGAGCAGCCAACACGCGTGGTTTAAATCCTAGTGAAGGGCCAATAGAATGAAGGCGTGTTTCAAAGTCAATGTTAAACGTGGAGAAAATACGACAGCGATGAGTAATCGTATTTGCTGAAAGTTCAAATTTGTGTGTCCCATCCGCAAATGGCTTAACAACAAATTGTTTTATCATCCCCACATTTATGATCTCATGCACCTCGTCTATGGTATAACCTCTACGGGGTAGCCTCAACATATAGTCATCATAATAAAACTTGTCAGTAATATCCAGTTGTATAGGTATATTGTAAATTCTGTTGTAACTTTCCAAAGAGATTAATCCCAGCACATAGGATTGTTCGGGGTGCAGTTCAATGGGGGAAAGAAAATCAGGGACACTTCAGGACCATGGCTGTGCACGATAAAGGTCTATGCGTTGACATTCATAATGATGAGACTGCTGGTTTAACGCGACATCTTATATAAAAATTAAACACAAACGCCCACACTCTTGACTGTCAAAGGTTTGTTAACGATTCACATTATAGAATAACGTCACCCGGTTTCCCAAATAACGCATCAACTCTATCGGGGGTGGTAAATTTCCATAACTATCAAAGTACCATACCGTGGAACCTTGTTTCACATAGGCTACAAAATGGGTTCCTGGTCCTGCATCATCATCTAAATTGATCATGGCTCTTTCTTCTTTCCACGGCGCTTTGGGTAATTCATTTCGCATAAATACAACTCGAAAATGAGAAATCTTTACTTGTTTAGCATAACTTTCCACTTGTTGATGGCTCATGGCACGACGAGGTATTTGCCTTAGACGCTTATCGAAGATGGACATATTTTCTTTGCCGATAGACGAAGGCCTTGTTGATAAAAGACTGGCTTTAAATGATTGGCGTTTTCAGCCCCCATAGCAATGGCTTATATCGTTTCATAGTGTCGCCGACTTTCTTTTAGTTGCTGCTTGCCTTGCTCGACGGCTTTAATGGATTTCGCCATGGCACTGGCAACCCCCAAAAGTGAACCCAGAGCAGCCAGACCCGCAAATAAAGCCGGCAAAACATCTCCACGCTTAGCAAGAGGAATGACTCGCCTACTTTTCTTTCTTTCTTTCTTTCTTTCTTTCTTTCTTTCTTTCTTATTTTATCGATGCATTATGGTGGGACTTCGGGTCTGTAAACAACCACACCGCCTGTAATGCTTCTTCGATAGCCACTCTTTTTGTATTTTTTAAATTTTTAACCCAGGGTGTGAGGCAGACCGACTCGGTTTTTGGCTGGCTTCTTATTCTTCTTCTTTTCTTCTTCTTCGTGGGGTTTGTTTTTTTCATGTTCACCGCATATCTTTTTTTTCATCATGGTCCTATTTGGTGAACCTTTCACAACAAAGATTCAATAACAACTAACGTATACAGCCTTATTTCATAGCGGTGTATTCCAATTCTATATAAAGCGGAAAATCATTCCCAGTTTTCCCAGCTTCCTTTTCCTCAAACGTAAGCATGAGATGAAAGGATAATTCATCCCCAGCATTTACCGTTTGATAATTGTGGACAAACTGTCTATGACAGTTTATTTCTATTTGTAAATGTTTCTCATCAGGCATCGCATATTTAATATGAATCACACCATCATAGTGCAATCGATAATGTCTTAAACCGGAAGCAAGCACATAAGTAAGGTGGTGGTGGTCATTCACCAGTGGTAGTGGTGGGGAATGGTTTCTGTCATTAACCAGTTTTTGATTTACTGATACACTAAAACTACAGATGGAACAAATTTATAAAGCCTTTTCATTTGGTAAGTGACGTAATGTTTCGTGCAGACATCATCCTCGTCTCGAGGATATTGCACGTCAATAATACGATGATGATTGGCTGAATAGCCCTCAGTGGTTAGTCTCGGGATCATGTGGTATACACTTTGTACTTTGCGATCGACATAGGTTTTTGTAGCCACCTCTCGAGACTGATTTGGGAAGGAAGCGGCCGTGGCCCTGGTCATACGAGCTTGCCCAAACACATCCATAGTGATAGACGTTAACTAACCTGTCCTACTCACCGCTTGCCTATATATATATAAACCTCTTTCATACATGAAAAAACGCAGTCGCCGTCACTATGGAATTAATGAAACAACCCCATGCTTTGCCCGTCTCCGATTTGGTTTCAGAGCTATCGCTGACCGTGAGTGAAACTAAACGTCATGGCACCCTATTTCCATCTATCGTTTCATGTATCATCGTGGGGCCTTCGGGGTGTGGAAAGACTAATGTATTGCCCAACATCATTACCGCGCCTCATGGCCTACGATTTCAAAATATTTATATTTTTGCCAAATCCTTTAACTAGCCTCTGTACGTGTATCTGGAATAAATTACGTCTTCGTTAAATAAAGAAGCCATGGCCTATTTTACATTCACCTCACCTCAAGATGTCATTCAACCAGATCGCATTCAACCAGATTCCATTATTATTTTTGATGATATTGCCACTCAACGACTGGCCATTATTCAAGAGTATTTTGGTATGGGACGCCATAAACAAGTGGATTGTTTTTAGTTGGCTCAGACCTATTCTAAAATTCCCAAACTGTTGATTCGTGACAATGCCAATCTCATCGTTCTCTTTCGCCAAGACTCTAGAAATCTCTATCATATTTTTCAAGATCAAGCGAATCCTGATATGCCCTTTACCGCTTTCACACAATTGTGTGCCACATGTTGGAACCATTATCCCCATGCCTGCTTGGTGATTTATAAACACAGTGAACGATGTGAGCGACGTTACCGCTTGGATTTTGATCATTTTGTTTCTCTTTAAAAAGACCCATGTTTTGACATTTCCTGTTAGTGTGTCTTTACCTCCACCATGGCGAGAGCCATAGGGTACAAAAAGCATGTTCAAATCTTGCAGCGTATTATTAAGGCACGAAATACTATTCGACATAAATTTCGTGAATTATGACGTTTAAAAAACGTGAATCCTTTGCCCATTATAAAACATGCTCCATCATCGGTTCATCCCATCAGTATCAATCCAAATGCTTCTGCTGCTGCTGCTGCTGCTGCTGCTGCTACGTCTCAAACCAAACCCTTAACAAGTTCAAAATTTACTCTAACGGATTCAACACAGTGGGTATTTTCTCCTCGTCTGATGATACTGAACAAGAACTCGAAGAGGAAGAAGAAGAACAACATACTCAAAGTGAAAGTGAAAGCGAAACCGTATTTAGTCTGAAAGAAAAAATATTCTCACCCCTTCAACAGTTTCTAAAAGCAAAAACAAAAAAACATTCGTCATAGTGGGAACACCGTCTTCCTCCAGATCGTCTTCGTTTTCACAACTCTTGGCCACCCCTCAAAATAAAGACCAACTCAAAAACATTTTAATAAAATAGTATGGAGCAACAGTGCAACCGTATCTAAGCGATTTGTTTATTGGAAACACAGATACAACGTATGGTGTTCGCTATGAGAATGGTAGATTTAAAATTGGTGATTCATCGATTAAATTTGCTCGTACTAGTGTTGTCATTAAAAGGATCAACTATAAATTAACACCAGGACTGCTAAAGCTGCTATTCCCTCGGACCCCATCTCCACTAGATTTTACGCCAGAGGAACTTGCTAAATATAAATACATTTTATTAGACACCAACGCTCACAAAATAAACTATAAATCCTCTCAGCAGCTCAATGCCAATATATCTCATAGATATAAAACCATCATTGCAACCATGTTTGGTAGGCGAAAACACCACTCTGCCTCTGGCGTAAGGTTTAAGAAATTAAAACCCTACGTGGATATAACCTATTGGAATAATCCCAATCAGTTAGTACAGCGCTTATACTTGTTTCTTGCGTCAAGACAAGGCGGCCACACGGGGCATGAGGCAGAAATCTCACACACTGAACAACAACTCCGGGATGCACAAATTATCTTATAGTCCATCCCCCATCAAAATTGGCATCGCTCATGAATTGCATAAACCAGCCCGATGTATTTATGAACGCCGTCGGGCATTTTCCAAAGGAATCGATGATTTATGGCAAGCAGACCTGGTTGAGATGATCCCTTATTCTAACGTTAATGACGGTGTACGCTATATGTTGACGGTCATTGATGTCCATTCCAAAATGGCTTTTGTTGAACCACTAAAAATAAAACTGGTGTCTTGGTGACCAAGGCCTTTCAACATATTATTCAACAATCCAAAAGTCACAAACCGACCAGGGAAAATAATTTTCGACAAGGATTTCTCCAGTTTTCTCATATCTTTGAATATTCACCATTACACCACGTCTAGCATTCTCAAGCTAACGTGGTCGAACGTTTAAACCGGACATTAAAAAGCCATATGCGGAAAGAGTTTACCTCACCTCGTGTCACGATACAACAACACGATTCATTCCACCATTCGCATGAAACCACGTCTCGTCATCAAAAACCCACCCAGACTCAATAAACTGTTTAGCCCTATAAAAAGGGCTGACCCTGGGCGACACAGCCTTAGAATTGGGGATTTTGTTCGCATCAGTACACAAAGAAGAGTCTTTAAGAAATCCTACACGCCTCAGTGGACAACAGAAATTTTTAAAATTCATCAAGTCAGTGACTTATTTTTTAGAAGATCGACGTGGTCAACCCCTTCAAGGCCAATTTTATTATGAAGAACTACAAAAATCATTATATGCCAACGATTATCTCATTGAGCGAATAATTAAAGTCAAAGGCAAGCGATGTTTTGTAAAGTGGTAGGGCTCCCTCCCACGTTTAATTCATGGGTCAATAAACATGATTTTTTTGTAATAAAACCCTATTTATTTATTTATTTATTTATTTAGACTAATCCCGTTTTGCAAAAAAGATGTATAACTCCCCCTTTCACAAATCCCCTTTTTAACATGCCCAATAACCTCTTTGTTCCACCCCATGGCATGCCTTTTACAATCATGTTATGCACACAAGTCGTTTTCAAACTTGCCGCCGCAGTATCAAAAGCATTATGGCTGAAGTCTATGACGCATACAGTATAAACCCACACTGTATGATAAGCACACGGTCTTAGTATTGTTGTGTGGGTTGACCACCAGCCTTCCATCAGTGTTAGCCACGCCTATAACATGTATATTATAACCAATCAAGTGGGGTAGAGAAAGCGAGACAGACATATAGATAACACGACACTCCCCATTTGTGTTTTTATTTCTATGATAAGAGAGTAGGCCCGAGCAGCCTCGAGCTGTGAAATCTGTTTTTCGTCGTGTATTAAGCAAGCAAGCAAGCCCCTACTCAAAACGTCAAATTGACTTTTTAGCAACATGACAGCAGAGAGAGACAATCATTCCCCCCAAACCGGCTTCTCACTCTTCCCGTTTCACAAATAGCAGAAAATAATAAATAACGGAAACGTCTTTTTAGACCAAAAACCATGGTTTCACCTTTTCAACACCTACATCCCCGTAAAGAGGACAACAACACAAAGACAACAACATCTGCATCATAGGCTTAACTTCAACCGTTCCCCAAATATTTACAAGAATGACGGAAACACATGTTTTGCCCAAAAACCATGGTATCACCTTTTCAACACCTACATCCCCGTAAAGATCACAACAACACAAAGACAACAACATCTCACACATCATTATCACTTTTTCGGTTTCCCAAATATTAGGGAAAATATCAAAAACACATGTTTAGACCAAGAAACGTATCCGACTCCTCACCAAAAATAAAATACGTCCAATCACATCGTTCTAACCTCACCACTTCATCAAATATCTGCAAAACGTCAAGAACACAACATAACCCCAAATTTCATTTTCCAGTATTCCACCCATTTAAAAAAATAACCTCTCCATGAGATAGAGCGGGAAAATTACCATCTAAACGTATCTTTGCATGACCCTCTACCTCCATGCCTTCCCAAGATATCCACACTCTTCGTTCCCGAGCCAACGCTCTGCCGTCACAGAGCATCGCGATGACCGGCTCTAAGTGAGTTAGAACGCACCAACACCCCCTACTCTCGTGAGTTTTACCGAAGGGGGACTCAACCATATTCGATAGGCACATTTTAATATAATTTTATTTACCTCACAAAACCACTCATTTGTGGCGCTAGGAAGCAGCACCAAGTCACTGTGGCAGACATACGTTTTGTATTAATGTTAATGGCGAAGTTGTGTTTTGGAATTTATTCTGAATGATTTTATAATGGTGTACAGCAGCGTTCCCTTTTGCAAATCAGAACGGGGCAAGTTTCATGAGATAACATCGGACAATTCAGTGCGTGAGAAGTGGTTACGTGCAATTTCCAGAGAAGGTGACAAGGGAGGAAGCCAATGGGTACCTTCTGGTTGCTCTGTTGCTTGAAGTTTTCATTTCCTTCCTGAGAGCTTCTAGTGGGATATGGGTTGGCTACCATGGAGCCTCAGCTGAGCTTCTATCCTTTTTCTTTCCTGTCTACTCTTGTTCTCTTCCTACCCCAACGTTGTTAGGGTATCGGAGGCCTGTGATGTCTTTCATTCTCCTGCCTTAATTGGCTCTTGTCCTTCACTTTCCATATGCCCTAATTTTTGTAGGATCAGACCTCATTTTGTCCTTTTTCTGCCTTCTCTAAAAGGCCCTAAAGGAGGTAGGGTGGGTGTTGTCACCCTAAGTGATGAAGGTAATTGTTTAAAGCGGTAAAACATCGAGGTTAGGCACCTATGCTGGGGTCCAGTGGTCTCCAACAAAAGTCCCACTAGTTTTGAGCCCTGGTGGAGGGACTACACCCCTGATGGATTCCTGAGCTGGGTCCGGTCTTCTTCTTTTTGACACTCCTCTGCTCTGCCAAGAAATTAGATCTGGCTTGAGGACTGGAACGGGGTACACTCAGCATCGTGAGGCACAAATGAGAAGATGTGGGTCCAATTCCCACCTCTGCCATTTTGGAAGTGGTTTTTCGTGGCTTCCCCACTTCTACTCTAGGCGAATACCGGGATGGTTCGTAACTTATGGCCACGGTCGCCTCCTTTCGAATCTTCCGGTGACTTATACATACACACACTAACACGGCCATCATAATAAGACGGGTTATCAGACAAATTCAACACACCCCCTAGTACACGGGGCTACATGACCACGATGTTGCAAAACCACTAAATAAATCAACAACCCATTCCACGGGGGCCGGAGGCATTCCTTTTCCCTGTCTTTTATTGCCCTTGTTCTTTTCTTTTCATATCGTGTAGTACCGATATGTAAGTTAGATTTAAGTCAGTTGGAAGTAGTTGTATTTTTATTACTATCCGCATAATTACGGGCAGTTGAGCTAGACATTTCGTCCCTTAATTTTTGCTTTACTTTATATTGCCAATTTGCCCGTAAGTATGTGTCTGAATAATACTTTATATACTTTATGATGATTGGATAACAAAAGAACTAACTTAGTGTAATGTTTCCACGCCCGTTAATCTCGATATTATGCCTCCAAACTTAATAATCCTTCATTTCAGGTATCTTACCCTTTAAAAAGCTGCATCCAGCTGGCAGTGTATCAGACTCAAGCTTACTGCGTCCACTTGGTTCGTGACGTTGCGTGTAGGGGATAGGAGAAGGGATAACTGGAGGCATTCATAGTCATTGCAACGTAAATTACAAGGGGACGATTTCTCGGGAGTCCTAATGAGTTTGAGGAGCCATCTACCGGCAAGGAGAGGAACTTCCACAAATTTGATAGCGATGGAAAATCATTGGGTGCGTCTTATTAGCGGCAAGGAGAGAGATCATTGCAGCTGCAGAAGAAGGAGAAGTCCGTAATCACGAGCCGCTACTACCATCTGCCTACCCAATTTCTAAAAGTAGTGGAGTGAGGCGGTTTCCAAGCCACTCCAGAACCCTCCTTGCCCCACTACTAAGCCTCAGCCATGTTAAATATCTCTCGAACGCATGGTCCGATTTTGACAAATGAGGTGTCGTTGGACTCGGGCTGACGTCCTCTTTGCAATGGACCACTCGTTATTGTTTGTTTTTTTTTTTTTTTTTTTTTCGTTTTCGAAAGTAGGCGATAGCTTCAACACTAAACATGATAGAACGTTATGCCATGGCTCAAACGAATGGTCTTTATGACCTTTATTTTTTATAATGAATCTTTTTTACTTTTTATGCTTTTTTGAAAACACTCGAATTTTGAAAATCCTATATTTTGGAAACTAGGAAGTTTACAAAAAAGTTTGTTTTATGTAAATCAATGATCCCTACCCCCTCTACCCCCCAAATAAATGTCAAGTCTCTAGGATGAAAACCTGTAGTAGTGGGGTAAGGAGAGAGCTACTCCACTTCTTTTTGAACCCTCCTCGTATTTGCCCCGAACCTGCTATCTCGCTAAACAATCATGGTATTTGAACATACAGGGTGTCCTAGCACTCGTAGTGATGCCCCCTACTTTCCTATAGCCTCTTAATTTAATGAAAAGACCAAAACTAAAAGGTCATCCGCTTTTAATATCTCGCGAACCAATCATGCTAGAGGCATGAACGAGGGGTCCAAGGACTCGGGCTGACGTCCTCTTTGCTATGGACCACTCGTTATATTTTAAAAAATGTAAACTCGATTTTGGGATAAACACGTGTTTTTTGTGATTTTTGCTGATATCTCACGAACTAATAACGCTAGAGACGTGTACGAGGTGTCCTAGGACTCGGGCTAACGCCCCCTTTCAAATGTGGTAGATATTGTTTCAAAAAGTAATGCACAAAGGGCCTAACGCCATACATGTTGAGAAAAAAATTCTTTACCGATACTTGTTTATAATGTTCATGAAGCGTGGTAGTTGAGAGAGACGATACGGCTGGGTGTGTGTGTTTCAACGAACCTGTCGCTGACCACGGTGGCTATGCTTAATAGAACAATCGCTATTTCGGCGGGTCGGTGTATGACAGAGCGAGGGTTCGTTTTCTGATATTTTACCTTTAACGTGTAAACGGTGATGAGAACTTGGTTCTATGTTGGTCGAAGCGAGTACAGAAAACAAACTTGCCGAGGAGCAAGAGTTGAATGTCATTTGAGCTTATTGGAAAGCGCCGATCTGACTTGACAACAGGTGACGCTTGAAGGTGAAATAATCTGACCATCGTGGTGGCAGGGAAGTGCGAAAGGCATGTGAACATGTGTGAAACCACATGAGGGATAAACCAGTGACACCCTGTCTTGCTTCGTACGTGACAAAATGCAAGTCCAGGTGAAATTTGATCTGGCACAGGTGTTCGCCTGGGACGTTAGCTGTCCACGTGCGCTATAACTGTTAACAAGTGACATCCTGTTTTGCTTCGTACGTGACAAAATGCAAGTTGACGTGAAATTTGATCTGCCACAGGTGTTCACCTTGGACGTTAGCTGTCCACGTGCCTGATAACTGAATGTTCAAAGCGTGGGAATCGCTGAATCAGTAAAAAGTATGATGCAACTTGTCGGAATGATGTCACAACCAATAGATAGGTAAGAGCTGCGAACAGCAGTGGTGGGAGGTGAAGGGAGGGAGAGGGGGAGGGGTAATGTAAGAGAGAACACAGGTGGAAAGAGAAAGAAATATGTGGAGCTGAGGACTGTACACATAGAGCTATAGGTGGTGTACAACATGTGTGAATAAATTAAAAATTGCACAGGTTCACACAACATGTAATTTATTGATCCAAGAATTAAACGTAGAGTTAAACCCTAACCATTTGACATAGAGTTTATTTCCTTTTTGTTTCAACACTTTTTCCACAAGATAATGCTGAGGAAATGCTGTTTTCTGAAGTTCATGGAGATAAAATCTACCTTTTATGGGTTGACGGTTGAGGTCCTCGAGTAAATAGGTGACTGGAGTGTCCAAGTTGACTTGACGAATTCGAAATAGTTCAGTCCCCCACTGTGGCGTGTAGCCCTTATTGAAGGCAGACTTAAATTTGCTCACACGAACAAAATCCCCAATGTTCAGTCGGTGACGTTTAGGATCAGCTGTTTTTATGGGGTTAAACAGTTTATCCAATCGCTGAATATTTTTGGTCACGAGGCGTGGCTTGGTCCCAATCTTTCTATGTTTGGTGTCATTGTAACTTGATACTAGCTCAGATAACATGTCCAACCAGCGATAACTGCCCTGAGCGGTAAACGCTTTCCACATATGGGTTTTCAATGTTCGGTTGAACCGCTCGACCACACTGGCTTTGAGATTGCTATACGTGGTGTAATGGTGAATATCCTTAGATTTGAGAAAACTGGAGAAGTCCTTGTTGAAAAATTCTTTCCCCTGGTCAGTTTGTAGCAGCTGAGATTGACGTTTGGAGTGTTGAATAATATGTTGAAAGGCCTTGGTAACTAGTGGGCCAGACTTGCGACGCACAGGTTCAACAAAGGCCATTTTGGAATAGACATCAATGACGGTCAACATATAGCGTACACCGTCGTTAACACCAGCATAGGGTATCATTTCAACCAAGTCAGCCTGCCAAAGTTCATCCACACCTCGTGAAATCACCTTGAGTCGCGGATAGTGACGCCTAGCTGGGCGATGCAACTCGTGAGCAATACCCATTTTAATGGGTGAGGGCTTAAACAATAATTTTGGCATTTCGAAGTTCTTGTTCAACTTCTTGAATTTCCCAATCATGACCGGTATGGCCAGCTTGACGTGAAGCATGCAACAACTGTAGCCGCTGGACGAGCTTATTAGGATTGTGCCAGTAGGTAACATCCACAAGGGGTTTTAATGGTTTAAATGTCACTCCCGAAGCGGACGCTTTACGACGAGTACTTTGACTGGTGGGAAACATTTTTGTAATGATGGTTTTATATTTTTGAGATATATTGGCATTCACTTGTTGAGCGGGATCATACTGTCTTTTGTGGGCATGGGTATCCAATAAAATGGATTTATATTTGTCAAGATCCTCTGACGTATAATCATGGGAAGAGGGGGTCCGAGAAAAGAGCAGCTTTAACAGTCCTGGCGTTAATTTATAGTTGATGTTTTTAATGACAGCTTTAGTACGAGCAAATTTAATGGATGAATCGCCAATTTTAAAACTATCATCCTCATAGCGAACACCATACGTGGTATCTGTGTTTCCAATAAATAGATCGGTGAAATAGGGTTCCAATGTTGATCCATAATATTTTATTAAAATGGTTTTCAGTTGTGCTTTATGTTGAGGGGTGGCCAAGAGTTGTGAAAACGGAGACGTCCTGGAAGGGCAAGGTGTTTCGACCATGGCCAAGGATTTCTTTTTTCTCAAAAACTCTGCAAGGGGTGCGGCCTTTTTTTGAGGCGTAAACACTGGTTCCTCTTCATCCTCAACTTCACTAACACTAGTCAAATCTTCCTGTTCCTCTTCCTCTTTCTCAGGGTCCTCGTGCAGCGTCTGCGTGGCTTGTGAAACGATGGGTAGCGTTTCAGATGGCTTGAAAGAGGGTTTCAACATGGCTTTTAGCGGAGGTGCTAAATGTTGCTGAATAAAGAAAGCATGATTTGCACGTGATTGTTTCAATTGACGAAACTTTTGGCGAATAGTATTTTTTGCTCTAATAATATGCTTTTTCAATTGACTCTCTGCTAACGCCATGGTGTCTTGACAAATGACTTGCCGGGGAATGAGACAAGGCCTTAAATAGCAATAAAATGATCAAACCCTAAGCGATACCGTCCTTGGTTGAGTTCACTTTGTTTGTCAATCACTAAACAGGCATGACGTTGAGTGTTCCAGCACTTGGCACACAATTCTGTAAACATTTGAAAGGTCATATCCGGATTCACATGTTCATTATTAAAGTGACGACTGTTCCTCTCGTCCTGACGAAATAAAACAATGACATTGGCATTGTCACGAATCAACTGTTTGGACATTTTAGAATACGTTTGTCCAAGATAGAAGCAATCGATATGTTTGTGTCGACCCATGCTGAAATAGCTTTGAATGATGCCTTGACGTTCAGTGGATACATCATCGAAAATCATAAGTGAATCAGGCTTTACCTCATCCGGTGAAATCACATTTTCTTGCATGGAAAATGTAAAATAACCCATATTCTCTTTTTGTAATCCAGACATGACTTGATCCAGAAACACGTAGAGGGGTTGGTAGAGAGATTTTGCAAAAATATAAATATTTTGAAAACGCAGACCATTGGGTGCTGTGATGAGCGTTAGCAAAAGATTTGTCTTTCCACAGCCGGAAGGCCCCACAATGATGCAGCGAATGGAAGATGGAAACAGTGAACCATGGCGTTGTTCACGTGATGTGGGACAGAGATGGGAAACCATGTCCCCCACGGGGAATGACTCTGGCTGCTTAATAATCTTCATTTCAACTAAGGCTTAGACAGGCTAGCAGGCTGTCTATATACAGGACGACGAACCTTGTCATAGAAACAGTAGACTGGTACTACAGGTTGACGATGGATGTCTTTGGACGTGCGTTGATGGCTAAAGCTAGGCCTGTCCCCATACATGATCCTAAACAAGAAACAGATCCTGCTAATAAACACTATGTGGATAGGTCAGTAGTGCCACGCACAAAACATGGAGATTATGACTTTAAGGGAAAGCGGTTAACCCATGTAAAACATCCTCAAGTGTCTACAGACGTTACTACGAAAAAGTATGTGGATAACAAAGGGTATGAGTTTCATGACAAAGTGCCCCAGCTTACGGTGAATGGCTATAGCGCTAATCACCATCGGATTATTCACGTGGAAGACCCGCAAGACGAAGACGATGTTTGTACCAAGCGTTACATGACCTATGAAATGAAAAGGCTTTATAAATTTATCCCATCTGTATTTTTAGTGTATCTGACAAATGAAAAACCAGTGAATGACAGAAACCATTTACCGCTAGTCCATGATCAGCACTTGACCTATGTGCTTGCTTCAGGCTTAAGCCACTATCGATTACACTATGATGGAACCATTCACATCGAATATGCCATACCTGATGAGAACCATTTACAAATAAATGTAAATGGTCATAGGATGTTGGTCCATAACCATGAAATGGTCAATGCAGGTGACGAATTATCCTTTCATCTCATGTTGACATGGGTTGAAAAGCAAGCGGGAAAAACCATAAACGATTTCCCACTTTATGTGGAATTGGAATGTACAGCCATGAAATAACCATCTGACGTTAGTTGTGATTTAAACTTTCTTGTGGAAGGTTGTTGGTCATTATCATCATGGTGAAACAAAGGTATGCGGTGAGAAAGACTAAAAAAAGGACCTTGTCCTTGGCAAAGCCTGGACTTAATTCATTCGTGGACAAGCCCTTGCGAAAGAAAAAAAGAAAAAATAATGTATTGACAATAAGGAAAGCCTTTCGAGCAGCACAGAGACATGTTATTCCAAAACGTCGGCGACAGGTTTCAAACCAAGGGCGAGTGATTCCCGTCCCCAAACGAGCGGGATTTTTACCTGCATTATTTGCTGGGTTGGCTGCTCTGGGTTCACTTTTGGGCGGTGCCAGTGCAGTGGCGAAAACCATTAAAGCCGCGCAGCAGGGCAAGCAACAACTCAAAGAAAGTCAGCGACACAATGAAACGATGGAAGCGATTGCCATGGGGGCTAGAAATGCCAATTTAAAGCCAGCCTTTTATCAACAAGGATTTGGGATTTCACCATTTCGAAATATTAAAAAAAAATAACCTCAGCCATAGCAAGACATGCCCTGACGCATCAACAAGTGGAAAGCTATGCTAAACAACTAAAGCTTTCTCATTTTCGAGGTGTGTTTATGCGAAACCAATTACCCCCACGACCCTGGAAACAGGAATGTGCTGTTGTCAATTTGGATGATCACCGAGGACCAGGAACGCATTATGTAGCTTATGTCAAAGAGGGATCCACTGTATGGTACTTTGACAGTTTTGGGAATTTGCCCCCGCCCATGGAACTAGTGACCTCTTTTGGAAACAGGATCAAGATATATTATAATGTGAAACGAGAGCAAACGTTTAACAGCCAACAGTGTGGACGTTTGTGTTTATTTTTTTATATAAGACGCAGCATAAGCAAAAACGCCACCAGTATGTCGGCAGAAAGTAAAACGTTTACACTGCATGGACGTGGACCTGAAGTCAGCCTAGACTTTTACCCGCCTATCGAATTGAGTGAAAAACCCTATGGTTTAGGACTTGTTTCTCTTGAAACGTACAATCGAATATACAACATACGTGAAAATGTGAACAACAAGTTATACTATGATGATTCTGTGCTCACCTTGAACTCTGGTGGATACACAATCGATGACATTTATGAACACATTTATGTGGTGTTGATCAATCAATATGGTTTAAAGTCATTTCTCGATGGAACGCACAAGTTTGAACTTGTAGGCAATACCAACACTCATCGCTGCAGTATTTTCTCTACCTTCAACAATGACTTTAAAACACACGCCGATTCCATTGGTCCATTACTAGGATTTAAGCCACGTGTGTTGGAGCCCAACAAAAAACATGATTCGGACCATGAAGTAAAATTCATTGAGGACCATCATGTGTCGGTGACGTGTAATATTATTAGCCAAGTGTATACCAATCAAGAACCATCGCATTCGCTTTATGACTTTATTGTGACATCACCCAATGGGTATATTATTCGTGAAAACCCTCCAGTGGTGCTTTTTCATTCTGTGGCTGTCGATAGTATTAGTAATATAACATTAAGACTGATCAATAGAGATCAACAACTCATTGATCTAGATTCTACCTCACCAGTGACTTACAAGTTGGTGCTAAAGCCACTATGAAGTTTGTGTATAAAGCAACTACACCGTCTAGGAATGGTGTTAGTTGTTTGCCACGTGAATACACGTTAACATCTCAAGACAAGCAGATTTTACAGCATTTGGGTTACCACGTCAACCCTCATAATGAATTATATTCTAGAGATAGCGAATCACATCGAGGAGCAACCAGGAGTGGTAAGAATTGACCTGCATTCCTATCAAGTTCAAACTCCTGGACTCAATAACAATGATGAAATTCAATTTGTTATCAACAACCAAGATATTTACACCCTACCGCATGAAAGTGTCATTCAGAGTGAAGGTCGGCTCACCAAAGCCGATGGCTCTACACCCACCACATCCAAGTTGGCCAACCATGGTTTGGCCTTTCTGTTTTCTGAAGTGCGGTATGTCATTAACGATATCGTGGTGGATAGCACTCGAAATGTGGGCATTTCCAGTGTCATGAAACTATACCCCTCTTATAGTGAGGAAGAAGCTAAAACACTTTGCATGGCAGGTTGGTGTCCTGACTCGACCAATGACTGGATGGTACACACCGATGGGACCTTTACTGCATATTTACCTCTTAAACTGGTTCTAGGCTTTGCTGAAGATCACCAACGCATTGTGGTCAACGCAAGGCAAGTGCTTTATCTGGTGAGAGACAGGAGTGATAATAATGCACTCAAGGGAGCCGACAATGCCCCCATAGATTCAAAAATTCAACTACAACGCTTGCTATGGAAAGTGCCTCATGTGACCCTTAACGATAGCAAAAAACTGGACATACTCAAGATGGTAAAGAGAGATATGCCTCTACCCATGGAATTTAGAAGCTGGGCACTCCATGAGTATCCGCTATTGCCCACCACCAACACACACAGTTGGTCTGTAAAAACAGTTCGCTATACAGAGAGACCTCTCTACCTGATCGTGGGTTTTCAAACGAATCGCAAGTATCAACAAACCACAGATGCCACGCAATTTGATCACCTGCAATTGAGAAATGCACGTCTTTTCCTCAACGGAGCCGTGTTTCCCTATGAAGGACTGGATTTGGATTTTTCAAAAAATAAGTTTGGCCCTCTGTACGACTTGTTTTCTAAATTTCGATGGTCGTATTATCAAAAAGAGAACGGCCCCATGCTGCTACCCCAAGCGTTTAAGGCAAGAGCGCCACTGATTGTCTTTGACTGTTCTTACCTGGAAGAGTCTGTCAAGTCATCCAATATCGACATTCGACTAGATTTTGAAACGCATGACAATGTACCAGCCAATAACACGGCCTACTGTTTGATTATTCATCACAAACAAGTCAACTATTATCCACTGTCCAACCAAGTGACGAGTGTATAAATAACAGCTCAACCCATGTCAAGCCGCTCAGTCATGTCTTGCTTTAAAGCCTCAAGAGACGTTACATTCATGAATTTAAACTCTGAGGAACAACGTTTCAAGACTTTTGCCACGTGGCCGGTGCCTTTCATAAACCCTCAAGACTTGGCGGCCGCTGGATTCTACTATTTAAAAACAAGAGATGAAGTGAAATGTGCCTTTTGTCCCATCATCATAGACCAATGGCAGGAGGGCGATGAACCCATGCAGGAACATCAGCGCTGGTCACCCACCTGCCCCTACCTGTGTAGAATGGAAGTGGGAAATATACCCTGTCATTCAAGCTATCCCTCACTTGTGTCTCTGGGTGATGAAAAAACAAGTTACGATACGTGTGGACCGTATGGTGTCCATGGTGCTTCGGTGAGCAGCTCACCATCAAAAACGCCTAGTTTAGAGACATTGGGACATCATCGGTGTTATGGACGTTACAAACACAAGAGACTATATTGTTGTATCAGTTGCTATCGTCCTTATCCAAAAATGAGAAAAGCCTGTAAGACGTGTTATGATAATAAAATGATGTAATTCTTAAATTCAAATTTTTGCATGTCCCCCTGTCCTACCCTAACCTCTATTTGAAACTAGCATGGTAGGTAAGTCCATGTCATGATCACACCTGATCGCCAATCAGTCAGTTGAACTAGGTCCAGGCAAGCGTCAACATGTTGCGCACTCTCATTGTGGATTGCCAAGGGTTTAAAATTGGTGACAACAAATTTATATTTAAACAAGTGGCCATGATCGATTGTACCACGTTTTGGATATCGCAAGCTACGCATTTGCTATTTAAACCACCCCATGCTTTTGATTTGTTGTGTGAAAAAGACCGCAAACAAACCCAGTGGATTGAAAATCATAGGCAACTAGACTTGAAACAGGGAACCATTTCCTATAAATATTTGGACGTGGTCATGAAAGCACACTTGTCCTCGGCCAATGTGGTATTTGTGAAAGGTAATGAAAAACGTCAATGGTTGCAACCATTTTTGGCGTCTTACTGCCAATGTATCGACCTCATGGAGTTGGGCTGCCCCTCCCTGCAAACGCTCATGGATACTTGTTCCTGTGGCAACATTACCCATACAGCCCTATCACATGCGTGGCATCTCTTTCATTGGTTAACCACCCATGCCTGCTGGGAGTTTAAAAAAATTATAACTCATGATTTACCTGTGAATGACGTCAGTGAGATTTCTACAAGCGACGTGTAAACATCTACAGCACGTGATACCATGGAGAAAGGCAATGCTACGGACAAAGCCATCGGCAAGTTCTTTGTGTGCAAAAAGAAACTAGACAGTTTTACCAAAGAGGAACTCTTGGCGCTCCCCAAGTCGTTCATTTATTATGTGGCCGCCAATGCAGTGAAAGAAATCTGGCAACATGTACCAAAATCATGGACTCAAGACCCTGTGTTGAGTGAATTGCAACCCTGTACGGATTACGATCACCATAAGCAAGTGGCCATGGCAAAAATACCGTCTATGCGTCAGTGTGCGACTTGCCAGCTAGTGAAACTGTATCACGGTCATAAAAGTCCGTGTAAAGACTTTGTTGAATCATTCCACGGGTGTCATGGCGAGAAAAAGCAACAACAACAACAACAACAAACACAAACATCGTCCACAGAGGAGGAGGAAGACCAAACCTTTTTACCATCGATGGAAAAGGATATGCCAGACCTGAGTAGTAGGGCTAAGCCGGTTCTGGATAGATTTCAAGGTCATCCATGGTTTCTCGTGGTCACGTGCCCCCCCCAGGCGTTCCCTGGGGGGCTTGGGGGGAGGGGAGGGGAAAGGGTGGAAGGTCTGGCTTGGAAGCAGACCCAGTTGTTAGCCGACCTGTGTTGGCCAGCCAACTGACTGAGCTGGCTGGTGTGCATTGCCTATATAGCTTGTGGATGGAAGTGGGGGAGGGGACCGGTTCGGGCGACTGTCGAAGGTAGTCGAATGTGATCGAGTGTAACTTAGAGTAGTAGAACAATGCGATGGCCGGGGCTGTAGGTATCAATCAATAAAGACCTAATAATAATAAATATTCCATTAAGCATGGTTACTAATATGAATAATACGAAATACTAAATGTCCCCTGGAGATCTATGTATGGTAAAAATGTAGAGGTATATGGACTGTTGTTAACCCATGACGAGCTGTCGTGTGAGGGATTCGAACCCTCGCTTCCTGTTGAGGAAATTCGAACTTAAGTCGAACACCTTAGACCGCTCGGCCAACCCGACAAGGAAAGGTTAAGAGGATGAAATAAAAACAAGGCTCATTATACAAGATCAGATTTATTAATCCAAGAATTAAAAGAGGAATTGAAACCTAACCATTTGACATAGAGTTTATTACCCTGTCTTTTAATCACTTTTTCAACAAGATAATGCTTGGGATACTGCGATTTTTGAAGTTCTTCGATGTAGAATCCTCCTTCGATGGGCTGGTGGTTATGGTCCTGGAGTAGATAAGTGACGGGGTGGGTACGTTTTACTTGGCGAATGCTGAATATTTCTGTGCTCCAGTTGGGCGTGTATCCTTTTGAGAAGAGGGATTTATGTTTACTGATGCGTACATAATCACCCACCTGAAAACGATGGCGTTGTGGGTCAGCTGTTTTGATGCCATGATGAAGGCGATTCAACCGTGGACTGTTTTTTTTATGACCAAACGTGGTTTTAACCCAATAGTTCTATGTTTGGTATCGTTGTAACGTGACACTAGAGTCTGCAGTAGATGAAGCCAGCGATAGGACCCTCTGGCTGTAAATTCTCGCCACATATGTGTTTTTAACGTTCGGTTGAAACGTTCTACCACACTCGCTTTCAAATTGCTGTAAGTGGTATAGTGATGAACACCGAGTTTTTGCAGATAGGTGGAAAACTCCTTGTTGAAAAACTCCTTACCTTGATCTGTCTGGAGGAGGCGAGGTTGCCGTTTAGCTTTTTGAATAATGCGTTTAAAGGCTGCAGTAACTAGAGTACCTGTTTTATTTCGCACAGGCTCTACAAATGCCATTTTGGAATAGACTCGATGACAGTCAGCAAATACTTGATGCCATTGTTTTTAGTAGCATAGGGAATCATTTCCACGAGATCAGCTTGCCAAAGTTCATCAATTCCTCGCGAGACAACATGACGACGTGGATAGATACGGCGAGCTGGTTTATGCAACTCGTGAGCAATCACTGTTTTAATAGGCGAAGGGGTATTGTCACGTGGACCCATCATACAATAATGCCAGCATGACGAAGCTCCTCTTCTATTTCTACAATTTCACCTTCATGACCTGTATGGCCAGCCTGTTGGGAAGCGTGCAGGAGCTGTAGACGTTTAACCAACTTATTAGGATCGTTCCAATAGGCGAAATCAACGAAAGGTTTTAACGTTTTAAACGGGACGCCGGACGCTGAGCTTTCATGGCGGACACTTGCATAGGTGGGAAACAATTTGGATATAATGGCCTTATATTTGAAACACTTATTTGCATTTATTGATTCAGAACGTTTATAATTACGTCTAAAACCATTTGTAGCCATCAAGATGTCCTTATACTTTTGAAGATCGTCTTCGTCATAGCCATCCTTAGAAGGTACACGTGCAAATAAAAGTTCTAAAAGACCTGGCGTCAATTGATATCGAACTGTTTTAACAATCACGACATTATCTTTTATTTTGATCTCTGAGTCACCAATTCGAAAACGTTTATTTTCATAGCGAACACCGTAGGTCGTATCAGTTTTTCTAGTAAAAAGGTCTTCAAGGTAGGGCGTTACCAACGGTCCAAAATGTTCTACCAGAATACCTTTCAGCTGCATATACTTTTCAGGTGTAGCCAAGATTTCTGACAGGGTAGGTTTTTTTTCTCTAGAGCTAGAGGGCGTTTGAGCAATGACTGTTGTTTTTAGAAACTCTGGAAGCGGTGATTCTGTTCCAGAAGTAAAAACATTCTCAGCTTCTTCATCGCCTTCTTCTTGTTCTTCCTCCTCGATTGTTTGTGTTCCTTTTGATACTGTATTTGGCTTATTGGACTGTGATGTTCCCTTTAACACGGCTTCCAGAGGTGATTTCAAATGTTTCGCGATCAACAGCTCACTATCAGCATGCGTGCGTTTCAGTTCACGGAACTTGCGTCGAATATTATTTTGCGCACGGATAATGTGTTTCTTTAATTGACTTCCTGCTGTTGCCATGCTGGCTGAATAAATGACGTTTGAAAAAGTCATGCAGTGCCTTAAATACGTATAAAATGATCAAACCCCATGCGGTAGCGTCCGTTGTTGATATCACTCTGCTTATCGATAACGAGGCAACCGTGGTGATGAGCATTCCAACATGTGGCACACAACTGTGTAAAGGCTGGGAAGGTCATGTCTGGGTTCACGTGATCATCGTAGACGTGACGCATGTTGCGTTCATCCTGCCGGAAGAGAACAATCACGTTGGCATTGTCGCGAATGAGCTGTTTGGGTATTCGGGAATAGGTTTGAGCGAGATAAAAACATTCAATATATTTATGACGTCCCATGGTAAAATAGGTTTGAATGATAGCCTGTCGTTCTGTGGACACATCATCAAAAATCATGAGCGAATTCGGGCGAACATGATCCGGTGAGACGACATCTTCGTGCGCGGGGAATGTGAAGTAACCCATGTTATTGCGAAGACCCGACATGACTTGTTGCAAGAACACATAAAGAGGCTGATAGAGCGACTTGGCAAAAATGTAGATATTTTGAAATCGTACTCCGTTTAAGGAGGTGATTAAGGTAAGCAGAAGATTGGTTTTTCCACATCCCGATGGTCCGGCGATGAGACAGCGAATGGAAGACGGGAAGAGTGAACCGTGGCGGCGTTCGGACGTTGTCGAGAAGAGGCGAGAAACCAAATCCCCCACCGGAAGTGAATGTTGTTGCTTAATAATCTGCATATCGACTGAACGTGAAACGGGAAGAGGTGGTCTCTATATACATGAAGCATGTGGCTGTTTCAGATCTAGTGTAACCATGGATGCCTTTGGCAGAACACATAAAACAAAGAAAGGAAATGAGCCATCTGCTTCGATAAACGATCCGAAACATGAACGGATCCGGCTAATAAACGATATGTCGATGCCAATGCACTGCCACGCACAACGGATGGTCATTACGACTTTAATGGAAAGCGATTAACCAATATAACAGAACCACAATTAGCTTCGGACGCATGTTCAAAAAAGTATGTAGATTATTATCGCTTGCGGCGTATCAAGGGAGACTATGAAGCACAGAATAAACGTATCATGGGCGTTGCAGACCCCGTAAACAATCAAGATGTGTGCACCAAAGCCTATATGTTAACCAATGCTGTGGTGTTAACAAAAGAGGAAGACTATGATGTACACCAACGTCGAATCACTCAGCTAGCTCTTCCAACCAACGACACGGACGCTGCTAGAAAGGACTATGTAGATAACAAGGTGAAAGAATTACGCCGTTTTGTACCATTCCTAACAGTGAATGGTTATACAGCGAATAATACACGCCTTGTACACGTGGCCGATCCGGAGGATGATCAAGATGCTTGTACAAAACGGTATTTGTTCTCTGAAATAGAGAAGGTGTGGGAAATCAGAGAGAACGCTCTACAGATGAAGCGAAAACGAATAGCCGATGTTGCCGATCCTGTACATCCTCATGACGTGACGGCTAAACGATTTTTGGAACAACGATTATCGCTTTTCATTAAAACAATGCCAAATTTATTTTTGGTTCACATTGTAAACCGACAACCGGTTGAAGACCCCAGTAACCTCACCTATATACTACGTTCGGGGCATAGCAATTACCGTTTACCGTATGATGGTGCCATTCGTGTTATCGAGTATACACCGGATTTCAAACATTTAGAGCTACTATTAAACGGTAGTGTTATATCATCACTCATCGAACTTGCGGTGAAAGCCGAGGACAAATTATCCTTTCAACTGAAACTGTCGTCTGAAGAAAAAGAGGCGGGAAAATCAATGAATGATTTTCCGCTGTATATAGAACTCGAATATACCGCCACCATCGATTAAATAATTGCAGGCTCTCTTCCTGAGGAACGTTAGTTGTTGTCTATCCTTTATACTGTGAGGTTGTCTTCTTCCTTGGTCGCGATGGTGAAACAGAGATATGTGGTGAAGAAGAGGAAGACGTTGTCAAGAAAGGGAGGCTTTAAAGCTATTCTCCATGCGGCACGTCAGGCTTTGCGTGGAGAAACCAATAGCGAGTTGGCCATTAAAAAAGCTCTCCGAGCAGCACGATTGCATGCGAATTCCAAAAGTAAACTACGTTTTAAAAAACGTGCTCGAGTTATTCCTGTACCAAAACGTGGCGGATTTTTACCCGCACTATTCGCTGGACTGGCAGCCCTGGGTTCACTTCTTGGTGGAGCAAGTGCGGTAGCGCGAACGGTGAAAGCTGTCGAGGAAGCGAAGCAACAGTTGAAGGAAAGTGAGAGGCACAATAAAACGATGGAAGCTATAGCACTGCGTGGCAAGGGTGTGAACATGAAGCTAGCACCCTATAAAAAAGGACTTGGCATTTACATGTCGCCAAAAAACGCTTAATCGATGCACTGCCCCGGCGAGCCATGACACATGGAGAAGTCATAAAATATGCAAAACAGTTGAAAATTGCACACTTTAGAGGTGTATTTATGCGCATCCAATTACCTCCTCAACCTTGGAAGCGTGAGAGTGCAGTTATTAATTTGGATGACAGTCATGGACCGGGAACACATTACGTGGCCTACGTCAAGCATGGTTGTACCGTGTGGTACTTTGACAGTTTTGGAAACCTTCCTCCTCCGACAGAGCTTGTTCGCTATTTCGGAAGCAGTGCAACAATAAACTATAATGTGAAACGAGTACAAACGTTTAACACTCAACACTGTGGTCGCCTATGTCTGACCTTTCTATATAAGACTCAGCGCAGGTGGTAACGTGAGCAGTATAATGGCAGAAAGTAGAGCGTTTACAGTGCACGGACAAGGAGCCGAAGTAACTGTTGACTTTTATCCTCCAATTGAATTGGGACAACGACCCTACGTGCTGGGACTTGTTTCGTTTGAAGGTTATAATAGAATCTACAACGTACACGAAGGTGTCAACGATAAGTTCTACTACGATGACGAAGAGTTAACTCTACCGCCTGGCAGCTACACGGTAGATGATATTCACGATCACATCTACACAACGCTCATCAGAGAATTTACTCTAAAAGCATTTCTTGACGGGACATACAATTTCGAACTAATAGCCAACAACGTGACACATCGTTGCAGTATTCTTTCTTCCTTTAGGATTGATTTTAAAGCACAACCAGACTCAATTGGTCCATTGCTAGGCTTTTCAGCACGAGTGTTAGAACCAAACGTGTTGCACAAGTCTGACCAACCAGAGAAAATTATTGAAGATCATCACTTATCTGTCACGTGTAACATCATCACCGACGTTTACACCAATCAGGAACCTTCGCATTCGCTCTATGATTTCATTGTCACTTCACCCGGTGGCTATATCATCCACGAAAACCCGTCGGTGGTGCTCTATCACCCTGTGAGTGTGACCCACATCAGGAATATTACCTTGAGACTAGTGAATAGAAACCAACGTCTCATCGAATTAGACCCTCATACACCTGTGACCTACAAATTGTATCTGAAGCCAGCATGAAACAAGTGTATAAAGCAACAACACCATTGAGGGTGGGTGTTAGTTGTTCTCAACGCATGTACAGGTTAACACGTGTCAACAAGCAGATCTTACAACAACTGGGTTACACCGTACGTCATGAATTCGATCCTCGACGTGACCAACCCGGTCGAAGTACAGGAGGGTATTGTAAGAATTGAACACCATTCCTATGAACCGTACACTCAGGGTCTAAATAACAATGACGAAATTCGTATTACCATTAATCAACAAGATATCTACACCCTACCCCATGAAAGTTACATCCAGATTGAAGGACAACTCACCATATCAGATGGTACCATTCCGACAATGTCAAAGTTGGCTAACCATGCGCTGGCCTTTTTGTTTTCCGAGGTTCGCTACATCATCAACGGAATCGAAGTGGATACGACTCGAAATGTTGGTATAACAAGCGCTATGAAACTTTATCCCTCGTACGGAAGTGAGGAGAGTAAAGCGTTTCGTATGGCCGGTTGGTGTCCTGACTCGACAAACGACTGGATGGTTAATGGTGATGGTACATTTACCGGTCATTTACCCCTAAAATTAATATTAGGCTTTGCAGAGGACCATAAGCGCGTCGTTGTGAACGCAAGACAGGATCTGATTCTTGTTCGAGATAGGAGCGATTATAATGCGCTGAAGGGTGCTGATGGAGCTGCAATAGATTCAAAAATTTTATTGCAACGAATTCTATGGAAAGTACCGCACGTGACTCTCTCTGACCAGAAAAAATTGAGTCTGCTCAAGATTGTGGAGAAGGATACAGCTTTACCCATACAATTTAGAAGCTGGGAGCTGCATGAGTACCCGGTATTACCACTCACTGATACACATACTTGGTCTATAAAAACCTCACGGTACACAGAGCGACCTCTCTACGTCATGGTTGGATTTCAAACAGATCGCAAATATCAACAGAATAAAGATGCATCACAATTTGATCACATCCAATTGCGAAATATACGACTCTTCCTGAACGGAGTTACCTTCCCCTATGAAGGAATGGATTTAAACTTTACCAAGAACAAATATGGTAAGCTCTACGACATGTTTACAAACTTTCAGTCCTCCTATTATCAGAAAGAAGCATGTCCGCTATTATCCCCGCAAGACTTTAAAACCAAAGCACCTCTGGTGGTGATGGACTGTTCGTATTTGGAGGAGTCGATGAAGGAAACAACTATCGATATCCGGTTAGAATTTGAAACGTCTGTAGTTATTCCAGAAAAAACAACAGCCTATTGCCTGATTGTTCACGAGACGCAAGTGTATTATCAGCCGCTGTCCAATATGGTGACCAGAGTATAAATAGAAGTTTGGCTGCAGAGCCCTGGACTAAATCCTATGATAAAAGATTGAAAAACAATGTTCTGATCTTTTTGCAAATAAAGTAGTATAAGCCATTTTATGTTGTTTTTTATCCCTTTAGCAAACCCAGTTCCTTTTCCAACCCCTTAACTAGTAGGACTATAGGTAGAGATGGATTAGTTGGCAGAAAGCACTGGTGAAGAATGGAGTGTGTATCCGCGAGCAGTAACCATGTCTAGAACATTGATTGTCGATATGCAAGGCTTCAAAGTCAATGAAAATAAGTTTGTTTTCAAGGACGTTGCAATTATAGATTGCACAACCATGTGGACGCCCACAGTAAGTGCTTTCACTTTTGAACCACCGTTTCCCTTGTACATGCAGTCGGACGAGGATAGAAGACAAACCGAGTGGCTGCAACGTCATTTAGGATTGAACTGGAATCATGGAAACAATCCTTATAACTATCTACTGTTTGTATTAAAAGCCTATTTGTTCGGTGCCAACACTATTTTTGTAAAAGGAGGTGAAAAAGGAATGGTTACGTCAGTATGTTTCTCCAACTTGTAAACTCATCGATCTACACGAAATGGGATGTCCTGCACTACACACCTTATATGAGCCTGGTGAACGTGTACAAAAAAAGGCACTCCTACACGTATCGAAACTCTTTGATTGGCTAAGTCGCAATGCATGTCGGTACCTGGAAAATGAGTGTAAAACCTTGTGCATGAATGCAGACCAGAACAGTGAGACAGAGACGTATGTCTAATACATACGTGTCTGTGTGTATAATGGCTACCATTGAAGGCTTAAAATCTAACCCCATTGAACGGGCTATTGTTAAGTATTTCGCTTGAAAGAAAAAACTGAACAATTTTACCCTAGAAGAACTAAATGCTTTACCCAAAGCGTTTTTGTTTTATGTTGCGTCAAATGCTGTAAAGGAGATTTGGGATAGTGTGCCGAGTGATTGGACACGGGATCCTGTGTTGTGTGAACTTCAACCGTGCACTGATTATGAACATCATCAACAAGTGTACATTTCCAAAATGCCATCAGTTCAAAATTGTAGAACGTGTCAGTTAATTAAACTGTATCATGGACATAAAACCTCATGCGACGACTATGCGTCTTCATTCCACGGGTGTGATGGTAAGAAAGGAGCAACCTCCGCAGCAGCGGAAAAAGAATCAACATGTGCGTCACCGACTGAAAAAAATATGCCGGATCTCTACTGGTCATGGTCTCATTGACAAAGTCATAGATCTTTTACCCTTTGAGCTGCACTTACCTGGTTATCAATACTGTGGTCCTGGTACAAAGTTAGACGTTCGACTGGCACGTGGTGATCCTGGAATTAATGCTTTAGACGCAGCTTGCAAGCAGCGTGATCTAGCGTACAGAACATCAAAGCGTGAGAACAACATCTCTGAACTAAGACGTGTCGCCGACCAGATACATTTGAGAAAGGCTATCGAACGTGTGACGTCACCTTCTGCATCTGTTGCAGAAAAAATGGCGGCCCTTGTGGTAGCAGGTGCTATGAAGGGGAAGCTCGTGTTGAGTGGTGGACGTTTACAAACAAAACATATGAAAGGACCAAGAACAAAGCAAAAATAAACTCTACACTATTCTTACCTTATGTTAAACAAGTGGTAACATGTTGATGTGCAAACGATGCCAATAAAGAAATGAACTGAAATATATGTTTGTTTTTTCTAACTCATACTTGGGGTAGCATGCATGTAACCAATAGTTAAATCAAAAACTCAAAAGTCAAACTTTTTTGTTTATTAAAAAAACTCATAGTAATCAAAACGCTATATATAAGTTTTTACGTTGTTGCGATGTGAATGGTGTTGTGATGTGTATGGTGTTGCGATGGGGATGGTATCTTGATGAGCTGGACTCCTCACTGAAGTAAAACTAGTGGCAAGCGTAGGCGTTGTTACTGCCTCTTCCTCTATATCATCTCCGCGAGGTTGTTGTTTACACTGGAATGAAATTCCATTTTAGAGAAAAAGCTATTGCAATTTGAGTTTGGAAGGTTTGTGGTAAATCTGGCATACAATAAATATAACTTACCTTTTAGTAGGGATGATATCTACTTCTGAGAGATGTTAGTTGGTTTGTAGGATGGAAAGTAACTTGACCAACTGAGTAAATGTATGAAGAATATAAGTAATCATTGGTGTTTGGATATATTATATCCGTTTTGCTTCCATCTGGGAATACACATCTTGTAACAAATTTGGGTTTTGTACATTTATGGCACCAATATATGTCCTCCTCATTCAAATCGTCCAAGAGATACTTCCAATTTTTACGTTTTACAAAATAACTTTGATTGTGGATATTAGTATGGAGGGGAAGCGTGTCGTCAGTGTTGTTACTATCTGGATCTTCATCATCTTCCATAGCAAGGTCTAATCCATAGCATAAAACAAAACATTTTAAATACAACTTGTGACAATTAATGTAGTCAATTTCACCGTCACTATTTTCGTACGTGTCATTTGTGTCAGGAATGTGGTAGTCGTTAATGTACGTCACACACTGTAACTCATTGAATTGTCGTGGGAAAATGATGGTGTCTTGCCCCATAGAATAATGAAGTTGGTAGTCAAATCGAGTTGTGTGATGTGATAAAATATAGTTTAATGGCCATTCTTTGAAGGTACTGTTCAAGTAGTTAGTGTATGTAGATGTAGTACGAAATTCATTATATGTTTTGTTATATATTTGACTGCGATGACCATGTTTTGTTGCATATATCCAGTGACTTGGGTCAGAAAAGTGTTGTCTAAAAGTTTCAGATTGGTTAGCCATAGTACTCACCAAACGTTGTTGCTTGAATGCGTACCAGTAAAAGATAAAAACGAATTAGTTATTCCACAACACTCACACAAGAAATATATATATTTAGCAGCAAAATCTTGCTTGGTTGTTTCCTAGCACACCACACTAGCGAATGAACAGCTCAAACCGGCTTCACTCCTTACATATAGGAGCTTGCGCGTAGAGCACGGTGTCCATACATAGTGGCGGGCCTTCGGAGGCATGCAGCTCCAGTTACTAAGTGAAGATGATGAATTACTTCCGCACTATCAATATATCATGGTCACCAATGACGGTAATGTAACCTTCGGTCGCCACGCTGCGCGTAGAGCACGGTGCCCCTTACGGTCGGGTTGTAGTAAATAACTTTGGTATAATTATATCCCCCTCTACACTGTAGAGCACGGTGCCCATACATAGTAGCGGTCGGGTTGCAGTAAATAACTTTGTTAATATGATATCCCCCTTCCACACTGTAGAGCACGGGGCCCATACATAGTAGCGGTCGGGTTGCAGTTAATAACTTTGTTATAATTATACCCCCCCCCCCTTTCCACACTGGTGGGCACACCCACGAAGCTGTTATATATACAGGTGTAAAGGTCGCACCCAATCTCACTTGCATCAAGTCTCTTTTGGCGTGAACATCGTTCTGCTCTGTACAAGGTGAGTTAACGTTTTGTGTTTTCTTATCATTATTCAACAGTTAGTAGATGATTATAGACTATATGGGGGCTATCTTTTTTATAGTTAACATGGATGCTCTCCAACAGTTAAACAAAATAGGGGCCAGGCTGGGTTGGAAACAAGAAGACTAAGGGATCTCCCAGTTAACCAGCCGTTCCCTGTAGAGAGTCTGCAGAGAATTGAGACACGATTCGGCACCAGACTTCTTTGTCACTGCCAAGAGTTTATGGTGTTTCTACCAAGTCGATTTGCCAGCATATCCAACGAGACGCTGGCAACGTTAAATTCACGCCCCTTGGTATTGAAGTATTTAGGCATGCACAATAATGCATGCCTAGTCCTCTTTGAAGCGGATAACATTTAACTCTTTGTCACATCGTGTATGAGCAGATGGCCTCGCTGTTCCACCTCTAACAAAACCATTTAATACCAGAGAAATAGCAGTTGACTATTATTGTAAGTGTTTATTAGAAAATAACCTCATGGTGCCACTTGTTTGGGAAAATGTTCGTGACTGCTTTCAAACACGACTGTGCAGTGGACGAATATACAATGTCAACAAAATTTTACATCCAAAATTGTTTTTACAAGCATGTTTACCCGTTTTTTATTACAATTGATCACTCTTTTTATGCGCTTCACAGCATTAAAGGTGAACACAGAATTAGCGTGTACCTTTGTATTTTTTAAAGTCAGTGGAGATGAAAAACGGGAAACCATTTATTTGACAACAAAAATGAGACCATGTTATCGGACGGATGACAGGGAAGCTTGGTATAACGAACATGTCGTTGACGCTTTGGTGTCTAAGTTTGACGCCTTTCTTGAAGGTGAAAGTGGAAAATCGCTCGAGGTCATCCCGTTTCTACAAGTCAATGTATGTTGCTTTGATCCCTTAAATTCAGGTTCTCTATATTTTCCACTTCCTCTTCATGTTCAACGTAGAAAAGCCGTTCTCAACATTCAAAATGAGGACGACTATTGCTTTTTGTGGTGCATGGCTGCATTTCTAGCCCCTGTTCAACGTAATGTTAGTTTAACATCCTCATACACGGTCATGTTTAACAGGTTACTCTCCACGCTCAACTTTGCAACTATTTCATTTCCTATGGAACTTACCTCTATGGCTAAATTTGAAAGTCTTAATCCTCATTTTTCCTTTATGATTTATGGACTTGATAAGAATACGGTTATTGGACCGCTTTATTGTACGCAGTAGCAGAAGGTACACCATATAAATTTATTATACATTTCTAATGAGCAAACAAGTCACTATTGTTTAATTAAAAACCTCTCCAGGCTTGTTGGAAGTCAACTTTCATCTAGACACCATAAAACATTTATTTGTGAACGGTGTTTGCAGTACTTTTCAACGCAGATCAAGCTGGATAGCCACACAGTGGATTGTTCTACTCAGCCAGCAGTTAAAATTACATTTCCAAAACCGAAAGAGGCAAAAATGAAATTCAAAAACTTCCATCGCATGGATCCAGTGGCCTATACTGTGTATGCAGACATTGAAACTCTAACTACCCCCATTCAGCGGTGTCCACCGAATCCGTCTTCCTCATACACAGATGCTATTCAAAGACATACTCCGTTTTCTGTGGCCTTTCAAGTTGTTTGTTCCTATGATCCAAGTCAATCCTATTTCAAATTGTTTCGAGGACCTACCTCTATTCAGTGGTTGTTACAGGAACTGAAACAGTTAGATGAGCATGTCCATCAGCTTATTCAAATTCCCAAGCCCATACAGATGACGCTAGACGAAATGATACATCATGATACGGCAACAACGTGTCATATTTGTCAGAAGCCTATTTTACCTGACGACATTAAAGTGCGCGACCATTGTCATTACACGGGCGTCTATCGAGGAGCTGCACACAACACGTGTAATTTAACGTTTCGTGCAGCAAAGTATATACCCGTCTTTTTTCACGGTCTCACCAATTTTGACTCCCACTTTATTATTCGTGAGTTTGCCACATTAGACAAGGAACATTTTTCCATTATTCCGCAAAATCATGAGCGGTTTATTTCCTTTTCTATACATTACCAGGGTATATCACTTCGGTTTCTCGATTCCTATCGATTTATAGCCTCTTCGTTAGAAGCCTTGGTCAAGGGCATTTCACCCGATGAATTGCACTTTACACGAAACCATTTTTCGGATGATGCTAAATTCAAACTTTGCATCCGGAAGGGCGTTTATCCTTATGAATATACCAACAGTTGGTCTTCCTTGGACGAAACGCATTTACCTCCACAGGATGCATTTTTTAGCACGTTGCATAATACTACCATTACTGATACCGATTATATCCACGCCTGCAACGTGTGGGATACCTTTGGTTGTACCACCCTAGGTGAATATACTGATCTGTATCTCACTGTGGATACCTTGCTATTAACGGATATTTTTGAGAAATTCCGTCGCATGTGTATACAGATTTACAAGCTGGACCCGTGTCACTATTATACAGCACCGGGTTTATCATGGGATGCCATGTTGTTGTACACAGGTATCCAGTTGGATTTACTTGTAGATATTGACATGTTATTATTTTTTGAAAAGGGTATTCGTGGAGGATTTGTTTCCCTTGTTCAAAGACATGTCCATGCCAATCATCCTTACATGTCAACGTATAATGCTCAGCAGCCCATTTCCTATTTAACACACTACGATATAAATAATTTATACGGCTATGCTATGAGTCAACCACTCCCGTATAAAGATTTTGTATGGCTCAGTAACGAGGAAATCGAACGCTTTGACGTGTTCACCGCTGCTCGTCAAAAAGAAATTGGCTTTGTCCTGGAAGTGGATATACAATACCCTGCACATGTGCATGACGATCACGCTGATTTACCGTTCTGTGTCGAGCGTAGGATTCCTCCAAATTCGAGCTCAAAACATCCAAAGTTACTGGGAACGCTTCTTCCTAAAACAAGGTATGTGATTCACATCCAAGTGCTTTTACAATGCTTAACGTATGGACTCGTGTTGAGTAAGATCCATCGTATTGTATCGTTTACACAAAAGGCGTGGTTGAAGCCTTACATGGACCTGAATACTCACCATCGGCAGCGTGCTACCCAACCTTTTGAAATTAATTTTTTTAAATTGATGAATAATGCAGCATACGGAAAAACGTTTGAAAATGTACGCAAACACCGGTCCATCCATTTAGTTAATTCGTGGGAAGGTAGGTATGGAGCTCGGAAATATGTTGCCAAGCCCCATTTTAAAACCATGAAAATTATTACTGATGCATTGGCTACCGTCGAATTAGGAAAGGTTGAAATTCTTTACAATAAGCCTATTTATTTAGGGATGACTATTTTGGAGTTTTCAAAATTAACCATGTATGACTTTCATTATGGGTTTGCTCGTCGCTATTTTAAGGATGTTCATCTTGTTTACACTGATACCGATAGTTACATATATCAGGTTAAAGCAACAGACGTTTATCAGGTGATGCGTGACCATCCTAAGCATTTCGATACGTCCTCTTTTCCTGATGGTAACATCTTTGGCTTGTTACCTCAAAACAATAAAGTTATGGGGCTCATGAAAGATGAATGTGGCGTCGATGTGATGACAGAATTTTTAGGTCTAGCATCAAAAATGTACTGCTATACTTGCGACAGTTCAAGACATGTCAGTCGAGCCAAGGGGGTCCGCTCCAGTGTCATACGAACGTTATGCATGGCTCGTTATCGTGAGGCATTATATAATCCCACTGAACAGTATGCGAAACAGGCACGTCTAACGTCCCGTACCCATGAAGTGTTTCTTGTCGAGCAAATGCGACGCTCGTTGCTTTTGTTTGATGATAAACGTTCATGGGTAAATGATCACCTCACAAGCTTGCCATGGGGCCATTACGCCCTTAATGAGTAAACCAATACAGTTTTGTTGTTCATGTGTTCGCTATTATCTGTGAATCAAAACATGTCTATGTGTATGTCAAATATTGTAAATAAAGAACTAGTATGTATTGTCCTTTTGTTTTATTTATTTTCAAGTCCTATATAATCATCAAACATTGCTATTTCCTTACTAGATGTTTAGATGGTAAGTATAATAGACCGAAGCTATCGCAGGAGCTAATGTGCAAGATGGCCACCTCGCGCAACTACTCTATGTTATTCTTATGGAGGGAACAGTCAGAGCTGGCGCAGTGGCTAATGAGCAAGATGGCCGCCACGTCCTGAGACCGTGGATGATGTCACAGGGGGAGTTCGGCCGTGTAGTTGCTAAATGGAATATTTATTATTAGATAATTGTTGATTGATAGCTTGCCACGGTGGGTGAGTGGTTATTGTATCGGACTACCAACCCCAAGCTTGTAGGTTAGCTCTTAGCTGTGGTAAGTGATTTTTTGAAAGGCGGCAAAAATTACAACACGCATGTCATTCAATGTTCACATATCAAAGAACCCAGGGGGAGTTCGGCCGTGTAATTGATGATTATACAACACACATCTCCAGTATACGGGGTTGATGACCAAGTTATCCATAGTATAACCGAACACAGATGATTAACCGCGTTAACATACATGGAACTAATAACCGCGTTGTATCACACCTCCTTATGATAATAATACAACACGCATCTCCAGTATACGGGGTTGATGACCAAGTTATCCATAGTATAACCGAACACAGATGATTAACCGCGTTAACATACATGGAACTAATAACCGCGTTGTATTACACCTCCCTATGATAATAATACAACACATCTCCAGTATACGGGGTTGATGACCAAGTTATCCATAGTATAACCGAACACAGATGATTAACCGCGTTAACATACATGGAACTAATAACCGCGTTGTATCACACCTCCCTATGATAATAATACAACACGCATCTCCAGTATACGGGGTTGATGACCAAGTTATCCATAGTATAACCGAACACAGATGATTAACCGCGTTAACATCATGGAACTAATAACCGCGTTGTATCACACCTCCCTATGATAATAATACAACACATCTCCAGTATACGGGGTTGATGACCAAGTTATCCATAGTATAACCGAACACAGATGATTAACCGCGTTAACATACATGGAACTAATAACCGCGTTGTATCACACCTCCCTATGATAATAATACAACACGCATCTCCAGTATACGGGGTTGATGACCAAGTTATCCATAGTATAACCGAACACAGATGATTAACCGCGTTAACATACATGGAACTAATAACCGCGTTGTATCACACCTCCCTACGATAATAATACAACACATCTCCAGTATACGGGGTTGATGACCAAGTTATCCATAGTATAACCGAACACAGATGATTAACCGCGTTAACATACATGGAACTAATAACCGCGTTGTATCACACCTCCCTATGATAATACAACACATCTCCAGTATACGGGGTTGATGATCAAAATGCCTCATTCATTATATGTTTTGTTATATATTTGACTGCGATGACTGTGTTTTGTTGCGTATATATCCAATGACTTGGGTTAAAAAAGTGATGTCTAAAAGTTACAGATTGGTTAACTATAGTACTCATCAAACGCATAGCAGTACACCACACTAGCAACTGAACAGCTCCAAGTGGATTCACTTGTTACATACATAGAGGCTAATGCGTAGGGCGTGGTGACCATATTTAGTAACGAGGCTCTAGTTACTAAAAGAAGATGATGAATTATTTTCGCACTGAGATGTCACAGGAGTTCACATCCAGCTACAACGAGTAACCGCTCGCTCCAGGGGTTTCACAACCATTGAGAATGCGTAGCTGCTCGCACGTTTTTATATCATGGTCTCCCAAACAGTGTTCAAAAGTATTCCGTTCGCACAGGGACCCACAAACAGCACCCAAAAATAGCCGCTCGCCCCAGGGCTCACAACCATTGAGAATGCGTAGCTGCTCGCACGTTTTTATATCAGGGTCTCCCAAACAGTGTTCAAAAGTATTCCGTTCGCACAGGGACCCACAAACAGCACCCAAAAATAGCCGCTCGCCCCAGGGCTCAGAACCATTGAGAATGCGTAGCTGCTCGCACGTTATTATATCAGGGTCTCCCAAACAGTGTTCAAAAGTATTCCGTTCGCACAGGGACCCACAAACAGCACCCAAAAATAGCCGCTCGCCCCAGGGCTCACAACCATTGAGAATGCGTAGCTGCTCGCACGTTTTTATATCAGGGAGATTTTACAGGGGCTCACAAAAGACAGGGTAATAAACTCTATGTCAAATGGTTAGGTTTCAATTCCTCTTTTAATTCTTGGATTAATAAATCTGATCTTGTATAATGAGCCTTGTTTTTATTTCATCCTCTTAACCTATCCTTGTCGGGTTGTCCGAGCGGTCTAAGGCGTTCGACTTAAATTCGAATTTCCTCAACAGGAAGCGAGGGTTCGAATCCCTCACACGACATCTCGTCATGGGTTAACAACAGTCCATATACCTCTACATTTTTACCATACATAGATCTCCAGGGGACATTTAGTATTTCGTATTATTCATATTAGTAACCATGCTTAATGGAATATTTATTATTATTAGGTCTTTATAGATTGATACCTACAGCCCCGGCCATCGCATTGTTCTACTACTCTAAATTACACTCGGTCACATTCGACTACCTTCGACAGTCGCCCGAACCGGTCCCCTCCCCCACTTCCATCCACAAGCTATATAGGCAATGCACACCAGCCAGCTCAGTCAGTTGGCTGGCCAACACAGGTCGGCTAACAACTGGGTCTGCTTCCAAGCCAGACCTTCCACCCTTTCCCCTCCCCTCCCCCCTCCCCTCCCCCCAAGCCCCCCAGGGAACGCCTGGGGGGGGGCACGTGACCACGAGAAACCATGGATGACCTTGAAATCTATCCAGAACCGGCTTAGCCCTACTACTGACCTGTACTGGCAATGGCGTCATTGACAAAGTGATTCAATACCTACCTTTCGAAATCCATCTTCCAGGTTATCGTTTTTGCGGCCCTGGAACTCATGTTGAAAAACGTTTAACCGTGGTGACGTACCCATTAATCTTTTGGATCAAGCATGCAAGGAACATGACCTTTCGTATCGCCATAGTCATCCTGGTTTAAGACATGTGGCAGATAAATTGTTATTGAAGAAAGCTAAACAACGTTTCACATCCAGTGATGCCTCAGTGGGTGAAAGGATGGCAGCCCTGATTGTCATGAGTGCTATGAAAGGAAAGTTGATGATGCATGGACATAAACATTGAGGAGTGAGGAATTGGGATTTGTTTGTATTCTATTTTTCTTTTGTCAATTCACTATGACTATGAAATAAAAACAAAGGTTTGCCAGAGCACGATGTTTTGTTATTTTTAATTTTAAGAAATCGTGATGTTGATGGCTTATGTTTCATTTTACACATTTCACACATGATGAATTCACACACTGCCATTTTTCATTTTGCAATTTACAGATTTTAAAAAAAGTTCGTTTCAAGTTTTGCGTTTTTGATGATATGGATTTTTCCAGTTTGTTGATGACACATTTTAAACAATGTCCGTTTGAAGTTTTTGAATTTTCAAATTTCCCACATGACCATTTCCAGTTTTTAAAATGTCCGTTTTGAGTTTTGAGTTTTTTTTTTGTGATATGGACACATGGATTTTCCATTTTGCTGTTTTCACATTTTTCATTGGGTGTATGTCGAAAGTTGAGATTTGACAATGATGTTTATGCGAGTGCTTGACCTTGATAATACTGCAATGTGTTTATGGGTGTTTGGAGAAACGTCGAGGTCTACAACTACTGCAGGTAAGACTGTTTTTTACAAAAATAATGTCTATTGTCTGCCACATTTCAATGAAAAACAAAACTAATGACATAACAAAATGAGTATAAAAGTGACCATTTACCCCCTCCCCACACACCCACCCTACCTCACCGTGTTTGCTCTGGTCAATCATACACACCAGTTTTCTCTCTCCACTCATACATTCACACCTGTCCTTGGGAACAAACACAACCACTTTATTTATTCCCAAAATCAGATTCTCGACATGCACACTCATCCCAAAAGAACTTTTTTTAGTTTACCATTTTACCATTTCAAAAAAAAAAGAAAAAAAAGCTACTAAAAATCTTACTTATTTCATATTTACAAAAAAAACTCAACTTTGTACAGCGTTAAAATAATCACACTATTAACCAATCAAATTTTTTTATAAAAATAAGGTTGCATAGAACTTTTTAAAGAGCAAAAGGTCCAAGTGGATTGCCACTTTTTACAAAATCTACTATTTACAATGACAAAAAAAACAATATTTACAAAATACTAAATCTACAAGTTACATAAAGCTATGTCCCATAAACGATTAAACAGTGAAATCACACCTCCGCCTCCTTGCTATCATAACCCCAGGGCAGGCTGGTGAGCAGGTCGTCAGCCCACACACGTTTGTTATCCATGGAGGCTAGGGTGCGTTTTCTCTGTTCCACAAGATACAGATGATGGTTGCTGGATTGTATCCTGCACTGTGTATGAGACATAGCTTTGCCAGTGCGTAAAACCGCTAAGTAATCGTCTACACGTAGCGATTTTACCACTGCCCTACATACACCTTTTGCTCTTTTGGCTTCCTTAGAGTCGAGTGTGCGGTAAGCATACATTTTCGAAGCCAAACCTACGAATTCCGTCATAATGGAATCACCGCATTCATCTTTTATAACGCCTATTTCCTTCTTGTTTTTCATGGGCAGCTGAAACACGTTGTCAGCGCTATAGCAAGAGGTGTCGAACCAGTCACTATATTGCCTCATGACGTCATAGGGGTTGCAGTGGCGAATGTGGTAAATGAATGAGTCCGTATCCATATACAAAAGAGAGACGTTCTCAAAATGGCGTTTGGCAAACTCATGGTGGAATCGATACATGACCGATTTGGAAAAGTCTAAAATGACTTGACCCAAGTAAATGGGCTTATCCATGGTCACGCTGGTCTTACTCATTTCAATAGTAGCCAAATCCTCATCGATAATTTTGATCGATTTGAAATTTGGCTTGGCAATGTACCGCCGGGCACCCCACTGCCCCTCCCAGACATTCACTAATTTAATGTCACGGTATTTGCGGACATTCTCCATAGACTTGCCATAGATGCAGTTGTTCATTAATTAAAAAAAATTAACTTCAAACTGCTGTGTTGCCATTTGTCGGTGCTCAGTGTTGAGTCGCATGTATGGCTCAAGCCATGCTTTTTGAGCAAAAGAAATACCCCTGTGGATTTTCTTTAACACCAAGCCTTGGGCGAGGCATTGCACCAACATTTGGATATGTAGCACGTACCGATTTTTGTTGTAAAATGTGCCCATGAGTTTTTCAATTTTCACTTTACTGTCAGGGGGAACCATTTGCTCAAGGCAGAATGGGAAATCGGCATGTTCATCATACAAGGATGAGGGATATTCAATATCCACTTCTAGCACATATCCACGGCCTGTTTCTTGGCTAGCCTTGATCACATCAAATTCTGACACTTGTTTGTCTGTCAGCCAAGCAAACTTCCCATAGGGCAAAGGCTGACTCATGGCGTAACCGTACAAATTATTCACTTCATAGTACATTAAGTACGATTCTGGTTTGTCTAGTGAAAAATCAGGCATGTAGACATTGTTCGCTTCGGCATGGCGCTGGTTAAGTGATACAAAGCCGCCACGAATGCCCTTTTCAAAAAATAGAACCATGTCTACGTCAGTGAGTAAATCCAATTCCACTTGAGTGTATTTTAAAGCGGCATCGATCGAAAGCCCAGGACTCGTATAATAGTGAGCCGGGTCAAGACCGTAAATGTGTTGACACAAGTCACGAAATTTTTCAAACACATCAGTGAGCAGCAATACATCCAGTTTTAGGTAATGCAAAGCATATTCACTTAGCGTCTTCGTGCCAAACACTCGCCAAACTTGACATGCATATGCATAGTCTCCATCGGAAACGGTACTGCGTGTTAGTTTCGAGTAAAATTTCTCTTGTGGTGGGAGTTTTCTTTGCTTTAACACGTCCCAGCTGTTGCAGAAATCATACGGGAATATACCTTTCCGAATGCACAATTGAAATTGCTCAGGATCATTAAAATGCATTCTAGTATTTTTTAATTCCTCCTCATTCAAGCCATTCACAAGGCTGTCTAGCGAGGAAGCCATAAACTTAAAGGAATCCAAAAATCGAATGCTAAAGTCGCCCAACCACCATGTCAGGGCTGTAAAATGCTCATGGTTTTGGGGAATAATGGTAAACGAGCCCTTGTTGACATGGCCCAATTCACGAATCAAAAACTGAATGTCATAATTCGCCAGATTGTGGCAAAATACACTGATGAAACGAGGAGCTGGAAAGTTCAAGTTGCATTTGCTGTGCGCAGCTCCACGAAACTCCCCTGTAAAATGCGAGTGGTCTCTGACTTTTTCCTCTCCACTTAAAATAGGCTTTTCGCAAATATGGCATGTCGTGGCATGCTCATACCGCTGCTGCTGTTCTGGAGATAGGCTCATGGGTACTGGGTGGTCCAGTAATTCCTGTACATCATGAGCCAACTTGACAAGTTCATCCAAGAACCATTTGGCACAATCTGGCCCCTCGCGGTATTTGTAAACGGATTGTGTGGGGTCATAGCCACACACCACATTAAATCCTATGGCAAAGGGTTCATGTTTTTGAATGGGTGTGGTTGAGCTAATGGTGGGATCTGGTTCACATCCCGCCATGGGTGTAGTGAGAGCTTCGAAATCTGCATACACCACATAGGGGACAGTGTCACGCTTGTGAATATCCTTAAACTTTAACACAGCCATGTCCCCTTGTGGCAATATCAATCTCACCGCTTCCTGAGTAACACAATCTACCCTATGACGTTCCAAAAGCGTGGGGGTTTTAAAATATTGCAAGCAACGGTCACAAATACGTTTTGGACGCTTGTCCTTTGACATTTGACTGCTTAGCAATCTACTTAAGCTTTTAATGAGGCAATAGTGATTCACTTCTCATACAGATAAATATAAAAGATGAATGTGGTGTCGTTTCGGTTCTTTTGTGGCATAAAGAGGACCCACAATCTCATTACCATTAAGGCCATACACCATGAACGAAAAGTCCTGGTTATCTTGTTCAAACCTATGGATCTCGGTTAAGTCCATAGGGAACGATACTCGAGTTAAATTTAACGTTTGTTTCAATTCTTCAAACTTGGCCTTGTACTTTCCTGGTCTGTAACAATGCTGTTGTACTGGCTGCAAATACGCAGCCACAGGCCACAGAAAGCAATTATTGTCACGATTCTTTATATTGACCACAGCATTTTTCGAAGCTATTGCTGGTGGTGTTTTAATATAGCTAGACCCAGCATTCAACGGGTTGAATTGACAAATGTTGATTTGTAAATGATGAATTTTGTCTAAGGCAAGGCCACTCGGTCCTTGTTGCAGTTTATCAAATATTGATAGCAAGGCATTCACCACGTGGGTTTCATACCACTGTTCCAAATTATGGGCTATGAATAGCTCTTGCATTTTACTGCAAATATAAAATGTCTCTTTATGCTCTACGTCCTTCTTGTTATATATGAAATCGCACACCAGTTCTGCGTTCACCTTTAAAGCCATATGCAACCTTTGCGCTGTACAAATTTCATTTTTGAAAATTTCAAAACAAGATTCTAAAAATTCTTTGGGAATCAAACTTTTTCTAACATTGACCACGCGGCCAGAGCACACACGCGATTTGAAACAACTGTTTAGGGGTTCCCAAGTTAACGTATTCTCAGCAGTAAAAGACATTATTTTGAAAGAACACTCTCACCTGAGTTTTCACCTGTAGACTGCTTGACAATGGTTCCACTCTAAAGCCACTTGGTTTTCAACTGTATTTGCTATAGCAGTGAACCCTTTTTTTCCAAATATCTAAAAAGAAATAAAATAAACCACCATAAGTATATCCATTCCATATAGTTTATGCATTTCATAAACAAAACAAAATCAAACAGGTTATATATAAAAAACAAATCTCACCTTGACGTGTAATGCTTTGCTATATTCCCGTCTCGTGGGCTAGTGTGGAAATGGTTTCCTTTTCTAGCTGTCTGTCTTTCTCTTTCTTTAATATATTTCCCAAAGACACACGACAGGTAGGTTATACACGTTATCTGCAAACAAATAAATAAATAAAATCATTAATTACCTAATCAATAAATAATTGCATGTATTTTTATAAAAATCAATAAATATATAAATAAATAAATATATACCTACCCCACAACAAGGTTAAGTATTTTCCACCAACACCAAAACTGATAAACAAGACCAGGGGTTTCATGCAACGCAGTGTGTTCAAAGGTAGTCACCTAAGTGAGCGTGGAAATGATAACGACATGTCTTTATATATGCTACGTTGCATGTATAATCTTTTTCTCCCACGCTTTCAACATTCTCTTAACGTGCACGTGGACAGCTAACGTCCCAGGCGAACACCTGTGGCAGATCAAATTTCACGTCAACTTGCATTTTGTCACGTACGAAGCAGAACAGGATGTCACTTGTTAACAGTTATCGCGCACGTGGACAGCTAACGTCCCAGGCGAACACCTGTGCCAGATCAAATTTCACCTGGACTTGCATTTTGTCACGTACGAAGGAAGACAGGGTGTCACTGGTTTATCCCTCATGTGGTTTCACACATGTTCACATGCCTTTCGCACTTCCCTGCCACCACGATGGTCAGATTATTTCACCTTCAAGCGTCACCTGTTGTCAAGTCAGATCGGCGCTTTCCAATAAGCTCAAATGACATTCACCTCTTGCTCCTCGGCAAGTTTGTTTTCTGTACTCGCTTCGACCAACATAGAACCAAGTTCTCATCACCGTTTACACGTTAAAGGTAAAATATCAGAAAACGAACACTCGCTCTGTCATACACCGACCCGCCGAAATAGCGATTGTTCTATTAAGCATAGCCACCGTGGTCAGCGCCAGGTTCGTTGAAACACACACACCCAGTCGTATCGTCTCTCTCAACTACCACGCTTCATGAACATTATAAACAAGTATCGGTAAAGATTTTTTTCTCAACATGTATGGCGTTAGGCCCTTTGTGAATTTTTTTTGAAAAAATATCTACCACATTTGAAAGGGGGCGTTAGCCCGAGTCCTAGGACACCTCGTACACGTCTCTAGCGTTATTAGTTCGTGAGATATCAGCAAAAATCACAAAAAACACGTGTTTATCCCAAAATCGAGTTTACAATTTTTTAAAAAATATAACGAATGGTCCATAGCAAAGAGGACGTCAGCCCGAGTCCTTGGACCCCTCGTTCATGCCTCTAGCATGATTGGTTCGCGAGATATTAAAAGCGGATGACCTTTTAGTTTTGGTCTTTTCATTAAATTAAGAGGCTATAGGAAAGTAGGGGGCATCACTACGAGTGCTAGGACACCCTGTATGTTCAAATACCATGTTTGGTTAGCGAGATATCAGGTTCGGGGCAAATACGAGGAGGGTTCAAAAAGAAGTGTAGTAGCTCTCTCCTTACCCCACTACTACAGGTTTTCATCCTAGAGACTTGACATTTATTTGGGGGGGGGGTAGAGGGGGTATGGCTCATTGATTTACATGAAACAAACTTTTTTGTAAACTTCCTAGTTTCCAAAATATAGGATTTTCAAAATTCGAGTGTTTTCAAAAAAACATAAAAAGTAAAAAAGATTCATTATAAAAATTAAAGGTCATAAAGACCATTCGTTTGAGCCATGGCATAACGTTCTATCATGTTTAGTGTTGAAGCTATCGCCTACTTTCGAAAACGAAAAAAAAAAATCAACAAAATTTCAAAAATATAACGAGTGGTCCATAGCAAAGAGGACGTCAGCCCGAGTCCAACGACACCTCATTTGTCAAAATCGGACCAGGCGTTCGAGAGATATTTAACATGGCAGAGGCTTAGTAGTGGGGCAAGGAGGGTTCTGGAGTGGCTTGGAAACAGCCTCACTCCACTACTTCTAAAGTCTTGCTGTAATAACACTTTTTCAATCAAGCTGTTGCATAATATTATCAAATTATTGCTTTCGGAAGTCAATAACCCAGTAGTTAATTCAAAGGTACCGTACAGTCGTGATCGAAAAAAAATGTCCTTTTTTAAATACTTACAGCGCTGTTTACCAAGAAGAGATATAGCCTAGTTTCGGGTGATCTAATTGTAGTCCAGTGTTTGTAATAAATAAAATTCAATTATTTGTTCGCGAAATCTCGGATCAATGATCTAGTAGTTTAGTCGATTGCTTTAATGTAAAAAGGAAATGATAAATACAAGTTATATAACTAATGCAGTAAATAATTAAATAACTAAATAAATAAATATTTAAAAGAAAAAAAACAACATTTGAAAAAACTAGGGCTAGTAACCTAGTCGTTAAGTTCTTTGGCAAAATCTAAAAATAAAAGATTATCAAAATATAAAATATTACATGCATTAATTTCAATCCATGTTCGAGTTTCTACTATTATGGGTTCGAGAATTCTTGGGTGACGTTGTAACTTGGTCCTTTCATAAACTCTAAAGGTAAAAGATCATAAAAGTAAAGAATATTACAGGCATTCATTTAAATCCATGTACGAGTATCTACGATTATAGGTTCAAGAAATCACAGGTCCGTGACCTAGTAGTTAAGTTCTTTGACAAAATCTAAAAATAATAGATCATAAAAATAGAAAATATTACATGCATTAGGCTAATTTAAATCCTGAATCAAGTTTCTACCATTATTGGTTCAAGAAATCTTTGGTTGATGACCTTGCAGTTTACTACAATTTGGGAAAATATACAATCCACGGTAAAGAGAGCGTAATCCCGAGTAAAATGAGCCCTCACTTAAGTCCCTCCAATTATGGGTTCTCAAAACCTCGGGTCGATGATTTTGCAGTTTGCTAAAATGTAGAAAAATAAATAATATATGGTAAAGCGGGTAACATACCAATTAATTTAGCCCCTAACACGACCCTCTCCGATTAGGGGTTCTCAAAATCTCAGGTCAATGACCTAGTAGTTTGGTCCTTTGGCAAAAATCTAAAAAATAATAAATAAACATTATATAAATAAAAGATTAAAATCTTAAATAAGAAATTAAAAAGTTAAACGACCAAAATTTTCAAAATGTGTAATTATGCCCTTCGGCAAAATTTTGAAATATAAATGGTCAACGGGAAAGGGGGCGTAATCCCGGTTAATATGAACCCTCACACAAGCCTCAAGGATTATTGGTTCGAGAGATATCGTCTAAGGTCGAGCTGCGAGGTATAATTGCGTTCAAATAAGATGGGTGAAATAGGACTATCACCGTCTCTCTACTATTGACAAAGCGTGTGAAATATCTAAGCAGCTGTCATCTTTGAGAATCATCCGTGGAACAACAACAGACGAGGATTCGTTTCTCCAAGTGAGTAAAAGATTGAAGGATCTCGATTTAGGATGGGATGGATTGGCAGCTATAACTACAGAGCGAGATAGAAATATTAGTTGTGAGGTTTGAAGCCATTTTTCAGTGTTGCCTAAGTAAACAAAGTTTGGTGCTTTTCAGTCGGTCAACACGAATGTACCCAAATAGAGCTGGGTTATGCCCTGATCCTGAAATAAATTACATAAGATTAATAAATACACTAGGATGACCAGTTTCGATCGTCAAGCGATCATCATCAGATCCATTACACTTAGGTTATAACATCTATGTTTGAGAATACAGGTGAAAAATATATACAATGTGTACAATTATTTAGTTGCAGTGTTGGTAATGCAACAGTCGGTGTATGTTGAATGTGTTATATCTAATGACTACCTAACAGACAGTGATGAAAATCCGGAATTTGTGTGTTAGGGGTGATTATATGGTTTTACAAAATCAACTATGGTTATACTGAAATAATGCAAGCTTATACTTATCGAGTTGTCTCTTTAACTGGAACTTGAAGCAGTTGCGTGTTTCCATAGACACCAGTTGTAGTCGACTAACCCCGAGTGTTCGCTGGGTGGAACTGGTTTTCCCCTTCCTCCCCCTTTAGTTGCTATGTTCTTCCAGAGGTCAGTGCCATGTATATTTGTGTGACTTTGCTAAATCTAGATAAAAGTGTATGCTATTGAATGCAGGAGTCTGCAACTACTAAAGACCGTGGAACTATCTTATGTAATTTATTTCAGGATCAGGGCATAACCCAGCTCTATTTGGGTACATTCGTTTTGACCGACTGAAAAGCACCAAACTTTTGTTTTTAGAAATATTAGTAGTACAAAACTGGATTATGTGGAAGAATAAGAAACTTAATACCAACAGAAATACTGATATGCTTCTTGAATTACACTCAATAATTCATCAATAATTATAGCATGTGACGAGCACAGTTACATCTACAATTAATTATATTCGATCACTTGGAACGAATCACCGGCAGATCAAATTCGATTCTGACTGTCATTGATTGTCAATATGATCGGCTTATTAAGTTGATTGGCTTATTGAAGAATGAGTTTGGAAACAGAATTAAATACCTTTCAATGAGTGTTTGTTTGAAAATAGGCTACATTTTATTATACGTCTGGCAGACTCAATGGTGGACAGCAGAAGTGACAAAGAAACTATTGTCTTTTTACTCGTGTCAAGTCTCGAACCAATATTGATTCAGTATTCCAGGTTCACTTCCGTTTCTTATAGAAATAGTTATCGAACCTTGTAAAAGATGATGTACAATATTGTATGAGAAGAGAGTTTCTCTGTACTAAAAATTGTGTAGATTTTTAACAGCTGCGGCATTTGTCGCAGATGTAAGTTGTCATTTGTTCAAATTTAACTTGCCAAAAGTAGTCGCACTGCACGAGCCAATGTCATTAGCTTGCTCAGATATTCCACTCATCGATGTCATGAGCTCGCGCTGCGTCAAATCCTTGGCACATATCGCATACGGTCACATTGTGTTGGACAGAGTTTAGTGTAGATCTTCTCTTTATAAGATCTGAGTATTATGAATTTACAACACTTGCAATACCTTATATCGCAATATTAGTTCATAACATGATAAAGAAGAAGAGCATGGGTTTCAACTTTTTAATCTTTTATTATGAACACTTGATTTGTACATCAGTTAATTATATTTTATTTTATATATATCGTATTTGTATTTCAATCACTTCCAGTCCATGTTTAGCAAATCGCTATCTGTTTCCCTTTTACAAACACTTGTTCTTGATGTGATGGGTGAGGCATATCGATTATGTATGGGGATTCGTAACCATGGAAATAAGCACTGAGCATCAATTACTCTGGTATAAAACAAGAATTTAGTATTATTTGTCTATGAATGTCAATACTTCCCCCACCTGTAGAATACAGTCGGTAGGAATCTTTACCAAAGAACCATTTGAGAAGCAGAGGAGTACCTGCCATGAAAATGTTCAGGAATTGAAATTACTCGGGATAACCAGGGATAGAACCTATCGGACCGTGGATGTGACCTTTCGAGCTAAAATGTCATGCTGCGTTATGTGGTACCTCTCGTTGTCAGAGCACTGGTGCTGAAAACCAAAAGGTCCAGGTTTGATTACTATTGGTGACTTTCATTGTAGATCTCTAGTAAACTAATCATATGGTTTGTACTCTATGCACAATAACTGTCCTCACTTGGTATCAATACGGTCTTAAGAAATGGAATACTTACAAAATCTTGATTTCTTTCACAATTATTGTGCTTGCTATTTACCAACCTTAATGATGCAATAATTTGGTTACATAGTCGCAGGTCATAACTAATTAAATGTCAGAGCTCATCTTTACAATTCTGTTTTCCTCATTTATCCAAAATGTTTAGCCTACTTTTAACATTTTGAAACAAAATATTCAGTAAAGAACATAGAGCCACTTTCTCTTATATTCGTGGGTATGCTAACTTATCTCTTTTCCATACATAATTTCGTAGAATTGCCGGCCCCGTGGTGTTGGGGTAGCGCGCCTGCCTCTCACCCGGAGGCCCCGGGTTTGATCCCCGGCCCCGTCAGGGATTTTAAAACTGACGTGAGGGTTGGAACGGGGTGCACTCAGCCTCGTGAGGACAATTGAGTAGCTGTCTGACAGTGAGACAGTGCCCCGGTCACGAAAACCAAGATTAACGGCCGATGGGACCCTGCGCGCTGACCACGCGTCACCCCAAAATCTGCAGGCCAATTGGCTGGGCAGCGGTCGCTTGGTAGGCCTAGGCCCTTCAAGGGCTGTCGTGCCACGGGGTTAGTAATTTCGTAGAATTGGAGTGGTAAATTGAAAACGTCATGTAAAGGGTGCACACGCATAATACAGGATTGGTACATATTGGTAAAGGAGTTGTCAGTGTTCGGTTAAACCGTTCGATCACGCTGGCTTTGAGATTGCTATACGTGGTGTAATGGTGAATATCCAAAGTGAAACTAGCTCCATGGATCTTAAATTCCTGGGCACAGCAGGAAAAGTGAACAAAGATTAAAAGGTGGATTTATAAACAGTAATTACTGAATATGTTACGTTCAATAGGGAGAGGTCAACATAGTGATCCTCGAAATTAATTGAAGGAATATAGCTATTATTTAAGTTGCAGTGCATGAGGAGGGTGTCTAATAAACAAGCGACCCTTAAGCCCATAATGTTTCAACTTATTTTATTATTTAGTTCAAATACAATTTTTAGCAATATTTATAATGTTCAGAATGAAACTATTAGTTAATAATAATGCATAGTAATTTCTTTTTTATTGTTTATAATTTTATTTGAAACACCATTTATATTATTGTTTATAATGAATATATTGAAACTATTAGTTAATAATAATACATTGTAGTCCATTTCTATTGTTTATAATTTTAAATTGAAACACCATTTATATTATTGTTTATAATAATGATAATTGAAACTATTAGTTACACTGTCGTCCTGTTTTTTGTTTATAATTTTAAATGTAAACACCATGTATATTATTTATAATTATACAAGTTTCAAAACTATTAGTCAATAATCATGGAAAAAACAACAACATGGTCTCATGTTTATTTATTTATTTTTCAAAATGATTACAGTGATACTATACATTTTTTAAAAATAAATTCATGATCTTAAAGTCCATATCTAGATAAAAGTAATTTGCTCTTCATAGCACCAATCACCATAAATGCTGCCATTCGTTCTGATAGACTGGCATCTGGAGCTGTTAATCGTTGCTTGGCAATGCTTAACAAGACTTTGTCGGCTATTCGTCTTAGTGTGGGATCACTGTTTTCATAGGCTATATCATGATTAAGGCATGCATGATCCAAAGCATTAATTCCCCTACCCCCTCTCCTCAAACGATTTTGAAGACGTGTACCAGGGCTGCAGAAGCTGTAAGCAGGTAAGTGAGCTTCGAATGGTAAGTTTTTAATAATGTTATCAATAATTCCACGGCCAGTACACCTGGGACATAGAGGTTTCAATCGGTGAAAAACACTTTTTTGTTGTTCTTCTTGTTCTAGTTCTTGTCCTTGCTGTTGTTGTTACTGTTGTTGTTGTTTGTCGGGGACTGCTGACGAGCATGGTAGGTGGTTGTTTTCCTCATGACAGCCATGGAATGATGAAACAATATCTTTACAGTGAGTTTTATGACCATGATATAATTTCATCAATTGACATGTGGCACACTGTCGAATGGAAGGTATTTTTGCCATGGTTAATTGCTTGTGATGGGAAAAATGATTGCATGGTTGTAGTTCACTCAATACAGATTCACTAGTCCACTCGGCAGGCGCCATTTCCCAAATTTCTTTCACAGCGTTGGCAGCAACATAAAAAAGAAATGATTTAGGTAGTGCTAATAATTCATGATGTGTAAAGCTTATCAGTTTTTCTTGCAAACAAAGAACTTTCCAATAGCCTTGTCGATTGTAGTGGCGTCCATGTTTATAATGTTGATGTTATCACCTCACGTGTACAAGTCTCACTGCTATCATTGGATGATAAACTTTCAGTTTTAATTTTATTCAACAACTCCCAACGTGCAGTGGTGGTGAGCCAATGAAACAATTGCCAGGCATGCGCTAAGGCTTTATTCTGAATATTGTCGCAAGGACAAGTGTCCATAAGCGTTTGCAGGGATGGAGAACCCAGATCTAAAAGGTCAATACATTGACAGTGAGAGGGTAAAAATGTGTGAAGCCACTGCCGTTTTTCACCCCATTTAACAAATAAGACATTGGCCGAGGACAAATGGGCCTACATGTCTATGTCAAGATACTTGTAAGAAATATCACCCTTTTTCCATACTATTTGCAAATGATTTTCAATCCATTGCCTCTGCTTTTTATATTTTTCACTATGCAACTCAAAAGCATAGGGAGGTTTAAACACCAAATGGATTGGGTTAGATACCCAAAACGTACTACAATCGATAAAAGCTACTTCCTTAAATATAAATTTGTTGTCTGAAATTTTAAACCCCCAACAATCCACGATGAGTGTACGCATGATGTTTTTTTATATTTATTTTACTTGTTACCTCATTGACGACTAATCAACAACTAACCCATGTCATGGTTTCACATTGCAAAAAAAAGTCAAAGGACTTCAGAAAAAAAAAGGAACAAATGAATTGAACAAGAGCTAAATATTATTTTTTACAGGTTTTATTCATAACATAAAAAACCCTTACAATTTTATTACAAAGTTTGTTTGCTTAATCTGGAACAGCATTCAAATGAACAGTTTGCACATACGGTCCACAGGTATCTCCTAGTTTTGCAGGGTCTGGTACAATATCAGGGTAATTCAAACTCCACGGAATATTGCCCAAATCATAGCGATTCAGGTAAGGACAGGATGGACTCTATCGATGATGATCACTAAATTGTCGATCCCCTATTTTCCTGTTTCAAATTTCAACGTTGCAAAAAATACACTTGACCACAGCCCCACGATTTAAGTAATAAAATCCGCTCGCCGCCAATTCTCCATTATCCATAAAGGGAACTGTCCATGTTTCAAATGTTTTGAGACGATTAAATTCACATTTTAAATTCCATGTTTTGTCTGTCACGGTGTTGTTGTTGTTGTTGTTGTTGTTGCATTTTGAGGGACCCATAACGTTTGTTGTTGTATGTGTGCACAGTACCAGAGCGCAACAGATAGTGTGCGTGCAGACGCTTATCATCAATCATATGAATGATATTTTTTTACCTAACTAGAGGAGGCTTACCTGCTGGTGACATAATTGGACAAAGGATGATATTTCACTTGTCTGGAATGAATAATCAAACAGTAGGCACTGGTATGGTCTGGTACATTTTCTTGTGTTTCAAAATCTACCCTTAAATCAATTGTGGTGATTTTCAAAGATTCTTCTAGATATGAACAGTCGAAAACAATCAGTGGTGCTTTTGCTTTAAACCCTTGTGGCGACAACATAGGGCAATCCTGTTTTTCATAACAAGACGATTGAAATTTAGCAAACATATCATAAAGGGGACCAAACTTATTTTTTGAAAAATTCAATTCCAATTCCTCATAGGGAAAGCAAACATTATTTAAAAATATTGGTATATTTCTCAAGTGAATGTGATCAAATAGATAGATAGATAGATTTTTATTAATTCCATTTGATCAAATACATGCATTCAATACATTTTTGATATAGGACACGTCAGAATTTACATGCATAAAATAAAAGAACTAACAGGTATATATTACTAAGATTATAACTATTTATAACTTATTATAATAGCAAATCTTAATAGATACAATCTTATTGCACAACTATTTACACCTCACTCTATTATCATAATATGAAAACTTAATTCTATAAATACAACAACATACAGCTAGGTATTAAAATTAAATTAAAAAAGTAAAATATAGTTATAGATTCCATCACTCCTATACGCTAAAATATTCAACTACTGAGTAAAAACAATGGCACTGCAGATAAGCTTTCAACATTCTATCAAAGGTTTTTATTTTTGGGGCCAGTTTTATATACTGGGGTAGTTTATTGTATAATTTAACTCCAGTGTGAAAAGTTCCTTTTTGATATATGCTTGTGTGTGTGTGTGAAATATGAATGTTTTGATTTTGTCTTGTGTTATGCCTATGAACATCATTGTTTGTTTTAAGTAAAACATCTTTATTCATTAAATTCTTTTTAAAAAACATAATACTTTCAAAGATATATATGCAGGGCAGTGGGAGAATGTTTAAATCTTTAAACAGAGGTCTACATGATTCTCTCGAGTTTACATTTGCCATAATTCTAATCGCTCTCTTTTGTATCCTAAACGTGCTTAGTACATCTGGCGACATACCCCAAAATATGATCCCATATCTTAAGTATGAATGGAAATAAGCAAAATAAGTATTTCTTAATGTGTGCATGCTAGTGCAGGTTTTCAAAATACGTAACGCAAAGCACATCGAGTTCAGTTTAGTATTCAGATATTGTATATGTTTATTCCATTTCAAGTCTTGTTGTATCCATAGTCCTAAAAACTTTGTTTCTGATGTATTTTCTATTTGATGACCATTTAATGTTATATTGGGCATCGCAGGATTCCTATTCTGTATAGTGTGGAAATTTAGACATACTGTCTTTTTATAGTTTATTATGAGGCGATTATCTTGTGACCATTTGGTTAACTCTCCTGTAACGGAGTCAGCAGACTGCTGTATGACCTGTTTAGTTTCACCTTTTATTACGAGTGTTGTATCGTCCGCAAACAAAATTTCCTTATGTGAATGAACGTTCTGTGTTATATCATTGATATATAGAAGAAAGAGTAGTGGGCCCAAAACCGATCCCTGGGGTACTCCAAATTCAATAATTCCCTCATTGGACAATGTTTCATTAAGTAATTTGGTTCCATCATCCTTGTGTCTCAAGCTTACTATTTGTTTACGCCTTGTTAAGTAAGACTCTATCCATTTATTAGCTAGACCTCTAACACCATATTGATTTAGTTTGGTAAGGAGGATTTTATGGTCAACTACATCAAATGCTTTCGATAAATCCAAGAATAGGCCAGTTACATGTTCCTTATTGTCAATTAATTTCAGTATACTATTACTACATTCGTAAATCGCTGTCTGTGTAGATTTTTCCGTTCTAAATCCATGTTGTGAGTTTGATAATATTTTATTTTTTTCTATGAAACTTATCAGTCTCTTATACATAATTTTTTCCACAATTTTTGCAATACCAGTTGGTAAGGTAATAGGACGATAGTTATCTAATTCATCCTTTGAACCGTTTTTGTGCACTGGAATTACTTTTGATAACTTCAAAATATCCGGGTAAGTTCCTGAGAGAATTGAACTGTTTATTAAGTGCGTAAGTGGATTTATTATATTTTCGGCACATTTCTTTAAAATTGCATCAGGGATGCCATCAATGCCAGCACAGAATTTATTTTTTAGCTCTTTTATAACTATTCTTACCTCTTCACTTGTGACATGATTTATAAATAAAGAATCACTGCATATATTTATTTTATTATTAGAATTTAGTGTATTTACCTGTGATTTATTTAATAATTTTTGCGGAATTTCCAGAAAATAGTCATTAAAAGTGTTTGCTATTTCCTCTGGATTATTAATCACTTTATTATTTCTGGTCAGTGTAATGTTCCTTTGTATTTTAGCATATTTTCCAGTTTCTTTCTTTATTACGGACCACATAGCCCTGTTTTTATTAGATGATTGGGAAATAAAATTATCATTATGCATTTTCTTTGCTAGTCTTATTACCTTATTTAATATGCTAGTGTATTTTTTGTAGTATAAATTGAATTCAGGTGTTGTGTGGTATTGTTTATATAATTTGTGTAGAAATTTCTTTCTTTGACATGAATTTATAATCCCTGTTGTTATCCAATTGCTAGTTTTGTTATTTTGAACAGTTCTTCGTTTAAAGGGGAATGCTATTTCAAAATAGTGTTTTAGGGTACTGTTAAATGCATTAAATTTATCATTTACATTTTCTAGTTCATAAATTTCTGACCATGTTTCCTTATTTAATAAGTCATTGAAATATGTAACATTTGCTTCAGTGAATGACCTGCACTTTGATTTTACTCCATTATCATTATTATTGATTACTTCGGATACTTCAAAACTCAGTATTTGTCCATGGTGGTCACTAAAACCCGGACAATAGACTTCTATTGAATGGTGATATTTATCTGTATTTATAAAAATTTGATCAGGAGTGGTTTTACTAAATTTTGTTATTCTTGTTGGTGTATTTACTGTAGGTTTCAGTCCATAGGAAATTAGTAACTGGTTTAATAATTCACAATTTCTATCAAGTTTTAAGAAATCCACATTTACATCCCCACAAATTATTATATCGAAATTTACTTTGCTCATGTTATTGAGTAACAATTCTAGTTTATCTATAAATAGAGGAAACTTTCCTGACGGAGAACGGTATACGCATACAATTATTAACTTAAACTGCTGAATTTTTACGGCAGAGAATTCAAAATCCTGTTCCATAATTAGATAATCATAAGCTGTTATCTGTTCATGATCTAAATTATTTCTTAAGAAGATGCAAGTACCACCATGGCTAATATTAGATCTAGAGTATTTACTAGCTTGTATAAACCCTGGGAATTGAATTAATTCAAGTTGTTCCTCTTTCAGCCAATGTTCTGAAATACATAGTGCTGAGATGTCTTTAAGTTCATTTTTAAGCATTAGATTTATGTAATCAATTTTATTATAAAGAGACTGGACATTCTGGTGGTAAATTTTAAATTTGTTACTTTTGCAAGCTTGTGTTGGTGATTTATTTACATTATTATTATCATAATTGTTATTATTATTGTTGCTAGACAAATCCGAAATACCATTGTTGCACTCCGTTAAATTTGACTTCAAAAGATGTGAATGCCAAACCTCACGTTTGGCTTCTTCTACCAGTTTCCCTGCTTCCACTCTAATGATATTACTGTCGAATTATTCTTACCATTTGAATTTACAATTTTGCAGATTTCATCACTAAGATACTCTTTTCCTAATCTATTTAAGTGTAGGCCATGCCGAGTGTGGAACTTCCTGTCTAATTTACTTACATCTACAATTTGGACATTTGGAAAACTCTTACAAATTTTATGAATTTTTCCATTTGTAGCCTCTATTTCTATATTTACACATGACTTGGGAATTAAATCGTGTCTCTGCGGAATGTTTACAATAATGACATTTGTTTTTTGCATGGATGGCAATGTACCCTTTAAATCTTTGATTACCTTTTTACTCTCATTTCTATAGACGTCGTTTGCTCCAGCGATGATCACTGCGTAGTCCTTTGCAGTAAGGGACGCACACTCTCCTATCATCCCGTTCGTGACTTCTGCAATCTGAGCTCCTGGCTTCACTGTCGAAGTGACCTCCATTTCTCGGCTTCTCTCCAAAACGCTTGCTGCTACATCTCGCCCGTGGCTATCCGCAAATATCCGCATCTTCCTGGATTTTCTCTTTATCACGTTCTTCTTTTCTTCTTGAGGAAAGTCATCATTTTCTTCGACAAGCACTCCAAATGAATTTGAGACGGGAATTTCAGTTACATGTACTCCATTTATAGGCCTAGGCTTATTCAATCTTACCTTACCAGCAATCACTGTCGACCAAGTTTCCTTGCTTTCCCCTCTGTTTCCTTTTAATTTATTCAACTCTTCCATTAACTTAGCAATATCTTCCTTTAGCAGCTTTATAATTTCGTCTTTTGAGGACAGTTCGTTTCTCAGGTTATGACATTCGCATGACGGTAGCGGTAGGCCTACATTACGACAATCGGTTTCACTTTTCTCCTCATTCAATTTTACCTGAGATCTTGTGATGATTTTATTTGCATTTTTTACTTTTATTTTGCACGACGAGCATAAATCCGTTACGGTTACACAACCTGACGAGATACTAACACTGTTGACTGTCGTCATACTAGAGATCTAAGTGAGCCTAGATGTTTACACCAAATTACACTAAATTTAATTTAATTATTACTACCTAATAGAATTAATCTAATAACCTACCAATAAAGAAGAATGTGAAATACGTATATCTTCCAATCGGGTGAAGTCTCGTAAAAGCACCACTGCTCTACTTGGTTCAAACAGTGATTGAAGAAGTCACCGAATCTTTGGATACACGTTCCCACAACTTAGTTTAAGTTTATTAAATTATCAACAAGAATTTCTAAATACTATCAATATTCCGTATTACACTTGATCTAAGGAAAGTAACTTTATAGATTTTAAGCCTCTGTTATAATATTTTACCACTTTTATCAAATATTTACACTAGCTGCTATTTCACTACACTTTCACTGTGACGCCATCTTGCTTGCAAAACCGTAACAGGGTGACATCTTTGCTTTGCTGATATTTTCTATTGGTTTGAAAACCAATAATAACATAGAGGGGTCTCTCGGTAGAGCGAGCCGATTTGACACTCCAACTATGAGTGTCTGTGGTAGGTAGCAAGGGGTACTCATGTAGACTCCAACTTCGAAAGGCGATAGGCAAGGCTTTATCTTTTCTGCACCAAATTTAACATGCTTAGCTTTTTACGATCTGATAGCGTCATGTGGGGCACTTTCCATAGTAATCGAAGCAGTTGAATCTTTGAGTCTATCACGAGGTCGGAGGCTCATTTTAGAGCATTATAATCACTGCGATCTCTCACCAGATACAAACATTGTCTTGCAGAAAAATAATACGCTTGTGATCTTCGGCAAAGCCAAGGAGTAATTTTAAGGGTAGGAAGCCTGTAAAAGTGCCATCGCTATGAACTAGCCAGTCATTGCTACTGTTGGGGCACCATCCTGCCATAGAAAGCGTTTTACTTTCCTCCTCGCTATAGGAAGGATATAATTTCATAAGACTAGTTATGCCCACATTTCGAGTCATATCTATGACAATATCATTTATCACATAACGTACCTCAGAAAAAAGCCAAACCATGATTCGCCAACGCAGACGATGTGGGTGTGCTGCCAACTGCTTTCATCAATTTACCCTCAATTTGAAGGACACTTTCATGAGGTAGAGTAAAAATATCTTGATTGTTAATGATGAATTGAATCTCGTCATTGTTATTCAGTCCTGTTGCTTGAGGGTGATAGGAATGCATATCAATGCGCACGACGCCATCTTCCACTTGTATGGGATTTAACACTTGCAACAGCTCCTTGTTCATGATTGGGGTGTAACGTATAACCAATGCGTTGTAAACGTTGTCGGTTTACTCGTGTCAACCGTTTCATACACGGCGGGCAACTAACCGACCTAGTGGACGTTGTTGTTGCTTTATAGATAAATTTCATAGCGTCTTTAAAACCAACTTGTAGGTTACAGGGGTGTTGGCGTCCAAAGCAACGAGTTGTTGCTTTCTATTCACTAAGCTTAAGGTAATATTACTAATATCGCTGACACACACCGGATGATATAGAACCACTGAAGGGTTTTCACGAATAATATAGCCACAAGGGGAGGTGACAATAAAATCATACAGGGAATGGCTTTGTTCTTGATTCGTAAATATGTCTCTAATAATATTGCAAGTCACAGAAATGTGACGGTCCTCGATGAATTTCACTGGATAATCTGAATCATGGGGTTGGTGATCTGCCAACACTTTTGGTTTAAATCCTAGTAAAGGACCAATAGAATGAACTCGTGTTTCAAAGTCAATGTTAAACGTAGAGAAAATACGACAGCGATGAGTAATCGTATTGGCTGTAAGTTCAAATTTGTGTGTCCCATCCCCAAATGGTTTGACACCAAATTGTTTTATCATCGACACGTTAATGGCTTCGTGCACGTCGTCTATGGTATAACCTCCAGGGGGTAGCCTCAACATATAATCATCATAATAAAATTTGTCATTAATATCCAATTGCATATTGTAAATTCTCTTGTAACTTTCCAAAGAAATTAATCCTAGCACATAGGATCGTTCGGGATGCAATTCAATGGGGGGAAATCCAGGGATACTTCAGGCCCGCGGCTGTGCACGGTAAAGGTCTTGGCGTTGACATTCATAATGATGAGACTGCTGGCTTAACGCGAGCTCTTATATAAAATGTAAATACAAACGTCCACACTCTTGACTGTCAAAGGTTTGTTGACGATTCACATTATAGAATATCTTTACTCGGTTTCCCAAATAACGAAGCAATGCGATCGGGGTTGGAAAATTTCCATAACTGTCCAAGTACCATACTGTGGAACCTTGTTTCACATAGGCTACAAATGGGTTCCTGGGCCTGCATCATCATCTAAATTAATCATGGCTCGTTCTTCTTTCCACGGTGCTTTGGGTAATTCATTTCGCATAACTACACCTCGAAAATGAGAAATATTTGTAGTTTGGCATGGCTTTCCTCTTGTTCAGGAGTCATGACATGACGAGGCAGTTGCGTTAAGCGCTTATCGAAGCTGGACATTTTTTTTCTTAGACGATAGATCAATACCTTGTTGATAAAAGACTGGCTTTAAAGGAGTGCCGTTTTTAGCTCCCATAGCAATGGCTTCTAACGTTTTATTGTGTCGCTCGCTTTCTTTGAGTTTTTGCTTACCTTGTTCGACGGCTTTTATGTTTTTTGCCACAGCAGTGGCACCACCAAAAAGCGAGCCAAAGCTGCCAACCCCGCAAATAAAGCCGGCAAAAAACCCCCACGCTGTGCAACAGGAATGACACGCCCACGTATTTTCTTCCTTTCTTTCTTTTTTTTTATCGATGAATTATGGTGCGATCTCGGAGCTGTAGACAATCGCACGGCCTGTAAAGCTTTTTCGATAGCCAGTCTTTTTAGACTTTTATTTAGTATTTTTAAGTTTTAACACTGGGTGTGAGGCAGATCGAGTTGGATTCCGGCCTGGCTTTTTTAAAATCTTTTTGAGATTTGTTTTCTTCATGTTCATTGCATTTCGTTTTTCACCATGGTGCTACTTGGTGAACCTTTCACAGCAAACATTCGATAACAACTAACGTAGAGAACCTTATTTCATAGCAGTATATTCCATTTCTATATAAAGCGGAAAATCATTCACCGTTTTCCCAGCTTCCTTTTCCTCAAACGTAAGCATAAGATGAAAGGTTAATTCATCTCCAACATTTACTCTTTGATGGTTGTGGACCAACAGTGTATCACCATTTATTGTACTTTTAAATGTTTCTCATCAGGCATGGCATATTTAATATGATGCAATCGATAATGACTTAAACCAGAAGCAAGCATATACGAGGCACGTCTAGAAAGTAAGTTCCATTTGGTAATAAAATTAAATTGTGTACTGATACAGAAAAATTATTTATTGCACAATATTCTGCACCTCTTAAACTAGTTTTCCACATAAATGCCGAACTTTTTCAGGCATTTGTCATAGCGTGGCACAAGTTTTTGGATACCTTCTTCATAGAAGTTCGCCGCCTGTCTCTTTAACCAGTTAGAAACATCTTCTTTCAGCTCGTCGTCATTGTTGAAATGTTGACCGCCAAGGAAAGACTTGAAATATGTGAACAGATGAAAGTCGCTAGAAGCGAGGTCAGGCAGTACGGAGGGTGGTCAAACACGTCCCAGCAAATCCCTGTAGGAGGTTTTTCGTCATATTTGCAGTGTGTGGTCGTGCGTTGTCGTGAAGAAAAACCACACCTTTTGACAGCAACCCTCGGCGCTTATTCTGTATTGCGCGGCGCAATTTCCTAAGTGTCTCGCAGTAAGCATCTGCGTTGATTGTTTGACCACGCGGTAAGAAATCAATGAGTAAGATGCCTTTCCAGTCCCAGAACACTGCGCACATCATTTTCCGAGGTGTCAAGATTTGTTTCGGCTTAACATTTGCTGGGGATGAATTGAGGCTCCATTCCATTGATTGCCGCTTACTTTCAGGGGTGTGGTAAGTAACCCAAGTTTCATCTCCTGTGACTATCTGTGTCAGAAATTCTTCGCCGCCTTCATTGTAACGGGTCAAAAACTGAAGTGCACTACCCATCCGTTTTGTTTTGTGTTGCTCCGTAAGAATCTTTGGTACCCAACGTCGGCAAAGTTTACGAAAGTTCAGTTTTTCGGTAACAATTTCATGAATTAGTGATCGTGAGATTTGGGGAAATTCCATAGCGAGAGCACTAATTGTAAACCTGCGGATTTCCCGGATCTTGTCATCAATCGCGTGAACCTGTTCTTCTGTAACCAAAGATGGACGCCCACTTCGTTCTTCATCGTGCACTTCACTACGTCCTTCATTGAACTGTCGGACCCATCTTCTCACCATTCTATCACTCATCGCCTTTTGTCCATACACTTCGCAAATTTGCCGATAAATTTCAATTGGTTTCACTTTCCTAGCATTCAGAAAACGAATCACAGATCTGATTCCACAAGCGGCGGGATTTTCAATCAACACCGACATTGTACGAGTAAACATGCACAACAACGCGTACGTGGCTGACAGCGCTCTCCAAATGGCGCACGTTTCTTCTCCTTGATACAGAGCGTCTACCGCGCATTTGCGGAACTGCGCTGCAGCGGAACGTACAACTAGTTAAAGACACAGGCGGCACACTTCTATGAAGAAGGTATACAAAAACTCGTGCCACGCTACGACAAATGCCTGCAACATTTCGGCAGTTATGTGGAAAAGTAGTTTAAGGGTTGTAAAATTTTGTGCAATAAATAATTTTTCTGTATCTGTACACAATTTAATGTTATTACCAAACGGAACTTACTTTCTGGACGTACTTCGTAGGTAAGATCATCATTCATCAGTGGTGGCGGGGAATGGTTTCTGTCATTGTCCAGTTTTTGATTTGACAGATACACTAAAAATACAGATGGGACAAATTTATAAAGCATTTTCATTTGATAGGTCACATAACGTTTCGTGCAGACATCATTTTCGCTTCGAGGCTCTTGCACATCGATAATACGATGATGATTGGCTGAATAGCCTTCAGCGATTAGTCTCGGGGCCATGTGATAGACAATTTGCACTTTGCGATCGACATAGCTTTTTGTAGCCACCTCTCGAGACTGTTTTGACATAGAAGCAGCCGTGGCCATGGTTACACAAGCTCGCCCAAACACGTCCATGGTGATAGACGTTAACTAACCTATCGTAAAAAAAACAAAATAATAAAAAAAAATAAAAAATAAAAAACGCTTGCCTATATATAAACCTTATACACACATCAAAAATCTCAGTCCTCGACACTATGGAATTAATGAAACAACCCCATGCTTTGCCCGTCTCTGATTTGGTTTCAGAGCTATCACTGTCCGTGTGCGAATCTAAACGGCATGGCACCCTATCCCCATCTACCGTTCGATGTATTATGGTAGGTCCTTCGGGTTGTGGAAAGACCAATGTTTTGTTGAACATTATTACCGCGCCTAATGGCCTACGATTTCAAAGTATTTATATTTTTGCCAAATCCTTGTACCAACCTCTGTACGAGTATCTGGAACAAATTATATCTTCGTTAAATAAAGAAGCCATGGGCTATTTTACATTCACCTCACCTCAAGATGTCATTCAACCAGACAGCATTCAACCAGATTCCATTAAAATTTTTGATGATATTGCCACTCAACGACAGGCCATTATTCAAGAGTATTTTAGTATGGGACGCCATAAACAAGTGGATAGTTTTTATCAGGCTCAGACCTATTCTAAAATCCCCAAATAGTTGATTCGTGACAATGCCAATCTCATCGTTTTGTTTCGTCAAGACTCTAGAAATCTCTATCATATTTTTCAAGATCATGTGAATCCAGATATGTCCTTTACAGCTTTCACGCAATTGTGTGCCTCGTGTTGGAACCATCATCCCCATGCCTGCTTTGTTTTTTTGAGTTCAGTCCTCTATAAGTACCCCTAGGTACAGTTGTATGACATATTTAATGAGTCTTACGTAGAATTCATAGTCCATACTAGTTATAAATTCATGTATTTGTTTTAATGATAGTCGCTGGCATCTCTACATAAAACCAAGTCCACGATTCCTGGATGTAACGGGTAATCTCTAAATCCGCTGAATGAATTTTGATGCGGTTTTCACCATTGAGTAAAGAATTTCTCGAGGAAGGTTTCTATAGGAATGCATTCATTTACGACCAAAGGAAGCCGAGCAGTAACGATTTCAGTGAATCGTGTCGAAGGTAAACCTGCCGTCCGTGTGCCCTTTAAGCTTACGCTGGGTAAACCATTAAAAATATCCATATACTATGAGTGTAAGAATTGGTCAGCATGAAAAGTTCTACAAGGAAGTCCGCGACAGCATATCTTTATCTTTAATACATCGCCAAGTGATTTTACGTTTTAATTTCTTCCAACAATCTCCATTCAGTGGAAATTTAAATTACTAGCTTCGGAGTGAGTTTACGAGCTAGCGAGCGAGCGAGCCCATCACCCCAGCTTCGGCCAGCATTAACTGTCGAGTCATGTCGAGTTAAGACTTCAGAGAAGAGTAGACTGTAAGTGTTTGGAGTTTCGCTGTTCACCTCGGCTTTTCTGAATTACGTCTGAGACCTACCGTCCATGCTCCTTTTAAGCTTACACTGAGTGACCCTTTAAGATACCAGACGAAGCCGGGTCGGGTTGCTAGTATGGGTATAATATAATATCAAATTCATAACCATATCAAAAGCTAGTTATTCCGTTAACATTATAGTTAATTAGTAAAAATACCAGTGTGATTTGTGAAACGAAAAGTATAAAAGGATCTTAAGGTCTTAAATGGCTCAATTATAGGTACTTTCTATTTTTTTTCTGTGGGTTTGAAACCTTTCATTCCTGAATTTGACAAAATAATACAATGCCAGTTTTACAAAATATCGGCAATAACAATTGTGTACCGTACCTTCACAGCAGCCATTTGAGAGACCAGGTATTTCATAAGAGAATTAACAAACAGTTTGTGAGCATTATCCTGATGACATAAATTGGCTTGCTTCCAAAGGATTCGAGAATAAGTTTATATTATTGTACACAATCTTTATTCATTAAATCAGCTCTCTGACTATTCAAAATCCATTTTCTACATCTAAAAATTAAAACGTCGGCACGCGTTTGAGATGACAACTTTTACGTTTACTTAGCCTACCGTATGTCTTTATTTTCAAAATGAATTGATATTTTTATTTGATTTTTAGCCAATGGCCATAGCAGGGCATTTCACATGAACGCCCGATGGTTTTCCAATTTCAATGTCAAGTAGTTCCAATTTAAGCTACCAGACGCCACTGTCACTGAGACCCAACGGCGAACGTTTGAACTTGATAGAGGTGTCTAACCCAATAGCCTAATCATTTTGGCTACACACTACCAATTGTAGTTGTAAGTTCCTTTACGTGCCATAAATCTATGACATGGGCCCGACGACTTCGACTGGGTTTGAACCCGCGAACTTGGGCATAGCAGTTCAGCATGCTACCGACTATGCCACCAAAGCCATGCATAGATATCCTACCGAGACAGGCTTCTGATTTATAACCGACTGGCTCCGTGGCTCAGCGGTAACGTTCTTGCCTGCTGTGCCCAAGGTTGGAGGATCTTATCCTGGCGCAGTCAGCTGGCATTTAAGGGTGCATAAATGCGAGGGAACTGTGTCTGTAGATTTACTGGCATGTTAAAGATCCACTTCAGGGCAAACATCCGGCACCCCAGTGTCTCCAAAAACCACAGTTGTTAAAAGGGGCCTAAAACCAATAACATTATTGTTGATTTATAACCAGTTAAAGACCTACTGTAGTTCGGTTGTTTGATTGATAAGCTTAATAATACTTTCTACTGCATATCCCAATTAATTGTGGTCGCTGGAGTCAATCAGGCTCATTTTGGTTTTGGCCGGGGATTTGAGGCCGGATGCCCTTCCTGACGCCACGTAATTATTCAGGTGAAAATTCCACCCCACTGTCACTGGGATTGGAACTCCGGCCGTCCGGGTGATTGACGAGCAGCTAAGCCACTGCACCATCACGCTCCCCTTGAAAAGCTTTATAATACTAGCCTAAAATCCATAGCTCAAATCTTACCTTTTAGGGTCCTTTGGAAACTCGGGTGTCGTCTTGCTATTTGAACAGTCTGACTTCAAACTCAGCAATTAGATTGGGCGAGGAGTAACAATTAATTTCCCTGTGTAATTCATACTACAATAATTATTTATACATTTAATAAAACGCTCCTCATACAACCCCCTCCCCCTTATGTGAGAAGTGTTTTATTAAGTGTATAAACGATTAATGTATTTTTTATTTCAACCATTAGGAGATAAATTGTCACTGCCCGCCTAATCTAATTGGGTACTGTATACTCGTGTTGACCGACTGAAAAGCGATCATATAGGTTACTTAGCAACACTGAACTACGGTATATCTTCTAATATTAGATCTGTTTATTGATCTGCACATCTCCTCTAGTAAAGCACATGTTAAATTAAAGATATAACCTTTACACAATGCTCACATACAGTAAATCCAGCAACAATAACATACACCAATATAGCGCAGTCGGCACATTCTTGCTGGCTGCATGAGAGCATTATTGTCTGGCGGTAGAAAAATATGAATCAAGCTTCGCGATCCGTAGGTAGACTGTGCGTATACGTTGTCATGAAGACGTGTGTAGCCACAAATGGGGACCCGGGCCGAAAGGCGAAGGTTCTAACCCCCCCTAACACCCCCTGGCTACGCCACTGATCAACAACCACCATCTTTCATCTTTCCTTCCCCAATTACTTGTGCCTCTCGGATCATTATGTAATTCATCACCACAATGAAAAGTAACGGTGACAGTGCACTTCCTTCAAATTTCAAATTTCATGGGTAGGGTCGTGAAGTATAAATTCGCACATGGGAGGAGAAATACACAGCGACTGGAAAAGTGGTTATTTCTCCTCACATACTGAAGAAACAACACTTTGGTTATACTTTAATTTTTATTGCATTGAATGACCATTACAGGATGAGACAGCTTGCAGCTTCAGCTTGGGCCTCCTCCAGTTTCCTCCTGCACACAGAGAAACAATCTTATCACTTTCAATCCCTCAACTGATGGGTCAGTGAAATACACTCACCGGCAAAGAAAGCGAAACACTACGAATTTCAGACTAAACTCAATGTTGGTCCGTTCCAAACCTTGTATTAATCAAATACACTGACATTACAACAATATGGTAATGTATCATAAGTTAATTACCCTAATTAGCACAATAATTCATCAACATTATTGATCATGACAATCACAACAGTGCACAAATACCAATTTGGAAATGTTGAAATCTGGAATCCATCGTACTGTCCTCCGACCTGTTGCACTGTATGATTATGAATGTTGTAGACAAACCATAATGTCCACAAAAATACGTGGCATGTGAATTCACAGCAATAAACCTTAAGACGAGCTGTTTGTGGTTATTATTGGTCAAAGGCGGCAAACGGTAACATTGGTGTTGTGATTGTCACGATCAACAATGTTTATCAAGTAGTGCTGAAACTTCTCAAATGAGCTAATTAAATCATGGCACATCGCCATATCGCTGCCGGTTTGAAACGGCCAAACATTGAGTTTTGTCTGATATTCATAGTGTTTCGCTTTTTATGCCGGTGAGTGTATTTACCAAAAAGTACACACAGTCCTTTAAAATAACACAACATAATGGATTCTGAACATAATACCACATTCTGATTCGGATAAATAATTGTCATCACTCAAACAAGATGAGATATATTCTGTAATACCATCTTCGCCATGACACACGAGATCTAATGCAACTCTTAATGCTGCACTATTTGTACTGTAAGCAGGAGGGTCTGGGGACCTTAAGTTGGTCCCTTTCTTGTTTTCGCTCTAGTGTAGTAAATGGGGAGAGTTGATAACATTTTGTGATTTTGCTTGTATCACTCCGAAAATTATTTCGGACTTATCACTCCTTGATAACTTTTTTTCTAGAGTACAAAGTTAGCCCAAATACCTGTAGTAATAGTCTGGAAAAAATCTGGAGATGATGTAGTAATAGATGTTTACTCCTCCGCTGTCTAAAACCCACCAGTCACCCCACGATCACGACTTATATAGATGAAATTGCAGCTGTGTCTGCCATTAAGCACGTGAATTATCATCAAAGGCAGTATTGCCAACCCTGCGTTGCTCCGCAAGCTTCGCACAGCGAAGGCCGCTCCTCGACCCGACCTTTCTAACCTTTATTTTGTCCAATCCAATAGCTTTTGACAATGGTTACAGCCTAACGCATCCAGATCAATGGTTATTTGCCAACCATGCCCCGCTCGCACATTACATGTGTTGTGTGGTCTATTTTGAATCGGACATGTTGGCAACCAGTGACATCAATGTGCACGCCTCATTGTGAGCTCTTTGGCAGCAGTTTAAGATGCTAAATATGCTAAACGAGCAATAAATAAAATCACATATTTAGCACATATATCCGGTGCAGTCCGGGCAGAAGTGACCAAGGTTAGTAATTACATTGATAATGTCCCCCCCAGAAGATGAAATAAGGTATGAAAATCATATATTATCGAAATGAAAGCAAAAGAGAAAAGAGTGATACGTCGTTCAGAATTAATATAACTTCCACTTTACCACGCTTACTGAGGCCAAACTCATTCAGAAAATGCCACAATTGCACTTAAATTAGAAAATTATGAAGATTTATAGTTTGTAGTAGTAAACTGAAAAAAAAGTTAGTCGCCACAGGAAAGATAATGCGAAGACAATGCTGCCAACTTTACTTCAGCTGTGACCACCGTGACAAGACCATAGCAGTCCACTGGGGCATCGCACGGAGTCGTTACATCCTTCGCCCTCTCAAACTCAAATGACTGATATTCTAGTTACACATCAATTATGCCCTTGACCCCCTTGCTTGTAGTACAAACAAATTTTGTCCGAAGAGTCGCCTAACCTCATAACGACAAATGGTTTTGTCCAGTCAGTTCCCTAACCAAGCAGTGACCAATGGATTTGCCATGACCATCATCTAACCAAGTAGCGACCAATGGCTTTGTCTCACCCAACTTTAGTACATCAGTAATTTTTGTCCAGACTGTAGTGGTGCAGCCTGGCAAGAGCTATGCAGTGTTGGTATTCTCTGAAATTTCGCAAAAATTTTGCATCTGTGGTGCATGCACATTTGAGTATTCTATGTTCTTTCAATCTAGATTCGTCATGAGTCTCTTCTGGGAAACAAGAGCCAATGGTTTGGTCTAGACAATTGCCTAACGTAGTAGCCGCCAATGGTTTTGTCTAGACAGTCGTCTAACCTAGTAGCGGCCAATGTTTTGTCCAGACATTCTGCTAACCTAGTAGCGGCCAATGGTTATGTCTAAACAGTCATCTTACCTAGTAGCAGCCAATGTTTTGTCCAGACAGTCGTCTAACCTAGTAACGGCCAGGGGTTTCGTCCAGTCAGTCGTCTAACCTAGTAACGGCCAATAGCTTAGTTTCCTCATGGCTTTAGAAGAGTGCAATGAAACTTTTCAATTAAATTGAACTGTAGTTATGTCAATGGTACTTCTGACTTGATGTTTCAGTGCAACGCTAGAGCTACCTAGTGGTCAGAAGTGAATTTAATCTCACCAGCCATTAATCACTAAATCATGACAAATGAAGTTACGTTTGCAATGATGCCTGCTAAATCGTGAACGAAACTAGATTTGAATGGTTGACTGTGATTGGCCAATTAAGTGATTTCACTTCTGACCGCTAGACAGCTCTAGCGTAGCTTTGAAACGTCAAGTCTGAAGTAACAATGGCTTTACCGGTACTTTAGTAATTATTGGTCTATGTTGCTCTTTGTATTACAATACTGCCTGGGCACCAGTGAAGGACACAAGAACCTAGGAATTTTTTTCTCAACTACTGACATTAGAGATAAATACCTTTCATAATGATTCAAAATTGATCTGGAAAAGTAGTAGTTCACTCCGCTGTCTATAACCCACCCTCCTTCCCAAATTATAACACGACTTATATAGTAAAAGAAACTTGTGTAGTGTCCGGTGCCCGCCGCCATGAAAATCCTCAAAATTTTGTATAGAAATGGATTATGTTACTAAGTTTCAGGAGTTGAATATTTTATCACTAGAGAGTGTTATTGCATTTTTTCAGTAGTGCCAACATTATTGGTTGGCGCTGGTTTTGCCACCACTTTGAAACACTAATAATGGTTAGGTAGCGCAGGCCGTTAAACACCCCTCGTTTTTGTCATGCACATTGGGGGTAGTCGCGCATCAATAATCTTTATCCAGGCCAATGGTTTGGCCTAAACCAATATTTTCATCCAGACCAATAATGGTTAGGTAGCACCGCGTTCGCTAATATAAACACCCCTGGTTTTTGTCATGCACAGTGGGGGTAGTCACGCATCAATAATCTTTATCCAGGCCAATGGTTTTGGGTAGACCATTATTTTCATCCAGACCAATAATGGTTAGTTAGCACCGCGTTCACTAATATAAACACCCCTGGTTTTTGTCATGCACAGTGGGGGTAGTCACTCATCAATAATCTTTATCCAGGCCATTGGTTTTGCCTAGTAAATCAGTAAATTTCACCAATAATTTTGTCCAGAGAGTCGCCAAAACTCGCAACAGGGGATTGCAGTGAAGCGAAGTTGGCAGCAATGCCTAATCCATCATGGCGAAGTGTTTTTTGGTAAGTTTATTACTTGAAAGTTAATGTTGACAATTTCCTAATTTTTAAGGTGTGAACGTGGTGCTTGTTAATATCAGTTGGCTTCAATAACGTGGCACAGTAAGTGTAAACAATTTCCATAGCGCTACGAACAAAATTAACGCACTTTGAAATGGGGCACCGGAGAATGCACGAGAGCCATACTAAAATTCCAGCTGTCGGCCATTATCCGCGTGAATTATGCACGAGTCCAGTATTGCCAACTCCACGCACACGGTACTAATTGTATAGGCAGTTGTAAAAGTCATAGTTGACTAGACCAATAATTGTGACATTGATTTGAGCCTAACACATGGTTACTTGGTTTCCTGTGGCCAAGGGGGCACCTCAAACCGACCATTCTAACCTTCATTTTATCCAATACAATGGGTTTTGCCTAGTGGAGGTGTATTTTATATCTTCTTGTTGGGAACACCACCATGACATGTCTACGCCCAGACAAACAGTTGAATGCTTATCAAGTGAGCAACATAACTGCCGTCGTTCAATGAACAAGATACAAATGCACATACTTACTTAATTGTCACATATTTCCAGTACACTGGTCATAATGGAATGTAATTTCAGTTGGTAGCTAACTCTATTAGTGTCATGGAAGTAATGGAGGTATTCTGAGATGATGCTACAATTGCACTATGCTTTCTAGGAGTCGTGTAGAATAGGTACTCTATTACAAAACTCTCAAGGAAATCTCAAAATTCCTCAAAAGTGACATTCATTGACATAAATGGACTTTTAACAATCATTACCAATGACGAACGTAGGAAAGAATGCATAGAGAGCATGGGATCTAAAAATAAGCAATGTGTAATACACTGTTGCCAACCATGGGATAATTATATGAAAACTACCATCTTGTTTCGATTAATTCACATTGGATTGTATTTTAAATTTTATACGATCCCTAAGAAGTCATTGTGTACCCCAGGTTGAAGATCAATGGGATATTCTTTATAGTATATAAAGAAATCCCCGTGGCACTACAGCCCAAGCGCCTGCTGCCCAGCCATTTGGCCTGCAGATTATGGGGTGACGAGTGGTCCCCATGGCCATTAATCTTTGTTTTCATGAACTGGTCGCAACCTAACTGTCAGACAGCTACACAATTGTCCTCATGAGGCTGAGTGCACCCCTTCTTTATAGTATATTAACCAATTAAGTAAATTCTTCTGTAAATTGTGATTAGTTATTAATGAGCAATTTTCGAATAATGCAGAAGAGTTTGAATAAAAGGGGAAGAATTTTTAATTGTCATAGCAATGGACTGCTGGAAGAAAATGCCCTAGTTACATTTTCAGGGGTGTGTGTTTTGAGGTAATTTATAGGTTTGTCTTTCACATTAGCTTTGATTTATTGCTTCAGTGCATGGACACTTCAGCAAAACAAGGAAACAAATTTAAATTAAAAGTTTAGTGGATGGCTGGAGAAGTGAACTGTAGGCAGAACATCCTCCTGTATCAGTGCTCAACAAAGTTTTGGGTTAAGGATAGTACAACCCACAACAACACAAAATGTTCCTGAGGTTGAATGTTTGTGAGTTATCCCTGTTTATGTTGTCGGCTAGCGTGGAAGCGATGTTGCATTAATTTTGGAGTCAAGAGTTCTGTCTTACCACCTATTATGTTCATTGCTTTGCTATACTCTGTATTACCAATAATGAATGCTGACGGCTGTAAAAGCTAGCACGTAGGGAAATGCTGCGTTGCCACTGAGGCAGATCATGGCTCATAACATTCCAAGAGGCTTCCAGGAAGACACAAATACTGGGATCTGTGGTGTGTCAGCCATATTCGTGTGAAAAGGCACTCTCGATGAAACAAAATGATAACACAATGATAATAATAATAATCATAATAAAACTAATATAAAAATAAAAAATAAAAATAAATAAAAATTAAATTATAACCCCCTCTTGAGTCTGAATCAGATCCAGAATTGCTTCCCAGGAAAATGATGAACCGATCTACCCCATCATCGAGTATACATTCACGTTTCGTGGCTTCATCCAGTTCTCGTTGCACTTTTAACACTTCACGCTTCCAGTTTTCTGAAGTCACTTCCCTAATCGCCTCAACGGTAAGCTTCTCAACTAAGGTTTTGAATATTCTCGAAAGGAATATGATGTAGTTTCCATTTGAGAGGATGAATTATGAATAAATGATAAATATGGTCCGGTTAGCTCAAACAATGGCAGCGTTTCGCCCCAGTGTGCTGTTGGGCTCGTCAGTTGGTACACCTGCTCGTGACGTCAATACTGCTTGTATTTTGTGTCTTGCATGGCCTTCTCAGTATTGGTAGGTGTGTGGCAATGATATGGGGGCAGCCTGATGATCTCATAGCCATGCTTTCTCGCCAGTTCATCCACAGGGTACATGGATTTAGGTTTGTGCTGCTGTATAAGGTTGAGAAGGATTCCCTTCGTCATAGAGCTGTCGCATGGTACACTATGGCGGCCGAGCCATTCCAACATTCGCGGCTTCGTACTTGAAGTTGTTGGAGCTTTGTCTATTTGCACTGTGTGCTACGAAGCATTTTCCATTACACTAACACTGTGTTCAAGGATGTTGGGTAACAATTGTTCCTGGAACCATTTTAAAAAGCGGTTGTGGTCCATGTCTTCATTGTAATCACCAGTTCTTTTCGACCTGAAGAGCAAAAGCGCATTATTATCAATGCCTTGTGATAACCCGGCGAGTAGCATAATAAATCGACCCCCACTGCCTGACAGCCCTTTTATTGTCCCCTGAACTGAGTCGTCACTCCAACTCTTAGACACTGTGTGACCAGCATTGACCCACGTTTCATATAACCACACAATATCAATAATATTTTTGTCCTTAATTTCACTTAGGAACTGACACCTGAAAGCCACAATATCTGGCCTCTCCATGACCACCTTCCTGCCTTTACTTTTCTCATATTTAAATCCCAGATCATGCAACACTTTATTCAGTGAAGAAAGACTTCCTTGAAATAATTCTGCCTCTCTGAGCGAAACAAGAAGTTTATGACATGTTAGAATTTCTTTCCTTAACTCATAGCCATAAATATGACGTCTAACAGCATCTTGTTGAAAGCCATCTAAATTAGTGACCACCCCTTCCCTGCCTCTTCTCCTGGAGTTGATAGTTTAGACGGGCCAGCATCATCAGACGGGAACTTCTCTTTCGTCACTCGGTACACAGTGATTTCACTCACACCAAGAGCCTTTGCAGTTCTTTTCCTCACCTCAACAAATGGAATCAGAGGTTCCTCCCGTAAGTGCATACTTTCCTCTTCTTCCTCCATATAATTCCTCACAGCACATATCATCTCCCTGGCTTGGCTATGGAGAGTCACACCACGGCCTGAAATTTTTCTATGTCGCAGAGAATGGATCCTGGGCCTTCCGCGAGCACGTACCGATGCCATTTTTACGCAACGAAAATTGACACGATGATGTGATGCGAATAAAAGAAATGAACTCAAAATCTGTATATACACACGCCTCCAACAAACACAGAACGATAACGCTTACTGTAGCCTATGAAAGAATAAGCAAATGCACTTCACTAGATACATGGGATAATACTAATGACAGTGACAAGTCAAGGCATAGTAGAACACTGAGTCAAACCATTTGCTCACTGCTGTGTCAGCATACATTGCAACACTGCTCGCTGTTGATATGGAGACCGTTACCCCTCTCGTCTCCACTCCTCACCCATCAAGAGGATGACAGTTTTCACCGTTCAACATCAACATCAACATCAACATCCTGAGTTACTTGAGGCTTTAGATTGGTACATCTTACCTGTAGCTAATCCTGACGGCTATGAATATTCACATACTACAGATCAGCTATGGTGAAAACCTGGGCTACTTGTCGTGGGGTGGATCCAAACCGAAACTGGGATTTTCACTGGGACGAAGGAGGGATTGCAAGCAGTGCCTGCCGTGAGGATTTTGCCGACCCACACGCTTTCTCCGAGCCAGAGACACATGTCATATCCGATTATATAATGGCACATCGTGACCAAATCAAATATACCTCACTCTCCATTCTTACTCACAGATGTGGTTAGTGCCATGGGGATACAAGAACGAGAAACCCAACGACTTTTATGATATATATGTGCTAGCAGAGAAAGGCGTGCAAGCACTGCAGTTGGTACGTGGAACAGACTATCTACTGGGGACATCACCAGAGCTCATCTATGCAGCATCAGGTATGTTAAACAATTCCTATCTGATTCTGGCACACCCTATTGTTCTTTCCTATCAGATTCTACCGAGATAGTATTGTAGGTATGTCTGCCCCATTATTATTCCCGTTTCTACAGAGCTGGGGATAAGATGTGAAAAACTTCTATCTGGCAGATGTTTCTTACAGCTGGATGCTCTTCTTAATGCCAATGTGCTGAGAGAAAATGACAGATGAAATGAATTTAGATGAATGAAACTGGGAAAGGAGTTGGAAGGAAGCAGTCATGGTCTATTAGGAGTTGACAATGGGAAACCATAGCATGGAGAGCTGATAGTGGGGTTTGAACCCACTTCTCCCATGAGTCTGGAGACAGCCAGGCCTCATGGTCTATTGGAAGCTACCATCCCAGCATTCGTCTGGAGTTGACAATGGGAAACCATGGCATGGAGAGCTGATAGTGGGGTTTGAAGTCATTTCTCCAAGTCTGGGGACAGCGAGGCCCCATGGTCTTGCGTCTCAACACGTATAGCTACCATGATCGGCCTGAGAGTGAACTGCGATATCTGCAATGATCTTCATCAAACATTCATGAACCGTGCAACATGCAACCCCATTTATAATATAGTATATTGACTCTTTATTTCTGACAAGCTGGGAGGTGTCCAACTGAGTCCCATGTGACACCATTTTATTATATTGCCTTGCTGCCAGTTTTCCCTTTTTATTTAATATAAACCAACCACTAACTGAACAAAACTGCCATTTAACAACACAGTATTGACAGGTATTAGAACTCAAGCAATAAATGTTAACCTGATGACGGCTACGCCCGTCTATAGGCGGTGTATGGGAACCTTTATTTTTTTCATATTCTCCGTTCGCTCTCAAGTGCCGAGTCAATCTCTGCCATGTTCTGCCATCTGATGGGCATTGTGTAGTACTACTTGAGTTAGGATTTTTTCTTTCAAAAGTAACTAGCAGAGCATTTTGAGTTCATTTGGTGAGATGTGATCCATCATGGTGGAATAACAAGCAATTTCTTGTCACCCTGTTGTGATTTCAGATCAAAGAATATAAATGTTCATATTATTAGGAGCAACATGTATTATTCTCCAAATGATTTTACGAAATAATTTTATTTGGGCCCATTGCCCTACATATAAATGATGGAGATGCAAGCCTGGGAAAAAATATTTTTATTTTATTATTATTATTATTAACTTAAGCCCACTACTGAGCGCTTATGACTAGTTCTTCGATGCTCTTTTCCATTCCCAATATCTCTTGAGCCCTGCTGATGATTTCTCCTTTCTCTCCTGCGAAAGGGGCTTCCGACATTTAGGGACTCTAGGTGGTGGTCCAAGATTCTACCATAGCACAAAATTTAGAACGATCTTCTACATCAAGGTCAGCAATTCCAGCCGAATCCAAGTCCTTTTGTACTTCATTAAGCCACAGGCTTCCAGTCTTGTAGCTTTTAACCAAGGAGAAGATCGTCTTGGTAAGCCTGTTGCTGTTCATTCATTGTAAGTGCCCCTAGAATTTCAGCCTCCTACGTCGCATACTGGTATTGGCTGATTCTAACTGTCGATACAGGTCAGAATTAGATTTCAAACGGTAGGTTCCATCTGGGACCAATCTCAGGCCATGGATTTTCCTGAGGATACGTCTTTCGGCTTTCTCCAGGTCATCCATGGTGGCTTTTCTGTTCATCAAGAGGGTCTCTGCGGCATACAGAAACTGTGGTCTGACAGCAGTTCTGTAGTGACAGATCTTAGCATTCCCTGAAATGCATTTCTTGTTGTACAAATTGTGGGATAGTTGGTATGCTGCGTTGAGTTTGGTACTCGTTGCTAAGATGGAGGCGCGATCTTTACCATTGGGGTGGACCAATTCACCAAGATAACGAAAGCGATTGACTCTTCCAATCGTTCCATGTATGGTTGTCAAAGGGGTGTTTCCGGAGTGCCGATTCTCAAAGTACTTGGTCTTATCGTAAGATATCTGTAATCCAGACTTCACCGCTATCTCGTGCAGGGCTAGAGTTGTTGGCTAAGATTGCAATGTCATCTGCGAAGGCAAGGCACCTGTCTCGATTCTTCGGGTTCCAGCTCCAATGGCAACTGGTTTGATTCGTAGATTCCTCAATGTGCATTCCCAGGTCTTGATGACTTTATCAAGTACCAGTTTAAACAGAATGGGCGAGAGGCCATCACCCTGTCGTACTCCGGTTTTGATCTTGAAACTCGGAGATAGTTCTCCTCTGAACTTAGTGGTTGTATCCGTGAGAGTCTGTTCGATGAGGATATCTGTATTATAATCCACACCTCATTCTTGGAGTATTGAGAAGAGTGTCTGGTGGTCGATGGAATCATAAGCTTTTGCGAAGTCGACGAAAACTACAGTGATGTTCGTACTCCTTACTTGTTTTAGTTGGAGAGTTAATTTTTCTAAAAGTAAAAATTAATATAGATCTAAACATAGAATTTCGAATTTGCATTTTAAGCCTATCACCTTCTGCTGATAAGTTAAAAATGATGGCATCTACAATTGTTAATACATGCAAATGTTATGAAATAGCAGCTTATTATAAATAACAACGATCGATGTATTGTAACACTTGAGTGCTTTTATTAGAAATTGAATAGCCTACGTTATAACAATATTACACATGTGCTCTAGCCCAACACAAGCATGGGAGATGGTAGAGTTTGTTTCCACAGAATGTACACACAAGACTAGACACTGCCTCGCAATCCATGGTGATTAAGCTATGCTAGCGCTCTTGGCAACCAACTTGGAGTATCCGAACCTTGTGGCAAGCATTCTCCAACACCCCTTCTCGCTGTCATAGGTTCGTATCATTGTAGACCCAGTTGTTCCACAATGTTCTGGAACGGTTCTCTAGCCAAAGGCTTCGTGAATACATCTGCTAACTTCTTGTTGGATGGACAATACAGCACTTCTATGATGTCCTTTTCTCGAAGATCCCGAAGCTGGTGATGACATACATCAATGTGTTTGGTGCGAGCCCCAAACCGATTTGACTCAATTAATTTAATACAACCTTGGTTATCTTCATACATGGTTATTGGACCGACAATCGGTATACTCATGTCCATAAGTAATTGTCTGAGCCACAGCAGTTCCAGACTGGCAAATGATGCTGCAATGTATTCCGCCTCCGTAGACGACATGGCAACTGACGTTTGCTTCCGGCTTGACCATGCTATAACTCCTTCGCCAAGAAAGAAAACATAACCACTCGTAGATTTCCTGTTGGTCTTGTCACCAGCCCAGTCAGCATTCACATAACATTTGAGCTTTGTGTCTTTAGTTGAAGATAAATGAAGTGTCTTGTGTATTGTAAATGCAAGAGACCGCATCACTCGTCTTACAGCAATCCAGTCCTTTTGAGTAGGCTTCTCCACTCGACGACTAACTAGACTAACTGCGACTGCGATGTCTGGTCTGGATACTGTGGCTATGTATAGTAGAGACCCTATGGCTTTCCTGTACAGAGTGTTATTTAGTAACTCTGCACTTGCAGTCACTTCACCAGACAAGAAATTGGTTTCCATTGGAGTCGCAGCTGGTTTTGGCTCCAATAAGCCATGATCCTCCAACAATGCAGCGATCTTTGCCTTTTGGTTTAGCAAAAATGTTCCATTTTTCTGTCGTTGCACTTGAATTCCCAAATAGTAACTAACATCACCCAAGTCTTTGATGTCAAAATAGTTTTGCAATTCTGTACCAACTTTATCAGTTAAGCTTGCAGGCTGACTGGCTACCAGCATATTATCGACATACAACAGAATGTAAGTGATGCTTCCATCTTCTTCCTTCCTTGAATAAAGACACTGATCTGCATTTCCTTGTTGAAAGCCTAACTTGGATAATGTCTCTGTAGCTGTCTTGTTCCAAACGTGTGCCGATTGCTTTAAACCATAGAGACTTTTCCGCAATTTTAGAACTTTGCTCTCTTGAGCTGGTTCCTCAAAACCCTGTGGCTGTTCAGTATATAGTTCCTCCTTTAATTCACCATTCAAATAAGCAGTTCTCACATCAAGATGCCGAACGTGAAGTCCCCTCTGTGCAGCTACATTGAATAAAACTCGAATAGTGTCATGCTTCACCACTGGCGCAAAAGTTTCATCGTAATCCTCACCATATCGTTGAGAAAATCCTCTGGCTATCAATCGGGCCTTGTAAGTGTGGATCTGACCGTTACCATCTAAGATTTGTTCTGGATGGAACAAGGTTTTCGTCTGAGATCGTTCAGGGAGCTTCAAATTGTGGGTCAGCATGTGCTGTAGTCACATTGCTTATGCTATTGCTCAAGGATTTTAGTTGCATTCAGTGGCAAACTACAAAGTGGGGAGATAAATTACCCCCGATCCACCCCAAATCCAAATAATAAAAATATAAAATTTGAAAATATGATGTTATTAAGCTACTTTGAAGGTACTTGTGCATCGGTAATTTGAATGATTCCATATAACTTCGTATACTGCCTACAGAGATAAAACACTGCATCAACACTTTGACAGAATTGAAAGAACATATTATTTCACATGTCTTACCCTCTTAAGTTGTCCTCCTCCTCTTCGGATTTGGCTCTCCCAACTCATAAATTGGATTGCGATTCTGTAAAATAAAACACACTAAATGAATGAGGATAAAAAAAACGGTATTCAAAGCGTCGGTTTAAGTAGCATTCATCATTCATCATTTTCATTTTTGACTGTCATGCTTGTCAGCGCTCAGTCTAGTCTTCAAAAGTCATTGAACAAACGAGAATTTTCCTTGTCTCCTCCTATCTTCAAACTGTCACACATTGAACTCCTTACACACTATTGGCCTACCTAAGACTTGTCCACTGCTTCTCTTACCCTCTACAGCTGAGTCCCTTAGCTCCTTTAGTAATCTCTCCTCATCCACTCGTTCCACGTGGCTCTACCATCTAAGTCGGCTCCTATGACTAGTTACAATCATAGCGTGTACCTTCCAGTGATCACTTGGACTACTGTACCTTGATGTGTGATATACTCTAGATGGGCCGGTCATTCGTGAGAATTCTTCTTAAAGCCCGAGTAGAACTCTGAGACCACTGAACATGCACATGTGCTGCCATGGACACACTGCGCACTATTTTGCATTGATCACAAAGATATGACTGTCACTGTGCGTGGAGACACCAAGAAGGAACGGCCCACTTATTTCTGAACTTAAGAACATAGATAATAACCCCTGGCACTACAGCCCATGAAGGGCCTAGGCCTACCAAGTGACCGCTACCAAGCCATTTGGCCGGCAGATATTGGGGTGATGCTTGGTCAGGGCATCGGGTCCCCTCGGCCGTTAATCTTGGTTTTTGTGACCGGGGTAACGAACAACAACATTTCCTTAACCCAACCAGATTCCTCTCTTATGAAACAAAGTCGGTCTGAATATTGCGCAACATAGAGATCCATTTTCCACAATCCAGTAGCATTTGATAATGCACTGAATTGACTTTGCTACACTGTGACACTATCTGCCTCACTATTCTGCCATCCAAGGAAAATGCACAGTCCAAGTGTCTATACCTGCTATTCCCGTATAAGTAAGAAACATTTTTGTGATTGATCCTTAACTCTTAAATTCATGATTAGAAGTTCCGTGAGAGTGGTTGAGCAGCTATTATTGTCACTTTCGAGGGGAAGTCATTTCCAGGATTAATAACAAATGCAGCAGAAAGGGGTGCATGTGGAAATGTCATGAATCAGTTTGGAAAGCAGTGAAAATGGTCAAGTGTGAAAGACGAGATATATCATGACAATGAAATGGTTATGGCCATAAAGAATGCACAAAGTGGCAGAAGAAAGATGTACCGGTATGATGTAGCCTATCTGAACTGAAAATAATGGAAGAGGAAAATCTAAGTAGGCTACATAGGCCCTGTAACAGAGCTAGATACAATTTATCTTAACATAAACACAAGACAAGAATATTTTGCTCACCGCTCGACAACCAGGGCAGGAACTAAAATGGTCCTCTATAATTTGGCGATCAAGTAATTCTCGCATACTCATTAAAATCTGGCGAGTATACTGCATTTGCTGCGAAAATAGTATATGGTCGTAAGATCCGAGCCTAATTAACTGATTTCTTTCGTGAAATGTAACAATAACCATTAAGTCCTCGACTCGTCGAACGTATTCGTCTTGATTCGATTCCATCTTTCTGTTGATTACCATAGCAACAAACTTAAGAATCTCAATAATGAAATAACAAGCGAATCATAAATTCCGCATTACCAACTTAATTTTTGTGTTGTTATTACGGCAGAGATTACTTGAAATGTCCCTACAATCCTGCTAAATGTTCCTAAGAAAATTGTAATAATTTGAACGCATTTAATAAAGTGAGGTTAACAAGAAAGAATTAATGTCGTTCATGTTTTTTTTCTGTAGGTGTCTGATGTAGGTTGTAGACCCTGATCATTTGACACCAGATTTCGCGTCACAAAGCAGTGTGCGTTCACCCGACAGAAATCAATTACGACAAGACACATAACCCACACTTTTGCCGTTCGTGTAGCTAGCGAGATTTATTTTTGAATAGCCTACATATCCTAGCGGCGAGGAATCGAATTATAATAATAATTTTTTGCCGGTCGTGCTGCCACTATTATGCGCTTCACCATGAAACTCATGTGGTGTTTGAGTCTTCATTCTTTTGATTGGTTTGATGCAGCCTCCATGCCTCCCTGTCATTGAGTTAGTCGTTTTATTTCCACATAGCTAACACAACATACATCCGCGGCAATCTGTTCAACTAATTCTAATCTTGGTTTACCACTACAAATCTTGTCCTCGACACTTCCTTCCATAAGTAAGTTTTCTATTCCAAGATGTCTTACTATGGTGTCCTACCAACCTATCTCTTCACTTCATTAGCAGTCGCCAGAAACGTCTCTCCTCTCCCACTCGTCTTAATTCCTCTTCATTTGTTACTCTATCTACCCATCTGATATTCATCATTCTCGTGTAACACCACATTACAAATGCTTCTATTCTCCTAATTTCTCCCGCGGCAACAGTGCAAATTTCACTTCCATAGAGTGCCGCGCTTCAGACAAAGGCAAATGTACCTTCTAACAGACCATGGCCACTTCCATCTAATTTCTACCAGTTCCATTCATCGTCATTCTTTCAATTTCTCATTAACTCCTCTCGTGGGGTTGGTGACAGGAAGGACACCTGTTCATAAAAACCATCCACTGTATAGTCATTTCATTTCATCCCTGAATTCGTACAAAGAGGAATATTAAGGGGTAAACACTAATGCTTCTTGTACCATACAAGTACATTGGAGTTCATGTTCTTTTGGGTATTATATGAAATGAAAATCCACAGCCTGCTTCCAGTCTCCGACCGGGTCAGGAATGGAATGAATGAAGCCCCCACCTAGCGGCGAGGCTAGGAACTGTGCCGGCTGCCGAGGCCTGACGCACTCCTCTGGAGCAATGATTAAATGAATGACAGATGAAATGAAATGATTGTGGAGAGTGTTGCTGGAATGAAATTTTGACAGGGAAAACCGGAGTACCCGGAGAAAAACCTGTTTGCCTCCGTTTTGTCCAGCACAGATCTCACATGGAATGACCGGGATTTGAACCACGGACCCAGCGGTGAGAGGCCGGCGTGCTGCCGCCTAAGCCACGGAGGCCTGGGTATTATATAATAAATAATAATAATAATAAAATTAGCCTATAGACATCCCGTAAGGGCAAAGGCCTCTTGTTTGCACAGGGTCGTGCTCGTGATTAGGCTTCGAAGGTGAGCATCCCTGGGAGCTTTTGTCTTGTTGCACTCACTGTCATTGTCTTTCTGTCCTGTTTGGTGCATGTTGATTCTTGTTTGGCTCCTCCTGTCTCCATGCTTCCCTGTCTCTTGCCACTCTCGACCATTGTTTTCCCGCTTTAGCTCTAAAATAGTCTGCCCATCTGGTTTTTTGGCGTCCCACGTTTCTTCGTCCTTCTCTCGGGTCCCATATTGTGGTGCGATGCGTCCATTTCTGGTGATCCATGCGTGATACGTGTCCTCCCCATTTCCATTTTAGGCTTTCTGCCCTTTCTACCATGTCGCGTATGTTTGTCCTTCTCCTTAGTTCCTCGTTCCTGATTCTGTGTCTTAGAGAAACGTTTAGGATCTTACGCTCCATTCTTCTTTGACATACCTGTAGCTGCTTTTTCAGTTTTTCTGTCAAGGACCATGTTTGACAACCATAAAGTAGTGTTGGCATAACACATTTGTCCAGGATTTCTGCTTTTGTGCTTACTTTTAGTCTCTTGTCTATGAGTAAGAACTTAAGCGACCAAAATTTGTTCCACGCCAGTCCTATACGGCGTTTGATTTCACTCTCTGTCTCTTTGCTCAGGGAGATGCTTTGTCCTAGGTACACATACTGTTGCACATACTCTAGTGGTGATTGATGTACTTGGATTGGATCTTGTATTCCATTTGTCATTATTTTTGTTTTTGTGGGGTTCATTGTGAGGCCTACTTCTCTGCTTATTTTGTCCAGCTCATTGATCATTTCTTCTAGTGATTTTGCTGACCTTGCTATTAGCGTTATGTCGTCCGCAAATCTTAGATGTGTCAGTTTCTGGCCGTCTATATTTATTCCGTGATTGTGCTTCCATTTCATTTTTCGGAATTAATGTTCCAGCACACTTGTAAATAATTTTGGTGATAGAGGGTCCCCTTGTTTCACTCCTCTTCTGATTTGGAACCATTCTCCGTCTCTTTCGGTTCTTACTTTTGCTGAGCTGTTTTGGTATATTTTACCTAATAACCTTATGTATTTGATTGGGATACCTTGTTGTTTTAAGGCCTGCAGCACATCTTCAAAGGCTTTATTATAATCGATGAAGGCGATGTAGATTTGCTGGTTGTATTCCTGTACCTTTTCCGTTAGATGGCATATGGTTTGGAGGTGGTCGATGGTGCTGTAATTGGACCAGAATCCTGCTTGTTCTGTTGGTTGGTTGTCGTCAAGTGTTTTCTCAAGCCTTTTACTTATTATCTTCATGAATAGTTTGTATAGGTTTGCAGACAGGCTAATTGGCCGGTAGTTGTTTATATTGTCCCGAGTTCCTTTTTTGTGTAACAATATAATCAGACGTTTTCCCCAATCTTCTGGTATTTCTTCCTTTGCGAAGATCTGATTGAATAGTTCCGTGATTGATGGTATTAATTCTTCCTCTCCGAAGATAAAGTATTCATTGTATATATTATCTTCGCCTGGACATTTATCCTTTTTCAAGCTTTGTATAGCCGTCCTTACTTCACTTGGGAGGATGTTTGGGATGTCCTCTGTGGGTCTTGTGAGTTGGTTTATGAGGAGTAGTGTGTTCTGTGACGTACTGGAGTATAACTGGCTATAGAATTTGGTAGCTTCCTTTGAGATTTCTTCTCTTGAGATTAGTTTGTGACCTGTGCTGCCTTTGACTCCCAACATCCAGTGCGTGCCTTCCCTGGTCCGTTTTCTTATTTTCTTTATAGATTTTGAGTTTTCCATCACTTCTTTGATTTGGTTGTACTTATATTCTCGCAAGTCTCTCCGTATTTCTCTCATAGTGTTCCTGTTCAATTGATCGTATTCCCTTTTTTTTGTTGCGGGTTTGTGTCTTTAGCTGCCTTCAGTTTTTCCCTTTGTTCTATCATGTTGATTGTTGATATTTCCAGCTTGTTCTTTCTTTTTCCCTGTGGTCTTGCTTCTTGTGCTTTCTTGACTGCTTCATTGATGCATGATATTGTTTATTTGTATAGTTTCTGAGTGTCGTTCTCCTTCGACTTGAGCTCTTTGCAGTTGTACCTTTTCAGTTTCGATCTGTATCGTTCCTTGTCTAGTAACGCTGGAGTAGCTCCCATTTGTTTGATGAAATGGCGTCTTTTCTTCTGGAAGATCATCTTTAGTCTTAAGATCCGATGATCTGTGTCGAATTTTAGGCCGTTTACTACTTGTTTATCCACTATTCCTTCCATTTGGTCCACCAGAATAAAGTCTATTTCATTTTTTGTCGTTCCATTGGGAGCTATCCATGTCTACCTGCTAGATTGACTTTTCTTAAGGAAAGTGTTGAGTATTTTCAATCTATGTCCGTGGGCGAATCGTATTAGTTTTTCTCCTCTTGCATTTCTGCGTCCGTAGCCATATGGTCCCATTGGTACCTCCTCCTCTGATTCCTTTTGCCCTATCTTGCTGTTTAGGTCTCCCATAATAACTAGCCTGTCTGATTTGTGATTGTTTATTGTATCATCTAATAAGTTATAAAAGTTGTCACTTTCTTCCTCTGTACTAGCTTCCGTGGGGGCATATGTTTGTATTATTGTCATTACTTTATTGTCAATCTTTATGGATATTAGGGCAATCCTTTCTGATATTCCTTGTATCTTTATTATGTCCTTTTTTAGATGTTTCTTGATTAAGAATCCCACGCCCTTCTGCCCTTTAGTTTCTCTGATGCAGCTAAAGATGTCCCCATTTTCCTTTTCTATTATCTCTTCCCCTAAGCGTCTCACTTCGCTCATTCCCAGAACGTCAATTCTGATATTCTTAATTGCATTTAGTAGCTCTATTTCCTTTTCATCGTTTACTAGAGACCGTACGTTTTGTGTTGCCAGGATTAGATCGGTTCGTACATCAGGGGATTGTTCTCTGGTTTCCGTTGGGCTGTGGCGTGGTCGTTCTGTTTTTTTTGCTAGCGCATCTTTCCAATCTTTCCACTGTCCATTTAGTAGAATTTATTGGTAGCCTACTCTTACCTCCATGTTCCCTTTCTCCCTTTCCTCTCTTGCTATTTGCCTTAGTCCTGCTTGTATTTCCCTCTCTTTCATGGTTAGGTCGCTATCTATGTACGTGTCTCTTCCCCTTAGAGTGGACTTCTGTTTTAGAATTTCCATTTTGTCTTTGAAGCTTTTGCAGGTTATTCTCACTATTCCTCTTTTGTTCTTATCCTGCCCTATGTGGCTGATGTTAACAATTTCTGCATCTTTCGCAAGATTTCTCATTATCTCTCTTGCTTTTTCCACTATTCTGACTTTGCCTTCTATTTGCCCCAACACTTTGTCTTTTAGTATGATATTATTTTTCCTATCCCTGCGTGTCCTGTATTCTTCTTGTTCTGTCAGGAATTTCACTTTTTCTTCTATCGTTAGAAGGTGTTCTCGTGTCTTGTTATCCTTGGGTATTATGGTAACCAACAATTGATTGAAATTTTAAGAATAAATGTGTTTACACAGATGCTTAGCTGATCGCATAAAGTAGCCTACCGGTATTCACTATAATATCTTTGTGACTTTTGCAACTGGGGTGTTTCAAGCAAGACTTCTCTTTCACCAAGTTTCATGATTGATACATTCTGATTTATCAATCATAATGTTTCAAAGGCACACATGGCTGCTGTCTTGAATGCATGGAATCTATGCACATGTGCCTTCAACAGTGTAGAATATTAACATTTGACCAAACTTGAAATGCTAAGTTTGTTAGATGGTGAGGAATCTCTTCAATGATTTCATATACCGGTACTCCAGATAGTGATTGTATGTTGTAGTCAATCCGATAGTCTTTTGACCTACGTAACGCAGGTCACTCACAAAAGATTCCTATTCACCATGATTCGAGATAATTGCCCAATTATGTCCTGATTTAATGCCCAAAATTTTCACAGACAATAGTCTTAAACCATGATGGCACTCTAATCATATGCTACCGGTAAATTAATTTGTAGGGATCAACACATGTAACGAAGTACATACCGGTATTATATGAGCAAAATTTAGAATATTAATTAGAAGAAAATTATGAATTGAGTAGCCTATATGTTGATTCAAATCATGCTAGTTATTGGTATTATATCCCTTTTAACCACTGAGGCCTTTACAGACACTGGGTTGCCGGAATTTTGTCCCAAAGGGGATCTTGAACGTGTCAGTTTATTTACCGACACAGCTACGTCGTATTTGCGCACCCTCAAATTTAACTGATCACACCAGGATTCGATCCTGCAACGTTGGGCACAGCAGAAACGAATATTACCGCTGCGTCATGCAGCCAGTCTGCTAATAATGAATGCATATCAGAAGATTAAGCAGCAGAGCATTAGGCTATCTACATCTTTCTTAAATAGCTACTGTTTGTATTGTAGGAGAAATATGGTACAGTACAAGTTTATTCTCATTTAAGTTTATTCATAATGTGGAGCACATCACTGTTACTACAAAAGGCATCAAAACTCTCAAGTTTTGGCATTATATCCCACACTGAGCCAAGTGGGAGGCACTGTCTTTCCCCTGGATGTTACTGTACTGTAGAAAGTTTTCAATTATAACAAATGGACAGTAATTCTTTGACAGTGATAAAATCAATCATATTGGCAGTCCATTTGGCCTATCATTTTGGTATACATATAATCGGATGTGTCTCAAGGCGAGCATCTCCCTCCTCCCAAAGTCCAGTGGGATGGGCCCATTCATCATAAAACCGCTCGTCATATAGCACATTGTTCTAAAGGTGATTATGAGCAGAGTTGGGGAAGATATATATGTTTCTATGCTAGTTTAAAGCGAAGGAAACATCGAGTGCAGTATATAGATAACCCTAATCATTTGGTTGTTATTTCTAGAGAAAAGTGCTCACAGTTTGTTTTGAGAATATACAGTAGGCTTCACTTATGGTGTGTGCACTCATGGGACTAATTCCTTATTCGCGATACGGTACATTGGCATGTGACGCGTCATGGTAAGGAGTTAACCCTTTATAGGGCAAAAGACTGGGGGTATAAAATATTTTTTTTGCACATTTGTAATTAGGGGTGATAGAGTGATAGATATGCAACAATTTTATGGGTGTGGATTCTATTTTATGAAATATGGGTTGGGAAATTATTATCCTACTGCCCACATCCGACAGTATGTTTTCTTAAATGAGCAAAGGGATAGTAATATACCACCTCCAAATTATGATGATACTGTGTTTATCACTCAATGAAATCCACAGCCTGCTTCCAGTCTCCGACCGGGTCAGGAATGGAATGAATGAAGCCCCCATCTAGCGGCGAGGATATGGACTGTGTCGGCTGCCGAGGCCTGACGCACTCCTCTGGGGCAATGATTAAATGAATGACAGATGAAATGAAATGGTAGTGGAGGGTGTTGCTGGAATGAAATTTTGACAGGGAAAACCGGAGTACCCGGAGAAAAACTGTTTATCACTCAATATTGAAGTTTATTTAACGGGATATAATATATAAAATCACCCATCACGCTCTATAATAAAAAAACGTAACTCCCACGCTACACAAGGTCAGTGACGTATATCATCTTTGCCGAAAACTGCAAAAAAAATAAAATATAAAAGTGATTTTGGAATGTTAAAAGAAGTATATTCGAATATAATTCAATAATTTCAAAATAGTATTTACTAAATACACAGAAAATTAATATTAAAAATGTTCTATTCTATGGCAAACACCCTGAGCAGGATAATTATTTACATTCTAGCTGAAATATACTCAAGTGACCAAAACCATTATTAACATTGCATTTCAGTTATATACCAACGTTTACAAATCTCTTATCATCAATAAAAAAACTTCTTCTGTAAAACAATGCATAGCATTCACTCAACACAACCGAACTGGCGAGCACGTGCACTGTGAAGACCACTAAGATATATGCTTCCCACCTTTGGTTTCTGATGACAGTATACTTCAAAATAATGGGTTTTCAATATTTCTCTGCATCTAGCTTGTGGATGCATGTGGAACTGCTTGAAATGATAGGGGTGGGAAGATTCTCTCCCTAACACCGTTCTATAAACACATGGTGGGAAGATAGTATCCCAAGGACCTATAACGGGCACAAATCATAGCATTGCCTTTTTCACTGTCGTCGTTCTTATTATATTATCATCTCACTGTAGATGAATTTAAGCAAAATACAATTGTTCGTTGGCAGAACGAGAACAGAGTTCTTTTTGCCATTGCTGAGAAGCACCAAGAAAGTTTCTGGTGTTGTCGGAGAAAATCTCAGAGGAGATTCCTCTTCTAGCAACAAAGCGAGAAAAAGCAGAGAGAAAGTATGAAGTGGAAGTATTGGTGACCAATTCGAGATGAATGGTGCCAGTAACCATGCAAACAAAGAGTGCTATGTAAAGCTTGGCAAGAATTTTGCGTTTAGCTTTTAGACTATTGGTTTAATATAGGAACGGATCTGCATAATCAATACCAGTTAGAAGAAACGGTCTGCTGGTAGCAGAATGGAACGAAGGAAGGTCAGCCATAAGTTGCTGAGGAAACTTAGGTTTGGCCTTAAAGCAAGGAATGCACTTTCTAACAACGGAAATGACTTCTTGCATGCCATTAATGGGCCAGTAATGCTCACGAATCAAACACAAGAGAGTGCTTGTACCAACGTGCAAATGCTGATAGTGAAATTGACGTATTATAAGTTTGGTAACGTGATGCTTTGAAGGAAGAATTATGGGGTGCTTCTTATCTTCAGGATAATCAGAAAAAGACAACCTACCCTCTACTCTTAATAATCCGTTATCATCAAGAAAGGGGCATAAAGCGATTAGTCTATTCTGCTTTTTGAGGGGTAGACCCTTACATAGAGAATTAATTTCATCAGAAAAAATTTCCTGTTGCGTGAGCAATAAAACTGTGGTAGTAGCAGACTGCAATTCAACAGCAGAAAGAAATGCTTGAGGAAACAGTGGTTTATCTAACACCAAGAATTTCCATCGAAGCAAGTAAGCTACAATGCGAACGAGCTTTAGAAGAGAAGAATATCTTTCAAGCAATGAAGGAGTAACATTAGTTACAAAAGAAGAGGCGACTTTACGAGTTTCAGGAACATTCCTTAAAGCAGAAGAAGGAAAGGCTGGCCAAAAGGAAGGTTCTTGCAACAACCAAGTTGGACCATGCCTGAAAAGACTAGATTTAGCTAGCTGTTGTGGAAGGCATCCACGAGAAATGATGTCCGCTGGGTTCTCCTTACCCGAGACATGTTTCCATTGAGAGGAACTAGAGAGAGTTTGGATTTTTTCCACCCTGTTGGCGACGAAAGATTGCCAATGCGAAGGGGGCTTCTTGATCCAAGCTAAAGTGATGGCAGAGTCAGTCCCGTAATAGATATGACTGAAATGACAATTGAGATTGGAGACAAGCTTTTGAGATAATTCGGCTGTGAGCAGGGCAGCGCATAACTCTAAGCGAGGCAAAGACCGTTTTCAAAGGAGCTACCTTTGACTTGGTACAAATTAAATTAGAGAATGAAGAAGGAGTGTTACGACTGACCACATATGCGCAGCATCCGTATGCTTTCACAGAGCTGTCTGCAAACAGATGCAGCTCTAGGTTAGCAGAGAAAGAAGTAGGGATAAGAACCCTGGGGATGTCTATAATAGACAGATCAAGAAGATGAGTGCGGAAGGAAAGCCATCTTTCCATAAGAGAAGGGGGGATGGGATCATCCCAATCAGTTTTGAGAGATCATAGTTCCTGCATAAACATTTTAGCTTTGACGATGATAGGAGCTATGAATTGAAGCGGGTCATAGATTTTGGCGATTTCGGAAAGAACTTGTCGTTTAGTTTGAGGAAGAATAGGAGACAAGCTGACTTGATAGAAAAAGGAATCCGAAACGGGATACCAGTGAAGTCCCAAAACTTTATTGGAATCAACAGTGTGTAAGAGCTCGACTGCTGTATCAGTGTTGCCATTGGATATGAGCTTAGCTAGTACTTCCTGGGAATTAGAATTCCATTTGTGAAGTAAGAAACCTCCTCCATGAAGCAATGCTTGGAGATCACGTGAGTGCTCAAGTGCTTCAGAAGGGGAGCTAAAGGAATGAAGAAAATCATCCACATAAAAAGACTTTTTGAGTAGATTTGAAGTATCAACGGAAAAGAGGTTAGAGTCTTGTTCAGCGAGATGCTTTAAAGTGCGGATGGCCAAGAAAGCAGATGGCTTTAGACCATATGTGACAGTTTTCAATTTGAGGACCTTAATGGGTTCGGAAGGGCTATCACGCCAAATAATTTGTTGCAAATTTTGCTGTTCAGAATTGATCAAGATTTGCCTACACATTTGTTTAATATCGGCGATGACACCAACGGGAAACAAGCGAAAGTTTAACAAAACGGAAGAAAGATCTGACTGAATGGCGGGACCGGTAAGTGAGGTATTGTTTAATGAAATACCATTGGAATCAGGGGCGAAACCATTGAAAACGACTCGAATGTGTTCCCTTGTGGAAGGGTTCTTCCAAACAGGGGGATGATTCAAATAAACACTATCTTCTGAAAGAGTTTGTTTGTTAAGAACTTCCATGTGACCAGAGGCTTCGTAGTCTTCCATGAATTCCACGTATTGAGCTTTGGCTGAAGAATCTTGTTTCAACTGATTTTCTACAGCGAACAAAGCCTTGAGAGCGCGAGGATGCGAATCTACCAAAACTGGAGGGGAAGGAATATGAGGCATAGTGACAACGAATCTACCATCTAAGTTGCGAGTGGTAGTTGCGAGATAAAGTTGTTCGCAAAAGTCATCTTCAGTGGAAGAAGAAGGGGTGGAATTGATACACTCAATTTTCCAAAACTTTTCCAAATTATTGTCCAACTCAACATGAGTTAAGTGACGTAAAGATGACTGCACAGTGGCAAGAGGGATATGACCCGTGACCAACCAACCGAATTTGGTGTGGTGGGCGTAGATGCTAGAAGTTATTATTGATTCTAGAAGGAAATAAATTTTGCCAAAAGACATTAAGCACCTAGCAAAATGTCAACTGGAGCACTCGGATGAAAGTAGGGATCAGCTAATTTCAGATCAGAAGGGGAATGCCAAGTATCAATCGAAAACGAATGACTGGGAGTCGGAGCTCCAATAACGGGGATTGATAAACAATTTAAACTAAGGTTAGTGCCAGATTGCACCGAATCCTTAATATTGAGCTTTACGAACTGCAGAGAAGTGGACTTACTGTTATTGATCCCAGATATCTCTATCGAAGTGGCATTAGGCTTTAAGTTCAATTTCTTAATCAAAGAAGAAGTTATGAAATCGTGTGTGGCAGGATTGTCGAGAAGAGCTCGAACAGAATGCCATTTGCCTGTAGAGTTTTGGTCCTGAAGTCTCACCGTGGATAACAAAACCTGAGTACTTCGCCGAGAATTAGCAGTCTGACTATAGGACTGAGCGCTGGAGTCAGAATGAGTGCCAGAGGTAAGGTATGACTTACTACTGGATGCCACGTTGGATTGAGAAGTCGTAGAAACAACGCTTTCTAAAGGCTTATTTTGAGGATGTTTAAATTTGGGTTTTACACACCGGTGTAATGAGGAATGGTGGCGCAGTTTGCAATGTGTGCAAACACCTTTGGAAGAGCAGTTTGAAACTGCATGTTTGTCCGACAGACAATTATAACAACATTTGTTCGGCAACAGCTTTCCTACGATCATCGACTGACATGGATTTGAAAAAAGAACAAGCATATAGAGGATGCAAGTTGTTGCAAAGAAAGCAGGTTTGTACAGTACTCTGAATCAGTGGCGCCGAATCTTTTTTTTTCAGGTCTAGCAGACACCCACCCCTCTCGTTCTGTGGGACCCCCCGTGTTAAACCGGACCCCTACCCCAATAATTACGTTTTTACTGCTTATTTCGCACAGTTCTCCCCTTCTCTTCTCTTCTCTTCTCTCTCCCATCTTTCCTTTCCTCTTTTCCTTCTCCTTCCCTTTCCTCCACTATCCGTAACCCCCCAACGGATCCCACCCCCAAAGGGGACGGGGAGACCCACCCCCTCGTCAGGTCTAGCGGTCGCTAGACCTCGACCATGGATTCGGCGCCCCTGCTCTGAATTGAAAATACCTGAGAGCGGGCAGATTTCTGGGTAGGAACAGTCTTGCTGATTGCACTTTTACTCAGACAAGGGAATTCGGCTTGTTGTCCAACAGCGGAAAGTACCTGACATCGATTTTTGATAAATGTGACTAATTATGTATCAATTTACTGCGCATCATACTCCGACCCATTCGTTATGTAGAGGAATTTCGTATATGCGATGGGGGGTTTCTGTACTCCAATATCTGTTATTCTGCGTCAAACCATACCCGTGTAAATGGAACTAAGCTTCGTTCGAGAAAAATATTATCATGTCCGGAGAGAAATATCCTCAATTACTAAAGAGACACTTGCAGACTAAACATCCGGACTGATGAAGTAAACTTATAGCATTTTGTAAGCGTCATGATCAACAACAACTAAAAGGAAATGCCAGATTCTTTGAAAAGCACGTAAATGTACCTAAAATAGCGCTGCAGAATAAGGGAGAGGCGGGCTAGATATTTCATGTTTCAGAAAAGAGGTGTGCAACATAAAATGTTTGAGAACCCCTGCTTGAGAGTCTGACTGGGATCTGGAAATCTGTTAACGATTGCCAAATCATTTTGTTACATTTTTCTATATTACTGGAATTATAAGATGTTATTACAATGGATCCTATCAACTGTTGTTGTTTGGGTCTTCATTCTTTTGGCTGATTTGATGCAATCTCCATGCCCCCTGTCCTGAGTTAATCATTTCATCTCTACATAGCTACCACAACCTACATCCGAAACACTCTGTTTAACATATTTTAACCTTGGTCTACCCCTACAGTTTTTGTCCTCAACCCTTCCTTCCATAACCAAAATTGCTATTCATGGTTGTCTTAGTAAGTGTCCTACCAACCTATCTCTTCACTTCATTAGCAGTCGCCAGGAACATCTCTCCTCTCCCACTTGTCTTAATACCTCTTCGCTTGTAACTCTAAGCACCCATATGACCTTCATCATTCTCCTGTAACACCACATTTCAACTGCTTCTATTCTCCACCTCTTTTTTGCTGCACCGACAGTCCAAGTTTCACTTCCATAGAGCGCCACACTCAAGACAAAGGCTTTCAAAAATTAATTCCTAATATGTAAATCTATATTTGATGTCAACACCTAAATACATATTTTAAATTTGTTTGTATAGCTCATGATAACAATTAAATATTGAAGAAAAAACAATAATTAGACTAATGACCATAATTTCCTTTTTACCCTAATTAAAATATTATGATCAAATGTCATATCCTGAAACATTAGATTCTATTAAACCCCTGTACAATTATGAAGAGTCATTGAAGATAATACGAGCTCTTCCATACGAGATCCTTAAATAAATTATAACACAGAGATAATCAATACAAATTAATGTGCTGGTGTATAAATGCTAGTTGAAAAGGAACATGATAGTTTTCATTTGTTCTCTGAAACATATGTTACAAAATTCTTCTTGTCCTTACGACGTTGCGTTTGGACGCCTCTTACATCGTGCATTCCAGAACAAAGACCTAAGGATGGGAACAAAGCTGATGGTATACAAAGCTGTTGTCATCTCTACGCTACCGACAGTAGTGGCTACGCTGGCTAAAGCGCAGTGTTAGGTCATGGGGCCAAGCTCTCTGCTGACTCGGTAGACGCGTGGGTTCGAGCCCCACCGTCGGCCGTCCTTGAAATGGGTTTCCGTGGTTTCCAATTTTCAACACCAGGCAAATGCTGGGACGGTACCTTCTGACAGGCCACGGCCGCTTCCTTCCACATCCTTCTCCAATTTCATTCACCTTAATCAATTCCATCTATCATCCCGACGCACAGGTCGCCCACGGGCGTCGAATAGAAAGACCTGCACTAGGTCTCTGAGGAGAACACACGAAAAAAAATTAAAAAAAAATATCTACGCTGCTCTACGGATGTGAGACCTGGACTCTATACAGCCGGGACATCCAAAAATTGGAACGCTTCCACCAGCAAAAATTCCGCTCCATTATGCACATCAAATGGGATGACTATCTATCTAAATTGCATTTTGTAAATATTGTCAATTCAAATAAAAGTACAGTAAGTATGTAGTTAGTTTTAGTTGTAAGTAGGTAGTTAGTTTGTCTATTAGATATATGTCATTGTTCTATTAGACTGTGGTGTGTGAGTGTGTCTGGTAGCAGTTGCATTTTTATTAGTTATAGTTCATTGTTTCAGTAGACTGTGATGTGTGAGGGTGCATGTGAGTGTGCCTGTTGATAGACTGTTTTAGTGGTAGTATTTGTTGTTGGTGGAACTTAAGTTTTTTGTTAGTAGAGTTTTGGTATTTAATTGTTAGTACGGTAGAAGGTTAGTATTTTTGTTAGTAGAATTGCTCTTTACTTATTCTGAAAGGGAGTAGCAGCCTTTCAGAATAAATCAATTCTTTACTAGTCTTATAGACGGTTAAGATATTGATAATATAAGCCAATAATGGCTACACTGCGTCCTGCTGCACGGCTGAAAGCAACGGGAAAATACAGCCGTATGCTATTCCCGAGGATATGCACCTCTCTATGCAAAATTACATGTGATGATGGCCTTCTCCCTTGTAAAATTTCAATCCGGAGGTAAACTAGTCCCCCGTTCGGATCTCCGGGTGGGGACTACTCGAGAGGGGGTTAACATCACAGAAGTGACAAAGAGGAAATCTGACATTCTACGGATCGGAGCGTGGAATGTTAGAAGTCTGCTAGGAAGTGGAAGGTTAGAAAACTTAGAAAGGGAAATGGATAGGTTGAGGTTGGATTTGGTTGGGATTAGTGAAATGCGCTGGCAGGAAGAACAGGACTTTTGGTCAGGAGACTATAGGGTAATTAGCACTAAATCAAACAATGGCCAAGCAGGGGTTGGCCTCATATTGAGTAGGAAACTTGGACAGCGGGTGGAATATTATGAGCAATATAGTGAACGGATTATTGTAGCAAAAATCAATACAAAACCTACCTGCACTACAGTGGTACAAGTCTATATGCCTACCAGTCAAGCTGATGATGAGGATGTTGAAAAGGTCTACGAAGAAATAGACGAAATTCTGAGGTATATCAAGGGTGATGAAAATGTTATAGTAATGGGAGATTGGAATGCTGTGGTAGGAAAAGGGAGAGAAGGGAAGATAGTAGGAGATTTCGGATTAGGTGAAAGGAATGATCGAGGAAGCAGGCTGGTAGAATTCTGCACCGAGCATGAATTGGTCATAGCTAACACCTTATTCAATAACCACAATAGAAGAATATACACATGGATGAGACCAGGAGATACAGGGCGTTACCAAATCGACTTCATTATGGTCAAGCAGAGGTTTCGAAACCAGATTTTGGATTGTAAAACATATCCTGGTGCTGACATAAACTGTGACCACAATCTGGTTGTAATGAAATGCAGATTAAAGTTGAAGAAACTGAAGAAAAGTCAAAAGCCAAAAAGGTGGGCAATAGACAGACTGAAAGAGAAGGATGTAAACGAAAGATTCAAGAAGAGTATAAAGGAAGGACTAATGAAAAACCCTAAACAAACTTCAATTGCAGACGAATGGGCACTTTTGAAGAATGAAATAACAAAATCCGCAGAAGAAAACATTGGTAGGAAAGAAAGAATAGGTAGAAAACAGTGGATCACTCAGGATATACTAGAATTGATGGATGAAAGGCGGAAACACAAGAATCTAAGAGATGAAAAGGAGAAAGCAGAATACAGACGTCTGAGAAATGAGGTTAACAAGAAGTGCAAGGAAGCGAAAGAAGAATGGTTGAAAGAGAAATGTGCAGGTATAGAAAATTGTCTGAAATTAGGAAAAGTAGACACAGCTTATCGAAGGATTAAGAATACTTTTGGGGAAAAGAAGACTAAGTGCTGTAATATTAAGGACACAAATGGAAAGCCTCTAACAGATAGGGAAGAAAAGGTTGAGAGATGGAAAGCTTACATAGAGAGTTTGTATAAGGGAAAGGAGATTGAGAATCATGTAATGGAAAGGGAGGAGGAAATTGATGAGGATGCGAAAGGAGATTTAATATTGAGATCAGAATTTGATAGAGCTTTGGAAGACTTAAGCTGAACAAAGCACCAGGCATAGATGATATACCGATTGAGTTGCTACGCTGCATAGGAGATGAAGGTCTGATCAGGTTATTTCACTTGGTGTGTAGGATTTATGAGACAGGTGAGGTACCCCCTGATTTCAAGAAGAATGTAATCATCCCTATACCAAAGAAAGTGGGAGCTGACAGATGTGAAGATTACCGTACAATCAGCTTGATTACTCATGCTTCAAAGATCCTGTCTAGAATAATTTACAAGAGGATTGAAAGCCAGATAGAAACGGAGTTGGGCGAAGACCAGTTTGGTTTCAGGAGAAATGTAGGAACAAGGGAAGCTGTACTAAGTCTTAGGCTGATTTTAGAAGGTAGAATAAGGAAAGATAAGAGAACGTTCATGGCTTTTGTAGACTTAGAAAAGGCTTTTGATAACGTTGATTGGACTAAATTGTTTGACATTTTGAAATCAATTGGAATAAAGTACAGGGATAGGAGGGTGATATACAATCTGTACAGAAACCAGACAGCAGTCATTCGAGTTGAAGGACATGAGAGAGAAGCTGGTATTCAGAAAGGTGTAAGGCAAGGCTGCAACTTATCACCCATACTTTTCAATCTTTACATTGAACAAGCAATGAAGGAAATTAGAGAAAAATTTAAAGTGGGAGTGAAGATTCAAGCAGAAATAATTTCAACTCTGAGATTTGCTGATGACATCGTCATCTTGGCCGACAAGCCTGAGGATTTGAATGAGTTTTTGAATGGTATGGACTCCGTCTTACGGAAAGAATTCATGATGAAAATAAATAAATGTAAAACAAAAATACTGGAATGCAGCCGAAATAAATCAGAAAACTCTATGGAGATCAAATTGGCAGGTGAAAAGCTGAAGGAAGTAGGAGACTTCTGTTACTTAGGAAGCAGAATAACCAGTGATGGACGAAGCAAAGAGGATATTAAAAGTAGGTTGGCTCAGGCAAAGAAAGCATTTCTACAAAAAAGGAATCTGCTGACATCGAATATAGATTTAGGTATTAGGAAGTCATTTTTGAAAGCCTTTGTCTGGAGCGTGGCGCTCTATGGAAGTGAAACTTGGACTATTGGTGCAGCAGAAAAGAGGAGAATTGAAGCATTTGAAATGTGGTGTTACAGGAGAATGATGAAGATCAGATGGGTAGATAGGGTTACAAACAAAGAGGTATTAAGACGAGTGGGAGAGGAGAGATGTTTCTGGCGACTGCTAATGAAGAGAAGAGATAGGTTGGTAGGACACATACTAAGACACCCAGGAATAGCAAGCTTTGTTATGGAAGGAAGGGTCGAGGACAAAAACTGTAGGGGTAGACCAAGGTTAGAATATGTTAAACAGATTGCCTCCGATGTAGGGTGTCGGAGCTATGTAGAGATGAAACGATTAGCTCAGGACAGGGAGGCATGGAGAGCTGCATCAAACCAGTCAAAAGACTGAAGACTCAAACAACAACAAACACATAATTAACCCACATTGTTTTGTTCTAGTTGGTTAGGTAAGAAATACAATTATTCAATGAAAATGTGTATGGTTTTATTCAATATATAGAAACAGAATGAATCAGGTTTACCAGCTATTGCTCCACTTTCTTCTAGAGTGTGTGATGTTAAAGAGGCAAACTTCTGTTTGTTTGTCATAACGTTTGCCTGTTATTTGTCAGTGAACAATCAAACTCAAAAGGACATGTTTGCAGTCTGCAATCCCAAATGAGAACCCACCACTGAGTCCCATCGAAGAAGAGCTGGAGAATCGTGGCGGCCATCGTCTCACGTGGCACCGTTATCACCGATATGAAGGTTGGTTTCAAAGATACATTCTTCTGTACTCTAAATTTAACATTGACCTTGCAACTTCCTCCTGCATTCAAATAGTTCACTGTGATGCTGTTGCAGATATAGAGAGTTACCTCGGGTACCTGGCCAAGACCCACACTGATATCTGCCAAACAGAAACTATTGGAAAATCAACAGAGGAGCGAGATCTGAAGCTCATCAAGGTTTCCAATGGTGGAACTAACGAGCCAGCCATTTGGATTGATGGAGGTTAGAAACTATACATGAAGAGTACGGTATTTCATAAAATTCTTTGAAAGAAGGTGGTTGCACTTTGCACACAGTTGGGAGGAGGTTGGTGGGGAAACTGAGCTACTTTGAGCAAGTGGGGTGGGTGGCTAGAAGGGTAGAGATTGTTGGGTGGCCTACCCAAAACGTAATACATAGGGCTGATGATCATGACGTATCTAGCTGGTCTCCCTTTTACAATGTACAGTACAAAATATGCAATACTTCAATGAGACTACTATAAATTCAGACATCTGGGTGAAGAATCCGTCCATCATATGCCAGTGGTGGCTCGTGAGTAGGGGGTGTTGGTGCGTCCTAACTCACTTAGAGCCGGTCATCGCAATGCTCTGTGACGGCAGAGCGTTGGCTCGGGAACGAAGAGTGTGGATATCTTGGAAAGGCATGGAGGTAGAGGGTCATGCGAAGATTCGTTTAGATCTGATGACGAGGTTATTTTATTAAATGGGTGGATTATTGGAAAATTAAATTTGGGGTAATATTGTGGTTTGACATTTTGCAGATATTTGAGGAAGTGGCGAGGTTAGAACGATGTGGTTGGATGTATTTTATTTTTGGTCAGTAGTTGGATACGTTTTTTGTTCTAAACATGTGTTTTTGATACTTTCCTAACATTTGGGAAACTAAAAATATGATAATGACGTGTGACATGTATTTTTTTTTGTCTCGCTGTCCTCTTCACGGCGATGTAGGTGTTGAAAAGGTGAAGCCTTGCTGTTTGGTCTAAAAATGCGTTTCCGTTATTTTCCCTTATATTTGGAAAACCGAAAAAGTGATAATGATGTGTGAGATGTTGTTGTCTTTGTGTTGTTGTGCTCTTTACGGGGATGTAGGCGTTAAAAAGGTGAAACCTTGTTTTTTGGTCAAAATATGTGTCTCCGTCATTTTTGTAAATATTTTGGAAACGGTTGAAGTTATGCCTATGACGGAGATATTGTTGTCTTTGTGCTGTTGTCCTCTTTACGGGTATGTAGATGTTGAAAACGTGAAACCCTGGTTTTTGGTCAAAAAAGGCGTTTCCGTTATTTATTATTTTCAGATATTTGTGAAACGGGAAAAGTGAGAAGCCAGTTTGGGGGGGGGGTTGATTGTCTCTCTCTGCTGTCATGTTGCTAAAAAAGTCAATTTGACGTTTTGAGTGGGGGTTTGCTTGATACACGACGAAAAACAGATTTCACAGCTCGAGGCTGCTCGGGCTCTGAGGAGCTACACTCTTATCATAGCGTAGGCGTGCACCTGTCCGCCGAGACAGTCGCTCTTATCAAACAGTGACAAGAAAGATGAGTTGTTGGTTTTATTAACATTTTGTGTATGCGTGGAGAGTGATTTAGTGACTTATTGGATTTTTTGTATTTTTTTGTTGCAGATTTTCATAAATCAGGGAAAATTAAAAAAAACACTCCCAAACGGAAAATAGGAGAGAGAGGGAGATAAAGAGAGAGAGAGTGTCAGTCAGAACATTATTAAAGCAGTAGCAGTGACATCGGCGGTGGCGGACACATTGGTCCAAAAGGGATTATTGATTACAAGGTGCGTACATGTTGTTTCGTCTCTTTTTTGTTTTGTTTTGTTAAATGAAAGCTGTTTCTTTAATGGAAATCCATGAACTTATAGCATGTATTTATGGTTGTTTCAGAATTAAGACGTGTATCAATTGGTGGGGAGGAGTCCACGGGTAGTAAGCAGCTTAACAACGGCCACGCTTGCGATATTAAAAAAGGTGAGCTATGAAGATTTTTTTTGTAAATTACCTTACTATTCCTGAATGAGTGCCTTATTCCATGTGTGCGCGCATGATTAACCCTGTTGCTGCCCTCAAACTTTTGTGTTTTTTTATAAAGTACTATGAATGAATGAATGTGTATGTTGACTGTATGTGTAACCATCTCTGATGGAGGATGTTATTGGTTTACTTGCAGATATATATATATATATATATATATATATATATATATATATATTGTTTTATAAAAACAAAAGAAACAACTATCCACCAGCTCCTTTGTCAACAGGCGGTCTGCTGATGGATCTCCAAAAAGTGATTAAAGGTGTGTGATCGTGTAAATAAACTGTTAGTCTGAGAAAACATCAGAAATTGCTGGTATTGGATTACCCAATTGAAAGGTAAGGTTACCAACCGTTTATTTATTTATAAGCATGTCTATGCCCATGAGTGAAGGATTAGTGTGGCAGCCACTAGCCAAATGTTTTAAGAGTTGAGTATGCTCCGGCCTAATTTATAACGTCAATCACTGTCTGTCTCCTAAATATTTTATTGAATCGTGTTTCCCCATTTTTTTGAGTGAAAGTCAGAAAGGGTTAAGTTTACATCACGCATTGAAAATAAAATTTGAACTGCTATGTGAATTTATCTTGATTAAAATAATGTTGAACAGAAACAAACCTTCAACTTTCGTACAAAAATGAGTGAATTACTGATAGCCAATAATTTAGAGTCGTGGTATCAGGAAAAAAGCTGTTGAAGCAGTTATCAATAAATTTGATAAGTTGTATGATGAGCCCAGTGGCTCAACAGCATTGAGTATTTACAAATGAATATTTGTAAATACTACCCATTGAATGCAGGAGGTAGCCATATTCCCACGCCGAGCTGGATCGCTTTGGAAAAGGCAGTGATCAACATACGCAATAAAGACGATCATTGTTTTTTATGGAGTGTGGCTAGCTTTCAGCAACCCTGTGAAGGTAGTAATTGTGAAAGACCAGGGAATTACAAAGGCAAGTTTAACCACTTAAAAGAAACTCTGCATTTTGAAGGCATTTCATTCCCGATGTCTCTCGATAAAATTCATTTATTTTAGAAAGATAAACCAAACTTCTCATTCATGGTGTATGGCATCGAGGGATCCAATATTGTGGGCCCCTTGTATGCCACCAAACAGGTAAAGCAACATCACACCCATTTGCTATTCCTGTCTAATGGGGATAAACACCATTATTGCTGGATAAAAATTTTGAGTAGATTGGTAAGCAGTCAAATGTCTAAGAAACATACTGTAAAACACATTACAATATTTTGGAACTGCTGAACTGTTACAACGACATACGTAAGACTGTCAAGGGCAGGCATCAGTGAAGCTAGTCTTGCCCGAAGAGAATGAGGCAGTCTTGAAATTTAAAGCCACTTATATACAACAAATGGTACCATTTAGTGTTTATGCCGATTTTGAGGCTCTGACCGTTCCCCTCCAAGGGTGTGAACCATCCCCCCATACAAGCTGAACTCATCCAGTGCAGAAACATGAGCCTTTTGCTGTAGGCTATTCCAATGTATGCCACTATGATAAATCCCTATGTGAGTATGTTAGTCATAAAGGTCCAGATTGTGCGCGGTGGTTTGTTGATCAAATGGCGGCTTTAGCGGGCAAGGTAGAAGACATTTTGGACAACCCTGTACCTATTCAGATGAATGACGTACAGAAAAGAGTATATGATCAAGCCACCAGCTGCCACCTATGTGAAAAGCCTATTTTAGGCAGGGAAATAAAAGTAAGAGACCAAAGTCACATGACCGGGCAATTTCACGGGGCAGCCCGTAGCGGATGCAATTAGAACTACCCTGCACCTCGCTTCCTCCCCGTGTTATTACACAATTTTTCCCGATACGACCTTCACTTCATTGTTAAACAATTTGCTCGTGTAGATAAAAGCAAATTCACCATTTTGGCCAAAAACCATAAGAGATTTACCTCGCTTTCATGGCAAAAAGGAAGCATGTGTATTCGCTTTCTTGACTCGTTCAAGTTTATGTCTAGTTCGCTTGATAGTCTTGGCTTTATGAATACGTGGGAAGTTACGAGGTGCTTGAGGAAAAATGTCTGCCACCACGAGAAAAAATATTTTCTCAGTTAACTCAAAGCACCAACAGTGAAGAGGGATATGCACACGCATGCCATGTTTGGCGAGTATTTGGCATAGAGACCATGGGCGAGTATGCTATGCACTACTTAAAATTGGACGTGTTGTTGCTGACAGACGTATTTGAAACGTTCCGTCAGTTATGTCACACGATATATGGACTTTATCTCGCTCACTACTATACCAGTCCAGGGTTAAGCTGGGACGCTGCCCTAAAAATCACCCAAATTGAGCTTGATTTATTGACGGATGGTTGAAAAAGGAATCCGTGGGGGGTTCGTATCGCTCAATCAGAGACATGTCAAGGCAAATAATACTTACATGCCTGATTATAGTCCCGAAGAACCGGAATCCTTCTTGATGTATTTTGAGGTCAACAACTTATACGGTCACGCCAAGAGCCAATCTCTGCCGTACAAAAAATTTTCTGGCTGTCTGAGAATGAAATTAAAGATTTTAATGTGCAAAGCGCAGGCCAGCAAGAGGACGTAGGATACGTTCTTGACGTCGACTTAATTTATCCCTCCCATCTCAGACAGCAGCATGGTGATTTTCCCTTTTGCATAGAGAAAATGGTGCCGCCCATGAGTAAGTGTAGTCATAAAAACTGATGGGCAACTTGTATGCCAAAAATCACTAAGTGTTGCATATTAGTATGCTGGTAGAATGTTTAGCCCAGGGCTTAACCCTCAAAAAATCCATAGAGGTATATCTTTTTCAGGGCCGATAACCTTGATGTTAGGCCCCTTAAAACAACAATTATCATCATCATATCTTTTACACAGAAACGGTGGTTAAAACCGTACATGGATTTGAATACCAATCACAGACGAAGTGCCACTCTGCCATTTCAAATAATTTTTTAAAAACTCATGAATAATTGTATTTATGGCAAGAGTCTAGAAAATGTACGGCAGTATCGGGACATCAAATTGGTCAACACTTGGCTTGGGCATTGGGGACCTCGAAAATTCATTGCAAAACCAAATATCAAATCTTTGAACATGATTGATCATAATTTAGTAACGATTGAACTAGCTAAAACAAAAGTGGTAATGAATAAACCCATCTTTTTAGGCCAAGTGATTTTAGACTTTTAAAATTGCACATGTATAAATTTCATTATGGTTTTGGAATGCGGCAATTTGGTACCATTTCGTTGTTATATTCAGATACGGATTGTTTCATTTATCATATCCGTGGCTGCGACCCGTACGTCGTGATGGATCAAAATCCACAATGGTTTGACACGACCTCGTTTAGTGAGGGCAATGTGTTTAATATCCACCGTCTGAACAAAAAAGAAATTGGCTTGTTGAAAGATGAATGTTCAAACACCATGATGTCAGAATTTGTTGGGCTAGCTCCCAAAATGTACTCTTATAGGCAGGTGGATCAAAGCCAATCCATGCGAGCCAAGGGAATTAGCCAACAAGTGGTTAACCGACTTTGCGTGGAAGATTATTTGCAAGTCCTTCAGACCCACGCACCCATGTCACATAGTCAGTTTCGAATTCTTTCGAAAAATCACTATTCATTTTTTATTGGAACAACGAAAACCAACACTCGCTTATTGGACGACAAGACACAGTGGTGTGAGGATATGATCACAAGCGTCCCGTTTGGTTACAACACGGCAAGTATTTGGTTTTGTTGCTATAAGGTGCGTGATGTCATCATGAGTCTTGGGATAAAAATAAAAACTTGTAGTGTATCATATAATTTTTGTTTTTAACATGCTTGCATGGATGTGTAAATTTGTGGAAATAGTTGTAAATAAACTGTATGTCTTATGCTATTTGCCTGTGAACACATAAAGAGAGCATTGCATGAGCTTTTGCATTGTCCACTGTGTCCAGGCTAGAGTAAAACATGTTGGCTTTTAGGTTAGGAAAAAAAACAAGTACCCACCCTCACTATTGATGTCGCTTAATAAGCCTCACTAGGTGTTGGCTTAATAGGCTTGACTAGGTTGTGACTTAATAGGCCCCACTAGGTTATGGCTTAATAGGCCTCATAAGGTTGTGGCTTAATACGCCTCACTAGGTCGTGGCTTAATACGTCTCACTATGCCTCATGTTAGAACAAGTGACCACCCGCCCTCAGTATTCATATGGCTTAATAGGCCTCGCTAGGTTGTGGCTTAATACGTCTCACTAGGTTGCGGCTTATTAGGCCTCGTGTTAGAGCAAGTGATCACCCGCCCTTAGTATGCATGCGGGTTGATAGGCCTCACTAGGTTGTGGCTTAATAGGCCTCATTTTAGAGCAAAAAAAAGTGACCACCTGTCTTGACTATTCATGCGGCTTAATAGGCCTCATGCAAGAACAAAACTAATCTTTTGACCTTACTTTGTTATGAGTGGTGCTGTATTTGAAAACAACAACACCAGTCGAATATCTGAAGACAATTTTCTTAAACATGTTTCATGTTATCCTAGTGACCTACAAGTAAAGCAAACAGACAGAATGCCATTTATGGACTTGTGTTTTTTTCTTTTTGCTGGTGACTTAGGGGGACAGTGTATATTGTGCCCATGTGGGTGGCACAAGCATCGAACCCATATTCTTTTAGTCAAGAAAGAAATGTTACAAGATTTCTGTACAACTTTAAGCTAGCCAGAGGGTTAGATGAGATCACCTATGCATGACGCATTGATGGTGAGGCAATCTCTGAGTCGATACACGCAAGCTGCATGTGAGATCATCAGCTTACGTGGTCGAAAAACGCTTGCGTTTGGATATGCAATAGCCCAGTGGAACTTTCCGTCAAGTAGAGAGAGAAGGGAAATTCACTGAGAAGTCCTTACTCAGCGTGAAAACGGCAACACTGTTTGAAAGGCGGGGCTAGAAACAGTGTTGAAATATGGATTTTGGCAAGAAATATGCAACTATCTTAAGAAATCTCTCCGCAAATGTTAATCATCCTGGAAATTAGGAATTGTAGAGTTACAAAAGTTTATAATAATTGAGTAATATATAAATGCAAGGTCAGCACGACGTCATAGGGAATTCACCTAGCCAGTAACCTGGAGAGGTGGAAAAAAGGAATTCACGCGCACATTAATGCATGAGCGCATTTTATTTTTTAGAGCGTTCTCACAATCGATTTTCGGAAATTTTAATATCGTTGAGACGTTTAGGTCATGAGCTCCAAGGAGATATCTTTTTCGAAAACGTGCGACGTTTACTTTAGAAAATAGTTTCGAGAAGGAACGAAACTAATTTATTTTTAGCCGAATCAAATAAATACCCACTGAGCGGAAGGGAAATCATTCTGTCTACCATCGACCGCTAGGGCGGGTCGTGCTGAATCACAACATAATCAGTCTATAGCGGACCTCGGGAGGAGGCCGTGCTGGATCGCAATCATTCAATCTTAGTCAGTCCTGGGGGACGTGACGCTGTTTCAACATTAATTCAGTCTTATGAACCTCAGGGGAGGTCATACTGTGTCACACATCATACAGCCTAGAGTTACTTCCTAAGAGGAGTTGCTGCATCAAGTATCATTCAGTGTTCATAATCCCCGTTGGGAGAAAACTATCGTCGAGCTACGAACATTATAATTAGTCTTTGGACTTTGGCAAAGTTGTACTTTGGCAAAGAAATACTTTCAGCCGGCGAAGGCAATGTATAGCCTTAGAAGTGAACAGTTATAATATCAGTTATTGAAAGAGTACCGAAACATCTCGACAGTAATCGGGACTTTGAAATAGTAGTGAAACTCTATTTTATCTAGTACGTCAAAGAACCGCGTCAGAGTCAGACGTAGGATAATTGCCTAATCATCCTGTGCTTAGGAGATTAGAGCACCAGTGACGTTAGATCCGAGGAATCTACAGTTAAGGTATTAATTGCCGAGTGAGAAGCAGTAAAGACTTTCGAAACCATTTCACGAGTAAAAGACTATAGTCTTCAGAGATACAGTCCAAACGTGGACCAAATTAAAACAATTGTTAGAGCGCGGTAGTACCATACACAGCGACTCTAGAAGTGGAGGTCAAATTACAGACAATTTGCAAGATGAACACTTAGGTACCGAACGAGTAATAATATCGTGCAATAGCTCAAAGAGTGCCGATAATTACAGTAACCAGAATAGGAGAATCATCCGTTACCAGTAGAGGGAAACGAGCGGACGAGACTTTCAATCATCCCGATAGGAGTTAGGAAGTCATCGCTAGTACTTGCACCCCTTGGAGGCCGAAAGAAAAGAAATCACGTGTGTGTAAGGCAGTAGTACGTGCCCGAAGTGAAATTAGTATGTGTAAAATAATTTTTAAGTGAAATTTTAAGTGTTATCAATATTTTAGTGTTTTTTTAAGTGTTAGTGAAATCATGAGTGTATTTCCTCAAACAAAGGTCAGTAGTGTATATAAAATATATAAGTTTGAGGAAAAATTAGTGTTTGTAACGTGTGTTGAAATGTGTGTGAAAATGGCGTAAGCTCAAGCTATGAGCGAAATGTTTATTCATTGGGATCCAGGGAGCAGTTCTGGATAAATCATGTGAGTAACCAAATTTGATTATGTATTGTTATACTTTCTTCGGCTTTCCCAATTGATTGGGGTCGCCGGAGCCAACCAGGCTCATTTTGGTTTTGGCCGGGGATTTAAGGCCGGATGACCTTCCTGACGCCACGTGATTTTTCAGGTGAAAATTCTACCCCGCTGTCACCGGGATTCGAACCCCGGCCGTCCGGGTGAAAGACGAGCAGTTAAGCCACTGCGCCATCACGCTCCCCTGATTATGTATTGTTCCTCGGGAGAATTCGTGTAACAATGAATATGGAGAAAGTATTCTCATTTGGAAAAAAACAGGGATATGTGAAAACAGTGTATAATGATAAAATACGGAATCTGAACGATAACTTAATGATGAATGTAACCAGGTAAAAGTGTTAAACATGCTCAGTGAAATAGTATTCGTTGGAATACTAGTAAATAAATAATAATGTAATATTCAATACAAGCAAGATGAGAAAGCAAGAACTTCATGAATAAATTAATTGTTTAATTAATTTTCATATAATTAATAATGGAAGCCGTTAGGTTCCTTGAGATAATAATATTAATAATGATTGTTGAACTATTTGAGTTCTAGTTGAAGTAATGTCAATAATTATTTTATTAAAGGCAAATACTGTTTTATGGACGGAGATCAAATAATTGTGTAAAAATAATAATCTTACTTGGAAAGCATCACGGAATTACTAATGTAATTAACGCTATGGAGCGTATATATTTTAATTTTCACGCTACGGACGCTGTGAACATATGCCAGGAAGAAATAATTGTGGGGACCAGTTGGAAACGGTAATGAATTGTGTGTGTTTGCTAATGCGAATTTTAAAGGATGCTGAATTTTATATTGTTATGATAAGCGCAGGTATCGAGCATATGCCACCCGATAGTCGCTAATATTGGAGGATTGGTCACATACCATCGCTCTTTTTGTAGGTCTTAAGCCATCAAAAATTGGAATTGTCCAGGAGGCTGGCCATGGAACGAACTAGCGTTCCGTTATTACGAAATCCCCTTATTGTTGGTTTTGTGAGTCTCTTACCCGCCAATGCGAAAACTCCACAATTAGCATTCTCACCAGAGCCAAATGAGCGGGTTATAATAACCGCATAATGTATTGTTGAATGGATTTAACGTGTCGCCTTTCCAAGTTTAAGAAAGTGATGTGCTTATGGCCACTGGCCTGGTAATATCCCGTCCGGGTGAGGAAGCTGTCGAGCTCCCCTACCCTCATAAATTCTGCCTGAAGTGCCTTGACACGAGAGCGACCACCTTTATTGGGTTAGGTCTAGACCGAACCATATGTTTCTGTGGTCTACAGAAGTAAATAATGTTTTGAGAGGATCTGGTAGTTGCACCGAGATCCATTTATTTTAATTATTCTTGCTTGATGACGTTCAGATCCGTATTTAATAATGATATAATTGTCATGGAGACAATAATAAAAATCCCATTGCTGTTATACAACATTACTATTGTTCCCGAGTATGGTGGAAATAATAAGAATACCTGGGGAGTTTATCTTGACTTGATTTAATCTGTAGTTTCCAAAAACTCCAGAGGTACACGAATTCTTCCCGGACAATGCAGGTTGGTAGTGTTAAATAAAGAGAGATGATGATTTAAACATCATGTGGACCAATAAATGATAATTGTTATTGCCATTGTAAACAATTAACTCAATAATTGTAATACACCAATAGATAGTAATCGGTGTGTTTTAATCATGTGATATTTATGTAAAGGTAAACACTGAGCCATTTGGAGCTCGCTTGTGCAATTTAAGAAAAGTGCTATATGGAAGTGAGAACTAGTTGACATTTTGGCAGGTTCACTGGAACCTTAATGATTGATTTGTAGGACAAGTTTTATTGATTCCTTATTCTTCCCAGAACAAGTGTGAAGTTTTCAGTTTAATGTTTTGTTTTTGTAGAGCCTAATTTTGAGTATTATTAAATAATTTTTATAGTGGATTTTGATGTTCATTTTGGAGTGTTATCCTATGCTTGATCCTGAATACGTGAATCATACAGTGGGAGAACATACCATGCATCGAATGTCCAATTGAGCTAGCGGACTATGTTCACGTGTTTATTGTGTTTATAGTATTTTTTATTTACTTAGTAAACGTATACGACTACTTTTCAGATTCAATGATGAGCCACGATGAAGATGCTTTTTTCGTTACGAAACACCACGTTTAATGCATATGTCACCATGGTGAATCATAATCCGCAACGTGTGGCCTATCCTTCAGAATATAGAAATACCAAGGTACGGATTGATACCACTATTTATCATTGATGATGATGATGATGCCATGGTTCATGACCCAGGCCATCACTATTGCAAATCCTGTAAGCTAAATTTTGGCTTTCAAAATAATGTATCAATGCAAGTTATTCATAAAGCATGGTGTGGTTTAACGATGAAACAAGTGATTGTTAAATTAACTGAGTAGGATTATTTTGGAGGCTTTTGGTGTACGTTGTGTACAAAGCCGCAGTTTAATGTTTATATTCCGGTAACCTCACATATGTTTTGTTGTCATTTTTATAAATTTCCTGCCGAGGAACCAACCACTTCGTATCAGAAACAAGCACTTCACCCCACTCTACGGCATTTCGTCAACTTTATCTCTCCTTACCTATGAATCAATATTCACCTCATAGAACGAGGTCTGTTAGAAACTAACAACAACATGTCATGCTTATGTTTTTTGATTCGGCTTTCAGGAGCATACTTTACGTTTAGAATACATTTGGCTATTTTATTTTTTTGTTTGTTTTAGTTTATCGTGTATTCATGTTTATGGAGACACATATACTGGTTTAAATTTGTGTTTTTTCTTTGTTTCTTTCCTTGTTTCTCGGATATAGACATGGTTAATAAATGCATGGTGTGTTAACATTGCCTTTATAGGCTTCCATCAGCATGCAGATCTTTGCTTATAGTATCTGTTGATACTATTTTTTTTATTTAACAGTATGCAGTGCGAATTTGCACGACAGCAGGGGAATCGTATACAACTCATTCAACAAGGGGATTATATGCTCATACCCATTGTCAACAGAGGCATACAGTTACCTCCAAGGGATCTTGAAAATGATTCGCACTTTTTTAGCCTTAAGCTATGTCAATACAATGATGCCTATTATGCCTATAGGGGAATGGTAATTTTTGTAAGTTTCCTCAATGAGTGAAATTTGTTTAGGCTTGGGCTACGTGAGTAGAAACATGCCAATGATGCATGTTTATTTTACCTATTTTACTTTCTTTTGATGTACATGTATAGGTTTTAAAAATAAGTTCAAACGTCATGCGCTTAAGGGTCGCTTGTTCATTTAGCACACCCCCTCATGCACCACAACCACAAGTAAAAAAAACAGAGAGAGAGAGAGAAACTAAAAAAAAAAAGATTTCTATTCAACACTATTTACTAAATAAATAAATAAAAGTTAACGTCACATTGCCTTGACTGCTGACATGGTTATGTACTAAACCTTGTTTTGCAAATCATAATCACATATTTTTATTAAATATTAATAATAATATTATTAATTATAATAATAATAAGCGTTTTACAAAAAAACATAGTCCTAGACTTGTTAATGATTTCACATGCCACTATCACCTACTTTTAAACCGTAATTTTTCTTATTTTTTTACTTGTGGTTTTGGTGCATGAGGGGGCGTTATATCAACAAGCGACCCTTAGGCGCATAACGTTTCAACTTACTTTATGATTAATAATAATGATGATGAACTCTTGTACTTTTTTTTACTGTTTATCATTTAAATAGCATTTTGTACAAATAGCATTTTTATACAATTTTAAAGCAATTTTTTATAATTATGATGAATAATCATGGACTCTTGTCCTTTTTTTATTGTTTGTGATTTAAAAATAGGTTTAGTACAAATAGTATTTATAGCCATTTTTACACAATTTTATACTTTCTTTATAATGATGATGATGATACTATTGTTGAATAATGATGCACTGCTGTCCTTTTGTTTATTGTAAGTAATTTAAAAATAGGTTTAGTATAAATAGCAATTTTATACATTTTTATTATAATGATGATGATACTATTAATCAATAATAATGGAAAAACACAAAAACACAACATGGACTTTTGTCTTTTTATTTAATTTTTCAAAATGAAAACAGTGAATCTATACTTTTTTAAAATAAATTCATGATGTTAAAGTCCATATCTAGATAAACGTAATTTGCTCTCCATAGCACCAATGACCATAAATGCTGCCATCCGTTCTGATACACTGGCATCTGAAGCTGTTAATCGTTGCTTGGCAATGCTTAACAAGACTTTGTCAGCGATGCGTCTTAGTGTGGGATCACTGTGTTGGTAGGCTATATCATGATTACGGCATGCATGATCCAAAGCATTTATTCCCATATCCCCTCTCCTCAAACGATCTTGAAGACCAGGACCGCAAAAGCTGTAAACAGGTAGGTGGACTTCGAGTGGTAGGTATTTAATGATTTTATCAATAATTCCGTCGCCAATACACTTGGGACATGGAGTTTTCATTCGGTGAAAGACACTTTTCTTGTTTTGTTGTTCTTCTTCTTGTGCTTCTTCTTCTTGTTGTTGATGTTTGTCCGCGTCTGATGACGAGCATGGTAGGTGGTTGATTTCCGCATGACAACCATGGAATGATGAAACAATGTCTCTACAGTGAGTTTTATGACTGTGATATAATTTCAACAATTGGCATGAGGCACACTGTAGAATGGAGGGTATTTTTGCCATGGTTAATTGCTTATGATGAAAGAAATGGCTGCATGGTTGCAATTCATACAATACAGGGTCACTGGTCCACTCGTCAGGCGCCTTCTCGCAAATTTCTTTGACAGCGTTGGCGGCTACATAAAAAGCAACTATTTGGGCAACGCCAATAATTCATGTTGAGTAAAGTTGCTTAGATTTTTCTTGCACAATTTTTTTTCCAATAGCCTTGTCGATCGTAGTGGCGTAAAAGTTTATAACGTTGATGTTATGACCTCACGTGTACAAGTCTCACTGCTGTCATCGGACAGCAAACTTTTAATTTTGTTCAACAACTTGCGACAAGCATTGGTAGTTAGCCAATGATATAATTGCCGCGCGTGCGCTAAGGTTTTATGGTTAATATTGCCGCAAGGACAAGTATCCATGAGCGTTTGCAGGGTTGGACACCCAATTCTAAAATATCAATACATTGACAGTGAGGGGGTAAAAATGGTTGGAGCCACTGTCGTTTTTCAGCCTCTTTAACAAATAGGACATTGGCAGAGGACAAATGGGCTTCCATACCTATAAGAAATATCACCCTCTTCCATACTAATTGCAAATGATTTTCAATCCATTGACTTTGCTTTTTATCTTTTTCACTCAGCAACTCGAAAGCATAGGGAGGTTTAAATACAAAATGGATGGGATATGACACCCAAAAAGTTGTACTATCGATCAATGCGACTTCTTTAAATATAAATTTGTTACAAGAGTTTAGTGCTTTTCAGTCGGTCAACACGAATGTACCCAAAAGAGATGGGTTATGCCCTAATCCTGAAATAAATTACATGAGATTAATAAAACACTAGGATGACCAGTTTCGATCGTCAAGCGATCATCATCAGATCCATTACACTTAGGCTACAAAATCTATGTTTGAAATACAGGTGAAAATATTTACAATATGTACAATTATTTAGTTGCAGTATTGGTACTGCAACTGTCAGTGTATGCTAAATGCAGTATATATGTTAGGTGAAATGCTAAATGGTGATAGCTATCCGGAGATTGTACTTTAGAGAGATTATATGGTTGTAAACTATGGTTAAACTATAAAATGTTTGGCTAACTACTTATCTGATTGTCTTCCGTATTACAGCTACTCGCAGTTTTCATGCTCACTGGAACTCGCTGTGCGGTCGACTGCGGTGGTTATCTTAACGACTGGTTTTTCCCCTGCCTCCTCCCCCCTGTCCCTACGTGCTGTGGGGAGTGATAGCGATGTGTTTATGTGAGGTGTTGCCAACCTAGATAAGATGTATGTTATTGAATGAGGTGGGTCCACAACTATTAAAGACCGTGGATTGGCCCTCGCCACGCGTGGAGCATAACCCATTCGAACTAAGCGTTGACGGTCTTATGAGGACGTCCCGGCATCTTTAATACTGCCGCGAATATGGGCCTTGGTTTATTGCAGAAGAAAAGTACATCGTACACCTGATCCAGATAACATTTACCTATTCGTGTTGACCGACTGAAAAGCACTAAACTCTTGTTTACTAAGGCAACACTGAAAATATGGCTTCAAACACCACAATAAATTTGTTATCTGCAATTTTAAAGTCCTGACAATCGACAATTGGTGTACGCATGATGTTTTTTTTACTTGTTACCTCGCCCACGATCAATCAACAACTAACCCATTTGATGGTTTAACGACGCTACACTTGACCACATCCCTGCGGTTTAAGGAATAAAAGCAAGCCGCTGCCATTTCTCCATAATCCATTAAGGAAACTGTCCAAGTTTCAAATGTTTTTAGTTGATTAAATTCACATTTTAAATTAAATGGTTTTTCCCTCACGTCATTGTTATTGTTGTTGTGGCTTATTGAGGGACACATGACGGTTTGTCAATGCTATGTCTGTGTGTGCACACTAAATATGACCACACTGCCAGAGCACCACAGACACTGTGCTTGCAGACACTCATCATGTTAAGACATGAATTATTTTTTTAGCCTACTTTTCACATTTTGCAAAAATGAGGAAAAAGTAGACTTATGAGATCGGGCAAATGTGTGTCTGTCTGTCTGTCCTTCTGTCTGTCTGGCTGTGTGTGTGTCCCCCCCTATCAACTCCTAAACGGCTGCAGCAATCGAAACAAAATTTGGTAGGAGTAAAGATCTATACCTGAATATCTCACGGCCATATTTGAAAATGATGTCAGTGCTACCAACTGCTAAAAATCGCAATTGAAATTTGAGCTCCATGTTGGATATCATGGAAAGTATGAATGGGAGCTATTTCAAAATTGGCACACGTACAGATCATAATATTTCAGTTTAATTTCCAGGAGGCCAAACATGGCAGTGTTGCCAAAATGATTATAAGCCTCCTGATAGGTCCAATTTTTAAATGCATATAACTTCTACACTATCAATTGGAATTCAACCAAATTTCGTATGTTGTATGTGTACATAACCAGATATGACTGAGCGTATTTTTAAGACCTACCAGGGCTGCCAACTGTTAATAAATGCTCCTAATTTATTTTATCCAAATACCAATATATCAGAAAGTATTCAAGCCGACAGCTTTTAACTATGCACACGTATAGTACCTGACATTATATATTAATTTGGAGTAACTTATATACGTCAGTGCTACCAACATGATTCTAAGCCTGCTGACAAGTCCAACTTTAAATACATGTAACTTCCATACTATCATTTGGATTTCAACCAAATTTCGTATGTGCTATGTGTACCATAACAGATATGACTATGCGTATTCTAAGGAGCAACCAGGGCTGCCAACTGTTATTATGTGTTGTCCCTATTTTTGTTACCCTGATATCAATATATCAGAAAGTATGCAAGCCAATAGCTCTAAGCTTTCCACACGTATAGTACCTGGCATTCTAGACGAATTTGGAGTAACTAATATACGTCAGTGCTGCCAACATGATACTAAGCCTGCTGACAGGTCCAATTTTAAAATGCATGTAACTTCTATACTAACTAATGGATTTCATTCAAAATTGGCACAACAATAGATCATATTATTTCAGATTATTTCTGACCAATACATGCATGACATTGTTGCCAACATGATTTTACGCGCGCTGTTAGATCCAATGTTTAACTGCATGTAACGTCCATGCTATTCATTGGACTTCAACCAAATTTTGTATTTTGTACCTTAAGAGATGGAACTAAGAATATATTCAGTCATCAGGGCTGCCAACTGTAGTGCTCTATTAGGATACATTATGCCAGGTATACAGTATTTCGAACTAATTGGAAATTTCGATATTAGCAACTTAATTTCGTCATTATTCTAGATAGGTTCATATTCTGTAGAATAATCATTGGCATGAAAAGTAGGCTGTATAGTTCTTCACGGAACTTCTTGTTTCACCTCACCACACGAGAGAGAGAGAGAGAGAGAGAGCTAAGCAGGAGGTTGCAGGTGCATTACATGCTGGTCACATAATTTGACAAAGGATGATATTTCACTTGTCTGGCATGAATAATCAAACAGTAGGCACTTGTGTGGCCTGGTACATTTTCTTTGTTTCAAAATCTACTCTTAAATCAATGGTGGTGATTTTCATAGATTCTTCTAAATACGAACAGTCGAAAACAACCAGTGGTGCCTTTGATTTAATCCCTTGCGGCGACAACATAGGGCAATCCTGTTTTTCATAATAAGACGATTGAAATTTAGCAAACATGTCATCAAGGGGGCCAAACTTTTTTTTTGAAAAATTCAGTTCCAACCCCTCATAGGGGTTTGTGGGGATGTAAATGTGGATTTCTTAAAACTTGATAGAAATTGTGAATTATTAACACAGTTACTAATTTCCTATGGACTGAAACCTACAGTAAATACACCAACAAGAATAACAAAATTTAGTAAAACCACTCCTGATCAAATTTTTATAAATACAGATAAATATCACCATTCAATAGAAGTCTATTGTCCGGGTTTTAGTGACCACCATGGACAAATACTGAGTTTTGAAGTATCCGAAGTAATCAATAATAATGATAATGGAGTAAAATCAAAGTGCAGGTCATTCACTGAATCAAATGTTACATATTTCAATGACTTATTAAATTAGGAAACATGGTCAGAAATTTATGAACTAGAAAATGTAAATGATAAATTTAATGCATTTAACAGTACCCTAAAACACTATTTTGAAATAGCATTCCCCTTTAAACGAAGAACTGTTCAAAATAACAAAACTAGCAATTGGATAACAACAGGGATTATAAATTCATGTCAAAGAAAGAAATTTCTACACAAATTATATAAACAATACCACACAACACCTGAATTCAATTTATACTACAAAAAATACACTAGCATATTAAATAAGGTAATAAGACTAGCAAAGAAAATGCATAATGATAATTTTATTTCCCAATCATCTAATAAAAACAGGGCTATGTGGTCCGTGATAAAGAAAGAAACTGGAAAATCTGCTAAAACACAAAGGAACATTACACTGACCAGAAATAATAATTGTGGTGTTTGAAGCCATATTTTCAGTGTTGCCTTAGTAAACAAGAGTTTAGTGCTTTTCAGTCGGTCAACACGAATGTACCCAAAAGAGATGGGTTATGCCCTAATCCTGAAATAAATTACATGAGATTAATAAAACACTAGGATGACCAGTTTCGATCGTCAAGCGATCATCATCAGATCCAATACACTTAGGCTATAAAATCTATGTTTGAAATACAGGTGAAAATATTTACAATATGTACAATTATTTAGTTGCAGTATTGGTACTGCAACTGTCAGTGTATGCTAAATGCAGTATATATGTTAGGTGAAATGTTAAATGGTGATGGCTATCCGGAGATTGTACTTTAGAGAGATTATATGGTTGTAAACTATGGTTAAACTATAAAACTGGCAACCCCCAAAAGCGAACCCAGAGCAGCCAGACCCGCAAATAAAGCCGGCAAAAAATCTCCACGCTTAGCAAGAGGAATGACTCGCCTACTTTTCTTTCTTTCTTTCTTTCTTTCTTTCTTTCTTATTTTATCGATGCATTATGGTGGGACTTCGGGTCTGTAAACAACCACACCGCCTGTATAGCTTTTTCGATAGCCACTCTTTTTGTATTTTTTTAATTTTTTAAATTTTAACCCAGGGTGTGAGGCAGACTGACTCGGTTTTTGGCCTAGCTTCTTCTTCTTCTTCTTCGTGTTTTTTTTTCATGTTCACCGCATACCTTTTTTTTCATCATGGTCCTATTTGGTGAACCTTTCACAACAAAGATTCAATAACAACTAACGTATACAGCCTTATTTCATAGCGGTGTATTCCAATTCTATATAAAGCGGAAAATCATTGACAGTTTTCCCAGCTTCCTTTTCCTCAAACGTAAGCATGAGATGAAAGGATAATTCACCCCAGCATTTACCGTTTGATAATTGTGGACAAACAGTCTATGACAGTTTATTTCTATTTGTAAATGTTTCTCATCAGGCATCGCATATTTAATATGAATCACACCATCATAGTGCAATCGATAATGTCTTAAACCGGAAGGAAGCACATAAGTAAGGTGGTGGTGGTCATTCACCAGTGGTAGTGGTGGGGAATGGTTTCTGTCATTAACCAGTTTTTGATTTACTGATACACTAAAACTACAGATGGAACAAATTTATAAAGCCTTTTCATTTGGTAAGTGACGTAATGTTTCGTGCAGACATCATCCCCGTCTCGAGGCTATTGCACGTCAATAATACGATGATGATTGGCTGAATAGCCCTCAGTGGTTAGTCTCGGGATCATGTGGTATACACTTTGTACTTTGCGATCGACATAGGTTTTTGTAGCCACCTCTCGAGACTGATTTGGGAAGGAAGCGGCCGTGGCCCTGGTCATACGAGCTTGCCCAAACACATCCATAGTGATAGACATTAACTAACCTGTCCTACTCACCGCTTGCCTATATATATATATGTATATATATATATATATATATATATATATATATATATATATATATATAAATAAACCTGTTACATACATGAAAAAACGCAGTCGTCGTCACTACGGAATTAATGAAACAACCCCATGCTTTGCTCGTCTCCGATTTGGTTTCAGAGCTATCGCTGACCGTGAGTGAACCTAAACGTCATGGCACCCTATTTCCATCTATCTTTTCATGTATCATCGTGGGGCCTTCGGTGTGTGGAAAGACTAATGTATTGCCCAACATCATTACCGCGCCTCATGGCCTACGATTTCAAAATATTTATATTTTTGCCAAATCCATTAACCAGCCTCTGAACGTGTATCTGGAATAAATTACGTCTTCGTTAAATAAAGAAGCCATGGCCTATTTTACATTCACCTCACCTCAAGATGTCATTCAACCAGATCGCATTCAACCAGATTCCATTATTATTTTTGATGATATTGCCACTCAACGGCTGGCCATTAATCAAGAGTATTTTGGTACGGGACGCCATAAACAAGTGGATTGCTTTTAGTTGGCTCAGACCTATTCTAAAATTCCCAAACTGTTGATTCGTGACAATGCCAATCTCATCGTTCTCTTTCGCCAAGACTCTAGAAATCTCTATCATATTTTTCAAGATCAAGTGAATCCTGATATGCCCTTTACCGCTTTCACACAATTGTGTGCCACATGTTGGAACCATTATCCCCATGCCTGTTTGGTGATTTATAAACACAGTGAACGATGTGAGCGACGTTACCGCTTGGATTTTGATCATTTTGTTTCTCTTTAAAAAGACCCATGTTTTGACATTTCCTGTTAGTGTGTCTTTACCTCCACCATGGCGAGAGCCATAGGGTACAAAAAGCATGTTCAAATCATGCAGCGTATTACTAAGGCACGAAATACTATTCGACATAAATTTCGTGAATTATGACGTTTAAAAAACGTGAATCCTTTGCCCATTATAAAACATGCTCCATCATCTGTTCATCCCATCATTATCAATCCAAATGTTTCTGCTGCTGCTGCTGCTACCTCTCAAACCAAACCCTTAACAAGTTCAAAATTTACTCTAACGGATTCAACACAGTGGGTATTTTCTCCTCGTCTGATGATACTGAACAAGAACTCGAAGAGGAAGAAGAAGAACAGCATACTCAAAGTGAAAGTGAAAGCGAAACCGTATTTAGTCTGAAAGAAAAATATTCTCACCCCTTCAACAGTTTCTAAAAACAAACAAAAAACATTCGTCATAGTGGGAACACCGTCTTCCTCCAGATCGTCTTCTTTTCACAACTCTTAGCCACCCCTCAAAATAAAGCTCAACTCAAAAACATTTTAATAAAATATTATGGAGCAACAGTGCAACCGTATCTCAGCGATTTATTTATTGGAAACACAGATACAACGTATGGTGTTCGCTATGAGAATGATAGATTTAAAATTGGTGATTCATCGATTAAATTTGCTCGTACTAGTGTTGTCATTAAAAGGATCAACTATAAATTAACACCAGGACTGCTAAAGCTGCTATTCCCTCGGACCCCATCTCCACTAGATTTTACGCCAGAGGAACTTGCTAAATATAAATCCATTTTATTAGACACCAACACTCACAAAAGAAACTATACATCCTCTCAGCAGGTCAATGCCAATATATCTCATACATATAAAACCATCATTGCAACCATGTTTGGTAGGCGAAAACACCACTCTGCCTCTGGCGTAAGGTTTAAGAAATTAAAACCCTACGTGGATATAACCTATTGGAATAATCCCAATCAGTTAGTACAGCACTTATACTTGTTTCTTGCGTCAAGACAAGGCGGCCACACAGGGCATGAGGCAGAAATCTCACACACTGAACAACAACTCCGGGATGCACAAATTATCTTATAGTCCATCCCCCATCAAAATTGGCATCGCTCATGAATTGCATAAACCAGCCCGACGTATTTATGAACGCCGTCGGGCCTTTTCCAAAGGAATCGATGATTTATGGCAAGCAGACCTGGTTGAGATGATCCCTTATTCTAACGTTAATGACGGTGTACGCTATATGTTGACGGTCATTGATGTCTATTCAAAAATGGCTTTTGTTGAACCCTAGGCCTTTCAACATATTATTCAACAATCCAAAAGTCACAAACCGACCAGGGAAAATAATTTTCGACAAGGATTTCTCCAGTTTTCTCATATCTTTGAATATTCACCATTACACCACGTATAGCATTCTCAAAGCTAACGTGGTCGAACGTTTAAACCGGACATTAAAAAGCCATATGCGGAAAGAGTTTACCTCAACTCGTGTCACGATACAACAACACGATTCATTCCACCATTCGCATGAAACCACGTCTCGTCATCAAGAACCCACCCAGACTCAATAAACTGTTTAGCCCTATAAAAAGGGCTGACCCTAGGCGACACAGCCTTAGAATTGGGGATTTTGTACGCATCAGTACACAAAGAACAGTCTTTAAGAAATCCTAAACGCCTCAGCGGACAACAGAAATTTTTAAAATTCGTCAAGTCAGTGACTTATCTTCTAGAAGATCGACGTGGTCAACCCCTTCAAGGCCAATTTTATTATGAAGAACTACAAAAATCATTATATGCCAACGATTATCTCATTGAGTGAATAATTAAAGTCAAAGGCAAGCAATGTTTTGTAAAGTGGTAGGGCTCCCTCCCACGTTTAATTCATGGGTCAATAAACATGATTTTTTTTGTAATAAAACCCTATTTATTTATTTATTTATTTAGACTAATCCCTTTTTGCAAAAAAGATGTATAACTCCCCCTTTCACAAATCCCCTTTTTAACATGCCCAATAACCTCTTTGTTCCACCCCATGGCATGCCTTTTACAATCATGTTAGGCACACAAGTCGTTTTCAAACTTGCCGCCGCAGTATCAAAAGCATTATGGCTGAAGTCTATGACGCATTCAGTATAAACCCACACTGTATGATAAGCACACGGTCTTAGTATTGTTGTGTGGGTTGACCACCAGCCTTCCGTCAGTGTTAGCCACGCCTATAACATGTATATTATAACCAATCAAGTGGGGTAGAGAAAGCGAGACAGACATATAGATAACACGTCACTCCCCATTTGTGTTTTTATTTCTATGATAAGAGAGTAGGCCCGACCAGCCTCGAGCTGTGAAATCTGTTTTCCGTCGTGTATTAAGCAAGCAAGCAAGCCCCTACTCAAAACGTCAAATTGACTTTTTTAGCAACATGACAGCAGAGAGAGACAATCATTCCCCCCAAACCGGCTTCTCACTTTTCCCGTTTCACAAATAGCAGAAAATAATAAATAACGGAAACGTCTTTTTAGACCAAAAACCATGGTTTCACCTTTTCAACACCTACATCCCCGTAAAGAGGACAACAACACAAAGACAACAACATCTGCATCATACTGTAGGCTTAACTTCAACCGTTCCCCAAATATTTACAAAAATGACGGAAACACATGTTTTGACCAAAAACCATGGTATCACCTTTTCAACACCTACATCCCCGTAAAGATCACAACAACACAAAGACAACAACATCTCACACATCATTATCACTTTTTCGGTTTCCCAAATATTAGGGAAAATATCAAAAACACATGTTTAGACCAAGAAACGTATCCAACTCCTCACCAAAAATAAAATACATCCAATCACATCGTTCTAACCTCACCACTTCATCAAATATCTGAAAAACGTCAAGAACACAACATAACCCCAAATTTCATTTTTCAGTATTCCACCCATTTAAAAAAATAACCTCTCCATCAGATAGAGCGGGAAAATTACCATCTAAACGAATCTTTGCATGACCCTCTACCTCCATGCCTTCCCAAGATATCCACACTCTTCGTTCCCGAGCCAACGCTCTGCCGTCACAGAGCATCGCGATGACCGGCTCTAAGTGAGTTAGAACGCACCAACACCCCCTACTCTCGTGAGTTTTACCGAGGGGGGACTCAACCATATTCGATAGGCACATTTTAATATAATTTTCTTTACCTCACAAAACCACTCATTTGTGGCGCTAGGAAGCAGCACCAAGTCACTGTGGCAGACATACGTTTTGTATTCATGTTAAAGGCGAAGTTGTGTTTTGGAATTTATTCTGAATGATTTTATAATGGTGTACAGCAGCGTTCCCTTTGGCAAATCAGAACGGGGCAAGTTTTATGAGATAACATCGGACAATTCAGTGCGTGAGAAGTGGTTACGTGCAATTTCCAGAGAAGGTGACAAGGGAGGAAGCCAATGGGTACCTTCTGGTTGCTCTGTTGCTTGAAGTTTTCATTTCCTTCCTGAGAGCTTCTAGTGGGATATGGGTTGGCTACCATGGAGCCTCAGCTGAGCTTCTATCTTTTTTCTTTCCAGTCTACTCTTGTTCTCTTCCTACCCCAACGTTGTTTGGGTATCGGAGGCCTGTGATGTCTTTCATTCTCCTGCCTTAATTGGCTCTTGTCCTTCTCTTTCCATATGCCCTAATTTTTGTAGGATCAGACCTCATTTTGTCTTTTTTTCTGCCTTCTCTAAGAGGCCCTAAAGGAGGTAGGGTGTGTGTTGTCACCCTAAGTGATGAAGGTAATTGTTTAAAGCGGTGAAACATCGAGGTTAGGCATCTATGCTGGGGTCCAGTGGTCTCCAACAAAAGTCCCACTAGTTTTGAGCCCTGGTGGAGGGACTACACCCCTGATGGATTCCTGAGCTGGGTCCGGTCTTCTTCTTTTTGACACTCCTCGGCTCTGCCAAGAAATTAGATCTGGCTTGAGGACTGGAACGGGGTACACTCAGCATCGTGAGGCACAAATGAGAAGATGTGGGTCCGATTCCCACCTCAGCCATTTTGGAAGTGGTTTTTCGTGGTTTCCCCACTTCTACTCTAGGCGAATGCCGGGATGGTTCGTAACTTATGGTCACGGTCGTCTCCTTTTCAATCTTCAGGTGACTTATACATACACACACTAACACAGCCATCATAATAAGACCGGTTATCAGACAAATTCAACACACACCCTAGTACACGGGGCTACATGACTACGATGTTGCAAAACCACTAAATAAATCAACAACCCATTCCACGGGGGCCGGAGGCATTCCTTTTCCCTGTCTTTTATTGCCCTTGTTCTTTTCTTTTCATATCGTCTAGTACCGATATGTAAGTTAGATTTAAGTCAGTTGGAAGTAGTTGTATTTTTATTACTATCCGCATAATTACGGGCAGTTGAGCTAGATATTTCGTCCCTTAATTTTTGCTTTACTTTATATTGCCAATTTGCCCGTAAGTATGTGTCTGAATAATATTATATACTTTATGATGATTGGATAACAAAAGAACTAACTTAGTGTAATGTTTCCACGCCCGTTAATCTCGATATTAAGCCTCCAAACTTAATAATCCTTCATTTCAGGTATCTTCCCCTTTGAAAAGCTGCAGTGATCACGGTAGGTTGGTGCTGCAACCTAGTGGTGAATTAATATATATCTTGTGATGAATGGGCAGGCAGTTTAAAGCAGCCAGGAGGGATGCGATCCAGCTGGCAGTGTATCAGAATCAAGTTTACTGCGTCCACTTGGTTCGTGACGTTGCGTGTAGGGGATAGAGAAGGGATAACTGGAGGCATTCATTGTCATTGCAACGTAAATTACAAGGGGGACGATTTCTCGGGAGTCCTAATGAGTTTCAGGAGCCATCTACAGGCAAGGAGAGGAACTTACACAAATTTGATAGCGATGGAAAATCATTGGGTGCGTCTTATTAGCGGCAAGGAGAGAGATCATTGCAGCTGCAGAAGAGGTAGGAGTCCGTAATCACGAGCCGCTACTACCATCTGCCTACCCAATTTCTAAAGTCTTGTTGTAATAACACTTTTTCATTCAAGCTGTTGCATAATATTATCAAATTATTGCTTTCGGAAGTCAATAACCTTGTAGTTAATTCAAAGGTACCGTACAGTCGTGTTCGAAAAAAATGTCCTTTTTTAAATACTTACAGCGCTGTTTACCAAGTAGAGATATAGCCTAGCTTCGGGTGATCTAATTGTAGTCCAGTGTTTGTAATAAATAAAATTGAATTATTTGTTCGCGAAATCTCGGATCAATGATCTAGTAGTTTAGTCGATTGCTTTAATCTAAAAAGGAAATGATAAATACAAGTTATATAACTAATACAGTAAATAATTAAATAATTAAATAAATAAATATTTAAAAGAAAAAAACAACATTTGAAAAAAACTAGGGCTAGTAACCTAGTCGTTAAGTCCTTTGGCAATATCTAAAAATAAAAGATTATCAAAATATAAAATATTACATACATTAATTTCAATCCATGTTCGAGTTTCTACTATTATGGGTTCGAGAATTCTTGGGTCAATGACGTTGTAACTTGGTCCTTTCATAAACTCTAAAGGTAAAAGATCATAAAAGTAAAGAATATTACAGGCATTCATTTAAATCCATGTTCGAGTATCTACGATTATAGGTTCAAAAAATCAAAGGTCCGTGACCTAGTAGTTAAGTTCTTTGACAAAATCTAAAAATAATAGATCATAAAAATAGAAAATATTACATGCATTAGGCTAATTTAAATCCTGAATCAAGTTTCTACCATTATTGGTTCAAGAAATCTTTGGTTGATGACCTTGCAGCTTACTACAATTTGGGAAAGTATACAATCCACGGTAAAGAGAGCGTAATCCCGAGTAAAATGAGCCCTCACTTATGTCCCTCCAATTATGGGTTCTCAAAACCTCGGGTCGATGATCTTGCAGTTTGGTAAAATTTAGAAAAATAAATAATATATGGTAAAGCGGGTAACATACCAATTAATTTAGCCCCTAACACGACCCTCTCCGATTAGGGGTTCTCAAAATCTCAGGTCAATGACCTAGTAGTTTGGTCCTTTGGCAAAAATCTAAAAATAATAAATAAACATTATATAAATAAAAGATTAAAATCTTAAATAAGAAATTAGAACGTTAAAAGACCAAAATTTTCAAAATGTGTAATTATGCCCTTCGGCAAAATTTTGAAATATAAATGGTCAACGGGAAAGGGGGCGTAATCCCGGTTAATATGAACCCTCACACAAGCCTGAAGGATTATTGGTTCGAGAGATATCGTCTAAGGTCGAGCTGCGAGGTATAATTGCGTTCTAATAAGATGGGTGAAATAGGACTATCACCGTCTCTCTACTAATGACAAAGCGTGTGAAATATCTAAGCAGCTGTCATCTTTGAGAATCATCCGTGGAACAACAACAGACGAGGATTCGTTTCTCCAAGTGAGTAAAAGATTGAAGGATCTCGATTTAGGATGGGATGGATTGGCAGCTATAACTACAGAGCGAGATAGAAATATTAGTTGTGAGGTTTGAAGTCATTTTTCAGTGTTGCCTAAGTAAACAAAAGTTTGGTGCTTTTCAGTCGGTCAACACGAATGTACCCAAATAGAGCTGAGTTATGCCCTGATCCTGAAATAAATTACATAAGATTAATAAATACACTAGGATGACCAGTTTCGATCGTCAAGCGATCATCATCAGATCCATTACACTTAGGCTATAACATCTATGTTTGAGAATACAGGTGAAAAATAATAACAATACGTACAATTATTTAGTTGCAGTGTTGGTAATGCAACAGTCGGTGTATGTTGAATGTGTTATATCTAATGCTGGGTAAACTTCTAAAATAGTGATGAAAATCCGGAATTTGTCTGTTAGGGGTGATTATATGGTTTTACAAAATCAACTATTGTTATACTGAAATAATGCAAGCTTATACTTATCGAGTTGTCTCTTTAACTGGAACTTGAAGCAGTTGCGTGTTTCCATAGACACCAGTTGTAGTCGACTAACCCCGAGTGTTCGCTGGGTGGAACTGGTTTTCCCCTTCCTCCCCCTTTAGTTGCTATGTTCTTCCAGAGGTCAGTGCCATGTATATTTGTGTGACTTTGCCAAATCTAGATAAAAGTGTATGCTATTGAATGCAGGAGTCTGCAACTACTAAAGACCGTGGAACTATCTTCGCCACGCATGGGCTAAAAAGCCATTTATACCAAGCGGTACACGGTCTATTGAAGACGTCCCGGCACCTTTGATACTGCCGCGCATATCGGCCAAGGTTTATTGCAGAAAAATGTACATAGTTCACCTGATCCAAATAACAATTACCTATAAACACCGCTATTTTCCCCCCGTTTTTATTTAGCTTGGCTGTATCGCTAAGTTGTGTCTTGTTTTCGACAGGGTGTGTTTTTTAGTAGAGCGAAAAGGGGCGAACTCTCCATAAAAGTGTGTTCATTTAGATTGTTGGGATTGTTTTGTTTGCTAGGTGAATCTCGATTGCTTCTTTTATGTCGAGAGCTCTGCCTTTCGATTCGTGATGAATTATTTTTAGATCAGTCTCGATTTTAGTGAAGCTGTGCCCCGTGTCACACATATGTTCGCATACGGCTGAATGTGTTCCGTATCTTATCGCATTCCTATGTTCATTATAACGTGTATCTACTCGTCTTCCGCTCTGTCCAATGTAATTAGCTTGACAACCAATGTCTTGGCATGTAATAGAATATACCCCTGACTTTGAATACGGGTCTTGTTTATTTAGATTGCTATTTTGCAGGTGCCTCCCGGTCGTATTATTCGTTGTGAATGCTATTTTTATGCCTTGCTTTTTGAATAGATTAGTGATTTTATATGTGTTCTCATTCACGTAGTTGAAGCGCGCGAATTTTTTCTCATTAATGTCCGGTTTTGGAATAATTTTATCTTTATTTTTATGTTTGGCTACAATTTGGTCTATTTTGCTTGGCGGGAAATTGTTTTCCTTTGTTATTTGTTTAATGGTTCTTATTTCCTTATTATAATTGTCTCTTGACATGGGTATGTTTAAAGCTCTGTGCACCATTGAATTGAACCCCGCTAATTTATGCGTACTGGGGTGATTAGACTGATTGTCGATTGCATGCGAGGTTTGTGTGGCTTTTCGGGATATGGAGTATGAAAGCTCGTTGTCCTTACGTTCAATAGTTATGTCGAGATAATTTATTTTTCGATCTGTTTCGGATTCCTTGGTGAATTTGATTGAGTGGTGTAGGCTATTAATGGATTGGAGAATTGTTTCTTCGCTTGTTAATTCAGTATCGTAGATGCAAATTACATCATCTACGTATCTTTTCCATATTACTATTCCCTTTGTTGAAGTCTTTTTCTAAAAACTCATTTTCTAGTGCATTAATGAAGATGTCAGCGATTAATCCGCTTAGTGATGATCCCATCGCTAATCCTTCTGTTTGTGTGTACATTTTATTGTCGAATTGAAACGCGTTTTGGCCGAGGACGACCCTCAGTAATCGCACGATCTCTTCAGTTTCTTTTTCCGAATTGTTGGATTTTAAGTTATTTTCGATAGTGTTGATTGCATCATTAATAGGAATATTGGTGTACATGTTAGTTACATCGAAAGATACAAGCCTCATGCTAGGTTTCATTTGTAGGGTGTTCAGTTCTGTTACTAATTCCGTTGTGTTCTTTACAGAGTTGTTTTTGTCGTTGGAAAGGCGGCGTTTTAAGATTTTTAGTAACTCTTTGCTGATTTTGTAATTAGGCGCATTCCTACAATTGACTATTGGTCTCATTGGGCACTCATTTTTGTGTATTTTTGGTTGTCCCCTCAATGACGGTATTTTCGGGTTCATGTTTATTAGTTTTGATTTTTCAGCTTTGGTCAATATGTATTCTGTTTCTTTTAATACACTTTTTATTTCTTTTTGGAATTTATTGGTGGGGTCTTTTGCTAATTCCTTGATTTCGTTGTTGTTTAGGAATTCGACTGTTTTTTCAATGTATTCTGTTTTGTTCGAAATTACTGTGGTATTTCCCTTATCTGCTTTTGTGATGATTAAATCATGTTCTTTTATTTTTTGTTTCAATGACTTTATTCCTTTTAGTTGTTTGTTGTTTTGAGTGTAATTGTTTTCGCCCTCTCGTTTGAGGATTTTTTTGGCTTCGTTGGTGGCAAGATTTTTGGTTAATTCCCTGTCTTCTGCTGGGAGCTTGTGACTGGCTATCTCGATATCTGTGATTAACTGTTTTATATTATGGTTCGTGTGTGCGTCTGTGCAGTTGTATTTCAAACCTTTGTCTAGCATATCCATTTCATTTTGAGAGATGGTTACGTTCGTTCTGTTGTTTACCCTGCTGTGGAAATTGAATTCATTGTTATTCGTGTGTTGTTCACTAGGTTGATTATTCTGTGTTTCTCCTAGTTTTCTTAGTTTATATTCTAGCGTTTCGTGTTTCCTCGTTGCTCTGATTTTGATGGTGTCATGTAGGTGCTCGGTAAAACTGTCCCATTGGGATGCGTGCCAGAAGTTACTTAGTTGCAATTGAATATCGTATAGTTGTTGGTTGATTTTTTGCTTTCTTATGTATGCAAATCTTAGTTCGTTTTTTATCCAAAGCGCTTTGGCTTGTTTAGTTGAAATGATTGATGCTGGTGTAATCGGTACGGTTTTAATTGGTACATATTTAGGGGTGAGATTTATTTCTATACATTTTTTGTTGAACCAAATTGACTTGTCAATGTTCATGAGTTTAAGCCTGAGTGTTTTGAATCTCTTGGCTTCATGATTTGCCGGACTAGCCGTGAACATTGTGAGGTTTGAAGCCATTTTTCAGTGTTGCCTAAGTAAACAAAAGTTTGGTGCTTTTCAGTCGGTCAACACGAATGTACCCAAATAGAGCTGGGTTATGCCCTGATTCGTGTTGACCGACTGAAAGGCACCAAACGTTTGTTTTTAGAAAACAAAACTGGATTATGTGGAAGAATAAGAAACTTAATACCAACAGAAATACTGATATGCTTCTTGAATTACACTCAATAATTCATCAATAATTATAGCATGTGACGAGCACAGTGACATCTACAATTAATTATATTCGATCACATGGAACGAATCACCGGCAGATGAAATTCGATTCTGACTGACATTGATTGTCAATATGGCGATGTAATTTATCATAGCGAGGTTCGCCTGCTTAGTCGTGGTAATATTTTGAAACGCTTCTTTTCTCTTCGTGAAGAAATAAGCACATTTATGAACATTAAACGGAAAGAAGTAGCGGAATTTGGAGACGAAAACTAGTTGTGGAGTTTGGCAATAATCACAGATTTAACTCAACATTTAAATGTTTGAATGAGGGGATTAAAGGGAAAGGAAGGCTTTTAAATGAAGTGCATGTGTTAGCACTCTAAATTAAATTGAAATTATTTCGACAGCAATTAGTGAAGGGCATGTTCCGCAATTTTAATGTTGTACCGAGCTCCAAGAAGTTAACTCGAACAGTTCAGTGCCATATGATCGGCTTATTAAGTTGATTGGCTTATTGAAGAATGAGTTTGGAAACAGAATTAAATACCTTTCAGTGAGTGTTTGTTTGAAAATAGGCTACATTTTATTATACGTCTGGCAGACTCAATGGTGGACAGCAGAAGTGACAAAGAAACTATTGTCTTTTTCCTCGTGTCAAGTCTCGAACCAATATTGATTCAGTATTCCAGGTTCACTTCCGTTTCTTATAGAAATAGTTATCGAACCTTGTAAAATATGGTGTACAATATTGTATGAGAAGAGAGTTTCTCTGTACTAAAAATTGTGTAGATTTTTAACTGCTGCGGCGTTTGTCGCAGATGTAAGTTGTCATTTGTTCAAATTTAACTTGCCAAAAGTAGTCGCACTGCACGAGTCAATGTCATTAGCTTGCTCAGATATTCCACTCATCGATGTCATGAGCTCGCGCTGCGTCAAATCCTTGGCACATATCGCATACGGTCACATTGTGTTGGACAGAGTTTAGTGTAGAGCTTCTCTTTATAAGATCTGAGTATTATGAATTTACAACACTTGCAATACCTTATATCGCAATATTAGTTCATAACATGATAAAGAAGAAGAGCATGGGTTTCAACTTTTTTATCTTTTATTATGAACACTTGATTTGTACATCAGTTAATTATATTTTATTTTATATATATCGTATTTGTATTTCATTCACTTCCAGTCCATGTTTAGCAAATCGCTATCTGTTTCCCTTTTACAAACACTTGTTCTTGATGTGATGGGTGAGGCATATCGATTATGTATGGGGATTCGTAACCATGGAAATAAGCACTGAGCATCAATTACTCTGGTATAAAACAAGAATTTAGTATTATTTGTCTATGAATGTCAATACTTCCCCCACCTGTAGAATACAGTCGGTAGGAATCTTTACCAAAGAACCATTTGAGAAGCAGTGGAGTACCAGCCATGAAAATGTTCAGGAATTGAAATTACTCGGGATAACCAGGGATAGAAAGTAAACTAATCATATGGCTTGTACTCTATGCACAATAACTGTCCTCACTTGGTATCAATACGGTCTTAAGAAATGGAATACTTACAAAATTTTGATTTCTTTCACAATTATTGTGCTTGCTATTTACCGACCTTAATGATGCAATAATTTGGTTACATAGTCGCAGGTCATAACTAATTAAATGTCAGAGCTCATCTTCACAATTCTGTTTTCCTCATTTATCCAAAATGTTTAGCGTACTTTTAACATTTTGAAACAAAATATTCAGTAAAGAAAATAGAGCCACTTTCTCTTATATTCATGGGTATGCTAACTTATCTCTTTTCCATACATCATTTCGTAGAATTGCCGGCCCCGTGGTGTTGGGGTAGCGCGCCTGCCTCTCACCCGGAGGCCCCGGGTTCGATCCCCGGCTCCGTCAGGGATTTTAAAACTGACGTGAGGGTTGGAACGGGGTGCACTCAGCCTCGTGAGGACAATTGAGTAGCTGTCTGACAGTGAGACAGTGCCCCGGTCTCGAAAACCAAGATTAACGGCTGAGGGGACCCGACGCGCTGACCACGCGTCACCCCAAAATCAGCAGGCCAATTGGCTGGGCAGCGGTCGCTTGGTAGGCCTAGGCCCTTCAAGGGCTGTCGTGCCACGGGGTTAGTAATTTCGTAGAATTGGAGTGGTAAATTGAAAACGTCATGTGAAGGCTGCACACGCATAATACAGGATTGGTCCATATTGGTAAAGGAGTTGTCAGTGTTCGGTTAAACCGTTCGATCACGCTGGCTTTGAGATTGCTATGCGTGGTGTAATGGTGAATATCCAAAGCGAAACTAGCTCCATAGATTTTAAATTCCTGCGCACAGCAGGAAAAGTGAACAAAGATTAAAAGGTGGATTTATAACCACTTGGATTATTTAAACAGTAATTTCTGAATATGTTACGTTCAATAGGGAGAGGTCAACATAGTGATCCTCGAAATTAATTGAAGGAATATAGCTATTATTTAAGTTGCAGTGCATGAGGAGGGTGTCTAATAAACAAGCGACCCTTAAGCCCATAATATTTCAACTTATTTTATTATTTAGTTCAAATACAATTTATAGCAATATTTATAATGTTCATAATGAAACTATTAGTTAATAATAATGCATAGTAATTTCTTTTTTATTGTTTATAATTTTATTTGAAACACCATTTATATTATTGTTTATAATGAATATATTGAAACTATTAGTTAATAATAATACATTGTAGTCCATTTTTATTGTCTATAATTTTAAATTGAAACACCATTTATATTATTGTTTATAATAATGATATTTGAAACTATTAGTTAATAATAATACACTGTCGTCCTGTTTTTTGTTTATAATTTTAAATGTAAACACCGTGTATATTATTTATAATTATAAAAATTTCAAAACTATTAGTCAATAATAATGGAAAAAACAACAACATGGTCTCATGTTTATTTATTTATTTTTCAAAATGATTACAGTGATACTATACATTTTTTAAAAATAAATTCATGATCTTAAAGTCCATATCTAGATAAAAGTAATTTGCTCTTCATAGCACCAATCACCATAAATGCTGCCATTCGTTCCGATAGACTGGCATCTGGTGCTGTTAATCGTTGCTTGGCAATGCTTAACAAGACTTTGTCGGCAATGCGTCTTAGTGTGAGATCACTGTTTTCATAGGCTATATCATGATTAAGGCATGCATGATCCAAAGCATTAATTCCCTACCCCCTCTCCTCAAACGATTTTGAAGACGTGTACCAGGGTCGCAGAAGCTGTAAGCAGGTAAGTGAGCTGCGAATGGTAAGTTTTTAATAATGTTATCAATAAATCCACGGCCAGTACACCTGGGACATAGTGGTTTCAATCGGTGAAAAACACTTTTTTTGTTCTTCTTGTTCTTCTTCTTGTTCTTGCTGTTGTTGTTGTTTGTCGGTGGTTGCTGACGATTATGGTAGGTGGTTGTTTTCCTCATGACAGCCATGGAATGATGAAACAATATCTTTACACTGAGTTTTGTGACCATGATATAATTTCATCAATTGACATGTGGCACACTGTCGAATGGAAGGTATTTTTGCCATGGTTAATTGCTTGTGATGGGAAAAATGATTGCATGGTTGTAGTTCACTCAATACAGAGTCACTAGTCCACTCGGCAGGCGCCATTTCCCAAATTTCTTTCACAGCGTTGGCAGCAACATAAAAAAGAAATGATTTAGGTAGTGCTAATAATTCATGATGTGTAAAGCTTATGAGTTTTTCTTGCAAACAAAGAACTTTCCAATAGCCTTGTCGATTGTAGTGGCGTCCATGTTTATAATGTTGATGTTATCACCTCACGTGTACAAGTCTCACTGCTATCATTGGATGATAAACTTTCAGTTTTAATTTTATTCAACAACTCCCAACGTGCAGTGGTGGTGAGCCAATGAAACAATTGCCACGCATGCGCTAAGGCTTTATTCTGAATATTGTCGCAAGGACAAGTGTCCATAAGCGTTTGCAGGGATGGAGAACCCAGATCTAAAAGGTCAATACATTGACAGTGAGAGGGTAAAAATGTGTGAAGCCACTGCCGTTTTTCACCCCATTTAACAAATAAGACATTGGCCGAGGACAAATGGGCCTACATGGCTATGTCAAGATACTTGTAAGAAATATCACCCTTTTTCCATACTATTTGCAAATGATTTTCAATCCATTGGCTCTGCTTTTTATCTTTTTCACTAAGCAACTCAAAGCATAGGGAGGTTTAAACACCAAATGGATTGGGTTGGATACCCAAAACGTACTACAATCGATAAAAGCTACTTCCTTAAATATAAATTTGTTGTCTGAAATTTTAAACCCCCAACAATCCACGATGAGTGTACGCATGATGTTTTTTTTATATTTTTTTTACTTGTTATCTCATTGACGACTAATCAACAACTAACCCATGTCTTGGTTTAACATTGCAAAAAAAGTCAAAGGACTTGAGGAAAAAAAAGGAACAAATGAATTGAACATGAGCTAAATATTATTTTTTACAGGTTTTATTCATAACATAAAAAACACTTACAATTTTATTACAAAGTTTGTTTGCTTAATCTGGAACAGCATTCAAATGAACAGTTTGCACATACGGTCCACAGGTAGCTCCTAGTTTTGCAGGGTCTGGTACAATAACAGGGTAATTAAAACTCCACGGAATATTGCCCAAATCATAGCGATTCAGCTAAGGACAGGATGGACTCCATCGTTGATGATCACTAAATTGTCGATCCCCTATTTTCCTGTTTCAAATTTCAACGTTGCAAAAAATACACTTGACCACAGCCCCACGATTTAAGTAATAAAATCCGCTCGCCGCCAATTCTCCATAATCCATAAAGGGAACTGTCCATGTTTCAAAAGTTTTGAGACGATTAAATTCACATTTTAAATTCCATTGTTTGTCTGTCACGTTGTTGTTGTTGTTGCATTTTGAGGGACCCATAACGTTTGTTGTTGTATGTGTGCACAGTACCAGAGCGCAACAGATAGTGTACGTGCAGACGCTTATCATCAATCCTATGAATGATATTTTTTTTTACCTAACCACAGGTGGCTTACATGCTGGTGACATAATTGGACAAAGGATGATATTTCACTTGTCTGGAATGAATAATCAAACAGTAGGCACTGGTATGGTCTGGTACATTTTCTTGTGTTTCAAAATCTACCCTTAAATCAATGGTGGTGATTTTCATAGATTCCTCTAGATATGAACAGTCGAAAACAATCAGTGGTGCTTTTGCTTTAAACCCTTGTGGCGACAACATAGGGCAATCCTGTTTTTCATAACAAGACGATTGAAATTTAGCAAACATATCATAAAGGGGACCAAACTTATTTTTTGAAAAATTCAATTCCAATCCCTCATAGGGAAAGCAAACATTATTTAAAAATAGTGGTATATTTCTCAAGTGAATGTGATCAAACAGGGTGACATCTTTGCTTTGTTGATATTTTCTATTGGTTTGAAAACCATTAATAACATAGAGGGGTCTCTCGGTAGAGCGAGCCGATTTGACACTCCAACTATGAGTGTCTGTGGTAGGTAGCAAGGGGTACTCATGTAGACTCCAACTTCGAAAGGCGATAGGCAAGGCTTTATCTTTTCTGCACCAAATTTAACATGCTTAGCTTTTTACGATCCGATAGCGTCATGTGGGGCACTTTCCATAGTAATCGAAGCAGTTGAATCTTTGAGTCTATCACGTGGTCGGAGGCTCCTTTTAGTGCATTATAATCACTGCGATCTCTCACCAGATACAAACATTGTCTTGCAGAAAAATAATACGCTTGTAACCTTCGGCAAAGCCAAGGAGTAATTTTAAGGGTAGGAAGCCTGTAAAAGTGCCATCGCTATGAACTAGCCAGTCATTGCTACTGTTGGGGCACCATCCTGCCATAGAAAGCGTTTTACTTTCCTCCTCGCTATAGGAAGGATATATATTCATAAGACTAGTTATGCCCACATTTCGAGTCATATCTATGACAATATCATTTATCACATAACGTACCTCAGAAAAAAAGCCAAACCATGATTCGCCAACGCAGACGATGTGGGTGTGCTGCCATCTGCTTTCATCAATTTACCCTCAATTTGAAGGAAACTTTCATGAGGTAGAGTAAAAATATCTTGATTGTTAATGATGAATCTCGTCATTGTTATTAAGTCCTGTTGCTTGAGGGTAATAGGAATGCATATCAATGCGCACGACGCCATCTTCCACTTGTATGGGATTTAACACTTGCAACAGCTCCTTGTTCATGATTGGGGTGTAACGTATAACCAATGCGTTGTAAACGTTGTCGGTTTACTCGTGTCAACCGTTTCATACACGGCGGGCAACTAACCGACCTAGTAGACGTTGTTGTTGCTTTATAGATAAATTTCATAGCGTCTTTAAAACCAACTTGTAGGTCACAGGGGTGTTGGCGTCCAAAGCAACGAGTTGTTGCTGTCTATTCACTAAGCGTAAGGTAATATTACTAATATTGCTGACACACACAGGATGATATAGAACCACTGAAGGGTTTTCACGAATAATATAGCCACAAGGGGAGGTGGCAATAAAATCATACAGGGAATGGCTTTGTTCTTGATTCGTAAATACGTCTCTAATAATATTGCAAGTCACAGAAATGTGACGGTCCTCGATGAATTTCTCTGGATAATCTGAATCATGGGGTTGGTGATCTGCCAACACTCTTGGTTTAAATCCTAGTAAAGGACCAATAGAATGAACTCGTGTTTCAAAGTCAATGTTAAACGTAGAGAAAATACGACAGCGATGAGTAATCGTATTGGCTGTAAGTTCAAATTTGTGTGTCCCATCCGCAAATGGTTTGACACCAAATTGTTTTATCATCGACACGCTAATGGCTTCGTGCACGTCGTCTATGGTATAACCTCCAGGGGGTAGCCTCAACATATAATCATCATAATAAAATTTGTCATTAATATCCAATTGTATATTGTAAATTCTGTTGTAACTTTCCAAAGAAATTAATCCTAGCACATAGGATCGTTCGGGATGCAATTAAATGGGGGGAAATCCAGGGATACTTCAGGCCCGCGGCTGTGCACGGTAAAGGTCTTGGCGTTGACATTCATAATGATGTGACTGCTGGCTTAACGCGAGCTCTTATATAAAATGTAAATACAAACGTCCACACTCTTGACTGTCAAAGGTTTGTTGACGATTCACATTATAGAATATCTTTACTCGGTTTCCCAAATAACGTAGCAATGCGATCGGGGTTGGAAAATTTCCATAACTGTCAAAGTACCATACTGTGGAACCTTGTTTCACATAGGCTACAAATGGGTTCCTGGGCCTGCATCATCATCTAAATTAATCATGGCTCGTTCTTCTTTCCACGGTGCTTTGGGTAATTCATTTCGCATAACTACACCTCGAAAATGAGAAATATTTGTAGTTTGGCATGGCTTTCCTCTTGTTCAGGAGTCATGACATGACGAGGCAGTTGCGTTAAGCGCTTATCGAAGATGGACATTTTTTTTTCTTAGACGATAGGCCACTACCTTGTTGATAAAAGACTGGCTTTAAAGGAGTGCCGTTTTTAGCTCCCATAGCAATGGCTTCAAACGTTTTATTGTGTCGCTCGCTTTCTTTGAGTTTTTGCTTACCTTGTTCGACGGCTTTTATGTTTTTTGCCACAGCAGTGGCACCACCAAAACGCGAGCCAAAGCTGCCAACCCCGCAAATAAAGCCGGAAAAAAACCCCACGCTGAGCAACAGGAATGACACGCCCACGTTTTTTCTTCCTTTCTTTCTTTTCTTTTTATCGATGAATTATGGTGCGATCTCGGAGCTGTAGACAATCGCACGGCCTGTAAAGCTTTTTCGATAGCCAGTCTTTTTAGACTTTTGTTTAGTATTTTTAAGTTTTAACACTGGGTGTGAGGCAGATCAAGTTGGTTTCCGGCCTGGCTTTTTTTTAATCTTTTTGAGATTTGTTTTCTTCATCTTCATTGCATTTCTTTTTTCACCATGGTGCTACTTGGTGAACCTTTCACAGTAAACATTCGATAACAACTAACGTAGAGAACCTTATTTCATAGCAGTATATTCCATTTATATATAAAGCGGAAAATCATTCACCGTTTTCCCAGCTTCCTTTTCCTCAAACGTAAGCATATGATGAAAGGTTAATTCATCTCCAACATTTACTCTTTGATGGTTGTGGACCAACAGTCTATCACCATTTATTGTATTTTTTAATGTTTCTCATCAGGCATGGCATATTTAATATGATGCAATCGATAATGACTTAAACCAGAAGCAAGCATATACGAGGCACGTCTAGAAAGTAAGTTCCATTTGGTAATAAAATTAAATTGTGTACTGATACAGAAAAATTATTTATTGCACAATATTCTACACCTCTTAAACTACTTTTCCACATAACTGCCAAACTTTTTCAGGCACTTGTCATAGCGTGGCACAAGTTTTTGGATACCTTCTTCATAGAAGTTTGCCGCCTGTGTCTTTAACCAGTTGGAAACATCTTCTTTCAGCTCGTCGTCATTGTTGAAGTGTTGACCGCCAAGGAAAGACTTGAGATATGTGAACAGATGAGAGTTGCTAGAAGCGAGGTCAGGCAGTACGGAGGGTGGTCAAACACGTCCCAGCCAAATCCCTGTTGGAGGTTTTTCGTCATATTTGCAGTGTGTGGTCGTGCGTTGTCGTGAAGAAAAACCACACCTTTTGACAGCAACCCTCGGCGCTTATTCTGTATTGCGCGGCGCAATTTCCTAAGTGTCTCGCAGTAAGCATCTGCGTTGATTGTTTGACCACGCGGTAAGAAATCAATGAGTAAGATGCCTTTTCAGTCCCAGAACACTGCGCACATCATTTCCCGAGGTGTCAAGATTTGTTTCGGCTTAACCTTTGCTGGGGATGAATTGTGCCTCCATTCCATTGATTGCCGCTTACTTTCAGGGGTGTGGTAAGTAACCCAAGTTTCATCTCCTGTGACTAACTGTGTCAGAAATTCTTCGCCACCTTCATTGTAACGGGTCAAAACTGAAGTGCACTACCCATCCGTTTTGTTTTGTGTTGCTCCGTAAGAATCTTTGGTACCCAACGTCGGCAAAGTTTACGAAAGTTCAGTTTTTCGGTAACAATTTCATGAATTAGTGATCGTGAGATTTGGGGAAATTCCATAGCGAGAGCACTAATTGTAAACCTGCGGTTTTCCCGGATCTTGTCATCAATCGCGTGAACCAGTTCTTCTGTAACCAAAGATGGACGCCCACTTCGTTCTTCATCGTGCACTTCATTACGTCCTTCATTGAACTGTCGGACCCATCTTCTCACCATTCTATCACTCATCGCCTTTTGTCCATACACTTCGCAAATTTGCCGATAAATTTCAATTGGTTTCACTTTCCTAGCATTCAGAAAACGAATCACAGATCTGATTTCACAAGCGGCGGGATTTTCAATCAACACCGACTTTGTACGAGTAAACATGCACAACAACGTGTACGTGGCTGACAGTGCTCTCCAAATGGCGCACGTTTCTTCTCCTTGATACAGAGCGTCTACCGCGCATATGCGGAACTGCGCTGCAGCGGAACGTACAACTAGTTTAAGACACAGGCGGCACACTTCTATGAAGAAGGTATACAAAAACTCGTGCCACGCTACGACAAATGCCTGCAACATTTCGGCAGTTATGTGGAAAAGTAGTTTAAGGGTTGTAAAATTTTGTGCAATAAATAATTTTTCTGTATCTGTACACAATTTAATGTTATTACCAAACGGAACTTACTTTCTGGACGTACTTCGTAGGTAAGATCATCATTCATCAGTGGTGGCGGGGAATGGTTTCTGTCATTGTCCAGTTTTTGATTTGACAGATACACTAAAAATACAGATGGGACAAATTTATAAAGCATTTTCATTTGATAGGTCACATAACGTTTCGTGCAGACATCATTTTCGTCTCGCGGCTCTTGCACATCGATAATACGATGATGATTGGCTGAATAGCCTTCAGCGGTTAGTCTCGGGGCCATGTGATAGACAATTTGCACTTTGCGATCGACATAGCTTTTTGTAGCCACCTCTCGAGACTGTTTTGACATAGAAACAGCCGTGGCCATGGTTACACAAGCTCGCCCAAACACGTCCATGGTGATAGACGTTAACTAACCTATCCTACTCACCGCTTGCCTATATATAAACCTTATACACACATCAAAAATCTCAGTCGTCGACACTATGGAATTAATGAAACAACCCCATGCTTTGCCCGTCTCTGATTTGGTTTCAGAGCTATCACTGTCCGTGTGCGAACCTAAACGGCATGGCACCCTATCCCCATCTACCGTTCGATGTATTATGGTAGGGCCTTCGGGTTGTGGAAAGACCAATGTTTTGCTGAACATTATTACCGTGCCTCATGGCCTACGATTTCAAAATATTTATATTTTTGCCAAATCCTTGTACCAACCTCTGTACGAGTATCTGGAACAAATTATGTTTTCGTTAAATAAAGAAGCCATGGGCTATTTTACATTCACCTCACCTCAAGATGTCATTCAACCAGACATCATTCAACCAGATTCCATTAAAATTTTTGATGATATTGCCACTCAACGACAGGCCATTATTCAAGAGTATTTTAGTATGGGACGCCATAAACAAGTGGATTGTTTTTATCTGGCTCAGACCTATTCTAAAATCCCCAAACAGTTGATTCGTGACAATGCCAATCTCATCGTTTTGTTTCGTCAAGACTCTAGAAATCTCAATCATATTTTTCAAGATCATGTGAATCCAGATATGTCCTTTACAGCTTTCACGCAATTGTGTGCCTCGTGTTGGAACCATCATCCCCATGCCTGTTTGGTCATAAATAAACAGAGTGAAAGATGTGAGGGAAGTTATCGCTTGGGTTTTGATCATTTTATTTCTGCTTAAAAAGACCTAGGGTTTATAATTTCCTGTTAGTGTGTCTTTACCTTCACCATGGCGAACGCCATAGGGTACAAGAAACATGTTCAAATCATGCAGCGTATTATTGAGGCACGAAATACGATTCGACATAAATTTCGTGAATTACAACGTTTAAAAAACGTCAATCCTTTACCCATCATAAAACATGCTCCATCATCGGCTGATCCCATGAGGTTCAAACCAAATGCTTCTGCTGCTACTGCTGCTACCTCTCAAATAAAACCCTTAACAAGTTCAAAATTTACTCAAACAGATTCCACACGACAGGTAAATTGCTCCTCCTCTAATGTTAGTGAACAAGAACATGAAGAAGAACAACATGGACAAAGTGAAAGTGAAAGCGAAACCATATTTAGTCATGAAAGAAAATAAATCCTCACCCCTTCAACAGTTTCTAAAAACAAAACAAAAATCATCCGTCATAGCGGCAACACCGTCTTCCTCCACATCGTCTCCGTTTTCACAAGTTTTCGCAACCCCTCAAAATAAAGCTCAACTCAAAAACATTTTAATCAAACATTATGGGGCAACCCTGGAACCGTATCTGACCCTTCTATTTTTTGGAAAGACCGATACCACGTATGGTGTTCGCTATGAGAATGATAGTTTTAAATTGGTGATTAATCGATTAAATTTGCTCGTACTAGTGTTTTCATTAAAAGGATCAACTATAAATTAACACCAGGTCTGATAAAGCTGCTATTTTCTCGCACCCCCTCTCTACAAAATTTTACGCCCGAGGATCTTGCCAAATATAAATCCATTTTATTAGACACCAACGCTCAAAAAGAAACTATACATCCTCTCAGCAGCTCAATGCCAATATATCCCAAAAATATAAAACCATCATTGCAAACATGTTTGGTAAGCAAAAACATCACTCTGCCTCTGGTGTAAGGTGTAAGAAATTAAAACCCTACATAGATATAACCTTTTGGAATAATCCAATCAGTTAGTAGAACGCTTATACTTGCTTCATGCATCAAAATAAGCTGGTCACACTGGACATGAGGCAGAAATCGCCCACAATGAACAACAACTCCGAGATGCTAAAATTATCTTATAAGCCATCCCCCATCAAAGTGGGCATCGCTCATGAATTGCATAACCCAGCCTGACGCATTTATGAACGCCGTCGTGTCATTTCCAAAGGAATCGATGAACTTTGGCAGGCAGACTTGGTTGAGATGATACCTTATTCTAACGTTAACGACGGTGTATGCTATATGTTGACCGTCATTGATGTCTATTTCAAAATGGCTTTTGTTGAACAAGTAAAAAATAAAACTGGTGTCGTAGTCACAAAGGCCTTTCAACATATTATTGTACAATCAAAACGTCAACCTCACTTGTTACAAACCGACCAGGGGAAATAATTTTTCAACAAGGATTTCTCCAGTTTTCTCAAATCTAAGGATATTCACCATTACAATAGCTAGTGCAATCTCAAAGCTAGCGTAGTTGAACGTTTCAATCGAACATTAAAAAGTTATATGTGGAAAGCGTTTACAATACATGGCTCCTATCGATGGATAGACTGGTTACCGTGCCAGTGGCAGCAGCAGACCAGCCTAAGTTGTTGTAACAGCTCACCAGGATGGAGACTACAAACAGCGGGATCATCGAGTGGAGGAGGCAGCAGAAGACCGGCGAGCCAGCTAGGGGTCGAGGCTGGCGCAACCGCGCCCGGAGAGGTAGAGGGCCGCGATCGGCAGGCTCCTTGGTCGGGGAGGTAACCTCCACTGAGCCCTCTCCTCCGGTCACGCGTGCACGCAAGCAGGCGCTTAGTGAGCGCAGAAGCCGCCAGCCTTTGACGACGTAGGGGTACCTCACAGCTCAGCAGGCGCACTCAACGCTGGAGTTGCTCCCGGTCGGGGAAGCAAAGGTAGCCCGGACAAAACGCAGGTGTCCCTGCGGTCCGAGTCAACCGAAGCCTCCCCTGGGCCCTCTGAGCTAGCCGAGTCTGAGAAGAGTCGGAAGCCAGGACTGGCTAGCTCCCCGCGACCGGACATCAGCAGTAGCTCCGACGCCAGGTTCAGCTGGGCGAGCGATGTGAGCTCGGACACAGCGCATGGGCTCCCTGGGGCCACTTCCCCAGGCTCCGAGCTTGCATGTAGCAACGACCCCAGTGCCTGGGCTATGTTTGTTTATTTCAGGCGAGACTACAACCAGGAAGATGAGTGCCGAGACATCAAGGAGTGCCTGGACTCAGGCCACGAGTTCTTAACGGGAGGAGCTGAACGTGACCGCAAGGACATCGAGGCCTACCTCCCCACTGGAGTCATGGTTAGGCCACACAAGATCGACGCCTACCAACCGTACCTCGCAGCGCTGTCTTCCAACTGGCAGGTCGCGGTGGTACCTGGACTCCAGCCGGGGCCTCCAACCATACTCCGAGATTCCTTCAAACTAGACAACGCGAAGGACGCCACAACGCAGACCGACGTCGCGACGCTGGATGAGGTTGGGACCCAGGCGGGTCCCCTGACCTTCTCCAAGAGGACGCAGGCGTCTCCATCAGCACCTCAGGCGGTACCATTAGCGGGGCAACTCGCACCCCCCATCCAGGAGGAGCAACTGCCAGAGCCCCAGATGGGGCCTTTAGCGGGGCAACTCACGGCCGCCATCACCACCAGGAAGGGGACACCAGAGACGGCCGGGGACACCAGAGACGGCCGGGGCCACCAGGACGGCCTCAAACAGCGGAGGAAGAAGAAGAAGCGCAGCAGCCCAGATGACCGTCACCCGCAGCGTCCCCAGGAAGGAGAGCCAGGACGCCGTGAAGCCACCAGCCGCAGCCAGGGTCAGCCGCACCAATCAGGTAATATGCGGCCCCGCTCAGGTCAGCTTTTACAGTGTTTTCGCTGTCTGAGATGGGGCCACTCCCAGGGATCTTGCGGCTCTCCAGTCCGTTGTAACCGGTGCTCAGGTGCCCCTCGCCACACTGGATGCACGGCACCGCGGGACGCGCCGGTGTCCGCCAACTGCATGGGTGACCATCCGTCATCCCATCGCAGTTGCCCTGTGTACAGGTCCATGTCAAGAGCAGAGAGGAAGGTGGCTCGTTCCCGTGGACCGCCCACTAGGCCCCTGCTTCGGCAGGCGAGGCCCTCCCTCCACTCTCCGGTGACGGAGGCTCGGTACCAGGAACCCCATGGAGATCGGGTAGTGGCGCAGGTTCTTCGGATACTTGTTCCATTGCTCGGTAGCCGGCAAGGCCCGCGCTGATCCCAGCAGTGCCGAGTTCTAACGGATTCCCCGGAGACGAACTGGCGAGAAGACGGACATGGATCTGGTGCATGATACCTTCTCCCAACTCTCCTACTCATTTCCATACCCACATTTCCTTGCATGTGGCAATAACCAAGCCGCCAGGTTTTACGTGTAGGCAATCTTTCCTTTCTGCCTATGCGGTTTTCCCTGGCCCTACAATCTTACCCTTATATATGTGTACATATTTATATGTGCACATATACAATATATACCTATGTTAATATATGCTAATTATGCCTGGTAAATCGTGACCGCGATCGGACAGGCACTAAGTCCTAAATGACATTCCTTCTATCCAATCCCCTATGCTTTCTCTTCTACTAACGTAGATTAACTGCATGTCGGAGGCACCAGTAGTAAGGTCGGGTGCCACGCGGGGGGTGCGGGTACTCTTTCGCCCCCCCCGAAAAGAAAAAAAAACTCAACTTGTGTCACGATACAACACCACCATTCATTCCACCTTCGGCATGAAACCTCGTCTCGTCACCAAGAACCTACCCAGACTCAATAGACTGTTTAACCATATAAAAAGAGCTGACCCTAGGCGACATCACCTTAAAATTGGAGATTTTGTTCGCATCAGTAAACATAGAAATGTGTTTTCAAAATCGTACACTCCACAGTGGTCGACAGAAATTTTTAAAATTCGCCAAGTCAAGCTAGGTCAACCAGTGACGTATCTCCTAGAAGATCAAAGCGGTCAACCCATCAAAGGACGATTCTATTATGAAGAAGTGCAAAAACATTATATCCCAACGATTATCTCATTGAACGAGTAATTAAAGTCAAAGGTGCAAAATATTTTGCAAAGTGGTTAGGGTTTCCTTCCACGTTTAATTCATGGGTCAATAAACATGACTTTTTGTAATAAGATCCTATTTATTTATTTAATTAGACTCCCCCCCCCTTTTTCGCGTTTTCCAAAAAATATCTCAAATATGACGAAAAACATAGGTTAAAAATCACCCAAAACGTGCATAGGTTTTTCACCTAGCGACTTGAAATTTAAAGTGCAGGTAGGGGGAGTAAATAGCAACCATTCATCACAAGCAAACTTTTTTGTCATCTTCACCGTTTCCAAAATAGTCAGCATTTTTTTCAAAATTCATTTTCTTTTCGCTCTACACACTTGAAACTTGTTGTCCACCTAGAGGGCATAGATACCTTTGATTAACGTCAAACAAACATTCTTTTTCCAAAATTCACCGTTTCCAAAATAGCGTCAATCCAAAAAACAAAAATTTTCAATTTTTTTTTCTAAAAATATCAACACACATTCTTAGCAAAGAGGACGTCATCCCAACGCCATCAACACCTCGTTCATTAAAATCCGATCATGCGTTCGGGAGATATCGGCAAAGTTTTTATGAAAGTAGGGGGAGTCACAGAACATACAACACCCCACTACTTACGTAACTTCTCATTGCAGCGTAGATTGATGGTTCAAGCTGACCGTTACACAAACTTTTACGCCTTTTCGTCTATTTCAAAACTATCTCATGGGTGAAGGAGATATGCCTGCTGACGAGAGGTCTCAACTTTTACGTAGCCTCACTTGAAGAGAAGTGAGTGAGGAAATCAAACACTCCGTTAGCCAGCACGAAGAGGAGAAGGGAGGGGGGGGGACAAAGGAAGATATACATTGTAGGAAACATATGAAACACAAAAAAATTTGATATGTAGAATAAATATCTTCATGGAGCTTGCAGACAACGTCAAGGACGACATCTGCTTGCATGGATTCAATTAATTCTTGGAGTTGCTGGGTCCAAAGATTCAACAGGTTACCGCGTGGAGAGCTAATGAGAGGCGACATGGAAAATACACATCTGAAACAGACTTTAAAGCAGAATAAGCGAGTGTAAAAAGAAATGGAAATACATGAAGGGAAACAAAGAACTAATTAAAAGAAAGAAAAGCAAAGAGCAGTGACTGCTAACTCGATGAAAACGTATATGCCATGGAATATACCACGATGGTTATGTCGAGATAATTTATTTTCCGATCTGTTTCGGATTCCTTAGTGAATTTGATTGAGTGGTGTACGCTATTAATGGTTAGGAGAATTGTTTCTATGCTTGTTAATTCAGTGTCGTAGATGCAAATTTCAACATCCACGTATCGTTTCCACAATACTATTCTCTTAGTTGGGGTCTTTTCTAAAACGCATTTTCCAGTGCGTTAATGAAGATGTCGGTGATTAACCCGCTTAGTGGTGACCCCATGGCTAGGCCCTCTGTTTGTGTGTACATTTTATTGTCGAATTGAAACACGTTTTGGCTGAGTACGACCCTCAGTAATCTCACAACGTCTTCAGTTTCTTTTGCCGAGTTGCTGGGTTTTAAGTTGTTTTCGATAATGTTGATTGCTTCATTAATTGGAATGTTGGTGTACATGTTAGTTATATCGAAGGATACTAGCCGCAAGCTAGGTTTCATTTGTAGCATTTTCAATGCAGTTTCTAATTCCGTTATGCTCTTTATAGAATCGTTTTTGTCATTGGAAAGGCGGTGTTTTAAGATTTTTAGTAACTCTTTGCTGATTTTGTAATTTGGCGCATTCCTACAGTTGACTATTGGTCTCATTGGGTACTTCTTTTGTGTATTTTTGGTAGTCCCCTCAATGACGGTATTTTCGGGTTCATGTTTATTAATTTTGATTTTTCGGCTTTGGTCAATATGTACTCTGTTTCTTTTAACGCACTTTTTAATTGTTTTTGGAATTTGTTGGTCGGGTCTTTTCCTAGTTCCTTGATTTCATTGTTGTTCAGAAATTCGACTGTTTTGTCGATGTATTCTATTTTGTTCAGAATTACTGTGGTGTTCCCCTTATGAGCTTTCCTGACGACTAAGTTATGTTTTTTATTTTTTTTGTTTCAATGACTTCTCTTTGAGTTGCTTGTTGCCGTGAGTGTTGTTGCTTTCGCCCTCTAGTTTGAGGATTTTTGGCTTCGTTGGTGACCAGGTTTTTGGCCGTTTCCCTATCTTCTGCTGGATGCATGTGACTGGCTATCTCAATATCTGTGATTAACTGTTTTATATCGTGGCCCGTGTGTGCGTCTGTGCAGTTGTATTTCAATCCTTTGACTGACATATTCAGTTCTTCTTTCGAAAAAGTTACGTTCGTTCTCTTGTATACTCAGCTGTGGAAGTTGAATTCATTGTTATTCGTGTGTTGTTCATTAGGTGGATTGTTTTGTGTTTCTCCCAGTTTTCTTAGTTTAATTTCTAGCTTATCATGCTTCCTCGTTGGTCTCATTTTGACAGTGTCATGCAAGTGCTCGGTGAAGTGAAGCTGTTCCATTGGGATGCATGCCAGAAATTACTTAATTACAATTGAATGTCGTACAGTATAATTGTTGGTTGATGTTTTGCTTTCTTATTTATGCGAATCTTATTTCGTTTTTTATCCAAAGCGCTTTGGATTTGTTAGTTGAAATGATCGACGCTGGTGTTTTCGGTACAGTTTTAATTGGTACGTATTTAGGAGTGAGATTCAGTTCTATACATTTTTTGTTCAACCAAATTGACTTGCTAAGTTCATGAGTTTAAGCCTGAGTGATTTGAATCTCTTGGCTTCATGATTTGCCTGACTAGCCGTGAACATAATGGTGTTTGAAGCCATTTTCAGTGTTGCCTTAGTAAATAAAAGTTGGGTTTTACCCTAATCCTGAAAAAAAATTTACATTAGATTAATAATACACTTGGATGACCAGTTTCAATCATCAAGCGTTTTTTCAGACGTAGATTTTATAGCCTAAGTGTAGTGGATCTTCTACCCATAGCTACACTGGACGAGTTTCATGGTCAATGAAAATACAGTTACTCCTGCAGGGATAAACTGATATTAAATCTCCTATTAAAGATAAAGTGATAGAATTTTGGAATTGAATCAATGATTAACCAATTTCTGAAAAATTAAGTAAGACTGAAATGCTGAACTTAAATTAAATTTCCTTTCCTTTCTTGACCGATACTATTGGAACTTGCGTTTCTACGATTTATCTGGATCCAATTTCGACTTGAGCCCTATTGTTAGACGACACTCATTTATCGACGTGATAATTTGTAAACACGGTCGGTAAATGATAACGCAACGTGAGACGTGATGTTCCATCATAACAGTTGCACCCTACACCCAGTGAACATTAGCCACAAACAGTGGATAAGTTGTGCAGACAATTTATAGGAGGGTTTATTTCAATTGTGAATCAATTGTGTTGTCTTAGTTATATTTTAAGCGTTAGGATGAGATTGTGCTTAGAATTGATTTTTAGTTGGCCATAAACGCTTCTCGTTTATTTTTGAGTTAACGTCAATTAGGAATAGCTAGATAGTTAAAGTAAAAATAAATGTTGGAGGTGACATGATCGTAGCGTGGCTATTGATAGTTTTTGCTTGTAAGTGGCAATAGACTCTTGCATTGTCAACGCTTAAATTCTTTGTTTTGCTGTCGATTCATGGACGTTATTATTACTATTCCTAATTCTCCATTGTATTGCGCAGGGACTTGTTACATGTCACGCTCTTAGTTAATTTGCCATTAATTCGTTTCTGTGGTCAGGACTTCGAGAGGCTTAATGTAGACTTTATATAGGAGCAATTTCTTTCTTTTTCAGGACAGGTTAGTACGGATTAGCTGATTATTACCTCTCCGAAGTAGGCTAGGGATCTGGTTTCTTTTATTAAAAAATTTAGTGTGATTTGTACGTACGCATGGTCTCATTTTGCTTTTTTATGTGGATGTGTTTTTTGGGCTAGTTTCTTAACATACCTCTCCTATTCCCGAGACGCCCTGGGTTAATTTTGTCGTGTGGAGCTAGTCTAAGAATTCATCCATCCTATCGATTTGTGTGCTGGTTGGAGGAGGGTCTCAGAAGGGCTGCTTATGACATATGGTCCCCTGAAACTCTTGTCTAACGGGCACATATAATCTTATATAATTTTCTTTGGCGCCAACGTGGTAAGCTACGAATTTGGGAGATCATGTGACCATGAATGGATTTATTTTTGAGAGGACAATATGAGGACCCCAGAAGTCAAGTGGTCTAAGTAACACAAATATTGTTTTGAGAAAACGTAAGTCAAAGTTGAAAATGTTTTGTAATAGGGAACCCAACCACTATAGTACATAGTGTAGGGGCATGACGCTAGGTGGCAATACCTGTCAAGGAAATCACTTGGATCCCTTTACCATCTAAAAGATTAATATTTGCTCATCCTATTCCCGTACCTAACTCATTTCTTTCAATAATGTCACTTAGACCACTTGAATTCTGGGGTCCTCTTTTTTGATTATTGATTAGCACTCCAACAGGTCAGTGAAAAAATGACATTTCGTACTGGTGATTGGAAATATACATAGCACTCACGTGTAGAGATAAGGCCACGAGGCTAGTTGGCAATAACTTGTAAAATTAATTTGAGGAATTTTGACTTTGCAACCAATCTGGTATTGAGTAAATGTAAAATATTTTAGCTTTGCTTATTTTATGTTAACGTCAGATAGGACAGAGGCACAACAGTCGTCCCTAAATTTATTAAAGAAGCATATTTTCTACACACTCCAACCCATATTTTCGTATCTAGTCATACTTTTCTAGGGGAGGAAGCTCTCCCTATTTCTCCAATTGAATAATATACCTATGGAAGATGAGACAATGAGGGGCCTGTGCCGAGTTGCAGACACTGTTGCAAGGTTTACGTACACACACTACAATGAACAATAATTAGAAGGCTATGAGAGCAGACCTGAACAATGTTAGGACAGACTTGGAGGCCAGTAGAGACGAAAATAATACCAACTTGATAACAATTAGGACTGATATCAGAGCAGATGTAGAGGCTGCTACTAATACTGTCAGGGATGAGATTAGAGCAAAATTAGAGGCTAATGGTAATACTGTCAGAGAAGAAATCAGAGCAGACGTGCGGGCTGTTCTAGATGATGTAGACACTGTTGGGGCTGATATTAGAGCTGACATAGAAGCCAATATTAATACACTCAGGGCGAATATAGAAACTGTCAGTGACGGAATCAGAGCTGAGGTATAGGCTAAGAGAGTCGATTTGCAGGTCAATAGTAATGCAAGTAGGGCAAACATAGATACTCTCAGTGACGATATCAGAGCTGATATGGAGACTTATGGGATATAATCTAACGCTAATTTGAATGGTGTTAAGGGAGAACTTCGAGCTGATAAGGCTGAAGTGAATGAGAGCTTGGACTCTCTAAATGTAAACCGAGGCACTATCAGTACTAGGTTAGACACTACTAGAACAAAAAACTGAAACGATCTGAGGACGGAGTTGAACGTCAGTAGGATCGAGGTCAACACTTGCAACGAACAGGTTAAGGCTGAAGTTACTCATTCACACGCGTCAGTTACTGAAAGAATGACTGCTATGGACGATAAGATGGAGGAGACTGTTAAAGGCGAGGTCAGTACTGTCAACGATGGATTAAATCTGACAAGAGGTGTGGCCGTTGCAGTTCACCTCAGTGTGAAGAAGGTAGCTGAGAGTATGGATGCTGTGATAGCAGAGATGACTGCAGATTCCACAGATTTTCAAGAAATCACAGCTGAGTTGAAGGAGGTTAATAACCAGCTGAAGGAAGAATTGACTACCAGTATTAACGGAATTAAAGAGGACGTGAGTGTGACGTCAGACGTCAGAAGAGCTCAGAGTGGAGATTGACATCCTGAAGGGAGAACTTACCGAGAGCAGCGGAAACCTGCAGAAGGACATGGGTAATTTGAAAGGAGACGTTGACATCTTAAGGACTCATATTGAGAGGGAAGTACTCGTAGGCTGTCAGAAGAACTTGGTGCATCAAAAGATACCACACATTGACAGATTAAGAAACTTGGAAAATCAAATAGATCTGCTCCTCATGAATTGACCCCTGAACAGGCACAACGTAGAGTGGATATCTGTCGTCAGCTTATTGGTAACCCCATGGTTGATAGATTTATCTGGAGAATTGTCACATGTGATGAAAAATGGCTCTATTATCGCAACGCTGACACCTAGAAACAGTGGCTAAGTCCCCGCCAACCTGCCAAAGTCATCGTTAAAAAGGATCGGTTCTGCCCCAAAGTGCTGTTGTGTGTCTGGTGGAATTTTGAAGGAGTGATTCACTAGAAGTTTGTACCAAAGGGGCGTGCAGTCTATACGGATCTTTATTCTGAACAACTGGGACAAGTTCATGAAATTTTGAGACGGTGATATCCAGCATTAATAAATCGAAATAGCGTTCTCTTGCAGCAGGACAATGTGCGACCTCATACTGCACGAGCAACCATTGCAAAAATTCAGGAATTGGGAGGAGTTGCGACTTCAGATTACCATCTTTTTAGATCCATGGCCCATTTCTTGCGTGGAAGAAATTTTGAAAACAATGAAGCTGTGGGAGTGGATCTCACTGAATTCTTCGCATCTAAACCCAGATACTGGTACCGTCGCGGGATTTGAAACCTCGCTGAAGGAAGAAGGCACAAGACCATAGAATATGATGGTCTCTATTTTGAAGTAGCTTGATGTTATGTAAAAGTAAGATTAAAGATTAAATAGCGACTCTTTGTCTGTCCGTCTCTCATCTGGCCATCTATCCTTCAGCCTTTGTGTCAACCCACCCTTTATGTCGTTTAACACTTGCACACAATTCAACACATTTTTATACACATCAAGTCCTCCTTGGACAGATCTGATTTTTGGTATTTTTACGTGAGCCATTGCTGCCATCTTCAAGGAAGGTGCCGTTTATAATTCTGGCACTAGACTCAAAGGCTCCGAAATCATTCACCATAACAGTACAACATTTAATACATTGCTACAGCAAACAAGGAAAAGCAGATTTCAAAAAATACCGATGCATTATTTTGGACATAACGTGCATCCGCTAACATTATACATGTTAAGATCAATAATTTACCATCTAATGAAGTTGCAATTTCTTAGCTTTGCAAGAAGGTGGTATCCTGCAAGAGTTTTACTCTGCTGAAGTCACAAGTCTCTCAAATGTAGGCACTGACCGCTCGGGTGGTCACCATTTTATCTTCGTTATGATGACGGCGATATCCATATTGGATTGAAGTGTCCTCTACCAGTGCTACCTTTACACCAAATTGTATTCAATTTGGGTCCGTTGCCTTGGAATCGTTAGAGATGCGGCGATGCAAACTGTTAAAACAAAATAGATGTGTGTTGCTTGGATAGTAGCCTACCACGTAGCATGCGCACATATTGTGCTCCTAACAAGTTGTTTGTCTGCGTGGCTAATTAACAAAGTAGTTGTGTGTTAAATGACTAAGTACGACTTTCCTCGTTTTTTTAACCAATAATTTCGTATTACGTATCTCAGTATACTGCCAATATAAGACGAAAAAACATACGAATTCTTTTGATTTCGGATTACTGTCAGAGTATGCTAATGAGACAGTGCATTTCAAGAAAAGTAGGCGATTTATTATTTAGGGAACATCTTGTTGAGATTCAGAGAATGGTGTTAAAGTGTTTGGTCGAGTGCAATGTGGAGTTGAATTCATATTAGGCTGGATCTATACGATTGTCTATTATATTCATGTTAATTCATTTGAGGGGCTTGGGACATCTTCATAATTAACCCATGTAGTTGCGTGTGTGTTGAACTTGCCTCATAACCTGTATTCCTGTGTTAACTGTAGTAGTGTATGTAACCGTATCAGTAACAGGGAAGGTGCAGGTACCCCGGAGACTGAGGCTCAGTGTGTACTCACCATGAAGTCGCAGGTTGTCTTGCCGTTCACTTCTTTTAATCACAGCTTTAAATAGCAACTTGTGTTGTAAATGTGAGACCGTAATGTTCGAAATTGCTCACAACAGTGCCGTAACTAGGGTTTGTTTTCGGAGGGGATGAGCTGGGGGTGCGGGCATAATCAATGAAAGCAAAAATACGATATCGAATTTTAACACTTCCTATCTATATTTTGTTTCGTTTTTTATTTCATTACCATTGGATGCGTTGTATTTGCACTTATCAATATGCAAATGCTCGAAAATTATCAATATTGTTGACATTAAATTATAAAGTCCAGATTTCTTCGCAAGCCCTTTCTATGTATAAATAAGAGTTGACCAAAGGAGTTCAAAGTACAGTTTTAACTACAGTTTATCTTAAAAAAGCAATACAACATCATTCACTTTCCAAGATGACACTCACATGTGGACACTAACAGGATGGCAACTGAAAGTGGTTTATTTTTTGGGAAGAGATGAGGAAAGATAATTCCACCCCTCTGGCTAACTGAACAGCTGACAATTTTGCTCATTCAGTAAGTGTTTGGTTTAGGGTTACAGTAAACATTAACACGTGTGAAAAGAAATGGTTTCAAATTAGTTAGTGTAAACTTACACAATCCAACCATTTGTGATCGATCCAAAGATTGGCTTTATTAAAAATGAAAATCTTCTACAAATTTCATATTTTTATTGTTTGGATCCAGGAGAATAAATTGATCCCCCTGATCATCCACGTTACTTACGCCACTGGGGATCTGACAGACTCGTGAAGCGCCAGGTGTTTTTGAAAACTATTTCTCTACGAAAGTAATTGTAAATTGCGGCTGGCTGTAACCTAATTATTGCAATGCTCTACTTGTTGGCCAATGTTCAACTCTGATGGTTTACCAAAACATCGACTCTCTCCTTGAGACTGATGAATTGCAAGATTCTGGCTTGGCTCTTTTAATGTTGATGAACATGTCTTGGCTTGGGGTGTGTGCAAGTGAGGCATACATCAATTTTATTTTGAAGAAGGCCCGACTCATCAAACGAGTGTATATCGCAGAAGATTTCTAGCAACAGTGGCCAATTGGGAAAGCCGCAGCGTTGTAACAGTGCGGCTTGTGGCAAGTAGTGAATAATGGCAAATCGTTGTATTTGTTTGGTAATCTACAGATTGACGATATCCTGTGAAATTAGTTTAATCTTTGCATCCCGCGTACTGTCCAACACCACTGAGTGCGGGCTGTTTTCTATGCCGTGGATTATTGCCGTTGTTCAATAATAATGCTCCATCGACCAGCTGGGTTCAAATGCGAACAGACGATGGGGAGTTGGAACCACAAACAAACTCTGCGTTTAAAATAAATAGTGTGTCATTCCTAGGATGACAAAGTATTTGTTGATAGAGAATTTAAAATGTTTTACGGTGTATACTTGCGTATTTATATTGTTCTATCAACAGAGAAATGAGAACATAAATATGAAAAAGTAATAGTGTGGGACAATATGGATTTAGGCTTATTACCATAGCCATGTGTTGTTCCATCATCATTATATGTAGCCACTGGCGGTTTATCTGCTGGCATTACAACCATGAGCAATATAAATAGATCATTCGAGAGATAAAGATTTTCAGGATGGATTTCAAATTTTGCCACTGATCGTTTAAAAACTATGCTCCAAACTTGAAAAATAAAGTATTTTGTTTGGAGAATCGACCTCCCGGATAGGTGCTTACTGTCGACCAAAGTATTATGTGCACTCGAGTTTGAAGGTTGTTTGTGAAGTAACCAATAGATCTACATAAAATCCATTATCATCAACATGTTCGTCGTTCTATTTTACGTTAGTTCATGTAGGTTTGGATTTTTAATTTATATTTTAATATTTTTTTTATCGCAGTTGGAATACAAAAAGTGCACGTTTTTAAGCGTGGTTCAACCATGCGTCACATTTAAGAATTATTATTTCAAAAGTCCGTCATCAGATCGAATCCAAATTATAACACAATATACATTGGAATGTTGTATAACTGGTTTATTAATTTCACAATTTTGTGTGTCCAAGAAACAAAGTTGTTATCATTTTTGTAAGGTAACTTTTTCTCGGCTCGGGGTGGTTGGAAAATGTAGTTCTTGGTTGCGTTGTAATCGTTACACATCAAAAAGTTATGCTGTATGACTGTGAAATACGTAAATTAATTCACTTATTTTATATCGGTTTGTATTTTTACGAGGAAATAACACATGGTTCACCAGCTAGCCGCTCAAGGAAAAGCTGTACAGCGTTGCTGAAATGGTGCCCACGCGCTTCATGGCGCGTCTCGCTCGGAAGTGATGGGCTCCATCTCAGCAACGCTGTACAGCTTTTCCTGGAGCGGCTAGCTGGTGAACCATGTGTTATTTCCTCGTACAAATACAAACCGATATAAAATAAGTGAATTAATTTACGTATTTCACAGTCATACAGCATAACTTTTTGATGCATAACGATTACAACGCAACCAAGAACTACATTTTCCAACCACCCCGAGCCGAGAAAATGTTACCTTATAAAAATGATAACAACTTTGTTTTTTGGGCACACACAATTTTGAAATTAATAAACCAGTTTTACAACATTCCAATGCATATTGTGTTCACATTTGGATTCGATCTGAAGACGAGTTTTTGAGATAATAATTCTTAAATGTGACGCATGGTTGAAACACGCTTAAAAACGTGCACTTTTTGTGTTCCAACTGCGATAAAAAAATATTAAAAGATAAATAAAAAATTCCAAACTTACATGAACTAACGTAAAATAGAACGACGAAAATGATGATGTAATTGGATTTTATGTAGGCCTATTGATTACTTCACAAACAACCTTCAAACTCGAGTGCACATAATACTTTGATCGACAGTAGTGAGTTTGCTAGGCCGACTCTCTCGGAGATCTCTAAATTCAATAAGCCAACTTATTGAGTTTAGACATCTTTGGGACAGTTTACTCTTTCTTTTTCAGAAGATGGAATTTCGTTTAGCCTCTAATTGAAATAAAGTAGCGATCCAGTAATTGTGAACGAATACTTAAATGTACTGTGAAATAACTGGTGATCCGCGATACACATGTAGCCCTCGTACGCATATCTACTTAATATAAAACCAAGTCCCCGATTCTTGGATGTGGCGGGTATTCTCGAGAACCACTGGATGGATTTTGATTCGGTTTTCACTATTCTGTAAAATATATCTCGAGGAAGGTTTCTGTAGAAAATAATTTATTTCGTATAATCAAAGGAAGCGAAGCAGTAACGTATTCAGTGAAAGAAAAACCTGGCGTCCGTGTGCTTTTTAAGATTACTCTGGGCACACCGTTATAAATATCAATTATACTATGAGTGTAAGAATTGTTCAGCATGAAAAGTTCTACAAAGAAGTCCGTGAGAGCATATCTCTATCTTTAATACATCGCCCTCTACAAGTGCTTGTAGGTTTTCATTTCTTCCAACAATCTCCATTCAATTACTGAGGCGACAGTTTACGAGCTAGCTAGGGATGAGCCTATGACCTTAATTATAGCCTAGCTAGCGGGCGAGCCTATTACGCCAGATACAGCCAGCAGCAAACTGTCGAGTCGTGTTGAGTTAAGACTTCAGAGAAGAGTGGTTGTGTTGAGTTTCCCTGAAAGTGCAACTCAGCTTTTCTTCATTCCGCCAGTGAACTTTTCGTTCCGCAAAATACACAGTCAAGTTAAGATTGGACGGAAGGGGGATTTGTATTTCATGCACCTCGCAATTCGTAAATTACGTCTGACAAGAATTCGATGCACATGCATCTTAATGATAATATAATTAATAGTCCAGGCAGTGATTTGAACCCAACATGCCGAGACGTAAAACGGATATAGTGTGCCCAACTCTAGGAGTGGGTATTCCAAGATTCAGACACCTAGATATCAAGGGAAAGGCTACAACCACTTTTGAAAGTTGAGATATTTGAATATCGCGCTACATTGCTTCTCGAAGCAATTGGAAAGAATTTACCGATACTTGCATGTCAAGTGACGTAGCGAGTAATAGCAGAGGTTGAGGCTATTTATTGATTAAATAGTTAACCATGGAGTAGAGACTTGAGACTGGGATCAGATTACTGGCACGGCCAAATGAAAAAGAATGCACTTAGTATCAAGTAAATCCGACCTGGGATACCAGAGATATGAGGATTTCCAGATATCAGCTGATGACGCGTGACCCTGGCAGTTTTGAATAAAAGCCGGCCGGCCGAGGCATCGATAGCTCATTCCAACACAAGCATTTGCCGAGCAAGTTGCTGCTACGCTGAGCCAAGGCACATGGTTGCCGGATCTACGCAGAAATAATTTTCAAAGTTGTGATAGTCACAAAAAGTGCTGCGCTACGAAGTGGAACTTAGTAAGTTTCCGGCGAGGAGAATCACTGAGGTGATTGAATTTTTTTTTTTCTACAGACATTAGTGGAAATATTTATGTTTCTACATGGACATATGCTAGACTTTGTCTAGAATTAGTACTTTGTCACAGTCCAGTAATAACCTAATACTTGGATGTTTAAGTCCATTTCAGTCAGTTTTCATATTGGTAACTTGTTAACCACTTCGATCTATCAGTACACTGAAGACCAGTCTATCACGGTGGTGTTCATTAGTCTACGCAAGGGAAACTACAGGTTGCTTAGCGCATGGTAGATGGCGAGAAGCCATGCCCAGGGAACGATCTTCAGAACAGCCGTTGATTGGTTAGACTGTCAGTGTCTTCTTGTATTGATAAGATTACCGTGAGTTATGTTACAACTGACATATATCTAAGAATAGATCACTTAGATCTGACCCCATTTAAACAAACTGTTATGGCTTTGATAGAAGCCCATATTAAAATGGAACAACAGTTAATTCAAACGTCAAGAGATACTACCACTATGTATTACTAGACGGATTGTGGGTATATAATGGCGGCCGATACAAGGATTATACGTGCTTGTCCGATAGGGCATGTCTATGGATAAATCTGGTACAGACCAGGTTCACTACGCTTCAAGACCATCAAGAAATGTAAGCCACATTTGAATTATATTATGCCTAGCTAATTGGAACAAACTATTTTTCTGCAGATGACCAACACATTTATTTATTTATTTATTTATTTATTTTTCTTCGTATTTAAATCTTGCAATGATTTACGCAAGACATATTAGAGTTATTCTGAGTATTTTCAGCACTCAGAACAGTTTAGGATCGATGACCGAGCATTTCGAGCATTTATTTGAATATTTCATATTTTTTGGGAAATCACGGTAATCAGTCGATGCAACTGTAAAAGTTAAATTATTTTTTGTTGAGGAATGGATATTTTTTCCATATTCGAAGGTTCGAACATGTGGATTCTCACATAATGAGATAATAATTAAACACATTTACAATAATATAACTAATAATAATAATAATAATCCACTAATAATAATAATTTTTATAATTTTTCTAAATAATTCTTGGATATTATATTTTCTAATAATCATATGTATTGAGAGAGAGCCTATAAAGTAGTTTAGTCATTTCTAGTTTGGAACAGGAGATTTTCCGAAGGAGAGTGGTTAGCGCAAGCCCGCATTCAACCAATATTTCGGTTCTGGTTGAACAGTTAATATTTGCAATGAGCAAAGTATATTTTTCAGATAACACGGAGAGGCATGAAACGGGAAGCAAATGATATTTGTATCAAATAGGATATTTTTGTATTTATATAAAATCATGACGTAAATACACTCGAAAGTGAAATAAAGATTTTCATATGTATGGTAAATTCACGGGTTGAACTGAATGGTAAAATAAAATAAACTTGTAAGTTTATTAATCTTCCAGTGTTGATAACAAGCAGAGGCTTGATTTATTGTATAAATTTTGGGAAGAAAATTTATATGTGTGGAGTAGTTGAAATGCCATTCCCAGGTGCGCATGTTTAAGTCGCAGGAATGAAGAGGTTTTTTCGAGCATCAATCAAATAGCAGGTTCGATGGCTCAGGTTTATAGTAGGAGCATTGGAACTACACTTTTCGTCGTATGAATGACCCGAAGGTTATTTCTTAGAAACCATCAGTTCTTATTTCAACCATCAGTTCTTGTTTACGAATTCCATTTAGACTTTGATTTTGCTAGAACCCGGATTTGTCATGATAGTAGTTTATTCTTCTTCAGAGGAAGACCTTTGCCGTTGTTGTTGTAATATTGTGTTCTTACACAAATAATAGAATGGGCCACTGCCAATTAAAAATAATTCTTTAACCACGAATAATTTGAAGGATATTTTCAATCCTAGTGCCATGAACTAAATGAATTTATTATTCTTATTTCTGCATTCTGTCGAAGAATTGCAAGTTGTGAAAATTACAAAAATGGCCATGAATATATATATTTTTTTTATAATAATGATTCCAAGTGGAAAATTGAATAGTTGAATGGTTCAACAATTTAGTGATCAAGTTGATGATTCAGAAATCATATATTTTGTTAGGAACTTGAAGTTCATAATCGAGTCACTTCTCGAAATGTTTAATGTCAGAAGAACAATTAATTTTTGTTGTGCTTCGCACAAGTTCTTCGATGCTATGCTCAAGGTCAAATACTTTTCAGATGTTATTAATATGTGTAAATAATTTGTGTTGATTCAATGATAATAATATTTTTCGACAATGTATTTTTGAAACTGGAAAAATAAGTGAAAGTTAAAATTCTATGAACATTTATTCTACGAGTGTTAATATTATGTAAAAATTCAAACAGTGAACTACGATATTTCCAGTAGAGACAATTAAAATTTGAACTGGATTTAATCATTAATTATAAATAATTTTGGAACACAGTCTACAGGACTAACAATCAGACTTGTGTTTCCAAAAAAATAATTGTCAAATGTGTTTGGAAAATTTCTGTATATTGTGTAAATAGGAGTGTGGGTCGCCACACGTGAGTGATGCTGCTTTGAGCATTTTTGCAGTCAATTTTAAATTCAAAATAAACTGAGATAATTTTACTTGATGTGTTACTCCCAGTTGAATCTCCTTCTATCCTTATTGTTCCATTGAGCCAAAAATCAGTAAAGCATTTTTTGATTTGATGTCGTTTTTGCGATTAGCTTTAACCCATCTGGCGTTCCGGGATATTTTGACTCTCGTGCTGACTGATTATTGGTAAAATGCATATGTGGTCCTGCGGACTCCGGTCTAAACGGGCACAATAGGTCGTTCATTGACATCGAAAAAAAAAGGGCGTATCACGTAATGCATTCATAACTGTTCCCGGAAGAAGCCGGGGCGGGTTGCTAGTTTTAAATATAATTCGCAATGAAGGTATGTTATAAGTTAGGTATCACTTACTTTGTTGGCCGTACATTTCTTTTATTTATTCATTCATTAGTCCATGTTCAATATAGACTGTTATAACTTTTCGCATCCAGTCTCGTCTGTCATCCTCTGTGAACGAACGAAGTGACTACATGATCCCATATTAGCAGTTAGCACTGCGGAATATTCAACTTCTACGCCTCGCTCCTTGAATGAAATCGGATTATCGCCTCCTAGGTATAAACCTTTTTCTTTTACCCACAATAGCTGAGTCCACTAACCTTCCAAATAATCTCTCCTCAATTCGCATCACTTGACCCCACCATCGGAGCCGTCACATACGACCAGTATTATTCCCGTGCACTTTGTGGGATTACAATATTATACACCAAATAGAGAAGTGAGCCATCTATGGTATTAGCCTGCAATGTACCCAAATAACAATATAACAAGTGAGAATATTGCTCAGTGTTCACATGAAGCAAGCAGTGGTGGCTCCATGGGCAGTGACACAGTGTAATGACAATACCCTATCGAGCTGGCTGGATGTACTTATAATTCTAACAGTAAAACCATAAGTAACAGTACATATCTCTTCCAACATCTCAATTAATATTGCATGCGTATTTTAAAAGAACGCGTCTAAATTTGTTTCATATAACGATCTCTTTGGTCTCTGCAGAAGCTTCCCTCTACAAACTGTGTCCGTTTCACGCTGACCCAGGAGGGTAGAAGCCGACTTTCTCCCACTCCTGTTTATATCATAGAAATCAGTAAATTGCAATAAAGGCAGTTCACGGGAACTGTGTAGAATTTCCTTCCCTACCGCATGTTGGTTACCAGTATTTTTCAGTTATCTGGTTCCCCGTTAAGGAGGAGACTCTGGATAAATAACTACCATGCGTCGTGTCATTGTTCATTATCAGATCCTTATTACAAGAATTCTTCTTCAATCATTTCATGTGACGCTAAAGAGATAGGTAGGCCTTTAAAACAATTAATGCAACGAAGTTGGAACATTGACATTCAGCATTAACCAATTTCGTGGGAAGAAGTGCAGATGGCTTATGATATACTTGTAGCCCACGTCACAGACCCCGGCCCCTCTTCCAGAATGTAAACCTTTAATATAATATGAAGATAGAAAAGAGAATTGTTATTCACAATTTTTCACGTAGTTTTTAATTCGACAAGAACAGCAACGCTCCATTTAAAAATATAATGTTGTGTTTATAGTAATATGTTCATAGTTTGCTGGGGTATGTGTATCAGTGGATGTGCAGTTGAATAGTATAGTATTACAATGTTCTGTTGACAAAAAGAACAATATCAGTCAGCATTCGGTTAAATGAACAATAGTGTTCAAAGTATGTCATTAAAATATTTAACAAATTCGTGAAATACTTGTTTAGTTAAAAGAAACGATAGTCGATGGAGGTTGGAATGTTTATAAGGGTGTCTTAACCCGTAGAGTGCTACGTCCGTCTAAAGACGGTCCTCAAGAATGTTTTTTTATATTCCCCATTCGCTCTCGAGTACCGAGTTGATCTCTGACTTGTTTTGCCATCTGTTGGGCATTATGTAGTACTACTTATCCTTGTATTCTTTGCTTCCGGAAGTAACTAACAGTGCATTTTGTAGACGTTTGTCGTCTACAGTTCGAATTCATCAGAGATGTAAACAAGCAGCAAATTCTTATCTTGTCTGGTTACGGATCAAGGAATATCAACTCTTGTACTAATAGTGAGCAAGAAGTATTACTTGCCTGCTGATTTTAGGAAAAGCTTTTATTTCGGGCCCTTAACCTGGTATGAAATGATGCAAGCGTAAGAACAAAAAGTTTGATTTGTCTCCAAACAAAGAAATTAATATAAACTTAGAACTGTGAATTTTAATTGAGAATAATAAAGGCCCGAAACCTCTGGAAATTTTGAGACCTATTGACATGATCAGTTGAAAATTACACTTCCACAATTTTTATAAATCCGAATAAGAAATTCAATCCTGACGTAGCAATGGGCTAACTGGGTTACTCAGCACTTAAACTACGGCACAAGGAGAGGTTACACAAAATTCTAGTTTATTCATACAGCTGCCAAATTCTAAAATCTACTGTTCACTATATAAATAAATAAATACATAAATAAACAGATAAATAAATAAATAAATAAATAAATAAAAATACCTGCCTTTATAAATTGTGCATATCAAGTTCGTGTATGTATTATAAATGCATAGTTAATTATGACGCCATAGATACATGGAACTATACCAAAGAAATATGATGGGTTCTATGTGTATTTCTGCTCCAGAGAGGAACGCAATGGTTTTCCTCACGTTTCTGGAAAAGAGAGATATGCTGACAGACACCCGTGGAGTGAATAGTTACCGTCAGTTGCACGAGTCTGACGAGAACACCACTTCTCTTGCTCTCGGATGTTCATATTGATGAGCATGGGAGGTCTAGTGATATATGTTTGAGATTCTCACTTTCCAATATACTGAGATATTGAAAATGTCATATTACGATACGGAGTCGTACTGAGGAAACAGCTGTGCGCTATATAAACGCCAGCTGGGGTGCAGCCTAACCGTCTATAAATATCTCTAAGGTCGTCACGTCTATGGAAAGTCTTTGGGTTGAAATAATTGGTACCATGCACTGCTAGATCATGTCCTGAAATAACAGGAAATGTCAGGATTCTGACTGGGTATTCAAAGTGTTTTAGAAAGAAGTATAAACATATATTTTTTTGGTTGTTGGTAAGGCCCTGAATACATATGACGTGAATATAATGTCCTATTTCAAACATAAGACTAGTGCGTTGTAAATATGATGTTTGTAGCTCAGCTAGTATTTAATTATAAATGACTGAGGGTTTTACTGACAAACATTACAATACGTTCCTTGAAACCATTTGCTGGTTGTACGTAGAAAGTTTACATACGATTTATGCATGCATTCTACCAGGAGCTGTAATGAAGTGTTGCTTTTACGAAATGATGCTTCTCTCTTGGACGATACATTTGCTATTAAAAAAAAAATCTTAGTCTACTAAATGCGGACATTAATTTCTTCCTGCAGTAAGATTTTCTCCTAACACATCAGTTCACAGGTGCTTCAAGGCGTATGAATGTCCAATACGTACGAGACATTATAGCTTGTAGTATGGGTGCATAAATTGTACAGAAACAGTAGCAATGGTTTCACACGAGGACATGATCTAATGCATCTCAGCAAAGACCTACGTCATTCATAATTATACTATCTAAACTACAAACATCATCTTTTCTACATTCATTCATTTTCATAAGAGACTTTTGCGTTTCAATGTCCAGTCTGCAAGCCTCTGTTTGCGAACAAGTTGCCTCCATGGTCCCTCATTAGCAATTAGCACTACGGCCTCCTCTGAGTTTACACCTCTCACTTTGAAATCGTTCAACACTGAATCTAACCATGGCCTTCTAAGTCTACTTCTGCTTCACTTACCCTCTACAGATGAACTCATTAACCTCTTAGGTAGACCCTAGCTCATCACCAGGCTGCGGGATCTTGGTACGTAAATAGTGCTATGTGATTACAGTAGTATCGCATGGGGTTGAGATGACGCAGGTTTATGAACAGCCAGCCCGTGCACAACAGGCAGGTACCTCACATTTTCTACGTAAACATGCACAGAGTATTGCAAGAGTGGCGCTGTAATAAGTTAGTTTTGCTGAAACTGCGTCTTATTGCCAAGATGTAACAATCAACCAACGGAAAGTCGGTCTGCGCTTTCAAATCTCTTTTGTCGAGTGAGAAAGGAAAACAATGGAAACAAATGTGGAGGCAGTACAAACAAAAATAATACATTTAGAACAATCACATCATTTGGTATTCCACCGATGTCTCAACCTACTTCATGGCTGTGATTATTGCGGTATGAGTGGTGCTGAGTAATGGCCTCAGGACACTAGTGGCTGTGTGCACTGTGGAAGGTTCTCCTCATAGGGTCGGTGCTATTGTTCTGACTCAGCGAGGAAAGCAATGGCAAACTACCTAACTCCTCATCTTGTCTAGTGCACCTCATTATAGTGCTCCTCTGGAGTTTTGTGGATATCTACCGACCTAACCTATGGCAGTAGTTCTAAAGGATCCAACCAGGCTTTGGGCTGAATACCTAACAGAGAGATAGTGTTTGTTTTCCTAGCCCAATTTTCGCACACTTCGCGTGTCAAGCACGATTTTCTCATATCTCGTCTTGAAAATTAATATGGGAGCAAAAGGCTTTTATCCCAGTTATGTATGTACAAGTGCATTATCTCAAAGACCCCTTTTCTCTGTTTCACCTCGGTCAGATTTAGTGCTTCAATCTCTTCCCCGGTAAGTCACATAACATTTTGAGGCTAACATATGAACTATAAGAAAGTCACGTAAACGAAATTCTTCTTGAACATTTTGCGTTACTGATCAACAAGAACTGCGTTATTATAAGAAGACGATGTTTGCCACTTAGAGAAAGAAACCAGTTGTTAAAACTGTGTATTGGGACTATTTCCAGATTTGAATTGTTTTACGTATTTAATATGTTTCATGATACAGATGCCATTGTTTTAGAGCCTTGGGACATTGTGGCCATCAACCCTGCATACATAGGCGTGTGGAATTTATCTGATAACCTACATTATTGTAATGATTATCTTAGTTAGGGAGCATTCCGGCATTGCTTGGAATAAAGAGACAAACTACTTCTAGGATGACTGTTGGTCGGAATTACTCGAAGAGCGACTCTTGGCTGTTCTGATGGAGCTGAGTTAACACCTTTACCACTCTCACGCCAGGAGTAAATCTTCCAAGGCAGATTCGAGAATCGAGCTCGCAGTGGCGGATTATGAGTCAAAATACTAGGGAGGCCAATACAGCCAACATCCTGTAGGTCAGAGCCCATCCCCTAAGCCGTGCAAGCACTTACTAAATACTACTACAACCGCTAATGTTACGGTTTTATGTTCCTTTTAACTACTGCGACTCATAGAGACGCCGGAATGCCAGAGTTTAACCCTAGGGGAACCACAGTATAACATGCCAGTAAAGCTTATGACACGGCTCCATCGCATTTAAGTTTCCTCAAAAGCCTACTGACTGCTTCAGGATTCGGTTCCACAACCTTGGCCACGCATCTAGCCAATATAATAATATCAACTCACTCTTCCTTCCTTGAAAAGGGCATTTCAGGCAAGAAACTAATAAGAGCCTCATTAGTAGGCCCACACGCGAGTCATTGAGCGTGAGCGGCACTGTAATCTTCTGGGCTCCTCCAAGTACCTTCTACATTCACCCCTCCTCGTCACCTCACTCTACATGCTGGGCTGACGTCACAGTTACCATAACAACTGACGCCTGGAAGGATGCCCTGCATCAACCTGGCCTCCTCAAAGTACCTTCTACATTCACCCCTCTTCATCACCTCACTCTGCATGCTGGGCTGATGTCACAGTTACCATAACAACTGACGCCTGGAAGGATGCCCTGCATCAACCTGGCCTCCTCAAAGTACCTTCTACATTCACCCCTCTTCATCACCTCACTCTGCATGCTGGGCTGATGTCACAGTTACCATAACAACTGACGCCTGGAAGGATGCCCTGCATCAACCTGGCCTCCTCAAAGTACCTTCTACATTCACCCCTCTTCATCACCTCACTCTGCATGCTGGGCTGATGTCACAGTTACCATAACAACTGACGCCTGGAAGGATGCCCTGCATCAACCTGGCCTCCTCAAAGTACCTTCTACATTCAACCCTCTTCATCACCTCACTCTGCATGCTGGGCTGATGTCACAGTTACCATAACAACTGACGCCTGGAAGGATGCCCTGCATCAACCTGGCCTCCTCAAAGTACCTTCTACATTCAACCCTCTTCATCACCTCACTCTGCATGCTGGGCTGATGTCACAGTTACCATAACAACTGACGCCTGGAAGGATGCCCTGCATCAACCTGGCCTCCTCAAAGTACCTTCTACATTCAACCCTCTTCATCACCTCACTCTACATGCTGGGCTGACGTCACAGTTACCATAACAACTGACGCCTGGAAGGATGCCCTGCATCAACCTGGCCTCCTCAAAGTACCTTCTACATTCAACCCTCTTCATCACCTCACTCTGCATGCTGGGCTGATGTCACAGTTACCATAACAACTGACGCCTGGAAGGATGCCCTGCATCAACCTGGCCTACAAGTGGAATTTTCTGAGCTGAAAGTAAGAAGATTCAAACAAATCAAAATTCTCGGAATGTGTACAATGCCTTCCTATCCTTTTCTCAAAGGCGCCACTGCGAGCTCGAAAAGTTACTATACTTATCAGTAGCCCACTGCATGGTCATAACATTCTTACTATTTATTGCGATTGCTTCCAATTTTCAAATAGGTATTTCGTGTTTCTGCTTTGGTTTACAAAACCGTGTTTTTTTCTTACCTCATCAAAATCTTTTGATTTCACTGTTTAGTTCCTCTTTTATGCTTTATTAAAAGGCCAAACTCGTTGGGCCATAGTGGCTGCGTGCAGAGGCGCAGTCCTATTGCGCCAGTGATAGCTAATTAGGAACTTCTCCTCTCTGCAGATAAAGCATACCACACTGTACCGTTCTGATGTTGCAACCTTTTGTTATGTAGACTGCTGGAGGAAGTGACTCTCTTGAACGGTACCTGGGGTGTTGATTAGTACAGTATAATGACCTAGCGATGGTAACCAGTGGCGTACGCAGGATTTCCTACTGGGTGGGGTTTCATTAATATAATAGGGTAATTGTGTACATTACCGGTATTACAGGGACAGATGACCTTGCTGTTCCGCCCCTTAAAACGACAGTCATCATCCTAATTAAAATGATACTTTGATTAATATTCATAAAAAACAACAATTAAATAACCACTCTCTTTGCATGAAAAATATTTTAGGTCTCATTTTTTCGACACAATAAAAAAATGAAAAGACATTCTAAAAAATATGGACAACAGTAACTAAATATTGGGACTGAAACGATGCAGTGGTGTAATCATGACCATAGTGACGTGGTTGCTTAAAATATTGATATTATGTGAGAGAAAAATAATGTTTTGCTCAACAGCAAAACTGATCCATGGGTAGCTCCAACACTGCGATTAGAGTCCAGGGCATTTATTAAGTGAGGAACGTGACCACACCTAAGGTGTATGCGGGAGTTAAGACGCCTAACGAGCGATGCCGTAAAACAGGTGATAGATGGGACAATATATAGATTCAAGTAAAGGCATATCTCTGGGGGGGGATTCAACCCTGAACCCCCCCCCCCCCCGTTGGTACGCCACTGATGGTAACCAACTATGTGGAAGAACTTACTCACAGAATGGGATACTGTATATCCTTACCAGTCTCTCAAATATGGGCGTCCGTGAGATGGTGTTAAATGAACTGACAGCGAGCAAGCGTAGATCTGGGCTAGAGTGCGAGGCTCTAGGACTTAGCATTGCGTCTGCTGCCGCTTCGAGTCCAGCCTCGGGCAGGATAGGAAAATCCATATCAAATGTAACAATGAAGATAATTTACGAATGTGCTCATGATTTCCCTGTCCACAATTCCATTGATTCGTGTATATTAACCAAATTCGGTTGTATAAGTTATCTAATTTGTCGTAGTTAACGTAAATACCCGTTCCTAATCGCAGCCTTGTTTCTTAAGCTTGGAAGTACAGTATTGGGCTCCACTTCAAGGCAATGTTTTCATTAATGTACTGTACGTGGTAATTACATCGCCACCAGGATTGCGCGAGGGAGCTGGTCGTCCGGTGATCGAAGTTTCAAATCCGGGTGCTGACCGTGGCCATCCTGAGTGTGGCTTATCCCGAGTTTTCCACACTCCCTCCAGGCAAATGCCTAGAGAGTACCCTTTTTGGAATTCTTGGACACCTAAGTTTCGCAATCCTAGACCAAACAATTAATTACATTATTCAACCACAGAAACTCAGGTTATCAGACAAGTTCAGCAGACACCCAAGTGCACGGGGATGATGACCAAGATCTCCCTAAGCCCCTAAAATGAATCAACAACAACAACTGATCACTTCAGAACTATGAATTGCGATCTCAAATAATATATTTTAAGATTTGGAAGGTTACAGGAATATTCATAAAGCTACAGGGAAAAGTATGAGCGCTGGTGCTCAGAAAGTAATGATGTTGATGAGTTTTGAAAACACTGTAACAACGTTTATATTTTGTTCGGCGGAGTAGGCTACGCTTTCCGTTTAGTGAATTTCAAGGTTAGTTTAATTTAACTGGGACCTCCTGGTGGTGTAGCGGCTAGCTTTCTTGGCTGTCAATTCCGTCGATTCCCGGCTCTACCTGGAAATTCTAATTCTGATCCAAGGGCTGGAACGGGGTACACTCAGCCATGTGAGGCAAAACTGAGAAGAGGTGGGTTTGATCCCTATCTCAGCAATCCTGGAAGAGGTTTACCGCGGTTTACCACTTGTACTCCAGGCAAATGCTGGATGAACGTAAGGCCATGACAGCCTCCTTCCCAATCCTTCCCCAATTTACAAATACACACACTAGAACAGCCATCATAATAACACAGGCTATCACACAAATTCTACACACACAAAATAGACGGCTATATGATCACGATGACGCAGCCCCTGTAATAATCAACAACAACAACAACAACTAAGTTCAAATGAAATCATTTTATTTATGTAACTGGATTTGTTATCATTCATTTAATATCTGTATAGTTCATGGTGGAGCAGCCAAGCTATCCAGACACGCATTCCCAAATGCCGGGCTCGAACCGGCAGCAGACGCAAGACACTTCAGTCGGCAAATACTGAGTTGTTTTTTATTGAAACGTTTGGGTACATATTTACCCTCAGTGGGGGAATGCAGATTCGAAGCTCAAGTCAACTTAATGTACACATGTGCATGGAATAACATTCTTACGAAAAGAATGAGCATAGAAATCTTTTCCTTAACTCTCATTTTTATGCAGTATAGTTACTTTATTTTAAAGGCTAGATAAATCGCGGCAATTCCCGTGCGTGAATATTGCCGTCACTAGTACGCTGGTAGACTAAATTGGACTGCGGTTAGAAATAGTATTTGTCAGGAGAGAGTGTGGGAAAATCAAGGGGAGGGCCTTGTATGCTCGAGCCTTGGATCTCATGATGAAGCAGAATCCCAATCTGCTGCTCACTCTTTCGGATATTTCACAGCAATGGGTACAAGTGAACATTGGCACCTGATTCCAATACTACATCCACCAGCCCACTATTACTACTCGGGTTATCTGCTTACGTATTGTAACTTGTTTAATGCCCAAACGTTGAGCGACAAATGTAATATTAATTTCCTGACGAGAGTAAGGAAAACCGGATGGTATTTGTGGAGGGAAGAAGTGATATATCTCTGTGCAAGTGTCTTGTGGTTTCTTTTCTCTTGTGTGCTAGTGTGTCAGCATGGCTGATGAGAACGAAATGCTGCTGAGATGCGGTCAACAGTTCGGCAGTGGTATTGCAGAGGAGAATGTAGAGCGAGAACGTAGTCGGTTGGAAAAGTAGAGTGAGAATAGTACAGGGGTGAAGGAGGTAAACCCTCTTACTAGAAAGGAGAAGAAGAATCCGGGGGATCATTTAAGTCTTATCATGAAAATGTTTCAAGAATTAAAGGAAGGAAATCAGGAGTAAAAGAATGAACTTAAAAAGGACAATCAGGAGTTAAGCAGTAAAATCGAGGCCACAGACAGTAAAATAGATTCAAACAATCAGGAGATGACTGAGAAATTAGATAGGAATAGCAGGGAGGTAAATAAGAAGTTATACAGCGTGATCAAGGAGAATGAGAAGTTGAATAGGAAGTATTGTGCCCGTTTAGACCGGAGTCCGCACGACCACATATGCATTTTACCAAGAATCAGTCAGCACGAGAGTCAAAATATCCCGGGGCGCCAGATGGGTTAAAGCTAATCGCAAAAAACGACATCAAATGAAAAAATGCTTTACTGATTTTTGGCTCAATGCAACAAAAAGGATAGAAGGAGATTCAACTGGGCATAACACATCATGTAAAATTATCTCATTTTATTCTGAATTTAAAATTGACTGCAAAATAAAATGCTCAAAGCAGCATCATTCATGTGTGGCGACCCACATTACTATTTACACAATGTACAGAAATTTTCCAACACATTGGACAATTATCTTTGGAGACACAAGTCTGATTATCAGTCCTGTAGACTGTGTTCCAAAATTATATCCATTATTTATGATTAAATCCAGTTCAAATTTAATTGTCTTTACTGGAAATACTGTAGTTCACTGGTTGAATTTTTACATAATATTAACACTCGTAGAATAATTGTTCATAGAATTTTTAACTTTCACATATTTTTCCAGTTTCAAAAAAATATTGTCAAAAAATATTATTATCTCTGAATCAACACAAATTATGTACACATATTAATAACAACATCTGAAAAGTATCCGACCCTTGAGCATAGCATCGAAGAACTGTGCGAAGCACAACAAAATTAATTGTTCTTCTGACATTAAACGTTTCGAGAAGTGACTCGATTATGAACTTCAAGTTCCTAACAAAATATATGATTTCTGAATCATCAACTTGATCAATAAATTGTTGGACCATTCAACTATTCGATTTTCCACTTGGAATCATTATTAAGAAAAATATTTATATTTGTGGCCATTTTAGTAACTTTCACAACTTGCAATTCTTGAACAGAATGCGGAAATAAGAATTGTAGCTTCATAATAAATTCATTTAGTTCATGACACTAGGATTGAAAACATCCTTCAAATTATTCGTGGTTATAGAATTATTTTTAATTGGCAGTGGCCCATTCTATTATTTTTATAAGAACACAACATTCCAACAACAACGGCAAAGAGAAGAAGAATAAAATACTATCATGACAAATCCGGGTTCTAGCAAAATCAAAGTCTTAATGGAATTCGTAAACAAGGTTGAAATAAGAACTGATGGTTTTATAAGAAATAACCTTTGGGTCATTCATACGACGCAATGTGTAGTTCCAATACTCCTTCTTTAACACTGAGTCATCGAACCTGCTATTTGATTGATGCTCAAATAAAAACCTCCTCATTCCTGCGACTTAAACATGCGCACCTGGGAATGGCATTTCAACTACTCCACACACATAAATTTTCTTCCCAAAATTTATACAATAAATCAAGCCTCTGCTTATTATCAACACTGGAAGATTTATAAACTTACAAGTTTATTTTATTTTACCATTCAGTTCAAATCGTGAAGTTACCACACTTATGATACTCTCTATTTCACTTTCGAATGTGTATCTACGTCATGATTTTATATAAATACAAAAATATCCTAATTGATACAAATATCATTTGCTTCCCGTTTCATGCCTCTCCGTGTTATCTGAAAAATATACTTTGCTCATTGCAAATATTAACTGTTCAACCAGAACTGTAATGTTGGTTGAATGCGGGCTTGCGCTAACCACTATCCTTCGGAAAATCACCTGTTCCAAACTAGAAATGATTAAACTACTTCATAAGCTCTCTCTCAATGAATGTGATTATTAGAAAATATAAGATCCAAGAATTATTTAGAAAAGTTATGAAAATCATTATTATTATTATTAGTGGATTATTATTATTATTAGTTATATTATTGTAAATGTGTTTAATTATTATTTCATTATGTGAGAATCCACATGTTCGATTCTTCGAATATGGATAAAATATCCATTTCTCAACAAATATAATTATTAACTTTTACAGTTACCTCGGCTGATTACCGTGATTATCAAAAAAATATGAAACATTCAAATAAATGCTCGTTATGCTCGGTCATCGATCCTAAACTGTTCTGAGTGCTGAAAATACTCAGAATAACTCTAATATGTCTTACGTAAATCATTGCAAGATTTAAATACGAAGAAAAACAAATGTGTTGGTCATCTGCAGAAAATGAGTTTGTTCCAATTAGCTGGGCATAATATAAAAGTCAAATGTGGCTTACATTTCTCGTTGGTCTTGAAGCGTAGTGAACCTGGTCTGTACCAGATTTATCCAGATACATGCCCTATTGGACACGCACGTCTAATCCTTGTATCGGCCGCCATTATATACCCACAATCTGTCTAACACGACATAGTGGAAATATTTCTTGAAGTTTGAAGTAACTGCTGATCCATTTTAATATTGGCTTCAATTAAATCCATAGCAGTTCGCTTAAATGGGGTCAGATCTAAATGCTCTATTCTCAAATACGTCAGTTGTAACATAACTCACGGTATTCTTTTCAGTACAAGAAAACACTGACAGTCTAAATCAATCAACGGCTGTTCTGAAGATCGTTCCCTGGGCATGGTTTATCACCATCTATCATGCGCGAAGCAACTTATAGTTTCCCTTTGTCGGCTAATGAACAACACCGTGATAGACTGGCCTTCAATATACTGAAAGATCGAAGTGGTTATCAAGTTGCAATTTATGAAACTGACTAATTGGATTAAAATATCCAAGTATTGAATTATTATTACTGGACTGTGACAAAGTACTTTCTAGACAAAGTCTACCATGTGTCCATATAGAAATAAAGTATTTCACCAATGTCCGTAGAAAAATAACAATCACCTTAGTGATTCTCTCTGCCGGAAACTTACTATGTTCCACATGTATCGTAACACTTTTGTGACTATCACAATTTAAAGACATCTTCTGCGTAGATCCGGCAACCATGTGCCTTGGCTCAACGTAGCAGCAGCACCTTGTCATGCAAGAGCTTGGTTCGAAGTGAGCTGATGATGCTTGGGCCGGTCGGCTTTTATTCAAAACGATCGGGTCAACGCTGGATCACGCTGAAATCTGGAAATCCTCATATCTCCGATGTCTCTGGTCCGATTCACTTGAGACTAAGTGCATTCTCTTTCATTTGGCCGTGCCAGTAATCTGATCCAAGTCTCAAGTCTCTACTCCAAGGCTAACTATTTAATCAACAAATAGTCTCGACCTCTGCTACTACTCGCTACGTCACTTAACATGCTCTTGGCTGCACAAAGTTTCCATTCCATTCTAGAAGTAATGGAGCGCGATATTCAAATATCTCAACTTTCAAAAGCGGCTGTAGCCTTTCCCTTGATATCTAGGTGTCTGAATCTTGGAATACCCATTCCTAGAGTTGGGCACAGTATGGAATACTGCAGGTGAGTATCAAGGGGCGAAACAAGAAATTAGGGGTGAAATTAAAGGGGTGGTGGAGGAAAAGACCAGAAAAGTTATAGAAGTAGTGGATAAAAAATGTTCGAGGCGAAAGAGGACACTCAGGAGAGGATTGGCACTCAGCAAGAAAATTCCAAAGAGTTAGTGCAGCGGGAGACAAGGCAGGTGAAGGAACAACTGGGGGGTGAAATTATTAGAGTTAAAATTATTTCAGTAAGGAGGTAGAGTAGTGCAACGAGATGAATCTAGAGACAATTCAGAAGATTAGGGAAAACCAGAGTGTGCTGAAGGATAAGGTAGAAGAGAGAGAGGGAAGTATGATAGAGAGATTTGAGGAGATAAAGAGAGAGTGAGATAGGAAGATAGCTGAGGCAGAAGCAACAATGAGGGCCAAACATCGACAAGAGACGGGAAGGGCGAGAACTGGTTTTCCATGCACATGGAACCGCAAGGAAACTGAGCTGGCCATGTTTAGTAACCAACTGCCCGATGGAATTTCTGGGAGCTGTGAAAAATACATTTAAGGATAGATTGCAGGAAGGCAGTATTGAATGGGGATAGGTTTTTTTAGCGTATGGCTGTTAGTGCCGGGAATGTCCGAGGACATGTTCGGCTCGCCAGTTTTGTAGCTGCTTCGAGACGGACACCCAATGGGTGAGCTACAAGTACCGTTGGGGAGGAATGTTGGATGGGAGGGTCGAGGAGTTGGAAGGTAGCGGCTGTGGCCTATAGTTAGGGACCAACCCCGGCATTTGCCTGGAAGGAAGATGGGAAACCACAGAAGACCATCTTCAAGGTTGCCGGCGGGGGGATTCGAACCTCCTCGCCTCCCGAATGTGAGCGACTGCCAACAGTCATGCCGCAACGACCTCGGATAGGTGTTAGAAATTCTAGAGCATGCATTTGTATGAGAGACCAAAAGCTGGTATGCGGTGTATAAAGCCACGCTGGAGAGTATGGATGACTTTAGGTCCAAATTCTGCGAGAAATTCTGAAACGAGGCAAAACAATTACAACACCGAGAAGCAGTGGCATGCGGGAAATACAACGTCAGGGGTAGTCAAAACATGGCTGAAAATTTTCTGAGCCAGGTTCTGGTATGCAAATATTTGGACGGTTTATCTAGGGAAGGGGACGTGGTCAGGTTGTTGCAGCGACATTTTCCCCACAGAGTGAAGGAAGCGGCTTGAATCCAAAACGTCCAAGAGCTGGAAACATTATTAGGTACATTCGACACTTTGGGTAGGGGTAGTGGAGAAGACCAGCATTCAAATTATGCCAGTAGTCAAAACGTGAGGAATCAGGGTTCACAAGGAAGAGGCAGTGGCGGTAGCAAGAGTTTTCAGAATAAGGGTGGTGGTAATTCTAACTTCCATACCCGTGGAAACATGCAGAACCCACAGTACAACAATAGGAACAATAATGCTCAGAGTTTTAATTGTAGCAATAGGAATAATCAAGGCCAGAGTAATGGTCCACATGGCGGTCAGAGGAGAGGCGGCTGCCAGAACTACAATTATAATCAGAACAACCGAGGTTTTGGTAGAGGAAACCCAGTAGGTAACAACAGTAACCAAAGGGAGGAAAGAGTACCGAGTAACAGTAACCAGAATAATGTAAGAATAAGTGAAGGAAACCAAAATTTAAACGAGCGCCGGCTGTGATGTGAGGTCAGAATTACAGTCTGCGCTGATCCCTGTTATAACCCTAGTACAGGAGCCCTAATACCTAAATATTAAAGACGAATTATTAAGTGAATTTGTAGAAGAGGAAGTAGTTCCTAAAATAGTAGATATAAGCCCTGTTGTGAAGTTACAGGAGTCGCGGACTCCGGCTGCGTTAAATATTGCATCAGCCTGGGATTTTATATTCGAATGAAGGGAGCAGGGGTAGATTTTGAACAAATGCCTATTAAATCGACATATATAATCACAGCCATGGGTAAGAAGTCCCAAGTAATTTCGAAGCTGGTTGTGGTGGCTATAAGCATTACCAATCACGTAGAAAACCAGGTATTTCTCGTTATCCCAAATTTAGTATAAGAAATCATTTTAGGGTCAGATTGGTTCACAAAAGTTTCAGGCAAACTGTGCTATGACGTAGGATGAATTAAATTCAGGTGGGGTAAGGAGGAATTAATAATGGATTTCAATAATCAAAGTAAGAGGAGTAATGTTTCAAGTGGAGTATGAACATTAAATGAGGTGTTGATGGTAAGAGACGTAGAAGTGTGCGAACAGGTGTCTGAGAATATAGAGCCAGGGTCTTTAATTTCAGGAGGGAGCGTCATGACAAACGGAGATCTAGAGGGCTCGTTACGCCAGGCTGCGAATATATGTAATATAGAGGAAGATAAGTGTAATTTTCTCTATGAGGTATTATTGGAGAATCAGCGTGTTTTCGAGAATGGGATTGGCGAGGCCAATTGCTATGTACATTCCTTGAACGTCCATGATTATTCCGTTTTTACTGGCCACAGGTACCCGATACCGTTCAAGTATCGGAAAGCAGTAGAATCTCAAATTAAGCAGATGCTCCAGGATAGCATCATAGAATATTATAGTAGTCCCTACGTCAATTCTTTAATCACCGTTCCTAAAGCATATGGAAAAGTTAGGATTTTTTGGAGGCGCGCCTGGTTAAGTCACACATTTCTTTCGATCAGTTAAAATCAATGTCTATTGAAGAACTTATGCAGAGTTTTGAAGGTAAGGAGTATATCACGTGTGTGGAACTAAGTTCCAGTTTCTGGCAGGTTCCTTTAAGGGAAGAAGATAGGCCATTAACCGGTTTTAGCCACCAATATAATTTATTTCAGTTTCGACGTGTCCCGTAGGGTTTAAAAAGTAGCTCAGCATACTTATTCGAGCTCTGAACATAGCGCTAGGTGATGATACTGGAGATTCTGTCACTATCAACATAGACAATCACGTAATTAGTTCAAGAACATTTGAGGAGCACTTTGGTCACTTAAATAGCGTGTTCAAGAAGTTAGATAGGGCAGGGTTTACTATAAAGTTGTCAAAATCATCATTCTGCAGGAAGGAAGTCACCTTTCTGGGCCGTAGGGTGTCCCGATTAGGAGTTACGCTGGAGGCAAGCCGGATGAGGAAAATTCTCGACACTAATGTGCATAGATATGTAAAGGTGTCAAACAAGTTGTAATTTCTTTCGTCGATTTGTATTCAAGTATTCCGGGCTGGTGGAGCCATTTTGTGAGCTCCTTAAATCAGGAAACAGGTTGAGGTGGGACGAAACTCATGAAGAGGCGTTCCGTGCTTTGAAACGGGGTTTCGAGCAAGCTGTCGTGTTGAGGTATCCGCTCAGAGATCAAGAGTATGTGTTAATGACGGATGCGTCACACATTGGTATAACGGGGGGTACTGTGTCAGAGGTACACGGAAGGAAATGCAAGAATTGTAACTTTAGCCTTGCGTAGACTTTCAGCCGCCGAGAAGGGATATACTATAACGGAACTGGAGCTGCTCGGGATAGCTTTCAGTTTAGAGAAATTCGGAATGTATGTGCTCGGAAGCAAATTTGAGATACACACAGATCACCATGCTCTACTTTTCATGCAAACCTGTAAATTAAGCTCAAACCGTGTGAGTAGATGGATTCTTGCTCTCCAAGGGTATGACTTCGATGTGAAGCATATCAAGGGAAAAGACAACATCCTAGCGATATGCTCTCCCAAGACTCCAGTTTAAGTAAGAATAATTCAATTGTTAAGGCAGAGGAGGGAATTTTTCTATGCGCGTGTGTAGATCCAAGTAATAGGAGATCGCTCGATATTCTAAGAAATATATTGGTGGAGCAGCGTGATGACGCAACCTTGGGTGAGGCACAGGCAAGGTTGGAAGCCAATGACTCACAGGTAGTGGAAGTTGGACGGGCTTCTTTCACGGAAGTGTAAGAATGACCGCTGGGCGATATGTGTACCGGCCACTTTGAGGGAGGAACTTATATGGTTCCTAAACAAGGGGCTAGGGCATTTTGTTGAGAGCAAGGTGCTCTATGAACTTTCACATGACTTTATATGGGAAAAGAAGGGAAGGGAAGTTAGGAAAACACCCGCTAAGTATGACCTCTGTTAGATAAATGCTAAGAGTGAAGAATGCACTTTGTGCCGAAATCTTAATAAACCTAAACCTGATGTGGGCATTTTTGAAGAGTTCAAGTATCCCCAATTAGACCTGAAACGCTCAATGGCTGGGTAGCTTATGTGAGGCGAGGTGAGATTTGTCTTCAAGAGTTTTGATCGATCTTCACACTTACCATACATGACGGTGTATACGTATCTTAGATCATTGCCGGCTACGTAATAGTCTACGGGGAATACTAGTTCACAGTCTGAGACAGGAGAGTGACCTAGAATGAACGGTGGAGTGAGAGGTATTTGAAGGAATACTTGGTAATCAAGTCATCGTCACGAATGTCTACTGGTCTGGGATCCTGCCTCTTATGTGATTAAAGAGGGGAGAGCGAGCGATGTCTCGCTGAGATGACTACAGATGGTAAGATGAGATAAGTGGAGCTGGTGTGAGAAGCTCGCTCGAGTCTGGTATCCAGACAAGATTTAAAGGGATTTAATTGGGGCGACATTGCACAGACATATTTTGGCTTATTGATATTTCTATGTCTATGTTTTGTTTTACAATAGGGTAAAATATGTAAAAATCACTGAGATAGTTTTGTAGCTCGGTCAGGAGGCATTTCATCTGACGTGTGAACACAGTGCGCGTGTGAGAAGTGTAATATGATTGAGTGGAGCAAACATATTGAATGTATTTTGCTCGGTCTACGGGGTCAATGCCTGTAGCGACCACGGGTGAAGTGTGTCATACGGTTGCGCAGCGATGACTTGACGGAACAATTAAGTCACGGGAAAAATTAGAGTGGAGAGAAATGAAAATCTGTAAATTCACAGTGTAACACATAGATGTTCCTCTTTCCGAACACATATAGGGTATAAATATGAACTGAGTGGCAAAACCGCAGTATATTGAAGAACAATTATCGCGCAAATCGCGCAAGTGTAAAAACAAAAACAATGACGTATAATACGTCAAGGAAGCTATTAATGAACATATGAAATGATATATTGTGATATTTTGCTATGTATTGTGATGTACAGTATATATATATATATATATATATATATATATATATATACATATATTAGGGACTTAATGACACGTGTCTCTGGAAAATCGTGGTGAATATATGTCACGCGATCTTCCAGGACGAATGTAACCATTTGTACGGGCACCTATGTCCTAAAGCACGTATTGTGCAGTATATAATTTAATAGGTATCACATCAATTTATCGGCGAGTAATCAGTGATGGTTAAGCCCATAATTCAATATCTGTTTATTATTAAAAATGTCTCACATTTGATTATTTTTATAATTATTACATTATCATATTGGATCAGGTATCAGGCGATACAAGTTTGAATGAAGGAAATTATTATTCTTATCGGTTTCTCTATAGGATATTGTACAGTATTTTCGATTATATTTTAACATTTCATCTGACTCTAGGAATATACGTAAGTTTAGCGAGGTGTTATGTCGTAAGCTAAGGGAAGGGAACTTGGCGACTTCGTGTCTGAGTTAACGACGTTTCACAGCAACGAGCCGCTAGAAATAGCTTCATGACAACAGAGATTACGCCATAAAATCGTGTCTGGGAAACGGCACAGAATTAGTTGAACTGCCACGCGCTTGCAACGAGAATACAAAGGCTGTGACGTAGGCAGCGTGATGAAGCCGTTTCAAAGCAAGTTACGCCAGGCCCGGCGTGGGAATATTCAAGAGCCCGCGAGGGAAGGATGAACCAACTGAGAGAGAGGAAGAAGATGGAGGACCGGCAATTTGGGAGAAACTGCCCCTGATTGGTCCTAGGTCACCACACCGTGTATCCTATGGAGGCAGATAGGAGGATGTCTATAAATACTCATACTGACGTAACTCAGCTGCCAATCTTATATAGAAATTTCGATTTCGAAGTCTACGGCACGGTAATCATCCATGAGCCCGATTGTAATTTAATATTGGTCAAGGATGATAGACGTCTGATTCCTGAATGGTGCTAGTTTGATCTGGCTATTAACCACAAAATATGATTAAAGGAATAGGATTCCATCACTGCCAATAAAACAGCAGACATCTCTGTTTATTTATCTACGTTAAATTTCTCATAATCGCTACAACGAAGGAAGATGTACGTCTTCAGAGGAAACCAACGCCAAATCGTCACGCCAAATCAGAGGATCCAGAGATCACTACGGTGAACCAAATGATCTTGAATTACCCAGGATTTCTATTTTCAATTAATTCATCGGCACGAGAAATTCAAGCTTTTCAAGTAATTTAATATTTAGAATCACCTCCGCCTTAGTATCTTCGCCGAGCCAAATAAATTCAGTAAATTCATTCTTTATTATTATTATTATCATGTGTCGTAATTCTCTTTTTTTTTATTATAATTACATTCTATCTATCATTTGATGCAGGCCTCTCCATTCTTTGTAGTTAGAGATAGCTTAATGTCATCCCATATTCCCAAAGCAAGTACTATCCCGGTTCAAGGCGGAGTCTTACCACGGCCTGAGAAGCAGGGGTCTCAGGTGCTTTACCAGAGGTGTAAGTGATGAATATTGGTTATTTGAGGTAAACTATGACCATGGCGCGCCACATAGAATCAATCTATGCAATATATAATCAACTGAATAAATTTAGTCAATTTCTAATCATTCACAAACCTCATTTATAAGACTTTTATTACATTTGTCACACAAGATTGGGACTTGTTGTGGTCTTTCCTCACTCCAGTCAGCAACCAAGTGTTACAGTATCACCAAAGTGGACCGGAATCGATTCCTGTGAAATAATTAAAATGAAAGGCCAAGCCCATTGGTCCCGATTGCAAATAAATCGGAGGTTCTGTGGCTTATGAACGCAGGGTACCGAGTCAAGTAAGACCATAAGCTTTCATGCTTCTGTTGCTATTATTATGACTACAACAACGTGCCGGAACAAACCTCTTTACAACCAACTGGACATGGAAATTGAAATTTTGAAATCCACTGGAGATATACGGTATTTCATGGCCGACCATGGTAGCTCATTGCATTGGAAAGCTAGACATAAGAAAATAGGCAAGTTCAATCCCACCATAGACCAAACTCGAATTGGCTTTCCATGGGTTTACCATTCAACACTAGAAAAATGCTGAGACGGTGTACTTTCAAAGATCCAAGGTCTTTCCAATCCTGGCCCAAATTACTTATTAATACCTAGACCTATATTGGGACAGACATCACAATGCCACCAGTAACTAAACAGATTTTAATCATGCAGTAGTTAGGTGGAGATCCACGACACCCTCAGTCGCTTCACGAAACTGTGATCATCCCTCCCAAGGCGTAACGTCAGATCTTAAATCACTGGCAGAGCCGTGAATCAAACACGGAACCTCCTAGGTAAGAACCAAGCGTACTACCCCTACACCACAGGATCGATGGTAATATTATTATTAATAATAGTCATACTGCAATAATAATAATAATAATAATAATAATAATAATAATAATAATAATAATAATAATAATTCATTAAGTTACGGGGGTTTACATCCCTTTATACGGCTGTGGCTCTTTAAAGTTATTCAGACATATTTGTTTCAGTACTTTGTGTTGGGCTTCTGCCCTCCATGACAGGGTGTTTGCGGAAAATTCAAGTGAAAGTCAGTTTTTCTGCTAGAAGAAATAATAATGTCTTAGTTTTGCGTTTTCAAAAATTGTAAGAGGAAGGGGACGGAAGGTAAGATGATTTCAGCGGAAGAACAGGCCTGGCCAGGAGCAATTGGCATAAAAGGACTGTGCGGAGGAATGTCAATATATCGAAGATGGACTCGAAAGTTTAGCTGGCGCCTATTTTCAATTGCCTTGTGAGGCTACAACACTGAGTGAAGAAAGATATTGCTTAGTGTCAATGCGAAATCTATCTTCCCTTGTTTAAAAACAAGTAGTTCCGTGAAGAATTATACAACCTATTTTCATGTCTCCTACTTATTGAAACGGTATTACTGGCCCTCACTGTTGGGTGACAAATGTAACTGTTTACTTAGTGCACGTTGTGCGTACAAATGTAATGTTATTTACTACCCGTGCCATGCACTTTGAAACACAAATGTAATGTTTACTCTGACTAAGATATGTTGTGTTAATGGGCGCCAAGACCTCAACGCTATGTTGAAATCTAAATTTATATTTAACAACACCTAGCTCTGGTAGAACACCTTCAAGAATCTTTACACTCAGATCGTGGTATGATTTGATCATTAACCCAACTAACAATTGTATCAGGAGAAGGAATTTGGTCTATATCTAATGCTACCTACTGAAAGCAAAGATTGCATGGTTAGAAGAAATGAATGTATTATATAAAACAAATATGGCAAAATTAATAATAATAATATATTTTAAATTTTAAATTGGAGCGTTGCGATTTGAATATTACCGCTAGAGAATTACGTGAAAACGGAGTCGGATGAATTACTGATTTTACTATTATTCCCAAGCTATGAAGTTACTGAAATACTGAATATGAAACAAAGAGACGAGAGATTATGTAGTTCTGAGCCATTCGCGCTTACCATTGGAAATTGCCGTAGCATTTCCCTCGTACTGGATGCTGAAGAGAGCTTCCCACAGCCTTCTGGACGTCGTCATCTTCGTCAGTTGAAGAGATACTAGTAGAAATGTTAACTTATGGTCCAGACACTCCGGAACCAACCACACGAGCAACCACAACGGTCAAGTTTTACAAAGATAATCGCCCTGCCTCCTCGGCGCGCAAACCATATATGCACTCGTCGCATCCCCTCTCTGTACCCGTCTTCTCCTCGCCCGCTCTTCTCTGATTGGCTGCGCCACCACGCGATACTCCCCACCTCAGGGTCATTACACTCGGCGCGGCGATGATGTCGATTACCGGTCCAGGCCAATTCGCCTTTTCTTGAAGCAGCAACCCCGCTTGCGTCATGCTACTCGACAAGAATAAGCCTGTAGCCGAATTCCCAGTGACTCATCTCTCTCAACAAACTCTAACTGACAAAACTCCGTAAAATTCCGTAATCATATAATTTTCCGCGATAATGTTGTTCGTAATAATTCGCTTGATAGTGTTTTCTATAACATCGAAAACCTATCTGTATACTTATAATCTTATACAAAAAAGCTCCAAAAAATTCCTTAATAATAATAAGTTACATGAAAACTTCTCTTGGCTGAAAAATTTGCCGCGTAAATAAATATTAAATGGCTTCCTACTGACTTATGTCAGTGGCGTAAAATACCCTCGAAAAACACGTTACATATTTGCCTCGGATCATCGGATGATTTACCGTGACGACGGTCCATCATGCGATTATCCCAGACACGTTAATAAAACCCCATCCAAAATACATATTACATAAATTAAATCACCCTAAATTACATATATATACACTCATAATTTTCTTTACGCACTTTGCGTCAAAGTCTGTTGTCATTTTGGATTGCCCTGTGCAATCAGTCCAATGTTTTTCATTTAGATTAATGTTCCACGGATATTTCCGCCTCTCAAATATCTCTATGTTGGGAAAAATCTACATAAATAATGTGTGAGCACTGTGTATATATGATGTCACATCACACGCATCAAAGGTGTTCTGATATGTTTATATCACCACAGAACTTCCTAATTTCACTGGAGGTCGCTTCCATCTGGTGAAACTTAGTCTCACTGATCTCACGGAGCACACGATCACACTATTGTGGCAGCGCATCGTGACCATAATTCTTAATCTCTCTGTATATTATACAAAATTAATATTGACTTCTGAAAAAAAAAACAGTAAGTGCGCATTACATATAACACCAAATATTTCTGTGCCGTAATCGCCCTGTCTTCTTAAGTTCCCGTAGACCAAATTCTACTTAATACTAGTTCACAACTCAGACCAGTTCTCCTCACTCAAATAATACCTTTGTACTAATTACCTTAAATTACACACTTATAAATCTTACATGGCGAGGCCGTAAACAGAAATCACGTGTGCTGTTATGTATGAGTTTCCTGAAGGAATGTCTCGCCTTCTGATGACCCATCTTTTGTCTCGTGGACGCCTTAAGCAAAAATACCCTGTTCAAGCGCTCACCCATCTCTAGGAGACAAATGGGAATTCACCAGCCTACCAAATTCTGGCCTTGGTGAATCGAGACATTTTAGTGCTCAAGAGCATCCGACAATCCCGTCATATTTCCCTGTACCTTAAAAACTCTCAATTACATACATACTACCCCCCTGTGTGACTTATGATACGCCTGCCTGGAAGACCAGATCTTCCACGCACCAAATACCACACTTACGCATTTGATGGGCTGGCTCGCCAGCTAAACACACTTACTTTCTGACTCATACTTAATGTCATCACGTTGCTCCACTAGCATATTTCTCAGTGTCTGTAACGATGCCCTGTTGCTACTGTTCACACATGCACATAATAAAATACCGTCCTCTGCTTTAACCACAGGATAATCCCTACATAAATTAGTGTCCCTTGATAGCATGTCTGCAAGAATGTTATCTTTACCCTTAATATATTTTACTGTGAATTCGTATTCCTGCAGAGCAAGAATCCACCTACTAACTCTGTTAGAACTGAGTTTACAAGTCCTCATATACAGTAATGCACGGTGATCTGTATGGATCTCAAATTTCCCCCCTACTAAATACATCCTAAATTTCCTCAAACTGAAAACAATACCTAAAAGCTCTAACTCAGTAATCGTGTATCTTTTCTCTGCTTCTGTTAGTCCTCGCGAGGCTAAAGATACAACGCACAGATTATCCTCATAATCTTTCTGACACAATACTCGAGCAATGCCTATGTGCGAAGCATCTGTCATAACCACATATTCCTTATCTTTCAAAGGATATTTCAGCACCACAGCTTTCTCAAAACCTTTCTTCAGCGCTCTAAAAGCCTGATCATGCTTGGACTCCCATCTCCACCGAGTCCCACTTTTAAGCAATTCCCTGAATGGTTCTACCAACCCTGAGTATTTAAGAACGAACCTCCTGAAAAAGTTACAAATTCCCAGGTATGTTTTTAACTGTTTAACATTCTGTGGCACCTCTGCGTTAAGTATCTTATTAACCCTACTTTCTTCTGGTGTTACACCTCTATTCGACACTCTATGACCTAAAAATGTCAGTTCTGACTGATAGAATGACGACTTAGACATCTTCAAAGTGAACCCTGCCTGATCTAACTTCTGAAAAACTATATCTAAATGACGTAGGTGCTCCTCAAAACTGCGTGAACTAATTACCATATCATCAATGTAAATGGTTACAAACTCTCCTGTGTCATCCCCTAATGCGATGTTTAAAGCCCTAATTAAAGCTGCTGAACTACTCTTTAACCCATAAGGTGTTCTACAAAATTGATAAAGGTTATATTTGTGACTAAAAGCTGCAAATGGTCTATCTTCGTACATATGTGGCACTTGCCAAAAACTGGAACTCAAATCTACACAAGTGAAATACTTCTTCCCCTCAAATGCTTGCATTAATTCCTCTATTGACATAGATTTCAGCTGATCTGAACTAATTCTACTGTTAACCAAACGAGCGTCTAAACAAATACGAACTGTGCCGTCGGCCTTGGGTACCGTGATCAAAGAATTAACATATGGACTGTTAGAGTGCTCAATAATCCCATCTTCAAGCATCTGGTTAATTTGTGCCTCAACTGCATTCTGAAAAGCGAAAGGTACAGGATATCTATGTCCTGTGAATACTGACCTATCAATAACGTTCAATGAATGTGTATAGCAATTGGCCATACCAATGCGATCCTCAAAAACTCTCCTATTACACAATAATACATCATAGAGCCGAACACATTGTTCCACCTCTATATTTCCCTGAAATGCAGCATCACGTAATGAGTCCTCTAGACTTCCGTTCGTAATCACACTGCCCACAAAACATGGAGAAACCCGCTCTACGGCTGGCGATATCTCATTTAATGTACAAATCACACCTCCAACACTACTTCTCTGAATATGGTCATTGAACGCTACTTCTACTTCAGAATCACCCCATTTAAATTTCAAACTCCCTACATCATAACATAAGTTACCAGACACTCTACTTAGCCACTCTGAACCCAAGATAACACTGAATACTAAATTTGGAATTACAAGACAAATCTGCTTTTCTACGTGATTATTAATTTTAATGTCTACTAAAACTTGCTTAGATTACTTTAGACCTCTTCCCAACAGCTGTGATAACAAAAGTGCTTTTAATTGGCGTCTCCTCAAAATTTACTCCAGTTCCTTTCATTGTATCATAAAAAGCACTACTTATGCAACGCTTCATACAACCACTATGAATTAAAACATCTGTGTACGCCTCGGACACGTTAAATTTAACTATGGGGCTCTTACTAACCACCTCCTGAATATTACCTTCATCATTTAGTTCACGTAATAATTCATTTCTTACATTTAGGTCATAGGGTTCCTGTATAAGTGTATGGACAGGGCATGTTACAGACTGAGATTCTGACCTTTCATCGCAGCCTGGTTCGTGTTTAAAGCATTGCTACCGATTGGTGTAGTACTACTCACTACAGCACTGGTCTGGTTGTTCTGGGTTGTGTTAACGGTATCTCTCTGTCCGTTATTACCATTGGGCTGATTCCCTCCTTGACCCCTGTTCTGGTTATTATTATTATTGTTATTATACCTCCCTTGGTTACCCATAAAAACATTGTTTCGGCCTTGATTTCACCTGAAATCATTATTTCTACCTTGGTAGTTCGTTCTATTATTTAAACTAGTATCCATGATGGTTCCGTATTGACGTACTAAATAGTTTTAACAACAAATTGTATATCCGCCTTAGTCAATACATAAACGAAAATAAATTATAATTACACTTGCTCCTGGTACATGTTTCGGGGATTAATTGCTTTTATCTCCTTCATCAGCCAAGACAAATATCCGAAAAAAGATATAAGGTAGCGAAGCACTCAAAAAATAAATAGCTATTTAACTTAATATGGTGCACCATATAAGTAGGTCACAGAAAAATGTTGAGCAAAACTAAAAACATATATGTAACAGCGATGATATTCAGCTATAAAAACACAGAGAATCAGTGGACAGTTAACTCGTAAAACCGCTCCAAAGCACTGGTCGAAGCTTGAATTGGCAAAAATTACAATACCTCACCATATGGATACAACCAATGAGGATGCCTTATGCTCAACAGGTCCAAAATCAAATGCCTGCATACGAATTAGACGAGCGTGGAAGGAACAACTTAAAATAGCAATGAGGTTAGCTCAATGCATAACCTGAAAGAAGCAAAGGAAAAACAAGAATCAATGAAGCGAGCCAGGCTGCCTTAGCTAAGAAAGCAAGATATAAATTTAAAGATCTTAAAATAAAACTATAGAACTATAAAAGATATTGATTTCCTTAAAAAAATGCAGAGCCCTAAATGTAATACCCCAACATTTCCAAACTTATCAAAAGAAAGGCCATTTAACCCCATATGAGAGTAAAACGCAAAGATTGATAAACAATAGATTATTTCAAAGAGAAATTAAATTCCTTTTCATAAGAAAGAATAATATTAATAAAATGCTACACAGTGCGCATCTTGAAGCTTCCAATTTATCTTCTAAAAAGGATTGGGACAAATATTCCCTCATCGTTAATCAAATTGTCCATACAAAAATGTCACAGAAATTAGCTATTTTAGATAATAAACTGACTAATTTACATAATAATGACAGCACAGTGCATAAACACTTGGTAAATAAAGGTCTTCACAAATTTCAGGATCCTTTAAAAAATCTAACGAAAATTAAGCTCAATGACCATGAACTTAACATTCTGAACAAAGGCCCAAAGCCTAATTGGGATACTCAATTAAATAATGAAGTCCTCACCACGATAGGAGCTGAAACTGAAACCGCAATAAGAAAACTACCCATTAATGAACAAAACGGAATAAGACACGAAACCAACAAAGAAATTCACAAGATTGTTAATAAGAATAATAGCTTTTCAGACACTAGTTCCAATAATCACGATATCTATAAATTAAAAAAGAATCTTATAAATAATAATATAATTGTAACTAAAGCAGACAAAGGAAACACTATAGTACTCATTGACAAAGATGAATACATCTCTAAAACTATTGATTTCATTAGCAATGATAATTTTAAAGAAATAAAGAAAGATCACATTGCATTCATTCAAAGAAAAATAAAAAGCATTCTTAAAAACACATTTTTTATTTTAGATGATAAGCATGTTACTCAACTAGCCCATATGAACCCCAGTGCTCCTACATTACGTGCCCTTCCCAAAATACACAAAAATTACATTCCTATTAGACCTATTATAAATTTCAGAAACAGCCCGTTATATAAAACATCACATTTTGCTCAACAATTTTTAAAGAAACATTATTGTTTTAAAGCAAACATGTCTTACAAAAATACTTTACATTTTTGTGAGAAAACATCAGTATTGGAGCTTTAACAAGAACATTCTTTACATAGTGCTGACATCAAAGATATGTACACCAATATACCTATTATGCCTACAATAGACATCATTAAGAAGAATCTAACAGATAATAGCAGACTATCCAAAGTAGAAATTGATGAATTCATTTGCGTCTTAAATTTTATTCTATATAATAATTACTTTACATTCAACAGTAAAGTTTATAAACAAAATGATGGCTTAGCTATGGGTTCTCCATTGTCAGGATAACTCGTTAACATTTACCTCGACCATTTAAAAGAAACTAAAATAGTAGATAAAATAATGGGGATTACATTTTGGGATAGATACGTTGATGATGTGTTCATCATTATTGACGATAATATTCAAAAGATTGATAGAATTTTAGATCAACTCAACAATATTGATAATAATATTTAATTTACCATGGAATCCGCCACAAACAATAAGATTAATTTTCTTGACACAACCATTTTCATAAAAGATAACAGACTGCATTACCAAATTTTCAGGAAACCCATGCAAACCCATTCTGTTATAAGGCAAGATTCAAACCATCCTGGCTGTCATAAAAAAAGCCACCTTCATTAGCCTTGTGAACAGAGCCATGAATATACCTCTTTCTAAGCAAGATTTTGACAAAGAAATTGATATAATATATCAAATTGCCAGAGTTAATGGTTATAATCGTCAATACATTTTAAATATTATCAACAAATTAAAAAATAAGCCCATCACACGACTTCAACCTGAGCATAAAGAAAAGCCCTCATACGCAGTTTTTACTTATATTAATCATCATACTTATAACATCACAAACAAATTCAAAAAGGTTAACATGAAAATAGCTTACAAAATTAACAATACTAATCAGAGCATTTTCTTTAATTCCAATTCTTTCAACGTGAAGGATAAATTCAGCAAATCAGGTGTTTACAGATTAAGTTGTAATGATTGTAACGCCAATTTTATATAGGTCAAAAAGGAAGAAATTTCACCACAAGATATAATGATCACTTAAATGCCACTAAATATAGAAGGTATTCAGCCATGGCCGCACATATGGAGGATTCAGGCCACAAATTCACTAGTATAGAGAATGATTTAGAAATCGTACATTACACTAGCACGGGTACTATGATGAATGTTCTCGAATCCATTGAAATCAACACAGCACACAGTATTTCAGACCCAGTGAATCTTAATGAAGTCATTTTCGATTCTAATATCTTATTTGTCACTCTCAAAAATAACTTAACTAGTAAGTCCAATAATAAACCACCTTAGATGCTCTTTAGTATAACTTTTCTACATCACATATTTATACATAATTACATACTTATTAACATACTGTTACACCCCTCTGCCATTACAATTCCCTACAACTTGATTTTTATTATATTACATTATTTAATTTCCACTTTGAACATTTTTTCCCCCAAAGAATCTACTTTTTCATAGTAGCGCTCCACTCATACATACGTCCGATTACAGAACTAGCTATGGCAATATTTATCATTTACTGCTACCATATATATGAGTGTTGGAATTGGCTACACCCATAAATTATTTACAATAATTTCAAACATAAGACAATCTCTTCATAATTGATACCTTGACTTAACCTGAAGTAAGTTCTTCGAATATTATTAAGTTTGCATTCGTTCTATATCATTATAAATTAATTTTTATAGTTTTTCATAATTATTTCACTCAATAAATTTCCCCTTGATCCCTTTTATTATGATGTTTGCTTTTCCTTTGCTTCTTTCAGGTTATGCATTGAGCTAACCTCATTGCTATTTGAAGTTGTTCCTTCCACGCTCGTCTAATTCGTATGCAAACATTTGATTTTGGACCTGTTGAGCATAAGGCAAGTTCATTGGTTGTGTCTATATGGTGAAGTATTGTGATTTTTGCCAATTCAAGCTTCGACCAGTGTTTTGGAGCGGTTTTACGAGTTACCTGTCCACTGATTCTCCTTGTTTTGATGGCTGAATATCATCGCTGTTACATATATGTTTTTAGTTTTGCTCAACAAATTCCTGTGACCTACTTATATGGTGCACCATATTAAGTTAAATAGTTATTTATTTTTTGAGTGCTACGCTATCTTATATCTTTCTTCGGATATTTGTCTTGGCTGATGAAGGGGATAAAAGCAATTAATCCCCGAAACATGTACCAGGAGCAAGTGTAATTATAATTTATTTTCGTTTATGTATTGACTAAGGCGGATATACAATTTGTTGTTAAAACTACTTAGTACGTCAATACGGAACCATCATGGAAACTAGTTTAAATAATAGAATCAATGAAGCGAGCCTGGCTGCCTTAGCTAAGAAAGCAAGATATAAATTTAAAGATCTTAAAATAAAACTAGCTAGCACTATAAAATATATTGATTTCCTTAAAATATGCAGAGCCCTTAATGTAATACCCCAACATTTAAAATCTTATCAAAAGAAAGGCCATTTAACCCCATATGAGAGTAAAACGCAAAGATTGATAAACAATAGATTATTTCAAAGAGAAATTAAATTCCTTTTCATAAGAAAGAATAATATTAATAACATGCTATACCGTGCGCATCTTGAAGCTTCCAATTTATCTTCCAAAAAGGATTGGGACAAATATTCTCTCCTCGTTAATCAAATTGTCCATACGAAAATATCACAGAAATTAGCTATTTTAGATAATAAACTGACTAATTTACATAATAATGACAGCACAGTGCATAAACACTTGGTAAATAAAGGTCTTCACAAATTTCAGGATCCTTTAAAAATCTAACGAAAATTAAGCTCAATGACCATTAACTTAACATTCTGACAAAGGCCCAAAGCATAATTGGGATACTAAATTAAATAATGAAGTCCTCACCACGATAGTAGCTGAAACTGAAACCGCAATAAGAAAACTACCCATTAATGAACAAAACGGAATAAGACACGAAACCAACAAAGAAATTCACAAGATTGTTATTGTGAATAATAGCTTTTCAGACACTAGTTCCAATAATCACGATATCTATAAATTGAAAAAGAATCTTATAAATAACAATATAATTGTAACTAAAGCAGACAAAGGAAACACTATAGTACTCATTGACAAAGATGAATACATCTCTAAAACTATTGATTTCATTAGCAATGATAATTTTAAAGAAATAAAGAAAGATCCCACTGCATCCTTACAAAGAAAACTAAAAAGCATTCTTAAAAACACATTTTTTATTTTAGATGATAAGCATGTTACTCAACTAGCCCATATGAACCCCAGTGCTCCTACATTACGTGCCCTTCCCAAAATACACAAAAATGACATTCCTATTAGACATATTATCAATTTCAGAAACAGCCCGTTATATAAAACATCACATTTTGCTCAACAATTTTTAAAGAAACATTATTGTTTTAAAGAAAACATGTCTTTCAAAAATACTTTACATTTTTGTGAGAAAACATCAGTATTGGAGCTTAAACAGGAACATTCTTTACATAGTGCTGACATCAAAGATATGTACACCAATATAACTATTATGCCTACAATAGACATCATTAAGAAGAATCTAACACATAATAGAAGTCTATCCAAAGTAGAAATTGATGAATTCATTTGCGTCTTAAATTTTATTCTATATAATAATTACTTTACATTCAACAGTAAAGTTTATAAACAAAATGATGGCTTAGCTATGGGTTCTCCATTGTCAGGAATACTCGCTAACATTTACCTCGACCATTTAGAAGAAACTAAAATAATAGATAAAATAATGGGGATTACATTTTGGGGTAGATACGTTGATGATGTGTTCATCATTATTGACGATAATATTCAATAGATTGATAGAATTTTAGATCAACTCAACAATATTGATAATAATATTAAATTTACCATGGAATCCGCCACAAACAATAAGATTAATTTTGTTGACACTACCATTTTCAAAAAAGATAACAGACTGCATTACTAAATTTTCAGGAAACCCACGCAAACTCATTCTGTTATAAGGCAAGATTCAAACCATCCTGGCTGTCATAAAAAAGCCACCTTCATTATCCTTGTGAACAGAGCCATGAATTTACCTCTTTCCAAGCAAGATTTTGACAAAGAAATTGAGATAATATATCAAATTGCCAGAGTTAACGGTTATAATCGTCAATACATTTTTAATATTATCAACAAATTAAAAAATAAGCCCATCACACGACTTCAACCTGAGCATAAAGGAAAGCCCTCATACGCAGATTTTACTTATATTAATCATCATACTTATAACATCACAAACAAATTCAAAAAGGTTAACATGAAAATAGCTTACATAACTAACAATACTAATCAGAGCATTTTCTTTAATTCCAATTCTTTCAACTTGAAGGATAAATTCAGCAAATCCGGTGTTTACAGATTAAGTTGTAATGATTGTAACGCCAATTATATAGGTCAAACAGGAAGAAATTTCACCACAAGATATAATGATCACTTAAATGCCACTAAATATAGAAAGTATTCAGCCATGGCTGCACATATGGAGGATTCAGGCCACAAATTCACTAGTATAGAGAATGATTTAGAAATCTTACATTACACTAGCAAGGGTACTATGATGAATGTTCTCGAATCCATTGAAATCAACACATCACACAATATTTCAGACCCAGTGAGTCTTAATGAAGTCATTCTCGATTCTAATATCTTATTTGACACTCTCAAAAATTACTTAACTAGTAAGTCCAATAATAAACCACATTAGATGCTCTTTAGTATACATTTTCTACATCACATATTTATACATAATTACATACTTATTAATATACTGTTACACCCCTCTGCCATTACAATTCCCTACAACTTGATTTTTATTATATTACATTATTTAATTTCCACTTTGAACATTTTTTCCCCCAAAGAATCTACTTTTTCATAGTAGCGCTTCACTCATACATACGTCCTATTACAGAACTAGCTATGGCAATATTTATCATATACTGCTACCATATATATGAGTGTTGGAATTGGCTACACCCATAAATTATTTACAATAATTTCAAACATAAGACAATCTCTTCATAATTGATTCCTTGACTTAACCTGAAGTAAGTTCTTCGAATATTATTAAGTTTGCATCCGTTCTATATCATTGTAAATTAATTTTTATAGTTTTTCATAATTATTTCACTCAATAAATTTCCCCTTGATCCCTTTTATTATGGTGTTTGTTTTTCCTTTGCTTCTTTCAGGTTATGCATTGAGCTAACCTCATTGCTATTTGAAGTTGTTCCTTCCACGCTCGTCTAATTCGTATGCAGGCATTTGATTTTGGACCTGTTGAGCATAAGGCATCTTCATTGGTTGTGTCCATATGGTGAAGTATTGTGATTTTTGCCAATTCAAGCTTCGACCAGTGTTTTGGAGCGGATTTCCGAGTTAACTGTCCACTGATTCTCTGTGTTATGATGGCTGAATATCATCGCTGTTACATATATGTTTTTAGTTTTGCTCAACAATTTCCTGTGACCTACTTACATGGTGCACCATATTAAGTTAAATAGCTATTTATTTTTTGAGTGCTACGCTATCTTATATCTTTCTTCGGATATTTGTCTTGACTGATGAAGGGGATAAAAGAAATTAATCCCCGAAACATGTACCAGGAGCAAGTGTAATTATAATTTATTTTCGTTTATGTATTGACTAAGGAGTATGTACAATTTGTTGTTAAAACTATTTAGTACGTCAATACGGAACCATCATGGAAACTAGTTTTAATAATAGAATCAATGAAGCGAGCCAGGCTGCCTTAGCTAAGAAAGCAAGATATAAATTTAAAGATCTTAAAATAAAACTAGCTAGCACTATAAAAGATATTGAATTCCTTAAAAATGCAGAGGCCTTAATGCAATACACCAACATTTAAAATCTTATCAAAAGAAAGGCCATTTAACCCCATATGAGAGTAAATCGCAAAGATTGATAAACAATAGATTATTTCAAAGAGAAATTATATTCCTTTTCATAAGAAAGTTTAATATTAATAACATGCTATACCGTGCGCATCTTGAAGCTTCCAATTTATCTTCTAAAAAGGATTGGGACAAATATTCTCTCATCGTTAATCAAATTGTCCATACGAAAATGTCACAGAAATTAGCTATTTTAGATAATAAACTGACTAATTTACATAATAATGACAGCACGGGGCATAAACACTTGTTAAATAAAGGTCTTCACAAATTTCAGGATCCTTTAAAAAATCTAACGAAAATTAAGCTCAATGACCATGAACTTAACATTCTGAACAAAGGCCCAAAGCATAATTGAGATACTAAATTAAATAATGTAGTCCTCACCACGATAGTAGCTGAAACTGAAACCGCAATAAGAAAACTACCCATTAATGAACAAAACGGAATAAGACACGAAACCAACAAAGAAATTCACAAGATTGTTAATAAGAATAATAGCTTTTCAGACACTAGTTCCAATAATCACGATATCTATAAATTAAAAAAGAATCTTATAAATAATAATATAATTGTAACTAAAGCAGACAAAGGAAACACTATAGTACTCATTGACAAAGATGAATACATCTCTAAAACTATTGATTTCATTAGCAATGATAATTTTAAAGAAATAAAGAAAGATCACATTGCATTCATTCAAAGAAAAAGAAAAGCATTCTTAAAAACACATTTTTTATTTTAGATGATAAGCATGTTACTCAACTAGCCCATATGAACCCCAGTGCTCCTACATTACGTGCCCTTCCCAAAATACACAAAAATGACATTCCTATTAGACCTATTATCAATTTCAGAAACAGCCCGTTATATAAAACATCACATTTTGCTCAACAATTTTTAAAGAAACATTATTGTTTTAAAGCAAACATGTCTTTCAAAAATACTTTACATTTTTGTGAGAAAACATCAGTATTGGAGCTTAAACAAGAACATTCTTTACATAGTGCTGACATCAAAGATATGTACACCAATATACCTATTATGCCTACAATAGACATCATTAAGAAGAATCTAACAGATAATAGCAGACTATCCAAAGTAGAAATTGATGAATTCATTTGCGTCTTAAATTTTATTCTATATAATAATTACTTTACATTCAACAGTTAAGTTTATAAACAAAATGATGGCTTAGATATGGGTTCTCCATTGTCAGGATAACTCGCTAACATTTACCTCGACCATTTAAAAGAAACTAAAATAGTAGATAAAATAATGGGGATTACATTTTGGGATAGATACGATGATGATGTGTTCATCATTATTGACGATAATATTCAAAAGATTGATAGAATTTTAGATCAACTCAACAATATTGATAATAATATTAAATTTACCATGGAATCCGCCACAAACAATAAGATTAATTTTCTTGACACAACCATTTTCATAAAAGATAACAGACTGCATTACCAAATTTTCAGGAAACCCATGCAAACCCATTCTGTTATAAGGCAAGATTCAAACCATCCTGGCTGTCATAAAAAAGCCACCTTCATTAGCCTTGTGAACAGAGCCATGAATATACCTCTTTCTAAGCAAGATTTTGACAAAGAAATTGATATAATATATCAAATTGCCAGAGTTAATGGTTATAATCGTCAATACATTTTTAATATTATCAACAAATTAAAAAATAAGCCCATCACACGACTTCAACCTGAGCATAAAGAAAAGCCCTCATACGCAGTTTTTACTTATATTAATCATCATACTTATAACATCACAAACAAATTCAAAAAGGTTAACATGAAAATAGCTTACAAAACTAACAATACTAATCAGAGCATTTTCTTTAATTCCCATTCTTTCAACGTGAAGGATAAATTCAGCAAATCCGGTGTGTACAGATTAAGTTGTAATGATTGTAACGCCAATTTTATATAGGTCAAAAAGGAAGAAATTTCACCACAAGATATAATGATCACTTAAATGCCACTAAATATAGAAGGTATTCAGCCATGGCCGCACATATGGAGGATTCAGGCCACAAATTCACTAGTATAGAGAATGATTTAGAAATCGTACATTACACTAGCACGGGTACTATGATGAATGTTCTCGAATCCATTGAAATCAACACAGCACACAGTATTTCAGACCCAGTGAATCTTAATGAAGTCATTTTCGATTCTAATATCTTATTTGTCACTCTCAAAAATAACTTAACTAGTAAGTCCAATAATAAACCACCTTAGATGCTCTTTAGTATAACTTTTCTACATCACATATTTATACATAATTACATACTTATTAACATACTGTTACACCCCTCTGCCATTACAATTCCCTACAACTTGATTTTTATTATATTACATTATTTAATTTCCACTTTGAACATTTTTTCCCCCAAAGAATCTACTTTTTCATAGTAGCGCTCCACTCATACATACGTCCTATTACAGAACTAGCTATGGCAATATTTATCATTTACTGCTACCATATATATGAGTGTTGGAATTGGCTACACCCATAAATTATTTACAATAATTTCAAACATAAGACAATCTCTTCATAATTGATACCTTGACTTAACCTGAAGTAAGTTCTTCGAATATTATTAAGTTTGCATTCGTTCTATATCATTATAAATTAATTTTTATATTTTTTCATAATTATTTCACTCAATAAATTTCCCCTTGATCCCTTTTATTATGATGTTTGCTTTTCCTTTGCTTCTTTCAGGTTATGCATTGAGCTAACCTCATTGCTATTTGAAGTTGTTCCTTCCACGCTCGTCTAATTCGTATGCAAACATTTGATTTTGGACTTGTTGAGCATAAGGCATCTTCATTGGTTGTGTCTATATGGTGAAGTATTGTGATTTTTGCCAATTCAAGCTTCGACCAGTGTTTTGGAGCGGTTTTACGAGTTACCTGTCCACTGATTCTCCTTGTTTTGATGGCTGAATATCATCGCTGTTACATATATGTTTTTAGTTTTGCTCAACAAATTCCTGTGACCTACTTATATGGTGCACCATATTAAGTTAAATAGTTATTTATTTTTTGAGTGCTACGCTATCTTATATCTTTCTTCGGATATTTGTCTTGGCTGATGAAGGGGATAAAAGCAATTAATCCCCGAAACATGTACCAGGAGCAAGTGTAATTATAATTTATTTTCGTTTATGTATTGACTAAGGCGGATATACAATTTGTTGTTAAAACTACTTAGTACGTCAATACGGAACCATCATGGAAACTAGTTTAAATAATAGAATCAATGAAGCGAGCCTGGCTGCCTTAGCTAAGAAAGCAAGATATAAATTTAAAGATCTTAAAATAAAACTAGCTAGCACTATAAAATATATTGATTTCCTTAAAATATGCAGAGCCCTTAATGTAATACCCCAACATTTAAAATCTTATCAAAAGAAAGGCCATTTAACCCCATATGAGAGTAAAACGCAAAGATTGATAAACAAAAGATTATTTCAAAGAGAAATTAAATTCCTTTTCATAAGAAAGAATAATATTAATAACATGCTATACCGTGCGCATCTTGAAGCTTCCAATTTATCTTCCAAAAAGGATTGGGACAAATATTCTCTCCTCGTTAATCAAATTGTCCATACGAAAATATCACAGAAATTAGCTATTTTAGATAATAAACTGACTAATTTACATAATAATGACAGCACAGTGCATAAACACTTGGTAAATAAAGGTCTTCACAAATTTCAGGATCCTTTAAAAATCTAACGAAAATTAAGCTCAATGACCATTAACTTAACATTCTGACAAAGGCCCAAAGCATAATTGGGATACTAAATTAAATAATGAAGTCCTCACCACGATAGTAGCTGAAACTGAAACCGCAATAAGAAAAATACCCATTAATGAACAAAACGGAATAAGACACGAAACCAACAAAGAAATTCACAAGATTGTTATTGTGAATAATAGCTTTTCAGACACTAGTTCCAATAATCACGATATCTATAAATTGAAAAAGAATCTTATAAATAATAATATAATTGTAACTAAAGCAGACAAAGGAAACACTATAGTACTCATTGACAAAGATGAATACATCTCTAAAACTATTGATTCCATTAGCAATGATAATTTTAAAGAAATAAAGAAAGATCCCACTGCATCCTTACAAAGAAAACTAAAAAGCATTCTTAAAAACACATTTTTTATTTTAGATGATAAGCATGTTACTCAACTAGCCCATATGAACCCCAGTGCTCCTACATTACGTGCCCTTCCCAAAATACACAAAAATGACATTCCTATTAGACATATTATCAATTTCAGAAACAGCCCGTTATATAAAACATCACATTTTGCTCAACAATTTTTAAAGAAACATTATTGTTTTAAAGAAAACATGTCTTTCAAAAATACTTTACATTTTTGTGAGAAAACATCAGTATTGGAGCTTAAACAGGAACATTCTTTACATAGTGCTGACATCAAAGATATGTACACCAATATAACTATTATGCCTACAATAGACATCATTAAGAAGAATCTAACACATAATAGCAGTCTATCCAAAGTAGAAATTGATGAATTCATTTGCGTCTTAAATTTTATTCTATATAATAATTACTTTACATTCAACAGTAAAGTTTATAAACAAAATGATGGCTTAGCTATGGGTTCTCCATTGTCAGGAATACTCGCTAACATTTACCTCGACCATTTAGAAGAAACTAAAATAATAGATAAAATAATGGGGATTACATTTTGGGGTAGATACGTTGATGATGTGTTCATCATTATTGACGATAATATTCAATAGATTGATAGAATTTTAGATCAACTCAACAATATTGATAATAATATTAAATTTACCATGGAATCCGCCACAAACAATAAGATTAATTTTGTTGACACTACCATTTTCAAAAAAGATAACAGACTGCATTACTAAATTTTCAGGAAACCCACGCAAACTCATTCTGTTATAAGGCAAGATTCAAACCATCCTGGCTGTCATAAAAAAGCCACCTTCATTATCCTTGTGAACAGAGCCATGAATTTACCTCTTTCCAAGCAAGATTTTGACAAAGAAATTGAGATAATATATCAAATTGCCAGAGTTAACGGTTATAATCGTCAATACATTTTTAATATTATCAACAAATTAAAAAATAAGCCCATCACACGACTTCAACCTGAGCATAAAGGAAAGCCCTCATACGCAGTTTTTACTTATATTAATCATCATACTTATAACATCACAAACAAATTCAAAAAGGTTAACATGAAAATAGCTTACATAACTAACAATACTAATCAGAGCATTTTCTTTAATTCCAATTCTTTCAACTTGAAGGATAAATTCAGCAAATCCGGTGTTTACAGATTAAGTTGTAATGATTGTAACGCCAATTATATAGGTCAAACAGGAAGAAATTTCACCACAAGATATAATGATCACTTAAATGCCACTAAATATAGAAAGTATTCAGCCATGGCCGCACATATGGATGATTCAGGCCACAAATTCACTAGTATAGAGAATGATTTAGAAATCTTACATTACACTAGCAAGAGTACTATGATGAATGTCCTCGAATCCACAGAAATCAACACAGCACACAGTATTTCAGACCCAGTGGATCTTAATGAAGTCATTTGCGATTCTAATATCTTATTTGACACTCTCAAAAATAACTTAACTAGTAAGTCCAATAATAAACCACCTTAGATGCTCTTTAGTCTAACTTTTCTACATCACATATTTATACATAATTACATACTTATTAATATACTGTTACACCCCTCTGCCATTACAATTCCCTACAACTTGATTTTTATTATATTACATTATTTAATTTCCACTTTGAATATTTTTCCCCCAAAGAATCTACTTTTTCATAGTAGCGCTCCACTCATACATACGTCCTATTACAGAACTAGCTATGGCAATATTTATCATCTACTGCTACCATATATATATGAGTGTTGGAATTGGCTACACCCATAAATTATTTACAATAATTTCAAACATAAGACGATCTCTTCATAATTGATACCTTGACTTAACCTGAAGTAAGTTCTTCGAATATTAATAAGTTTGCATTCGTTCTATAACATTATAAATTAATTTTTATAGTTTTTCATAATTATTTCAGTCAATAAATTTCCCCTTGGTCCCTTTTATTATGGTGTTTGTTTTTCCTTTGCTTCTTTCAGGTTATGCATTGAGCTAACCTCATTGCTATTTGAAGTTGTTCCTTCCACGCTCGTCTAATTCGTATGCAGACATTTGATTTTGGACCTGTTGAGCATAAGGCATCTTCATTGGTTGTGTCCATATGGTGAAGTATTGTGATTTTTGCCAATTCAAGCTTCGACCAGTGTTTTGGAGCGGTTTTACGAGTTACCTGTCCACTGATTCTCCTTGTTTTGATGGCTGAATATCATCGCTGTTACATATATGTTTTTAGTTTTGCTCAACAATTTCCTGTGACCTACTTATATGGTGCACCATATTAAGTTAAATAGCTATTTATTTTTTGAGTGCTACGCTATTTTATATCTTTCTTTGGATATTTGTCTTGGCTGATGAAGGGGATAAAAGCAATTAATCCCCGAAACATGTACCAGGAGCAAGTGTAATTATAATTTATTTTCGTTTATGTATTGACTAAGGCGGATATACAATTTGTTGTTAAAACTATTTAGTACGTCAATACGGAACCATCATGGAATCTAGTTTAAATAATAGAATCAATGAAGCGAGCCAGGCTGCCTTAGCTAAGAAAGAAAGAAAGATATAAATTTAAAGATCTTAAAATAAAACTAGCTAGCAGTATAAAAGATATTGATTTCCTTAAAAAAATGCAGAGCCCTTAATATAATACCCCATCATTTAAAATCTTATCAAAGGAAGGCCATTTAACCCCTTATGAGAGTAAAACGCAAAGAAACAATAGATTATTTCAAAGACAAATTAAATTCCCTTTCACAAGAAAGAATAATATTAATAATATGCTATACCGTGCGCATCTTGAAGCTTCCAATTTATCTTCTAAAAAGGATTGGGACAAATATTCTCTCATCGTTAATCAAATTGTCCATACGAAAATGTCACAGAAATTAGCTATTTTAGATAATATACTGACTAATTTACATAATAATGACAGCACAGTGCATAAACACTTGGTAAATAAAGGTCTTCACAAATTTCAGGATCCTTTAAAAAATCTAACGAAAATTAAGCTCAATGACCATGAACTTAACATTCTGAACAAAGGCCCAAAGCATAATTGGGATACTAAATTAAATAATGAGGTCCTCACCACGATAGTAGCTGAAACTGAAACCGCAATAAGAAAACTACCCATTAATGAACAAAACGGAATAAGACACGAAACCAACAAAGAAATTCACAAGATTGTTAATAAGAATAATAGCTTTTCAGACACTAGTTCCAATAATCACGATATCTATGAATTAAAAAAGAATCTTATAAATAATAATATAATTGTAACTAAAGCTGACAAAGGAAACACTATAGTACTCATTGACAAAGATGAATACATCTCTAAAACTATTGATTTCATTAGCAATGATAATTTTAAAGAAATAAAGAAAGATCCCACTGCATCCATACAAAGAAAACTAAAAAGCATTCTTAAAAACACATTTTTTATTTTAGAAGATAAGCATGTTACTCAACTAGCCCATATGAACCCCAGTGCTCCTACATTACGTGCCCTTCCCAAAATACACAAAAATGACATTCCTATTAGACATATTATCAATTTCAGAAACAGCCCTTTATATAAAACATCACAAATTTTTCTCAACAATTTTTAAAGAAACATTATTGTTTTAAAGCAAACATGTCTTTCAAAAATACTTTACATTTTTGTGAGATAACATCAGTATTGGAACTTAAACAAGAACATTCTTTACATAGTGCTGACATCAAAGATATGTACACCAATATACCTACTATGCCTACAATAGACATCATTAAGAAGAATCTAACAGATAATAGCAGTCTATCCAAAGTAGAAATTGATGAATTCATTTGCATCTTAAATTTTATTCTATATAATAATTACTTTACATTCAACAGTAAAGTTTATAAACAAAATGATGGCTTAGCTATGGGTTCTACATTGTCAGGATTACTCGCTAACATTTACCTCGACCATTTAGAAGAAACTAAAATAATAGATAAATTAATGGGGATTATATTTTGGGGTAGATACGTTGATGATGTGTTCATCATTATTGACGATAATATTCAAGAGATTGATAGAATTTTAGATCAACTCAACAATATTGATAATAATATTAAATTTGCCATGGAATCCGCCACAAACAATAAGATTAATTTTCTTGACACAACCATTTTCAAAAAAGATAACAGACTGCATTACCAAATTTTCAGGAATCCCACGCAACCCACTCTGTTATAAGGCAAGATTCAAACCATCCTGGCTGTCATAAAAAAGCCACCTTCATTAGCCTCGTGAACAGAGCCATGAATTTACCTCTTTCCAAGCAAGATTTTGACAAAGAAATTGAGATAATATATCAAATTGCCAGAGTTAATGATTATAATCGTCAGTACATTTTTAATATTATCAACAAATTAAAAAATAAGCCCATCACACGACTTCAACCTCAGCAAAAAGGAAAGCCCTCATACGCAGTTTTTACTTATTTTAATCATCATACTTATAACATCACAAACAAATTCAAAAAGGTTAACATGAAAATAGCTTACAAAACTAACAATACTAATCAGAGCATTTTCTTTAATTCCAATTCTTTCAACATGAAGGATAAATTCAGCAAATCCGGTGTTTACAGATTAAGTTGTAATGATTGTAACGCCAATTATATAGGTCAAACAGGAAGAAATTTCACCACAAGATATAATGATCACTTAGATGCCACTAAATATAGAAATTATTCAGCCATGGCCGCACATATGGAGGATTCAGACCACAAATTCACTAGTATAGAGAATGATTTAGTAATCTTACATTACACTAGCAAGGGTACTATGATGAATGTTCTCGAATCCATTGAAATCAACACATCACACAGTATTTCAGACTCAGTGAATCTTAATGAAGTCATTTTCGATTCTAATATCTTATTTGACACTCTCAAAAATAACTTAACTATTATGTCCAATAATAAACCACCTTAGATGCTCTTTAGTATAACATTTCTACATCACATATTTATACATAATTACATACTTATTAATATACTGTTACACCCCTCTGCCATTACAATTCCCTACAACTTGATTTTTATTATATTACATTATTTAATTTCCACTTTGAACATTTTTTCCCCCAAAGAAACTACTTTTTCATAGTAGCGCTCCACTCATACATACGTCCTATTACAGAACTAGCTACGGCAATATTCTTCATCTACTGCTACCATATATATGAGTGTTGGAATTGGCTACACCCATAAATTATTTACAATAATTTCAAACATAAGACAATCTCTTCATAATTGATTCCTTGACTTAACCTGAAGTAAGTTCTTAGAATATTATTAAGTTTGCATCCGTTCAATATCATTATAAATTAATTTTTATAGTTTTTCATAATTATTTCAGTCTATAAATTTCCCCTTGGTCCCTTTTATTATGGTGTTTGCTTTTCCTTTGCTTCTTTCAGGTTATGCATTGAGCTAACCTCATTGCTATTTGAAGTTGTTCTTTCCACGCTCGTCTAATTCGTATGCAGGCATTTGATTTTGGACCTGTAGAGCATAAGGCATCTTCATTGGTTGTGTCCATATGGTGAAGTATTGTGTTTTTGCAAATTCAAGCTTCGACCAGTGTTTTGGAGCGGATTTACGAGTTAACTGTCCACTGATTCTCTGTCTTTTGATGGCTGAATATCATCGCTGTTACATATATGTTTTTAGATTTGCTCAACAATTTCCTGTGACCTACTTATATGGTGCACCATATTAAGTTAAATAGCTATTTATTTTTGAGTGCTACGCTATCTTATATCTTTCATTGGATATTTGTCTTGGCTGATGAAGGGGATAAAAGCAATTAATCCCCGAAACATGTACCAGGAGCAAGTGTAATTATAATTTATTTTCGTTTATGTATAGACTAAGGCGGATATACAATTTGTTGTTAAAACTATTTAGTACGACAATACGGAACCATCATGGAAACTAGTTTAAATAATAGGATCAATGAAGCGAGCCAGGCTTCCTTAGCTAAGAAAGCAAGATATAAATTTAAAGATCTTAAAATAAAACTAGCTAGCAGTATAAAAGATATTGATTTCCTTAAAAAAATGCAGAGCCCTTAATGTAATACCCCAACATTTAAAATCTTATCAAAGGAAGGCCATTTAACCCGATATGAGAGTGAAACGCAAAGATTGATAAACAATAGATTATTTCAAAGAGAAATTAAATTCCTTTTCATAAGAAGGAATAATATTAATAATATGCTATACCGTGTGCATCTTGAAGCTTCCAATTTATCTTCTAAAAAGTATTGGGACAAATATTCTCTCATCGTTAATCAAATTGTCCATACGAAAATGTCACAGAAATTAGCTATTTTAGATAATATACTGACTAATTTACATAATAATGACAGCACAGTGCATAAACACTTGGTAAATAAAGGTTTTCACAAATTTCAGGATCCTTTAAAAAATCGAACGAAAATTAAGCTCAATGACCATGAACTTAACATTCTGAACAAAGGCCCAAAGCATAATTGGGATACTAAAGTAAATAATGAAGTCCTCACCACGATAGTAGCTGAAACTGAAACCGCAATAAGAAAACTACCCATTAATGAGCAAAACGGAATAAGACACGAAACCAACAAAGAAATGCACAAGATTGTTAATAAGAATAATAGCTTTTCAGACACTAGTTCCAATAATCACGATATCTATAAATTAAAAAAGAATCTTATAATAAATAATATAATTGTAACTAAAGCAGACAAAGGAAACACTAGAGTACTCATTGACAAAGATGAATACATCTCTAAAACTATTGATTTCATTAGCAATGATAATTTTAAAGAAATAAAGAAAGATCACATTGCATTCATTCAAAGAAAACTAAAAAGCATTCTTAAAAACACATTTTTTATTTTAGATGATAAGCATGTTACTCAACTAGCCCATATGAACCCCAGTGCTCCTACATTACGTGCCCTTCCCAAAATACACAAAAATGACATTCCTATTAGACCTATTATCAATTTCAGAAACAGCCCGTTATATAAAACATCACATTTTGCTCAAGAATTTTTAAAGAAACATTATTGTTTTAAAGCAAACATGTCTTTCAAAAATACTTTACATTTTTGTGAGAAAACATCAGTATTGGAACTTAAACAAGAATATTCTTTACATAGTGCTGACATCAAAGATATGTACACCAATATACGTATTATGCCTACAATAGACATCATTAAGAAGAATCTAACACATAATAGCAGTCTATCCAAAGTAGAAATTGATGAATTCATTTGCATATTAATTTTTATTCTATATAATAATTACTTTACATTCAACAGTAAAGTTTATAAACAAAATGATGGCTTAGCTATGGGTTCTCCATTGTCAGGAATACTCGCTAACATTTACCTCGACCATTTAAAAGAAACTAAAATAATAGATAAAATAATGGGGATTACATTTTGGGGTAGATACGTTGATGATGTGTTCATCATTATTGACGATAATATTCAAAAGATTGATAGAATTTTAGATCAACTCAACAATATTGATAATAATATTAAATTTACCATGGAATCCGCCACAAACAATAAGATTAATTTTCTTGACACAACCATTTTCAAAAAAGATAACAGACTGCATTACCAAATTTTCAGGAAACCCACGCAAACCCATTCTGTTATAAGGCAAGATTCAAACCATCCTGGCTGTCATAAAAAAGCCACCTTCATTAGCCTTGTGAACAGAGCCATGAATTTACCTCTTTCCAAGCAAGATTTTGACAAAGAAATTGAGATAATATATCAAATTGCCCGAGTTAATGGTTATAATCGTCAATATATTTTAATATTATCAACAAATTTAAAAAAAAGCCCATCATACGACTTCAACCTGAGCATAAAGGAAAGCCCTCATACGCAGTTTTTACTTATTTTAATCATCATACTTATAACATCACAAACAAATTCAAAAAGGTTAACATGAAAATAGCTTACAAAACTAACAATAATAATCAGAGCATTTTCTTTAATTCCAATTCTTCCAACTTGAAGGATAAATTCAGCAAATCCGGTGTTTACAGATTAAGTTGTAATGATTGTAACGACAATTATATAGGTCAAACAGGAAGAAATTTCACCACAAGATATAATGATCACTTAAATGCCACTAAATATAGAAATTATTCAGCCATGGCCGCACATATGGATGATTCAGGCCACAAATTCACTAGAATAGAGAATGATTTAGAAATCTTACATTACACTAGCAAGGGTACTATGATGAATGTTCTCGAATCCATTGAAATCAACACATCACACAGTATTTCAGACTCAGTGAATCTTAATGAAGTCATTTTCGATTCTAATATCTTATTTGACACTCTCAGAAATAACTTAACTAGTAAGTCCAATAATAAACCACCTTAGATGCTCTTTAGTAAACTTTTCTACATCACATATTTATACATAATTACATACTTATTAATATACTGTTACACCCCTCTGCCATTACAATTCCCTACAACTTGATTTTTTATTATATTACATTATTTAATTTCCACTTCGAACATTTTTCCCCCCAAAGAATCTACTTTTTCATAGTAGCGCTCCACTCATACATACGTCCTATTACAGAACTAGCTATGGCAATATTTATCATCTACTGCTACCATATATATGAGTGTTGTAATTGGCTACACCCATAAATTATTTACAATAATTTCAAACATAAGACAATCTCTTCATAATTGATTCCTTGACTTAACCTGAAGTAAGTTCTTCGAATATTATTAAGTTTGCATCCGTTCTATATCATTATAAATTAATTTTTATAGTTTTTCATAATTATTTCAGTCTATAAATTTCACCTTGGTCCCTTTTATTATGGTGTTTGTTTTTCCTTTGCTTCATTCAGGTTATGCATTGAGCTAACCTCATTGCTAGTTGAAGTTGTTCTTTCCACAATCGCCTAATTCGTATGCAGGCATTTGATTTTGGACCTGTAGAGCATAAGGCATCTTCATTGGTTGTGTCCATATGGTGAAGTATTGTGATTTTGCCAATTCAAGCTTCGACCAGTGTTTTGGAGCGGATTTACGAGTTAACTGTCTACTGATTCTCTGTGTTTTGATGGCTGAATATCATCGCTGTTACATATATGTTTTTAGTTTTGCTCAACAATGTCCTGTGACCTACTTATATGGTGCACCATATTAAGTTAAATAGCTACTTATTTTTTGAGTGCTACGCTATCTCTCTTCGGATATTTGTCTTGACTGATGAAGGGGATAAAAGCAATTAATCCCCGAAACATGTACCAGGAGCAAGTGTAATTATAATTTATTTTCGTTTATGTATTGACTAAGGCGGATATACAATTTGTTGTTAAAACTATTTAGTACGTCAATACGGAACCTTCATGGAAACTAGTTTAAATAATAGAATCAATGAAGCGAGCCAGGCTGCCTTAGCTAAGAAAGCAAGATATAAATTTAAAGATCTTAAAATAAAACTAGCTAGCACTATAAAAGATATTGAATTCCTTAAAAAATGCAGAGGCCTTAATGTAATACCCCAACATTTAAAATCTTGTCAAAAGAAAGGCCATTTAACCCCATATGAGAGTAAAACGCAGAGATTGATAAACAATAGATTATTTCAAAGATAAATTAAATTCCTTTTCATAAGAAAGAATAATATTAATAACATGCTATACCGTGCGCATCATGAAGATTCCAATTTATCTTCTAAAAAGGATTGGGACAAGTATTCTCTCATCGTTAATCAAGTTGTCCATACGAAAATATCGCAGAAATTAGCTATTTTAGAAAATAAACTGACTAATTTACATAATAATGACAGCACAGGGCATAAACACTTGGTAAATAAAGGTCTTCACAAATTTCAGGATCCTTTAAAAAATCTAACGAAAATTAAGCTCAATGACCATGAACTTAACATTCTGAACAAAGGCCCAAAGCATAATTGGGATACTAAATTAAATAATGAAGTCCTCACCACGATAGTAGCTGAAACTGAAACCGCAATAAGAAAACTACCCATTAATGAACAAAACGGAATAAGACACGAAACCAACAAAGACATTCACAAGATTGTTATTGTGAATAATAGCTTTTCAGACACTAGTTCCAATAATCACGATATCTATGAATTAAAAAAGAATCTTATAAATAATAATATAATTGTAACTAAAGCAGGCAAAGGAAACACTAGAGTACTCATTGACAAAGATGAATACATCTCTAAAACTATTGATTTCATTAGCAATGATAATTTTAAAGAAATAAAGAAAGATCCCACTGCATCCATACAAAGAAAACTAAAAAGCATTCTTAAAAACACATTTTCATTTCATATGATAAGCATGTTAATCAACTAGCCCATATGAATCCCAGTACTCCTACATTACGTGCCCTTCCCAAAATACACAAAAATTACATTCCTGTTAGGCCTATTATCAATTTCAGAAACAACCCGTTATATAAAACATCACATTTTGCTCAAGAATTTTTAAAGAAACATTATTGTCTTAAAGCAAACATGTCTTTCAAAAATACTTTACATTTTTGTGAGAAAACATCAGTATTGGAACTTAAACAAGAACATTCTTTACATAGTGCTGACATCAAAGATATGTACACCAATATACCTATTATGCCTACAATAGACATCATTAAGACGAATCTAACAGATAATAGCAGTCTATCCAAAGTAGAAATTGATGAATTAATTTGCATCTTAAATTTTATTCTATATAATAATTACTTTACATTCAACAGTAAAGTTTATAAACAAAATGATGGCTTAGCTATGGGTTCTCCATTGTCAGGAATACTCGCTTAACATTTACCTCGACCATTTAGAAGAAACTAAAATAATAGATAAAATAATGGGGATTACATTTTGGGGTAGATACGTTGATGATGTGTTCATCATTATTGACGATAATATTCAAGAGATTGATAGAATTTTAGATCAACTCAACAATATTGATAATAATATTAAATTTACCATGGAATCCGCCACAAACAATAAGATTAATTTTCTTGACACAACCATTTTCAAAAAAGATAACAGACTGCATTACCAAATTTTCAGGAAACCCACGCAAACCCATTCTGTTATAAGGCAAGATTCAAACCATCCTGGCTGTCATAAAAAGCCACCTTCATTAGCCTTGTGAACAGAGCCATGAATTGACCTCTTTCCAAGCAAGATTTTGACAAAGAAATTGAGATAATATATCAAATTGCCAGAGTTAATGGTTATAATCGTCAATACATTTTTAATATTATCAACAAATTAAAAAATAAGCCCATCACACGACTTCAACCTGAGCATAAAGAAAAGCCCTCATACCCAGTTTTTACTAATTTAATCATCATACTTATAACAACACTAACAAATTCAAAAAGGTTAACATGAAAATAGCTTACAAAACTAACAATACTAATCAGAACATTTTCTTTAATTCCAATTCTTTCAACTTGAAGGATAAATTCAGCAAATTCGGTGTTTACAGATTAAGTTGTAATGATTGTAACGCCAATTATATAGGTCAAACAGGAAGAAATTTCCCCACAAGATATAATGATCACTGAAATGCCACTATATATAGAAAGTATTCAGCCATGGCCGCACATATGGAGGATTCAGACCACAAATTCACTAGTATAATAATAATAATCATCATTTATTGCAGCAAATAGCCATGCGGAGATACAAAACTAATACTAATAACTTACATCTTACTCATCAAAGTGTCTATATACAAAGTGTCTGACAGGTTCTGTTTGTTATATATATAGTTATTCGCAGCAGAAGCGTGTTAGCGATACTTTCGTCTGGGCGCAGGAAATGGCGTGATATCTATCACAAGCACTACCACACAGAGAGCAGGTGCATTGGGGGCCTGGGTCATGAAATCCTCTTGCTGTGCATATCTTAAAATGAAAACCGTGGACTGCAAAACGGGTGATCGTATGCCGCAGTTCAAAGTTGGCATTCATCCAGTCCGTCGACATAAGAGCTTCTGTGGTATAGAAATCAGGCCATATGTCATTACGCTTGAGGTTTAGTTCTTCGATCAGTCTCTGGTATTGCACTGTTGATGGTAGGGAGTTCTCCAAACGCAGGTCTTCTATGAAGAAAGTCTCCCTTGCTAGTACGTACGTTAGACGAGATGGCGTGTATTTTGATAAGTGCAGATTTTTTTTTGAAAAGTAGACTTAACTCTTTCTATCTCTCGAAGGTTACTTTGTGTCAAATGATCCCAAGTTATTTGAATGCCGTATGTCACTATTGGAGTTATTTTCGTTCTGAATACATTTTTTGCGGTTTGTAAAGATAGATTTCCCAGTTGCATTATGTCTTGCATTGCTTTTATGGCGGATGTTGTTCTATCCCTGACATGTCGCGTGAGTACGTTCCCTTGCATTTGCATTACTACTCCTAGGTATTTGAAATGATTTACATTGACTAGGGGTTCTCCATTTAGTAGTATATGCTCATCTGCGGATAGTTTCCCGCCTTTACGGAATGCCAGCATTACTGTCTTGGTGCAGTTTATCGTCATATCATTTTGTTGAGCCCATGTGGTAGTATAGAGAATGATTTAGAAATCTTACATTACACTAGCAAGGGTACTATGATGAATGTCCTCGAATCCATTGAAATCAACACAGCACACAGTATTTCAGACCCAGTGAATCTTAATGAATTCATTTGCGATTCTAATATCTTATTTGACACTCTCAAAAATAACTTAACTAGTAAGTCCAATAATAAACCACCTTAGATGCTCTTTAGTATAACTTTTCTACATCACATATTTATACATAATTACATACTTATTAATATACTGTTACACCCCTCTGCCATTACAATTCCCTACAATTTGATTTTTATTATATTACATTATTTAATTTCCACTTTGAATATTTTTCCCCCCAAAGAATCTACTTTTTCATAGTAGCGCTTCACTCATACATACGTCATATTACAGAACTAGCTATGGCAATATTTATCATCTACTGCTACCATATATATGAGTGTTGGAATTGGCTACACCCATAAATTATTTACAATAATTTCAAACATAAGACAATCTCTTCATAATTGATACCTTGACTTAACCTGAAGTAAGTCCTTCGAATATTATTAAGTTTGCATTCGTTCTATATCATTATAAATTAATTTTTATAGTTTTTCATAATTATTTCAGTCAATAAATTTCCCCTTGGTCCCTTTTATTATGGTGTTTGCTTTTCCTTTGCTTCTTTCAGGTTATGCATTGAGCTAACCTCATTGCTATTTGAAGTTGTCCCACGCTCGTCTAATTCGTACGCAGACATTTGATTTTGGACCTGTTGAGCATAAGGCATCTTCATTGGTTGTGTCCATATGGTGAAGTATTGTGATTTTTGCCAATTCAAGCTTCGACCAGTGTTTTGGAGCGGTTTTACGAGTTAACTGTCCACTGATTCTCTGTGTTTTGATGGCTGAATATCATCGCTGTTACATATATGTTTTTAGTTTTGCTCAACAATTTCCTGTGACCTACTTATATGGTGCACCATATTAAGTTAAATAGCTATTTATTTTTTGAGTGCTACGCTATCTTATATCTTTCTTCGGATATTTGTCTTGGCTGATGAAGGGGATAAAAGCAATTAATCCCCGAAACATGTACCAAGAGCAAGTGTAATTATAATTTATTTTCGTTTATGTATTGACTAAGGCGGATATACAATTTGTTGTTAAAACTATTTAGTACGTCAATACGGAACCATCATGGAAACTAGTTTAAATAATAGAATCAATGAAGCGAGCCTGGCTGCCTTAGCTAAGAAAGCAAGATATAAATTTAAAGATCTTAAAATAAAACTAGCTAGCACTATAAAAGATATTGAATTCCTTAAAAATGCAGAGGCCTTAATGTAATACCCCAACATTTAAAATCTTATCAAGAGAAAGGCCATTTAACCCCATATGAGAGTAAAACGCAGAGATTGATAAACAATAGATTATTTCAAAGAAAAATTAAATTTCTTTTCATAAGAAAGAATAATATTAATAACATGCTATACCGTGCGCATCTTGAAGCTTCCAATTTATCTACTAAAAGGATTGGGACAAATATTCTCTCATCGTTAATCAAATTGTCCATACGAAAATGTCACAGAAATTAGCTATTTTAGATAATAAACTGACTAATTTACATAATAATGACAGCACAGTGCATAAACACTTGGTAAATAAAGGTCTTCACTAATTTCAGGATCCTTTAAAAAATCTAACGAAAATTAAGCTCAATGACCATGAACTTAACATCCTGAACAAAGGCCCAAAGCATAATTGGGACACTAAATTAAATAATGAAGTCCTCACCACTATAGTAGCTGAAACTGAAACCGCAATAAGAAAACTACCCATTAATGAACAAAACGGAATAAGACACGAAACCAACAAAGAAATTCACAAGATTGTTAATAAGAATAATAGCTTTTCAGACACTAGTTCCAATAATCACGATATCTATAAATTAAAAAAGAAGCTTATAAATAATAATATAATTGTAACTAAAGCAGACAAAGGAAACACTATAGTACTCATTGACAAAGATGAATACATCTCTAACACTATTGATTTCATTAGCAATGATAATTTTAAAGAAATAAAGAAAGATCCCACTGCATCCATACAAAGAAAACTAAAAAGCATTCTTAAAAACACATTTTTTATTTTAGATGATAAGCATGTTGCTCAACTAGCCCATAAGAACCCCAGTGCTCCTACATTACGTGCCCTTCCCAAAATACACAAAAATGACATTCCTATTAGACCTATTATCAATTTCAGAAACAGTCCGTTATATAAAACATCACATTTTTCTCAACAATTTTTAAAGAAACATTATTGTTTTAAAGCAAACATGTCTTTCAAAAATACTTTACATTTTTGTGAGAAAACATCAGTATTGGAACTTAAACAAGAACATTCTTTACATAGTGCTGACATCAAAGATATGTACACCAATATACCTATTATGCCTACAATGGACATCATTAAGAAGAATCTAACAGATAATAGCAGTCTATCCAAAGTAGAAATTGATGAATTAATTTGCATCTTAAATTTTATTCTATATAATAATTACTTTACATTCAACAGTAAAGTTTATAAACAAAATAATGGCTTAGCTATGGGTTCTCCATTGTCAGGAATACTCGCTAACATTTACCTCGACCATTTAAAAGAAACTAAAATAATAGATAAAATAATGGGGATTACATTTTGGGGTAGATACGTTGATGATGTGTTCATCATTATTGACGATAATATTCAAAAGATTGATAGAATTTTAGATCAACTCAACAATATTGATTATAATATTAAATTTACCATGGAATCCGCCACAAACAATAAGATTAATTTTCTTGACACAACCATTTTCAAAAAAGATAACAGACTGCATTACCAAATTTTCAGGAAACCCACGCAAACCCATTCTGTTATAAGGCAAGATTCAAACCATCCTGGCTGTCATAAAAAAGCCACCTTCATTAGCCTTGTGAACAGAGCCATGAATTTACCTCTTTCCAAGCAAGATTTTGACAAAGAAATTGAGATAATATATCAAATTGCCAGAGTTAATGGTTATAATCGTCAATATATTTAATATTATCAACAAATTAAAAAAAAGCCCATCATACGACTTCAACCTGAGCATAAAGGAAAGCCCTCATACGCAGTTTTTACTTATTTTAATCATCATACTTATAACATCACAAACAAATTCAAAAAGGTTAACATGAAAATAGCTTACAAAACTAACAATACTAATCAGAGCATTTTCTTTAATTCTAATTCTTTCAACTTGAAGGATAAATTCAGCAAATCCGGTGTTTACAGATTAAGTTGTAATGATTGTAACGCCAATTATATAGGTCAAACAGGAAGAAATTTCACCACAAAATATAATGATCACTTAAATGCCACTAAATATAGAAAGTATTCAGCCATGGCCGCACATATGGAGGATTCAGGCCACAAATTCACTAGTATAGAGAATTATTTAGAAATCTTACATTACACTAGCAAGGGTACGATGATGAATATTCTCGAATCCATTGAAATCAACACAGCGCACAGTATTTCAGACCCAGTGAATCTTAATGAAGTCATTTTCGACTCTAATATCTTATTTGACACTCTCAAAAATAACTTAACTAGTAAGTCCAATAATAAACCACCTTAGATGCGTTTTAGTATAACTTTTCTACATCACATATTTATACATAATTACATACTTATTAATATACTGTTACACCCCTCTGCAATTACAATTCCCTACAACTTGATTTTTATTATATTACATTATTTAATTTCCACTTTGAACATTTTTTTCCCCAAAGAATCTACTTTTTCATAGTAGCGCTCCACGCATATATACGTCCTATTACAGAACTAGCTATGGCAATATTTATCATCTACTGCTACCATATATATGAGTGTTGGAATTGGCTACACCCATACATTATTTACAATAATTTCAAACATAAGACAATCTCTTCATAATTGATTCCTTGACTTAACCTGAGGTAAGTTCTTCGAATATTATTAAGTTTTTCATTCGTTCTATATCATTATAAATTAATTTTTATAGTTTTTCATAATTATTTCAGTCTATAAATTTCCCCTTGGTCCCTTTTATTATGGTGTTTGTTTTTCCTTTGCTTCTTTCAGGTTATGCATTGAGCTAACCTCATTGCTATTTGAAGTTGTTCCTTCCACGCTCGTCTAATTCGAATGCAGGCATTTGATTTTGGACCTGTTGAGCATAAGGCATCTTCATTGGTTGTGTCCATATGGTGAAGTATTGTGATTTTTGCCAATTCAAGTTTCGACCAGTGTTTTGGAGCGGATTTACGAGTTAACTGTCCACTGATTCTCTGTGTTTTGATGGCTGAATATCATCGCTGTTACATATATGTTTTTAGTTTTGCTCAACAATTTCCTGTGACCTACTTATATGGTGCACCATATTAAGTTAAATAGCTATTTATTTTTGAGTGCTACGCTATCTTATATCTTTCATTGGATACTTGTCTTGGCTGATGAAGGGGATAAAAGCAATTAATCCCCGAAACATGTACCAGGAGCAAGTGTAATTATAATTTATTTTCGTTTATGTATTGACTAAGGCGGATATACAATTTGTTGTTAAAACTATTTAGTCCGTCAATACGGAACCATCATGGAAACTCGTTTAAATAATAGAATCAATGAAGCGAGCCAGGCTGCCTTAGCTAAGAAAGCAAGATATAAATTTAAAGATCTTAAAATAAAACTAGTTAGCACTATAAAAGATATTGAATTCCTTAAAAAATGCAGAGGCCTTAATGTAATACCCCAACATTTAAAATCTTATCAAAAGAAAGGCCATTTAACCTCATATGGGAGTAAAACGCAAAGATTGAAAAACAATAGATTATTTCAAAGAGAAATTAAAATCCTTTTCATAAGAAAGAATAATATTAATAACATGCTATTCCGTGCGCATCTTGAAGCTTCCAATTTATCTACTAAAAAGGATTGGGACAAATATTCTCACATCGTTAATCAAATTGTCCATACGAAAATGTCACAGAAATTAGCTATTTTAGATAATAAACTGACTAATTTACATAATAATGACAGCACAGTGCATAAACACTTGGTAAATAAAGGTCATCACAAATTTCAGGATCCTTTAAAAAATCTAACGAAAATTAAGCTCAATGACCATGAACTTAACATCCTGAACAAAGGCCCAAAGCATAATTGGGACACTAAATTAAATAATGAAGTCCTCACCACTATAGTAGCTGAAACTGAAACCGCAATAAGAAAACTACCCATTAATGAACAAAACGGAATAAGACACGAAACCAACAAAGAAATTCACAAGATTGTTAATAAGAATAATAGCTTTTCAGACACTAGTTCCAATAATCACGATATCTATAAATTAAAAAAGCATCTTATAAATAATAATATAATTGTAACTAAAGCAGACAAAGGAAACACTATAGTACTCATTGACAAAGATGAATACATCTCTAAAACTATTGATTTCATTAGCAATGATAATTTTAAAGAAATAAAGAAAGATCCCACTGCATCCATACAAAGAAAACTAAAAAGCATTCTTAAAAACACATTTGTTATTTTAGATGATAAGCATGTTACTCAACTAGCCCATATGAACCCCAGTGCTCCTACATTACGTGCCCTTCCCAAAATACACAAAAATGACATTCCTATTAGACCTATTATCAATTTCAGAAACAGTCCGTTATATAAAACATCACATTTTTCTCAACAATTTTTAAAGAAACATTATTGTTTTAAAGCAAACATGTCTTTCAAAAATACTTTACATTTTTGTGAGAAAATATCAGTATTGGAACTTAAACAAGAACATTCTTTACATAGTGCTGACATCAAAGATAGGTACACCAATATACCTATTATGCCTACAATAGACATCATTAAGAAGAATCTAACAGATAATAGCAGTCTATCCAAAGTAGAAATTGATGAATTAATTTGCATCTTAAATTTTATTCTATATAATAATTACTTTACATTCAACAGTAAAGTTTATAAACAAAATGATGGCTTAGCTATGGGTTCTCCATTGTCAGGAATACTCGCTAACATTTACCTCGACCATTTAAAAGAAACTAAAATATTAGATAAAATAATGGGGATTACATTTTGGGGTAGATACGTTGATGATGTGTTCATCATTATTGACGATAATATTCAAAAGATTGATAGAATTTTAGATCAACTCAACAATATTGATAATAATATTAAATTTACCATAGAATCCGCCACAAACAATAAGATTAATTTTCTTGACACAACCATTTTCAAAAAAGATAACAGACTGCATTACCAAATTTTCAGGAAACCCATGCAAACCCATTCTGTTATAAGGCAAGATTCAAACCATCCTGGCTGTCATAAAAAAGCCACCTTCATTAGCCTTGTGAACAGAGCCATGAATTAACCTCTTTCCAAGCAAGATTTTGACAAAGAAATTGAGATAATATATCAAATTGCCAGAGTTAATGGTTATAATCGTCAATTTAATATTATCAACAAATTAAAAAATAAGCCCATCACACGACTTCAACCTGAGCATAAAGGAAAGCCCTCATACGCAGTTTTTACTTATTTTAATCATAATACTTATAACAACACTAACAAATTCAAAGAGGTTAACATGAAAATAGCTTACAAAACTAATAATACTAATCAGAGCATTTTCTTTAATTCCAATTCTTTCAACTTGAAGGATAAATTCAGCAAATCCGGTGTTTACAGATTAAGTTGTAATGATTGTAACGCCAATTATATAGGTCAAACAGGAAGAAATTTCACCACAAGATATAATGATCACTTAAATGCCACTAAATATAGAAATTACTCAGCCATGGCCGCACATATGGAGGATTCAGGCCACAAATTCACTAGTATAGAGAATGATTTAGAAATCTTACATTACACTAGCAAGGGTACTATGATTAATGTTCTCGAATCCATTGAAATCAACACAGCACACAGTATTTCAGACCCAGTGAATCTTAATGAAGTCATTTTCGATTCTAATACCTTATTTGACACTCTCAAAAATAACTTAACTAGTAAGTCCAATAATAAACCACCTTAGATGCTCTTTAGTATAACTTTTCTACATCAAATATTTATACATAATTACATACTTATTAATATACTGTTACACCCCTCTGCTATTACAATTCCCTACAACTTGATTTTTATTATATTACATTATTTAATTTCCACTTTGAACATTTTTCCCCCCAAAGAATCTACTTTTTCATAGCAGCGCTCTACTCATACATACGTCCTATTACAGAATTAGCTATGGCAATATTTATCATCTACTGCTACCATATATATGAGTGTTGTAATTGGCTACACCCATACATTATTTACAATAATTTCAAACATAAGACAATCTCTTCATATTTGATACCTTGACTTAACCTGAAGTAAGTTCTTCGAATATTATTAAGTTTGCATTCGTTCTATATCATTATAAATTAATTTTTATAGTTTTTCATAATTATTTCAGTCTATAAATTTCCCCTTTGTCGCTTTTATTATGGTGTTTGTTTTTCCTTTGCTTCTTTCAGGTTATGTATTGAGCAAACCTCATTGCTATTTGAAGTTGTTCCTTCCACGCTCGTCTAATTCGTATGCAGGCATTTGATTTTGGACCTGTTGAGCATAAGGCATCATCATTGGTTGTGTCCATATGGTGAAGTATTGTGATTTTTGCCAATTCAAGCTTCGACCAGTGTTTTGGAGCGGTTTTACGAGTTAACTGTCCACTGATTCTCTGTGTTTTGATGGCTGAATATCATCGCTGTTACATATATGTTTTTAGTTTTGCTCAACAATTTCCTGTGACCTACTTATATGGTGCACCATATTAAGTTAAATAGCTATTTATTTTTTGAGTGCTACGCTATCTTATATCTTTCTTCGGATATTTGTCTTGGCTGATGAAGGGGATAAAAGCAATTAATCCCCGAAACATGTACCAGGAGCAAGTGTAATTATAATTTATTTTCGTTTATGAATTGACTAAGGCGGATATACAATTTGTTGTTAAAACTATTTAGTACGTCAATACGGAACCATCATGGAAACTAGTTTAAATAATAGAATCAATGAAGCGAGCCAGGCTGCCTTAGCTAAGAAAGCAAGATATAAATTTAAAGATCTTAAAATAAAACTAGCTAGCACTATAAAAGATATTGAATTCCTTAAAAATGCAGAGGCCTTAATGTAATACCCCAACATTTAAAATCTTATCAAAAGAAAGGCCATTTAACCCCATATGAGAGTAAAACGCAGAGATTGAGAAACAATAGATTATTTCAAAGAAAAATTAAATTTCTTTTCATAAGAAAGAATAATATTAATAACATGCTATACCGTGCGCATCTTGAAGCTTCCAATTTATCTACTAAAAAGGATTGGGACAAATATTCTCTCATCGTTAATCAAATTGTCCATACGAAAATGTCACAGAAATTAGCTATTTTAGATAATAAACTGACTAATTTACATAATAATGACAGCACAGTGCATAAACACTTGGTAAATAAAGGTCTTCACAAATTTCAGGATCCTTTAAAAAATCTAACGAAAATTAAGCTCAATGACCATGAACTTAACATCCTGAACAAAGGCCCAAAGCATAATTGGGATACTAAATTAAATAATGAAGTCCTCACCACGATAGTAGCTGAAACTGAAACCGCAATAAGAAAAATACCCATTAATGAACAAAACGGAATAAGACACGAAACCAACAAAGAAATTCACAAGATTGTTAATAAGAATAATAGCTTTTCAGACACTAGTTCCAATAATCACGATATCTATAAATTAAAAAAGAATCTTATGAATAATAATATAATTGTAACTAAAGCAGACAAAGGAAACACTATAGTACTCATTGACAAAGATGAATACATCTCTAAAACTATTGATTTCATTAGCAATGATAATTTTAAAGAAATAAAGAAAGATCCCACTGCATCCATACAAAGAAAACTAAAAAGCATTCTTAAAAACACATTTTTTATTTTAGATGATAAGCATGTTACTCAACTAGCCCATATGAACCCCAGTGCTCCTACATTACGTGCCCTTCCCAAAATACACAAAAATGACATTCCTATTAGACCTATTATCAATTTCAGAAACAGCCCGTTATATAAAACATCACATTTTTCTCAACAATTTTTAAAGAAACATTATTGTTTTAAAGCAAACATGTCTTTCAAAAATACTTTACATTTTTGTGAGAAAACATCAGTATTGGAACTTAAACAAGAACATTCTTTACATAGTGCTGACATCAAAGATATGTACACCAATATACCTATTATGCCTACAATGGACATCATTAAGAAGAATCTAACAGATAATAGCAGTCTATCCAAAGTAGAAATTGATGAATTAATTTGCATCTTAAATTTTATTCTATATAATAATTACTTTACATTCAACAGTAAAGTTTATAAACAAAATGATGGCTTAGCTATGGGTTCTCCATTGTCAGAAATACTCGCTAACATTTACCTCGACCATTTAAAAGAAACTAAAATAATAGATAAAATAATGGGGATTACATTTTGGGGTAGATACGTTGATGATGTGTTCATCATTATTGACGATAATATTCAAAAGATTGATAGAATTTTAGATCAACTCAACAATATTGATTATAATATTAAATTTACCATGGAATCCGCCACAAACAATAAGATTAATTTTCTTGACACAACCATTTTCAAAAAAGATAACAGACTGCATTACCAAATTTTCAGGAAACCCACGCAAACCCATTCTGTTATAAGGCAAGATTCAAACCATCCTGGCTGTCATAAAAAAGCCACCTTCATTAGCCTTGTGAACAGAGCCATGAATTTACCTCTTTCCAAGCAAGATTTTGACAAAGAAATTGAGATAATATATCAAATTGCCAGAGTTAATGGTTATAATCGTCAATATATTTAATATTATCAACAAATTTAAAAAAAAAGCCCATCATACGACTTCAACCTGAGCATAAAGGAAAGCCCTCATACGCAGTTTTTACTTATTTTAGTCATCATACTTATAACATCACAAACAAATTCAAAAAGGTTAACATGAAAATAGCTTACAAAACTAACAATACTAATCAGAGCATTTTCTTTAATTCTAATTCTTTCAACTTGAAGGATAAATTCAGCAAATCCGGTGTTTACAGATTAAGTTGTAATGATTGTAACGCCAATTATATAGGTCAAACAGGAAGAAATTTCACCACAAGATATAATGATCACTTAAATGCCACTAAATATAGAAAGTATTCAGCCATGGCCGCACATATGGAGGATTCAGGCCACAAATTCACTAGTATAGAGAATTATTTAGAAATCTTACATTACACTAGCAAGGGTACGATGATGAATATTCTCGAATCCATTGAAATCAACACAGCACACAGTATTTCAGACCCAGTGAATCTTAATGAAGTCATTTTCGATTCTAATATCTTATTTGACACTCTCAAAAATAACTTAACTAGTAAGTCCAATAATAAACCACCTTATATGCTTTTTAGTATAACTTTTCTACATCACATATTTATACATAATTACATACTTATTAATATACTGTTACACCCCTCTGCAATTACAATTCCCTACAACTTGATTTTTATTATATTACATTATTTAAATTCCACTTTGAACATTTTTTTTCCCAAAGAATCTACTTTTTCATAGTAGCGCTCCACGCATATATACGTCCTATTACAGAACTAGCTATGGCAATATTTATCATCTACTGCTACCATATATATGAGTGTTGGAATTGGCTACACCCATAAATTATTTACAATAATTTCAAACATAAGACAATCTCTTCATAATTGATTCCTTGACTTAACCTGAGGTAAGTTCTTCGAATATTATTAAGTTTTTCATTCGTTCTATATCATTATAAATTAATTTTTATAGTTTTTCATAATTATTTCAGTCTATAAATTTCCCCTTGGTCCCTTTTATTATGGTGTTTGTTTTTCCTTTGCTTCTTTCAGGTTATGCATTGAGCTAACCTCATTGCTATTTGAAGTTGTTCCTTCCACGCTCGTCTAATTCGAATGCAGGCATTTGATTTTGGACCTGTTGAGCATAAGGCATCTTCATTGGTTGTGTCCATATGGTGAAGTATTGTGATTTTTGCCAATTCAAGCTTCGACCAGTGTTTTGGAGCGGATTTACGAGTTAACTGTCCACTGATTCTCTGTGTTTTGATGGCTGAATATCATCGCTGTTACATATATGTTTTTAGTTTTGCTCAACAATTTCCTGTGACCTACTTATATGGTGCACCATATTAAGTTAAATAGCTATTTATTTTTGAGTGCTACGCTATCTTATATCTTTCATTGGATACTTGTCTTGGCTGATGAAGGGGATAAAAGCAATTAATCCCCGAAACATGTACCAGGAGCAAGTGTAATTATAATTTATTTTCGTTTATGTATTGACTAAGGCGGATATACAATTTGTTGTTAAAACTATTTAGTCCGTCAATACGGAACCATCATGGAAACTCGTTTAAATAATAGAATCAATGAAGCGAGCCAGGCTGCCTTAGCTAAGAAAGTAAGATATAAATTTAAAGATCTTAAAATAAAACTAGTTAGCACTATAAAAGGTATTGAATTCCTTAAAAAATGCAGAGGCCTTAATGTAATACCCCAACATTTAAAATCTTATCAGAAGAAAGGCCATTTAACCTCATATGGGAGTAAAACGCAAAGATTGAAAAACAATAGATTATTTCAAAGAGAAATTAAAATCCTTTTCATAAGAAAGAATAATATTAATAACATGCTATTCCGTGCGCATCTTGAAGCTTCCAATTTATCTACTAAAAAGGATTGGGACAAATATTCTCTCATCGTTAATCAAATTGTCCATACGAAAATGTCACAGAAATTAGCTATTTTAGATAATAAACTGACTAATTTACATAATAATGACAGCACAGTGCATAAACACTTGGTAAATAAAGGTCTTCACAAATTTCAGGATCCTTTAAAAAATCTAACGAAAATTAAGCTCAATGACCATGAACTTAACATCCTGAACAAAGGCCCAAAGCATAATTGGGATACTAAATTAAATAATGAAGTCCTCACCACTATAGTAGCTGAAACTGAAACCGCAATAAGAAAAATACCCATTAATGAACAAAACGGAATAAGACACGAAACCAACAAAGAAATTCACAAGATTGTTAATAAGAATAATAGCTTTTCAGACACTAGTTCCAATAATCACGATGTCTATAAATTAAAAAAGAATCTTATAAATAATAATATAATTGTAACTAAAGCAGACAGAGGAAACACTATAGTACTCATTGACAAAGATGAATACATCTCTATAACTATTGATTTCATTAGCAATGATAATTTTAAAGAAATAAAGAAAGATCCCACTGCATCCATACAAAGAAAACTAAAAAGCATTCTTAAAAACACATTTTTTATTTTAGATGATAAGCATGTTACTCAACTAGCCCATATGAACCCCAGTGCTCCTACATTACGTGCCCTTCCCAAAATACACAAAAATGACATTCCTATTAGACCTATTATCAATTTCAGAAACAGCCCGTTACATAAAACATCACATTTTTCTCAACAATTTTTAAAGAAACATTATTGTTTTAAAGAAAACATGTCTTTCAAAAATACTTTACATTTTTGTGAGAAAACATCAGTATTGGAACTTAAACAAGAACATTCTTTACATAGTGCTGACATCAAAGATATGTACACCAATATACCTATTATGCCTACAATAGACATCAATAAGAAGAATCTAACAGATAATAGCAGTCTATCCAAAGTAGAAATTGATGAATTCATTTGCATCTTAAATTTTATTCTATATAATAATTACTTTACATTCAACAGTAAAGTCTATAAACAAAATGATGGCTTAGCTATGGGTTCTCCATTGTCAGGAATACTCGCTAACATTTACCTCGACCATTTAAAAGAAACTAAAATAATAGATAAAATAATGGGGATTACATTTTGGGGTAGACACGTTGATGATGTGTTCATCATTATTGACGATAATATTCAAAAGATTGATAGAATTTTAGATCAACTCATCAATATTGATAATAATATTAAATTTACCATAGAATCCGCCACAAACAATAAGATTAATTTTCTTGACACAACTATTTTCAAAAAAGATAACAGACTGCATTACCAAATTTTCAGGAATACCATGCAAACCCATTCTGTTATAAGGCAAGATTCAAACCATCCTGGCTGTCATTAAAAAAGCCACCTTCATTAGCCTTGTGAACAGAGCCATGAATTTACCTCTTTCCAAGCAAGATTTTGACAAAGAAATTGAGATAATATATCAAATTGCCAGAGTTAATGGTTATAATCGTCAATTCATTTTTAATATTATCAACAAATTAAAATAAGCCCATCACACGACTTCAACCTGAGCATAAAGAAAAGCCCTCATACGCAGTTTTTACTTATTTTAATCATCATACTTATAACATCACAAACAAATTCAAAAAGGTTAACATGAAAATAGCTTACAAAACTAACAATACTAATCAGAGCATTTTCTTTAATTCCAATTCTTTCAACATGAAGGATAAATTCAGCAAATCCGGTGTTTACAGATTAAGTTGTAATGATTGTAACGCCAATTATATAGGTCAAACAGGAAGAAATTTCACCACAAGATATAATGATCACTTAAATGCCACTAAATATAGAAAGTATTCAGCCATGGCCGCACATAAGGAGGATTCAGGCCACAAATTCACTAGTATAGAGAATTATTTAGAAATCTTACATTACACTAGCAAGGGTACGATGATGAATATTCTCGAATCCATTGAAATCAACACAGCACACAGTATTTCAGACCCAGTGAATCTTAATGAAGTCATTTTCGATTCTAATATCTTATTTGACACTCTCAAAAATTACTTAACTAGTAAGTCCAATAATAAACCACCTTAGATGCTCTTTAGTATAACTTTTCTACATCACATATTCATACATAATTACATACTTATTAATATACCGTTACACCCCTCTGCCATTACAATTCCCTACAACTTGATTTTTATTATATTACATTATTTAATTTCCACTTTGAACATTTTTTCCCCCAAAAAATCTACTCTTTCATAGTAGCGCTCCACGCATATATACGTCCTATTACAGAACTAGCTATGGCAATATTTATCATCTACTGCTACCATATATATGAGTGTTGGAATTGGCTACACCCATAAATTATTTACAATAATTTCAAACATAAGACAATCTCTTCATAATTGATTCCTTGACTTAACCTGAGGTAAGTTCTTCGAATATTATTAAGTTTTTCATTCGTTCTATATCATTATAAATTAATTTTTACAGTTTTTCATAATTATTTCCGTCTATAAATTTCCCCTTGGTCCCTTTTATTATGGTGTTTGTTTTTCCTTTGCTTCTTTCAGGTTATGCATTGAGCTAACCTCATTGCTATTTGAAGTTGTTCCTTCCACGCTCGTCTAATTCGAATGCAGGCATTTGATTTTGGACCTGTTGAGCATAAGGCATCTTCATTGGTTGTGTCCATATGGTGAAGTATTGTGATTTTTGCCAATTCAAGCTTCGACCAGTGTTTTGGAGCGGATTTACGAGTTAACTGTCCACTGATTCTCTGTGTTTTGATGGCTGAATATCATCGCTGTTACATATATGTTTTTAGTTTTGCTCAACAATTTCCTGTGACCTACTTATATGGAGCACCATATTAATTTATTTTTGAGTGCTACGCTATCTTATATCTTTCATTGGATATTTGTCTTGGCTGATGAAGGGGATAAAAGCAATTAATCCCCGAAACATGTACCAGGAGCAAGTGTAATTATAATTTATTTTCGTTTATGTATTGACTAAGGCGGATATACAATTTGTTGTTAAAACTATTTAGTCCGTCAATACGGAACCATCATGGAAACTCGTTTAAATAATAGAATCAATGAAGCGAGCCAGGCTGCCTTAGCTAAGAAAGCAAGATATAAATTTAAAGGTCTTAAAATAAAACTAGTTAGCACTATAAAAGATATTGAATTCCTTAAAAAATGCAGAGGCCTTAATGTAATACCCCAACATTTAAAATCTTATCAAAAGAAAGGCCATTTAACCTCATATGGGAGTAAAACGCAAAGATTGAAAAACAATAGATTATTTCAAAGAGAAATTAAAATCCTTTTCATAAGAAAGAATAATATTAATAACATGCTATTCCGTGCGCATCTTGAAGCTTCCAATTTATCTACTAAAAAGGATTGGGACAAATATTCTCTCATCGTTAATCAAATTGTCCATACGAAAATGTCACAGAAATTAGCTATTTTAGATAATAAACTGACTAATTTACATAATAATGACAGCACAGTGCATAAACACTTGGTAAATAAAGGTCTTCACAAATTTCAGGATCCTTTAAAAAATCTAACGAAAATTAAGCTCAATGACCATGAACTTAACATCCTGAACAAAGGCCCAAAGCATAATTGGGATACTAAATTAAATAATGAAGTCCTCACCACTATAGTAGCTGAAACTGAAACCGCAATAAGAAAAATACCCATTAATGAACAAAACGGAATAAGACACGAAACCAACAAAGAAATTCACAAGATTGTTAATAAGAATAATAGCTTTTCAGACACTAGTTCCAATAATCACGATATCTATGAATTAAAAAAGAATCTTATAAATAATAATATAATTGTAACTAAAGCAGACAAAGGAAACACTATAGTACTCATTGACAAAGATGAATACATCTCTAAAACTATTGATTTCATTAGCAATGATAATTTTAAAGAAATAAAGAAAGATCCCACTGCATCCATACAAAGAAAACTAAAAAGCATTCTTAAAAACACATTTTTTATTTTAGATGATAAGCATGTTACTCAACTAGCCCATATGAACCCCAGTGCTCCTACATTACGTGCCCTTCCCAAAATACACAAAAATGACATTCCTATTAGACCTATTATCAATTTCAGAAACAGCCCGTTATATAAAACATCACATTTTTCTCAACAATTTTTAAAGAAACATTATTGTTTTAAAGAAAACATGTCTTTCAAAAATACTTTACATTTTTGTGAGAAAACATCAGTATTGGAACTTAAACAAGAACATTCTTTACATAGTGCTGACATCAAAGATATGTACACCAATATACGTATTATGCCTACAATAGACATCATTAAGAAGAATCTAACAGATAATAGCAGTCTATCCAAAGTAGAAATTGATGAATTCATTTGCATCTTAAATTTTATTCTATATAATAATTACTTTACATTCAACAGTAAAGTTTATAAACAAAATGATGGCTTAGCTATGGATTCTCCATTGTCAGGAATACTCGCTAACATTTACCTCGACCATTTAGAAGAAACTAAAATAATAGATAAAATAATGGGGATTACATTTTGGGGTAGATACGTTGATGATGTGTTCATCATTATTGACGATAATATTCAAAAGATTGATAGAATTTTAGATCAACTCAACAATATTGATAATAATATTAAATTTACCATTGAGTCCGCCACAAACAATAAGATTTATTTTCTTGACAGAACCATTTTCAAAAAAGATAACAGACTGCATTACCAAATTTTCAGGAAACCCACGCAAACACATTCTGTTATAAGGCAAGATTCAAACCATCCTGGCTGTCATAAAAAAGCCACCTTCATTAGCCATGTGAACAGAGCCATGAATTTACCTCTTTCCAAGCAAGATTTTTACAAAGAAATTGAGATAATATATCAAATTGCCAGAGTTAATGGTTATAATCGTCAATACATTTTTAATATTAACAACAAATTAAAAAATAAGCCCATCACACGACTTCAACCTGAGCATAAAGGAAAGCCCTCATACGCAGTTTTTACTGATTTTAATCATCATACTTATAACAACACTAACAAATTCAAAAAGGTTAACATGAAAATAGCTTACAAAACTAACAATACTAATCACAGCATTTTCTTTAATTCCAATTCTTTCAACTTGAAGGATAAATTCAGCAAATCCGGTGTTTACAGATTAAGTTGTAATGATTGTAACGCCAATTATATAGGTCAAACAGGAAGAAATTTCACCACAAGATATAATGATCACTTAAATGCCACTAAATATAGAAAGTATTCAGCCTTGGCCGCACATATGGATGATTCAGGCCACAAATTCACTAGTATAGAGAATGATTTAGAAATCTTACATTACACTAGCAAGAATACTATGATGAATGTCCTCGAATCCATTGAAATCAACACAGCACACAGTATTTCAGACCCAGTGGATCTTAATGAAGTCATTTGCGATTCTAATATCTTATTTGACACTCTCAAAAATAACTTAATTAGTAAGTCCAATAATAAACCACCTTAGATGCTCTTTAGTCTAACTTTTCTACATCACATATTTATACATAATTACATACTTATTAATATACTGTTACACCCCTCTGCCATTACAATTCCCTACAACTTGATTTTTATTATATTACATTATTTAATTTCCACTTTGAATATTTTTCCCCCAAAGAATCTACTTTTTCATAGTAGCGCATCACTCATACATACGTCATATTACAGAACTAGCTATGGCAATATTTATCATCTACTGCTACCATATATATGAGTGTTGGAATTGGCTACACCCATAAATTATTTACAATAATTTCAAACATAAGACAATCTCTTCATAATTGATACCTTGACTTAACCTGAAGTAAGTCCTTCGAATATTATTAAGTTTGCATTCGTTCTATATCATTATAAATTAATTTTTATAATTTTTCATAATTATTTCAGTCAATAAATTTCCCCTTGGTCCCTTTTATTATGGTGTTTGCTTTTCCTTTGCTTCTTTCAGGTTATGCATTGAGCTAACCTTATTGCTCGTCTAATTCGTCTAATTCGTACGCAGGCATTTGATTTTGGACCTGTTGAGCATAAGGCATCTTCATTGGTTGTGTCCATATGGTGAAGTATTGTGATTTTTGCCAATTCAAGCTTCGACCAGTGTTTTGGAGCGGTTTTACGAGCTAACTGTCCACTGATTCTCTGTGTTTTGATGGCTGAATATCATCGCTGTTACATATATGTTTTTAGTTTTGCTCAATATTTTCCTGTGACCTACTTATATGGTGCACCATATTAAGTTAAATAGCTATTTATTTTTGAGTGCTACGCTATCTTATATCTTTCATTGGATATTTGTCTTGGCTGATGAAGGGGATAAAAGCAATTAATCCCCGAAACATGTACCAGGAGCAAGTGTAATTATAATTTATTTTCGGTTATATATTGACTAAGGCGGATATACAATTTGTTGTTAAAACTATTTAGTCCGTCAATACGCAACCATCATGGAAACTCGTTTAAATAATAGAATCAATGAAGCGAGCCAGGCTGCCTTAGCTAAGAAAGCAAGATATAAATTTAAAGATCTTAAAATAAAACTAGTTAGCACTATAAAAGATATTGAATTCCTTAAAAAATGCAGAGCCCTTAATGTAATACCCCAACATTTAAAATCTTATCAAAAGAAAGGCCATTTAACCTCATATGGGAGTAAAACGCAAAGATTGAAAAACAATAGATTATTTCAAAGAGAAATTAAATTCCTTTTCATAAGAAAGGATAATATTAATAACATGCTATACCGTGCGCATCTTGAAGCTTCCAATTTATCTTCTAAAAAGGATTGGGACAAATATTCTCTCATCGTTAATCAAATTGTCCATACGAAAATGTCACAGAAATTAGCTATTTTAGATAATAAACTGACTAATTTACATAATAATGACAGCACAGTGCATAAACACTTGGTAAATAAAGGTCTTCACAAATTTCAGGATCCTTTAATATATCTAATGAAAATTAAGCTCAATGACCATGAACTTAACATTCTGAACAAAGGCCCAAAGCATAATTGGGATACTAAATTAAATAATGAAGTCCTCACCACGATAGTAGTTGAAACTGAAACCGCAATAAGAAAACTACCCATTAATGAACAAAACGGAATAAGACACGAAACCAACAAAGAAATTCACAAGATTGTTAATAAGAATAATAGCTTTTCAGACACTAGTTCCAATAATCACGATATCTATAAATTAAAAAAGAATCTTATAAATAATAATATAATTGTAACTAAAGCAGACAAAGGAAACACTATAGTACTCATTGACAAAGATGAATACATCTCTAAAACTATTGATTTCATTAGCAATGATAATTTTAAAGAAATAAAGAAAGATCACATTGCATTCATTCAAAGAAAAATAAAAAGCATTCTTAAAAACACATTTTTTATTTTAGATGATAAGCATGTTACTCAACTAGCCCATATGAACCCCAGTGCTCCTACATTACGTGCCCTTCCCAAAATACACAAAAATGACATTCCTATTAGACCTATTATAAATTTCAGAAACAGCCCGTTATATAAAACATCACATTTTGCTCAACAATTTTTAAAGAAACATTATTGTTTTAAAGCAAACATGTCTTTCAAAAATACTTTACATTTTTGTGAGAAAACATCAGTATTGGAGCTTTAACAAGAACATTCTTTACATAGTGCTGACATCAAAGATATGTACACCAATATACCTATTATGCCTACAATAGACATCATTAAGAAGAATCTAACAGATAATAGCAGACTATCCAAAGTAGAAATTGATGAATTCATTTGCGTCTTAAATTTTATTCTATATAATAATTACTTTACATTCAACAGTAAAGTTTATAAACAAAATGATGGCTTAGCTATGGGTTCTCCATTGTCAGGATAACTCGTTAACATTTACCTCGACCATTTAAAAGAAACTAAAATAGTAGATAAAATAATGGGGATTACATTTTGGGATAGATACGTTGATGATGTGTTCATCATTATTGACGATAATATTCAAAAGATTGATAGAATTTTAGATCAACTCAACAATATTGATAATAATATTAAATTTACCATGGAATCCGCCACAAACAATAAGATTAATTTTCTTGACACAACCATTTTCATAAAAGATAACAGACTGCATTACCAAATTTTCAGGAAACCCATGCAAACCCATTCTGTTATAAGGCAAGATTCAAACCATCCTGGCTGTCATAAAAAAAGCCACCTTCATTAGCCTTGTGAACAGAGCCATGAATATACCTCTTTCTAAGAAAGATTTTGACAAAGAAATTGATATAATATATCAAATTGCCAGAGTTAATGGTTATAATCGTCAATACATTTTTAATATTATCAACAAATTAAAAAATAAGCCCATCACACGACTTCAACCTGAGCATAAAGAAAAGCCCTCATACGCAGTTTTTACTTATATTAATCATCATACTTATAACATCACAAACAAATTCAAAAAGGTTAACATGAAAATAGCTTACAAAATTAACAATACTAATCAGAGCATTTTCTTTAATTCCAATTCTTTCAACGTGAAGGATAAATTCAGCAAATCAGGTGTTTACAGATTAAGTTGTAATGATTGTAACGCCAATTTTATATAGGTCAAAAAGGAAGAAATTTCACCACAAGATATAATGATCACTTAAATGCCACTAAATATAGAAGGTATTCAGCCATGGCCGCACATATGGAGGATTCAGGCCACAAATTCACTAGTATAGAGAATGATTTAGAAATCGTACATTACACTAGCACGGGTACTATGATGAATGTTCTCGAATCCATTGAAATCAACACAGCACACAGTATTTCAGACCCAGTGAATCTTAATGAAGTCATTTTCGATTCTAATATCTTATTTGTCACTCTCAAAAATAACTTAACTAGTAAGTCCAATAATAAACCACCTTAGATGCTCTTTAGTATAACTTTTCTACATCACATATTTATACATAATTACATACTTATTAACATACTGTTACACCCCTCTGCCATTACAATTCCCTACAACTTGATTTTTATTATATTACATTATTTAATTTCCACTTTGAACATTTTTTCCCCCAAAGAATCTACTTTTTCATAGTAGCGCTCCACTCATACATACGTCCGATTACAGAACTAGCTATGGCAATATTTATCATTTACTGCTACCATATATATGAGTGTTGGAATTGGCTACACCCATAAATTATTTACAATAATTTCAAACATAAGACAATCTCTTCATAATTGATACCTTGACTTAACCTGAAGTAAGTTCTTCGAATATTATTAAGTTTGCATTCGTTCTATATCATTATAAATTAATTTTTATAGTTTTTCATAATTATTTCACTCAATAAATTTCCCCTTGATCCCTTTTATTATGATGTTTGCTTTTCCTTTGCTTCTTTCAGGTTATGCATTGAGCTAACCTCATTGCTATTTGAAGTTGTTCCTTCCACGCTCGTCTAATTCGTATGCAAACATTTGATTTTGGACCTGTTGAGCATAAGGCATCTTCATTGGTTGTGTCTATATGGTGAAGTATTGTGATTTTTGCCAATTCAAGCTTCGACCAGTGTTTTGGAGCGGTTTTACGAGTTACCTGTCCACTGATTCTCCTTGTTTTGATGGCTGAATATCATCGCTGTTACATATATGTTTTTAGTTTTGCTCAACAAATTCCTGTGACCTACTTATATGGTGCACCATATTAAGTTAAATAGTTATTTATTTTTTGAGTGCTACGCTATCTTATATCTTTCTTCGGATATTTGTCTTGGCTGATGAAGGGGATAAAAGCAATTAATCCCCGAAACATGTACCAGGAGCAAGTGTAATTATAATTTATTTTCGTTTATGTATTGACTAAGGCGGATATACAATTTGTTGTTAAAACTACTTAGTACGTCAATACGGAACCATCATGGAAACTAGTTTAAAGAATAGAATCAATGAAGCGAGCCTGGCTGCCTTAGCTAAGAAAGCAAGATATAAATTTAAAGATCTTAAAATAAAACTAGCTAGCACTATAAAATATATTGATTTCCTTAAAATATGCAGAGCCCTTAATGTAATACCCCAACATTTAAAATCTTATCAAAAGAAAGGCCATTTAACCCCATATGAGAGTAAAACGCAAAGATTGATAAACAATAGATTATTTCAAAGAGAAATTAAATTCCTTTTCATAAGAAAGAATAATATTAATAACATGCTATACCGTGCGCATCTTGAAGCTTCCAATTTATCTTCCAAAAAGGATTGGGACAAATATTCTCTCCTCGTTAATCAAATTGTCCATACGAAAATATCACAGAAATTAGCTATTTTAGATAATAAACTGACTAATTTACATAATAATGACAGCACAGTGCATAAACACTTGGTAAATAAAGGTCTTCACAAATTTCAGGATCCTTTAAAAATCTAACGAAAATTAAGCTCAATGACCATTAACTTAACATTCTGACAAAGGCCCAAAGCATAATTGGGATACTAAATTAAATAATGAAGTCCTCACCACGATAGTAGCTGAAATTGAAACCGCAATAAGAAAACTACCCATTAATGAACAAAACGGAATAAGACACGAAACCAACAAAGAAATTCACAAGATTGTTATTGTGAATAATAGCTTTTCAGACACTAGTTCCAATAATCACGATATCTATAAATTGAAAAAGAATCTTATAAATAACAATATAATTGTAACTAAAGCAGACAAAGGAAACACTATAGTACTCATTGACAAAGATGAATACATCTCTAAAACTATTGATTTCATTAGCAATGATAATTTTAAAGAAATAAAGAAAGATCCCACTGCATCCTTACAAAGAAAACTAAAAAGCATTCTTAAAAACACATTTTTTATTTTAGATGATAAGCATGTTACTCAACTAGCCCATATGAACCCCAGTGCTCCTACATTACGTGCCCTTCCCAAAATACACAAAAATGACATTCCTATTAGACATATTATCAATTTCAGAAACAGCCCGTTATATAAAACATCACATTTTGCTCAACAATTTTTAAAGAAACATTATTGTTTTAAAGAAAACATGTCTTTCAAAAATACTTTACATTTTTGTGAGAAAACATCAGTATTGGAGCTTAAACAGGAAGATTCTTTACATAGTGCTGACATCAAAGATATGTACACCAATATAACTATTATGCCTACAATAGACATCATTAAGAAGAATCTAACACATAATAGCAGTCTATCCAAAGTAGAAATTGATGAATTCATTTGCGTCTTAAATTTTATTCTATATAATAATTACTTTACATTCAACAGTAAAGTTTATAAACAAAATGATGGCTTAGCTATGGGTTCTCCATTGTCAGGAATACTCGCTAACATTTACCTCGACCATTTAGAAGAAACTAAAATAATAGATAAAATAATGGGGATTACATTTTGGGGTAGATACGTTGATGATGTGTTCATCATTATTGACGATAATATTCAATAGATTGATAGAATTTTAGATCAACTCAACAATATTGATAATAATATTAAATTTACCATGGAATCCGCCACAAACAATAAGATTAATTTTGTTGACACTACCATTTTCAAAAAAGATAACAGACTGCATTACTAAATTTTCAGGCAACCCACGCAAACTCATTCTGTTATAAGGCAAGATTCAAACCATCCTGGCTGTCATAAAAAAGCCACCTTCATTATCCTTGTGAACAGAGCCATGAATTTACCTCTTTCCAAGCAAGATTTTGACAAAGAAATTGAGATAATATATCAAATTGCCAGAGTTAACGGTTATAATCGTCAATACATTTTTAATATTATCAACAAATTAAAAAATAAGCCCATCACACGACTTCAACCTGAGCATAAAGGAAAGCCCTCATACGCAGATTTTACTTATATTAATCATCATACTTATAACATCACAAACAAATTCAAAAAGGTTAACATGAAAATAGCTTACATAACTAACAATACTAATCAGAGCATTTTCTTTAATTCCAATTCTTTCAACTTGAAGGATAAATTCAGCAAATCCGGTGTTTACAGATTAAGTTGTAATGATTGTAACGCCAATTATATAGGTCAAACAGGAAGAAATTTCACCACAAGATATAATGATCACTTAAATGCCACTAAATATAGAAAGTATTCAGCCATGGCTGCACATATGGAGGATTCAGGCCACAAATTCACTAGTATAGAGAATGATTTAGAAATCTTACATTACACTAGCAAGGGTACTATGATGAATGTTCTCGAATCCATTGAAATCAACACATCACACAATATTTCAGACCCAGTGAGTCTTAATGAAGTCATTCTCGATTCTAATATCTTATTTGACACTCTCAAAAATTACTTAACTAGTAAGTCCAATAATAAACCACATTAGATGCTCTTTAGTATACATTTTCTACATCACATATTTATACATAATTACATACTTATTAATATACTGTTACACCCCTCTGCCATTACAATTCCCTACAACTTGATTTTTATTATATTACATTATTTAATTTCCACTTTGAACATTTTTTCCCCCAAAGAATCTACTTTTTCATAGTAGCGCTTCACTCATACATACGTCCTATTACAGAACTAGCTATGGCAATATTTATCATATACTGCTACCATATATATGAGTGTTGGAATTGGCTACACCCATAAATTATTTACAATAATTTCAAACATAAGACAATCTCTTCATAATTGATTCCTTGACTTAACCTGAAGTAAGTTCTTCGAATATTATTAAGTTTGCATCCGTTCTATATCATTGTAAATTAATTTTTATAGTTTTTCATAATTATTTCACTCAATAAATTTCCCCTTGATCCCTTTTATTATGGTGTTTGTTTTTCCTTTGCTTCTTTCAGGTTATGCATTGAGCTAACCTCATTGCTATTTGAAGTTGTTCCTTCCACGCTCGTCTAATTCGTATGCAGGCATTTGATTTTGGACCTGTTGAGCATAAGGCATCTTCATTGGTTGTGTCCATATGGTGAAGTATTGTGATTTTTGCCAATTCAAGCTTCGACCAGTGTTTTGGAGCGGATTTCCGAGTTAACTGTCCACTGATTCTCTGTGTTATGATGGCTGAATATCATCGCTGTTACATATATGTTTTTAGTTTTGCTCAACAATTTCCTGTGACCTACTTACATGGTGCACCATATTAAGTTAAATAGCTATTTATTTTTTGAGTGCTACGCTATCTTATATCTTTCTTCGGATATTTGTCTTGACTGATGAAGGGGATAAAAGAAATTAATCCCCGAAACATGTACCAGGAGCAAGTGTAATTATAATTTATTTTCGTTTATGTATTGACTAAGGAGTATGTACAATTTGTTGTTAAAACTATTTAGTACGTCAATACGGAACCATCATGGAAACTAGTTTTAATAATAGAATCAATGAAGCGAGCCAGGCTGCCTTAGCTAAGAAAGCAAGATATAAATTTAAAGATCTTAAAATAAAACTAGCTAGCACTATAAAAGATATTGAATTCCTTAAAAATGCAGAGGCCTTAATGCAATACACCAACATTTAAAATCTTATCAAAAGAAAGGCCATTTAACCCCATATGATAGTAAATCGCAAAGATTGATAAACAATAGATTATTTCAAAGAGAAATTATATTCCTTTTCATAAGAAAGTTTAATATTAATAACATGCTATACCGTGCGCATCTTGAAGCTTCCAATTTATCTTCTAAAAAGGATTGGGACAAATATTCTCTCATCGTTAATCAAATTGTCCATACGAAAATGTCACAGAAATTAGCTATTTTAGATAATAAACTGACTAATTTACATAATAATGACAGCACGGGGCATAAACACTTGTTAAATAAAGGTCTTCACAAATTTCAGGATCCTTTAAAAAATCTAACGAAAATTAAGCTCAATGACCATGAACTTAACATTCTGAACAAAGGCCCAAAGCATAATTGAGATACTAAATTAAATAATGTAGTCCTCACCACGATAGTAGCTGAAACTGAAACCGCAATAAGAAAACTACCCATTAATGAACAAAACGGAATAAGACACGAAACCAACAAAGAAATTCACAAGATTGTTAATAAGAATAATAGCTTTTCAGACACTAGTTCCAATAATCACGATATCTATAAATTAAAAAAGAATCTTATAAATAATAATATAATTGTAACTAAAGCAGACAAAGGAAACACTATAGTACTCATTGACAAAGATGAATACATCTCTAAAACTATTGATTTCATTAGCAATGATAATTTTAAAGAAATAAAGAAAGATCACATTGCATTCATTCAAAGAAAAAGAAAAGCATTCTTAAAAACACATTTTTTATTTTAGATGATAAGCATGTTACTCAACTAGCCCATATGAACCCCAGTGCTCCTACATTACGTGCCCTTCCCAAAATACACAAAAATGACATTCCTATTAGACCTATTATCAATTTCAGAAACAGCCCGTTATATAAAACATCACATTTTGCTCAACAATTTTTAAAGAAACATTATTGTTTTAAAGCAAACATGTCTTTCAAAAATACTTTACATTTTTTGAGAAAACATCAGTATTGGAGCTTAAACAAGAACATTCTTTACATAGTGCTGACATCAAAGATATGTACACCAATATACCTATTATGCCTACAATAGACATCATTAAGAAGAATCTAACAGATAATAGCAGACTATCCAAAGTAGAAATTGATGAATTCATTTGCGTCTTAAATTTTATTCTATATAATAATTACTTTACATTCAACAGTTAAGTTTATAAACAAAATGATGGCTTAGATATGGGTTCTCCATTGTCAGGATAACTCGCTAACATTTACCTCGACCATTTAAAAGAAACTAAAATAGTAGATAAAATAATGGGGATTACATTTTGGGATAGATACGTTGATGATGTGTTCATCATTATTGACGATAATATTCAAAAGATTGATAGAATTTTAGATCAACTCAACAATATTGATAATAATATTAAATTTACCATGGAATCCGCCACAAACAATAAGATTAATTTTCTTGACACAACCATTTTCATAAAAGATAACAGACTGCATTACCAAATTTTCAGGAAACCCATGCAAACCCATTCTGTTATAAGGCAAGATTCAAACCATCCTGGCTGTCATAAAAAAGCCACCTTCATTAGCCTTGTGAACAGAGCCATGAATATACCTCTTTCTAAGCAAGATTTTGACAAAGAAATTGATATAATATATCAAATTGCCAGAGTTAATGGTTATAATCGTCAATACATTTTTAATATTATCAACAAATTAAAAAATAAGCCCATCACACGACTTCAACCTGAGCATAAAGAAAAGCCCTCATACGCAGTTTTTACTTATATTAATCATCATACTTATAACATCACAAACAAATTCAAAAAGGTTAACATGAAAATAGCTTACAAAACTAACAATACTAATCAGAGCATTTTCTTTAATTCCCATTCTTTCAACGTGAAGGATAAATTCAGCAAATCCGGTGTGTACAGATTAAGTTGTAATGATTGTAACGCCAATTTTATATAGGTCAAAAAGGAAGAAATTTCACCACAAGATATAATGATCACTTAAATGCCACTAAATATAGAAGGTATTCAGCCATGGCCGCACATATGGAGGATTCAGGCCACAAATTCACTAGTATAGAGAATGATTTAGAAATCGTACATTACACTAGCACGGGTACTATGATGAATGTTCTCGAATCCATTGAAATCAACACAGCACACAGTATTTCAGACCCAGTGAATCTTAATGAAGTCATTTTCGATTCTAATATCTTATTTGTCACTCTCAAAAATAACTTAACTAGTAAGTCCAATAATAAACCACCTTAGATGCTCTTTAGTATAACTTTTCTACATCACATATTTATACATAATTACATACTTATTAACATACTGTTACACCCCTCTGCCATTACAATTCCCTACAACTTGATTTTTATTATATTACATTATTTAATTTCCACTTTGAACATTTTTTCCCCCAAAGAATCTACTTTTTCATAGTAGCGCTCCACTCATACATACGTCCTATTACAGAACTAGCTATGGCAATATTTATCATTTACTGCTACCATATATATGAGTGTTGGAATTGGCTACACCCATAAATTATTTACAATAATTTCAAACATAAGACAATCTCTTCATAATTGATACCTTGACTCAACCTGAAGTAAGTTCTTCGAATATTATTAAGTTTGCATTCGTTCTATATCATTATAAATTAATTTTTATATTTTTTCATAATTATTTCACTCAATAAATTTCCCCTTGATCCCTTTTATTATGATGTTTGCTTTTCCTTTGCTTCTTTCAGGTTATGCATTGAGCTAACCTCATTGCTATTTGAAGTTGTTCCTTCCACGCTCGTCTAATTCGTATGCAAACATTTGATTTTGGACTTGTTGAGCATAAGGCATCTTCATTGGTTGTGTCTATATGGTGAAGTATTGTGATTTTTGCCAATTCAAGCTTCGACCAGTGTTTTGGAGCGGTTTTACGAGTTACCTGTCCACTGATTCTCCTTGTTTTGATGGCTGAATATCATCGCTGTTACATATATGTTTTTAGTTTTGCTCAACAAATTCCTGTGACCTACTTATATGGTGCACCATATTAAGTTAAATAGTTATTTATTTTTTGAGTGCTACGCTATCTTATATCTTTCTTCGGATATTTGTCTTGGCTGATGAAGGGGATAAAAGCAATTAATCCCCGAAACATGTACCAGGAGCAAGTGTAATTATAATTTATTTTCGTTTATGTATTGACTAAGGCGGATATACAATTTGTTGTTAAAACTACTTAGTACGTCAATACGGAACCATCATGGAAACTAGTTTAAATAATAGAATCAATGAAGCGAGCCTGGCTGCCTTAGCTAAGAAAGCAAGATATAAATTTAAAGATCTTAAAATAAAACTAGCTAGCACTATAAAATATATTGATTTCCTTAAAATATGCAGAGCCCTTAATGTAATACCCCAACATTTAAAATCTTATCAAAAGAAAGGCCATTTAACCCCATATGAGAGTAAAACGCAAAGATTGATAAACAAAAGATTATTTCAAAGAGAAATTAAATTCCTTTTCATAAGAAAGAATAATATTAATAACATGCTATACCGTGCGCATCTTGAAGCTTCCAATTTATCTTCCAAAAAGGATTGGGACAAATATTCTCTCCTCGTTAATCAAATTGTCCATACGAAAATATCACAGAAATTAGCTATTTTAGATAATAAACTGACTAATTTACATAATAATGACAGCACAGTGCATAAACACTTGGTAAATAAAGGTCTTCACAAATTTCAGGATCCTTTAAAAATCTAACGAAAATTAAGCTTAACATTCTGACAAAGGCCCAAAGCATAATTGGGATACTAAATTAAATAATGAAGTCCTCACCACGATAGTAGCTGAAACTGAAACCGCAATAAGAAAACTACCCATTAATGAACAAAACGGAATAAGACACGAAACCAACAAAGAAATTCACAAGATTGTTATTGTGAATAATAGCTTTTCAGACACTAGTTCCAATAATCACGATATCTATAAATTGAAAAAGAATCTTATAAATAATAATATAATTGTAACTAAAGCAGACAAAGGAAACACTATAGTACTCATTGACAAAGATGAATACATCTCTAAAACTATTGATTTCATTAGCAATGATAATTTTAAAGAAATAAAGAAAGATCCCACTGCATCCTTACAAAGAAAACTAAAAAGCATTCTTAAAAACACATTTTTTATTTTAGATGATAAGCATGTTACTCAACTAGCCCATATGAACCCCAGTGCTCCTACATTACGTGCCCTTCCCAAAATACACAAAAATGACATTCCTATTAGACATATTATCAATTTCAGAAACAGCCCGTTATATAAAACATCACATTTTGCTCAACAATTTTTAAAGAAACATTATTGTTTTAAAGAAAACATGTCTTTCAAAAATACTTTACATTTTTGTGAGAAAACATCAGTATTGGAGCTTAAACAGGAACATTCTTTACATAGTGCTGACATCAAAGATATGTACACCAATATAACTATTATGCCTACAATAGACATCATTAAGAAGAATCTAACACATAATAGCAGTCTATCCAAAGTAGAAATTGATGAATTCATTTGCGTCTTAAATTTTATTCTATATAATAATTACTTTACATTCAACAGTAAAGTTTATAAACAAAATGATGGCTTAGCTATGGGTTCTCCATTGTCAGGAATACTCGCTAACATTTACCTCGACCATTTAGAAGAAACTAAAATAATAGATAAAATAATGGGGATTACATTTTGGGGTAGATACGTTGATGATGTGTTCATCATTATTGACGATAATATTCAATAGATTGATAGAATTTTAGATCAACTCAACAATATTGATAATAATATTAAATTTACCATGGAATCCGCCACAAACAATAAGATTAATTTTGTTGACACTACCATTTTCAAAAAAGATAACAGACTGCATTACTAAATTTTCAGGAAACCCACGCAAACTCATTCTGTTATAAGGCAAGATTCAAACCATCCTGGCTGTCATAAAAAAGCCACCTTCATTATCCTTGTGAACAGAGCCATGAATTTACCTCTTTCCAAGCAAGATTTTGACAAAGAAATTGAGATAATATATCAAATTGCCAGAGTTAACGGTTATAATCGTCAATACATTTTTAATATTATCAACAAATTAAAAAATAAGCCCATCACACGACTTCAACCTGAGCATAAAGGAAAGCCCTCATACGCAGTTTTTACTTATATTAATCATCATACTTATAACATCACAAACAAATTCAAAAAGGTTAACATGAAAATAGCTTACATAACTAACAATACTAATCAGAGCATTTTCTTTAATTCCAATTCTTTCAACTTGAAGGATAAATTCAGCAAATCCGGTGTTTACAGATTAAGTTGTAATGATTTTAACGCCAATTATATAGGTCAAACAGGAAGAAATTTCACCACAAGATATAATGATCACTTAAATGCCACTAAATATAGAAAGTATTCAGCCATGGCCGCACATATGGATGATTCAGGCCACAAATTCACTAGTATAGAGAATGATTTAGAAATCTTACATTACACTAGCAAGAGTACGATGATGAATGTCCTCGAATCCACAGAAATCAACACAGCACACAGTATTTCAGACCCAGTGGATCTTAATGAAGTCATTTGCGATTCTAATATCTTATTTGACACTCTCAAAAATAACTTAACTAGTAAGTCCAATAATAAACCACCTTAGATGCTCTTTAGTCTAACTTTTCTACATCACATATTTATACATAATTACATACTTATTAATATACTGTTACACCCCTCTGCCATTACAATTCCCTACAACTTGATTTTTATTATATTACATTATTTAATTTCCACTTTGAATATTTTTCCCCCAAAGAATCTACTTTTTCATAGTAGCGCTCCACTCATACATACGTCCTATTACAGAACTAGCTATGGCAATATTTATCATCTACTGCTACCATATATATATGAGTGTTGGAATTGGCTACACCCATAAATTATTTACAATAATTTCAAACATAAGACGATCTCTTCATAATTGATACCTTGACTTAACCTGAAGTAAGTTCTTCGAATATTAATAAGTTTGCATTCGTTCTATAACATTATAAATTAATTTTTATAGTTTTTCATAATTATTTCAGTCAATAAATTTCCCCTTGGTCCCTTTTATTATGGTGTTTGTTTTTCCTTTGCTTCTTTCAGGTTATGCATTGAGCTAACCTCATTGCTATTTGAAGTTGTTCCTTCCACGCTCGTCTAATTCGTATGCAGACATTTGATTTTGGACCTGTTGAGCATAAGGCATCTTCATTGGTTGTGTCCATATGGTGAAGTATTGTGATTTTTGCCAATTCAAGCTTCGACCAGTGTTTTGGAGCGGTTTTACGAGTTACCTGTCCACTGATTCTCCTTGTTTTGATGGCTGAATATCATCGCTGTTACATATATGTTTTTAGTTTTGCTCAACAATTTCCTGTGACCTACTTATATGGTGCACCATATTAAGTTAAATAGCTATTTATTTTTTGAGTGCTACGCTATTTTATATCTTTCTTTGGATATTTGTCTTGGCTGATGAAGGGGATAAAAGCAATTAATCCCCGAAACATGTACCAGGAGCAAGTGTAATTATAATTTATTTTCGTTTATGTATTGACTAAGGCGGATATACAATTTGTTGTTAAAACTATTTAGTACGTCAATACGGAACCATCATGGAATCTAGTTTAAATAATAGAATCAATGAAGCGAGCCAGGCTGCCTTAGCTAAGAAAGAAAGAAAGATATAAATTTAAAGATCTTAAAATAAAACTAGCTAGCAGTATAAAAGATATTGATTTCCTTAAAAAAATGCAGAGCCCTTAATGTAATACCCCATCATTTAAAATCTTATCAAAGGAAGGCCATTTAACCCCTTATGAGAGTAAAACGCAAAGAAACAATAGATTATTTCAAAGAGAAATTAAATTCCCTTTCACAAGAAAGAATAATATTAATAATATGCTATACCGTGCGCATCTTGAAGCTTCCAATTTATCTTCTAAAAAGGATTGGGACAAATATTCTCTCATCGTTAATCAAATTGTCCATACGAAAATGTCACAGAAATTAGCTATTTTAGATAATATACTGACTAATTTACATAATAATGACAGCACAGTGCATAAACACTTGGTAAATAAAGGTCTTCACAAATTTCAGGATCCTTTAAAAAATCTAACGAAATTTAAGCTCAATGACCATGAACTTAACATTCTGAACAAAGGCCCAAAGCATAATTGGGATACTAAATTAAATAATGAGGTCCTCACCACGATAGTAGCTGAAACTGAAACCGCAATAAGAAAACTACCCATTAATGAACAAAACGGAATAAGACACGAAACCAACAAAGACATTCACAAGATTGTTATTGTGAATAATAGCTTTTCAGACACTAGTTCCAATAATCACGATATCTATAAATTAAAAAAGAATCTTATAAATAATAATATAATTGTAACTAAAGCAGACAAAGGAAACACTATAGTACTCATTGACAAAGATGAATACATCTCTAAAACTATTGATTTCATTAGCAATGATAATTTTAAAGAAATAAAGAAATATCCCACTGCATCCATACAAAGAAAACTAAAAAGCATTCTTAAAAACACATTTTTTATTTTAGAAGATAAGCATGTTACTCAACTAGCCCATATGAACCCCAGTGCTCCTACATTACGTGCCCTTCCCAAAATACACAAAAATGACATTCCTATTAGACATATTATCAATTTCAGAAACAGCCCTTTATATAAAACATCACAAATTTTTCTCAACAATTTTTAAAGAAACATTATTGTTTTAAAGCAAACATGTCTTTCAAAAATACTTTACATTTTTGTGAGATAACATCAGTATTGGAACTTAAACAAGAACATTCTTTACATAGTGCTGACATCAAAGATATGTACACCAATATACCTACTATGCCTACAATAGACATCATTAAGAAGAATCTAACAGATAATAGCAGTCTATCCAAAGTAGAAATTGATGAATTCATTTGCATCTTAAATTTTATTCTATATAATAATTACTTTACATTAAACAGTAAAGTTTATAAACAAAATGATGGCTTAGCTATGGGTTCTACATTGTCAGGAATACTCGCTAACATTTACCTCGACCATTTAGAAGAAACTAAAATAATAGATAAATTAATGGGGATTATATTTTGGGGTAGATACGTTGATGATGTGTTCATCATTATTGACGATAATATTCAAGAGATTGATAGAATTTTAGATCAACTCAACAATATTGATAATAATATTAAATTTACCATGGAATCCGCCACAAACAATAAGATTAATTTTCTTGACACAACCATTTTCAAAAAAGATAACAGACTGCATTACCAAATTTTCAGGAATCCCACGCAACCCACTCTGTTATAAGGCAAGATTCAAACCATCCTGGCTGTCATAAAAAAGCCACCTTCATTAGCCTCGTGAACAGAGCCATGAATTTACCTCTTTCCAAGCAAGATTTTGACAAAGAAATTGAGATAATATATCAAATTGCCAGAGTTAATGGTTATAATCGTCAGTACATTTTTAATATTATCAACAAATTAAAAAATAAGCCCATCACACGACTTCAACCTGAGCAAAAAGGAAAGCCCTCATACGCAGTTTTTACTTATTTTAATCATCATACTTATAACATCACAAACAAATTCAAAAAGGTTAACATGAAAATAGCTTACAAAACTAACAATACTAATCAGAGCATTTTCTTTAATTCCAATTCTTTCAACATGAAGGATAAATTCAGCAAATCCGGTGTTTACAGATTAAGTTGTAATGATTGTAACGCCAATTATATAGGTCAAACAGGAAGAAATTTCACCACAAGATATAATGATCACTTAGATGCCACTAAATATAGAAATTATTCAGCCATGGCCGCACATATGGAGGATTCAGACCACAAATTCACTAGTATAGAGAATGATTTAGTAATCTTACATTACACTAGCAAGGGTACTATGATGAATGTTCTCGAATCCATTGAAATCAACACATCACACAGTATTTCAGACTCAGTGAATCTTAATGAAGTCATTTTCGATTCTAATATCTTATTTGACACTCTCAAAAATAACTTAACTATTATGTCCAATAATAAACCACCTTAGATGCTCTTTAGTATAACATTTCTACATCACATATTTATACATAATTACATACTTATTAATATACTGTTACACCCCTCTGCCATTACAATTCCCTACAACTTGATTTTTATTATATTACATTATTTAATTTCCACTTTGAACATTTTTTCCCCCAAAGAAACTACTTTTTCATAGTAGCGCTCCACTCATACATACGTCCTATTACAGAACTAGCTACGGCAATATTCTTCATCTACTGCTACCATATATATGAGTGTTGGAATTGGCTACACCCATAAATTATTTACAATAATTTCAAACATAAGACAATCTCTTCATAATTGGTTCCTTGACTTAACCTGAAGTAAGTTCTTAGAATATTATTAAGTTTGCATCCGTTCAATATCATTATAAATTAATTTTTATAGTTTTTCATAATTATTTCAGTCTATAAATTTCCCCTTGGTCCCTTTTATTATGGTGTTTGCTTTTCCTTTGCTTCTTTCAGGTTATGCATTGAGCTAACCTCATTGCTATTTGAAGTTGTTCTTTCCACGCTCGTCTAATTCGTATGCAGGCATTTGATTTTGGACCTGTAGAGCATAAGGCATCTTCATTGGTTGTGTCCATATGGTGAAGTATTGTGTTTTTGCAAATTCAAGCTTCGACCAGTGTTTTGGAGCGGATTTACGAGTTAACTGTCCACTGATTCTCTGTCTTTTGATGGCTGAATATCATCGCTGTTACATATATGTTTTTAGATTTGCTCAACAATTTCCTGTGACCTACTTATATGGTGCACCATATTAAGTTAAATAGCTATTTATTTTTGAGTGCTACGCTATCTTATATCTTTCATTGGATATTTGTCTTGGCTGATGAAGGGGATAAAAGCAATTAATCCCCGAAACATGTACCAGGAGCAAGTGTAATTATAATTTATTTTCGTTTATGTATAGACTAAGGCGGATATACAATTTGTTGTTAAAACTATTTAGTACGACAATACGGAACCATCATGGAAACTAGTTTAAATAATAGGATCAATGAAGCGAGCCAGGCTTCCTTAGCTAAGAAAGCAAGATATAAATTTAAAGATCTTAAAATAAAACTAGCTAGCAGTATAAAAGATATTGATTTCCTTAAAAAAATGCAGAGCCCTTAATGTAATACCCCAACATTTAAAATCTTATCAAAGGAAGGCCATTTAACCCGATATGAGAGTGAAACGCAAAGATTGATAAACAATAGATTATTTCAAAGAGAAATTAAATTCCTTTTCATAAGAAGGAATAATATTAATAATATGCTATACCGTGTGCATCTTGAAGCTTCCAATTTATCTTCTAAAAAGTATAGGGACAAATATTCTCTCATCGTTAATCAAATTGTCCATACGAAAATGTCACAGAAATTAGCTATTTTAGATAATATACTGACTAATTTACATAATAATGACAGCACAGTGCATAAACACTTGGTAAATAAAGGTTTTCACAAATTTCAGGATCCTTTAAAAAATCGAACGAAAATTAAGCTCAATGACCATGAACTTAACATTCTGAACAAAGGCCCAAAGCATAATTGGGATACTAAAGTAAATAATGAAGTCCTCACCACGATAGTAGCTGAAACTGAAACCGCAATAAGAAAACTACCCATTAATGAGCAAAACGGAATAAGACACGAAACCAACAAAGAAATGCACAAGATTTTTAATAAGAATAATAGCTTTTCAGACACTAGTTCCAATAATCACGATATCTATAAATTAAAAAAGAATCTGATAAATAATAATATAATTGTAACTAAAGCAGACAAAGGAAACACTATAGTACTCATTAACAAAGATGAATACATCTCTAACACTATTGATTTCATTAGCAATGATAATTTTAAAGAAATAAAGAAAGATCCCACTGCATCCATACAAAGTAAACTAAAAAGCATTCTTAAAAACACATTTTTTATTTTAGATGATAAGCATGTTACTCAACTAGCCCATATGAACCCCAGTGCTCCTACATTACGTGCCCTTCCCAAAATACACAAAAATGACATTCCTATTAGACCTATTATCAATTTCAGAAACAGCCCGTTATATAAAACATCACATTTTGCTCAAGAATTTTTAAAGAAACATTATTGTTTTAAAGCAAACATGTCTTTCAAAAATACTTTACATTTTTGTGAGAAAACATCAGTATTGGAACTTAAACAAGAACATTCTTTACATAGTGCTGACATCAAAGATATGTACACCAATATACGTATTAGGCCTACAATAGACATCATTAAGAAGAATCTAACACATAATAGCAGTCTATCCAAAGTAGAAATTGATGAATTCATTTGCATATTAATTTTTATTCTATATAATAATTACTTTACATTCAACAGTAAAGTTTATAAACAAAATGATGGCTTAGCTATGGGTTCTCCATTGTCAGGAATACTCGCTAACATTTACCTCGACCATTTAAAAGAAACTAAAATAATAGATAAAATAATGGGGATTACATTTTGGGGTAGATACGTTGATGATGTGTTCATCATTATTGACGATAATATTCAAAAGATTGATAGAATTTTAGATCAACTCAACAATATTGATTATAATATTAAATTTACCATGGAATCCGCCACAAACAATAAGATTAATTTTCTTGACACAACCATTTTCAAAAAAGATAACAGACTGCATTACCAAATTTTCAGGAAACCCACGCAAACCCATTCTGTTATAAGGCAAGATTCAAACCATCCTGGCTGTCATAAAAAAGCCACCTTCATTAGCCTTGTGAACAGAGCCATGAATTTACCTCTTTCCAAGCAAGATTTTGACAAAGAAATTGAGATAATATATCAAATTGCCCGAGTTAATGGTTATAATCGTCAATATATTTTAATATTATCAACAAATTTAAAAAAAAGCCCATCATACGACTTCAACCTGAGCATAAAGGAAAGCCCTCATACGCAGTTTTTACTTATTTTAATCATCATACTTATAACATCACAAACAAATTCAAAAAGGTTAACATGAAAATAGCTTACAAAACTAACAATAATAATCAGAGCATTTTCTTTAATTCCAATTCTTCCAACTTGAAGGATAAATTCAGCAAATCCGGTGTTTACAGATTAAGTTGTAATGATTGTAACGACAATTATATAGGTCAAACAGGAAGAAATTTCACCACAAGATATAATGATCACTTAAATGCCACTAAATATAGAAATTATTCAGCCATGGCCGCACATATGGATGATTCAGGCCACAAATTCACTAGAATAGAGAATGATTTAGAAATCTTACATTACACTAGCAAGGGTACTATGATGAATGTTCTCGAATCCATTGAAATCAACACATCACACAGTATTTCAGACTCAGTGAATCTTAATGAAGTCATTTTCGATTCTAATATCTTATTTGACACTCTCAGAAATAACTTAACTAGTAAGTCCAATAATAAACCACCTTAGATGCTCTTTAGTAAACTTTTCTACATCACATATTTATACATAATTACATACTTATTAATATACTGTTACACCCCTCTGCCATTACAATTCCCTACAACTTGATTTTTTATTATATTACATTATTTAATTTCCACTTCGAACATTTTTCCCCCCAAAGAATCTACTTTTTCATAGTAGCGCTCCACTCATACATACGTCCTATTACAGAACTAGCTATGGCAATATTTATCATCTACTGCTACCATATATATGAGTGTTGTAATTGGCTACACCCATAAATTATTTACAATAATTTCAAACATAAGACAATCTCTTCATAATTGATTCCTTGACTTAACCTGAAGTAAGTTCTTCGAATATTATTAAGTTTGCATCCGTTCTATATCATTATAAATTAATTTTTATAGTTTTTCATAATTATTTCAGTCTATAAATTTCACCTTGGTCCCTTTTATTATGGTGTTTGTTTTTCCTTTGCTTCATTCAGGTTATGCATTGAGCTAACCTCATTGCTAGTTGAAGTTGTTCTTTCCACAATCGCCTAATTCGTATGCAGGCATTTGATTTTGGACCTGTAGAGCATAAGGCATCTTCATTGGTTGTGTCCATATGGTGAAGTATTGTGATTTTGCCAATTCAAGCTTCGACCAGTGTTTTGGAGCGGATTTACGAGTTAACTGTCTACTGATTCTCTGTGTTTTGATGGCTGAATATCATCGCTGTTACATATATGTTTTTAGTTTTGCTCAACAATGTCCTGTGACCTACTTATATGGTGCACCATATTAAGTTAAATAGCTACTTATTTTTTGAGTGCTACGCTATCTCTCTTCGGATATTTGTCTTGACTGATGAAGGGGATAAAATCAATTAATCCCCGAAACATGTACCAGGAGCAAGTGTAATTATAATTTATTTTCGTTTATGTATTGACTAAGGCGGATATACAATTTGTTGTTAAAACTATTTAGTACGTCAATACGGAACCTTCATGGAAACTAGTTTAAATAATAGAATCAATGAAGCGAGCCAGGCTGCCTTAGCTAAGAAAGCAAGATATAAATTTAAAGATCTTAAAATAAAACTAGCTAGCACTATAAAAGATATTGAATTCCTTAAAAAATGCAGAGGCCTTAATGTAATACCCCAACATTTAAAATCTTGTCAAAAGAAAGGCCATTTAACCCCATATGAGAGTAAAACGCAGAGATTGATAAACAATAGATTATTTCAAAGATAAATTAAATTCCTTTTCATAAGAAAGAATAATATTAATAACATGCTATACCGTGCGCATCATGAAGATTCCAATTTATCTTCTAAAAAGGATTGGGACAAGTATTCTCTCATCGTTAATCAAGTTGTCCATACGAAAATATCGCAGAAATTAGCTATTTTAGAAAATAAACTGACTAATTTACATAATAATGACAGCACAGGGCATAAACACTTGGTAAATAAAGGTCTTCACAAATTTCAGGATCCTTTAAAAAATCTAACGAAAATTAAGCTCAATGACCATGAACTTAACATTCTGAACAAAGGCCCAAAGCATAATTGGGATACTAAATTAAATAATGAAGTCCTCACCACGATAGTAGCTGAAACTGAAACCGCAATAAGAAAACTACCCATTAATGAACAAAACGGAATAAGACACGAAACCAACAAAGACATTCACAAGATTGTTAATAAGAATAATAGCTTTTCAGACACTAGTTCCAATAATCACGATATCTATAAATTAAAAAAGAATCTTATAAATAATAATATAATTGTAACTAAAGCAGACAAAGGAAACACTATAGTACTCATTGACAAAGATGAATACATCTCTAAAACTATTGATTTCATTAGCAATGATAATTTTAAAGAAATAAAGAAAGATCCCACTGCATCCATACAAAGAAAACTAAAAAGCATTCTTAAAAACACATTTTCATTTCATATGATAAGCATGTTAATCAACTAGCCCATATGAATCCCAGTACTCCTACATTACGTGCCCTTCCCAAAATACACAAAAATTACATTCCTGTTAGGCCTATTATCAATTTCAGAAACAACCCGTTATATAAAACATCACATTTTGCTCAAGAATTTTTAAAGAAACATTATTGTTTTAAAGCAAACATGTCTTTCAAAAATACTTTACATTTTTGTGAGAAAACATCAGTATTGGAACTTAAACAAGAACATTCTTTACATAGTGCTGACATCAAAGATATGTACACCAATATACCTATTATGCCTACAATAGACATCATTAAGACGAATCTAACAGATAATAGCAGTCTATCCAAAGTAGAAATTGATGAATTAATTTGCATCTTAAATTTTATTCTATATAATAATTACTTTACATTCAACAGTAAAGTTTATAAACAAAATGATGGCTTAGCTATGGGTTCTCCATTGTCAGGAATACTCGCTTAACATTTACCTCGACCATTTAGAAGAATCTAAAATAATAGATAAAATAATGGGGATTACATTTTGGGGTAGATACGTTGATGATGTGTTCATCATTATTGACGATAATATTCAAGAGATTGATAGAATTTTAGATCAACTCAACAATATTGATAATAATATTAAATTTACCATGGAATCCGCCACAAACAATAAGATTAATTTTCTTGACACAACCATTTTCAAAAAAGATAACAGACTGCATTACCAAATTTTCAGGAAACCCACGCAAACCCATTCTGTTATAAGGCAAGATTCAAACCATCCTGGCTGTCATAAAAAGCCACCTTCATTAGCCTTGTGAACAGAGCCATGAATTGACCTCTTTCCAAGCAAGATTTTGACAAAGAAATTGAGATAATATATCAAATTGCCAGAGTTAATGGTTATAATCGTCAATACATTTTTAATATTATCAACAAATTAAAAAATAAGCCCATCACACGACTTCAACCTGAGCATAAAGAAAAGCCCTCATACCCAGTTTTTACTAATTTAATCATCATACTTATAACAACACTAACAAATTCAAAAAGGTTAACATGAAAATAGCTTACAAAACTAACAATACTAATCAGAACATTTTCTTTAATTCCAATTCTTTCAACTTGAAGGATAAATTCAGCAAATTCGGTGTTTACAGATTAAGTTGTAATGATTGTAACGCCAATTATATAGGTCAAACAGGAAGAAATTTCCCCACAAGATATAATGATCACTTAAATGCCACTAAATATAGAAAGTATTCAGCCATGGCCGCACATATGGAGGATTCAGACCACAAATTCACTAGTATAATAATAATAATCATCATTTATTGCAGCAAATAGCCATGCGGAGATACAAAACTAATACTAATAACTTACATCTTACTCATCAAAGTGTCTATATACAAAGTGTCTGACAGGTTCTGTTTGTTATATATATATAGTTATTCGCAGCAGAAGCGTGTTAGCGATACTTTCGTCTGGGCGCAGGAAATGGCGTGATATCTATCACAAGCACTACCACACAGAGAGCAGGTGCATTGGGGGCCTGGGTCATGAAATCCTCTTGCTGTGCATATCTTAAAATGAAAACCGTGGACTGCAAAACGGGTGATCGTATGCCGCAGTTCAAAGTTGGCATTCATCCAGTCCGTCGACATAAGAGCTTCTGTGGTATAGAAATCAGGCCATATGTCATTACGCTTGAGGTTTAGTTCTTCGATCAGTCTCTGGTATTGCACTGTTGATGGTAGGGAGTTCTCCAAACGCAGGTCTTCTATGAAGAAAGTCTCCCTTGCTAGTACGTACGTTAGACGAGATGGCGTGTATTTTGATAAGTGCAGATTTTTTTTTGAAAAGTAGACTTAACTCTTTCTATCTCTCGAAGGTTACTTTGTGTCAAATGATCCCAAGTTATTTGAATGCCGTATGTCACTATTGGAGTTATTTTCGTTCTGAATACATTTTTTGCGGTTTGTAAAGATAGATTTCCCAGTTGCATTATGTCTTGCATTGCTTTTATGGCGGATGTTGTTCTATCCCTGACATGTCGCGTGAGTACGTTCCCTTGCATTTGCATTACTACTCCTAGGTATTTGAAATGATTTACATTGACTAGGGGTTCTCCATTTAGTAGTATATGCTCATCTGCGGATAGTTTCCCGCCTTTACGGAATGCCAGCATTACTGTCTTGGTGCAGTTTATCGTCATATCATTTTGTTGAGCCCATGTGGTAGTATAGAGAATGATTTAGAAATCTTACATTACACTAGCAAGGGTACTATGATGAATGTCCTCGAATCCATTGAAATCAACACAGCACACAGTATTTCAGACCCAGTGAATCTTAATGAATTCATTTGCGATTCTAATATCTTATTTGACACTCTCAAAAATAACTTAACTAGTAAGTCCAATAATAAACCACCTTAGATGCTCTTTAGTATAACTTTTCTACATCACATATTTATACATAATTACATACTTATTAATATACTGTTACACCCCTCTGCCATTACAATTCCCTACAATTTGATTTTTATTATATTACATTATTTAATTTCCACTTTGAATATTTTTCCCCCCAAAGAATCTACTTTTTCATAGTAGCGCTTCACTCATACATACGTCATATTACAGAACTAGCTATGGCAATATTTATCATCTACTGCTACCATATATATGAGTGTTGGAATTGGCTACACCCATAAATTATTTACAATAATTTCAAACATAAGACAATCTCTTCATAATTGATACCTTGACTTAACCTGAAGTAAGTCCTTCGAATATTATTAAGTTTGCATTCGTTCTATATCATTATAAATTAATTTTTATAGTTTTTCATAATTATTTCAGTCAATAAATTTCCCCTTGGTCCCTTTTATTATGGTGTTTGCTTTTCCTTTGCTTCTTTCAGGTTATGCATTGAGCTAACCTCATTGCTATTTGAAGTTGTCCCACGCTCGTCTAATTCGTACGCAGACATTTGATTTTGGACCTGTTGAGCATAAGGCATCTTCATTGGTTGTGTCCATATGGTGAAGTATTGTGATTTTTGCCAATTCAAGCTTCGACCAGTGTTTTGGAGCGGTTTTACGAGTTAACTGTCCACTGATTCTCTGTGTTTTGATGGCTGAATATCATCGCTGTTACATATATGTTTTTAGTTTTGCTCAACAATTTCCTGTGACCTACTTATATGGTGCACCATATTAAGTTAAATAGCTATTTATTTTTTGAGTGCTACGCTATCTTATATCTTTCTTCGGATATTTGTCTTGGCTGATGAAGGGGATAAAAGCAATTAATCCCCGAAACATGTACCAAGAGCAAGTGTAATTATAATTTATTTTCGTTTATGTATTGACTAAGGCGGATATACAATTTGTTGTTAAAACTATTTAGTACGTCAATACGGAACCATCATGGAAACTAGTTTAAATAATAGAATCAATGAAGCGAGCCTGGCTGCCTTAGCTAAGAAAGCAAGATATAAATTTAAAGATCTTAAAATAAAACTAGCTAGCACTATAAAAGATATTGAATTCCTTAAAAATGCAGAGGCCTTAATGTAATACCCCAACATTTAAAATCTTATCAAGAGAAAGGCCATTTAACCCCATATGAGAGTAAAACGCAGAGATTGATAAACAATAGATTATTTCAAAGAAAAATTAAATTTCTTTTCATAAGAAAGAATAATATTAATAACATGCTATACCGTGCGCATCTTGAAGCTTCCAATTTATCTACTAAAAGGATTGGGACAAATATTCTCTCATCGTTAATCAAATTGTCCATACGAAAATGTCACAGAAATTAGCTATTTTAGATAATAAACTGACTAATTTACATAATAATGACAGCACAGTGCATAAACACTTGGTAAATAAAGGTCTTCACTAATTTCAGGATCCTTTAAAAAATCTAACGAAAATTAAGCTCAATGACCATGAACTTAACATCCTGAACAAAGGCCCAAAGCATAATTGGGACACTAAATTAAATAATGAAGTCCTCACCACTATAGTAGCTGAAACTGAAACCGCAATAAGAAAACTACCCATTAATGAACAAAACGGAATAAGACACGAAACCAACAAAGACATTCACAAGATTGTTATTGTGAATAATAGCTTTTCAGACACTAGTTCCAATAATCACGATATCTATAAATTAAAAAAGCATCTTATAAATAATAATATAATTGTAACTAAAGCAGACAAAGGAAACACTATAGTACTCATTGACAAAGATGAATACATCTCTAACACTATTGATTTCATTAGCAATGATAATTTTAAAGAAATAAAGAAAGATCCCACTGCATCCATACAAAGAAAACTAAAAAGCATTCTTAAAAACACATTTTTTATTTTAGATGATAAGCATGTTGCTCAACTAGCCCATAAGAACCCCAGTGCTCCTACATTACGTGCCCTTCCCAAAATACACAAAAATGACATTCCTATTAGACCTATTATCAATTTCAGAAACAGTCCGTTATATAAAACATCACATTTTTCTCAACAATTTTTAAAGAAACATTATTGTTTTAAAGCAAACATGTCTTTCAAAAATACTTTACATTTTTGTGAGAAAACATCAGTATTGGAACTTAAACAAGAACATTCTTTACATAGTGCTGACATCAAAGATATGTACACCAATATACCTATTATGCCTACAATGGACATCATTAAGAAGAATCTAACAGATAATAGCAGTCTATCCAAAGTAGAAATTGATGAATTAATTTGCATCTTAAATTTTATTCTATATAATAATTACTTTACATTCAACAGTAAAGTTTATAAACAAAATAATGGCTTAGCTATGGGTTCTCCATTGTCAGGAATACTCGCTAACATTTACCTCGACCATTTAAAAGAAACTAAAATAATAGATAAAATAATGGGGATTACATTTTGGGGTAGATACGTTGATGATGTGTTCATCATTATTGACGATAATATTCAAAAGATTGATAGAATTTTAGATCAACTCAACAATATTGATTATAATATTAAATTTACCATGGAATCCGCCACAAACAATAAGATTAATTTTCTTGACACAACCATTTTCAAAAAAGATAACAGACTGCATTACCAAATTTTCAGGAAACCCACGCAAACCCATTCTGTTATAAGGCAAGATTCAAACCATCCTGGCTGTCATAAAAAAGCCACCTTCATTAGCCTTGTGAACAGAGCCATGAATTTACCTCTTTCCAAGCAAGATTTTGACAAAGAAATTGAGATAATATATCAAATTGCCAGAGTTAATGGTTATAATCGTCAATATATTTAATATTATCAACAAATTAAAAAAAAGCCCATCATACGACTTCAACCTGAGCATAAAGGAAAGCCCTCATACGCAGTTTTTACTTATTTTAATCATCATACTTATAACATCACAAACAAATTCAAAAAGGTTAACATGAAAATAGCTTACAAAACTAACAATACTAATCAGAGCATTTTCTTTAATTCTAATTCTTTCAACTTGAAGGATAAATTCAGCAAATCCGGTGTTTACAGATTAAGTTGTAATGATTGTAACGCCAATTATATAGGTCAAACAGGAAGAAATTTCACCACAAAATATAATGATCACTTAAATGCCACTAAATATAGAAAGTATTCAGCCATGGCCGCACATATGGAGGATTCAGGCCACAAATTCACTAGTATAGAGAATTATTTAGAAATCTTACATTACACTAGCAAGGGTACGATGATGAATATTCTCGAATCCATTGAAATCAACACAGCGCACAGTATTTCAGACCCAGTGAATCTTAATGAAGTCATTTTCGACTCTAATATCTTATTTGACACTCTCAAAAATAACTTAACTAGTAAGTCCAATAATAAACCACCTTAGATGCGTTTTAGTATAACTTTTCTACATCACATATTTATACATAATTACATACTTATTAATATACTGTTACACCCCTCTGCAATTACAATTCCCTACAACTTGATTTTTATTATATTACATTATTTAATTTCCACTTTGAACATTTTTTTCCCCAAAGAATCTACTTTTTCATAGTAGCGCTCCACGCATATATACGTCCTATTACAGAACTAGCTATGGCAATATTTATCATCTACTGCTACCATATATATGAGTGTTGGAATTGGCTACACCCATACATTATTTACAATAATTTCAAACATAAGACAATCTCTTCATAATTGATTCCTTGACTTAACCTGAGGTAAGTTCTTCGAATATTATTAAGTTTTTCATTCGTTCTATATCATTATAAATTAATTTTTATAGTTTTTCATAATTATTTCAGTCTATAAATTTCCCCTTGGTCCCTTTTATTATGGTGTTTGTTTTTCCTTTGCTTCTTTCAGGTTATGCATTGAGCTAACCTCATTGCTATTTGAAGTTGTTCCTTCCACGCTCGTCTAATTCGAATGCAGGCATTTGATTTTGGACCTGTTGAGCATAAGGCATCTTCATTGGTTGTGTCCATATGGTGAAGTATTGTGATTTTTGCCAATTCAAGCTTCGACCAGTGTTTTGGAGCGGATTTACGAGTTAACTGTCCACTGATTCTCTGTGTTTTGATGGCTGAATATCATCGCTGTTACATATATGTTTTTAGTTTTGCTCAACAATTTCCTGTGACCTACTTATATGGTGCACCATATTAAGTTAAATAGCTATTTATTTTTGAGTGCTACGCTATCTTATATCTTTCATTGGATACTTGTCTTGGCTGATGAAGGGGATAAAAGCAATTAATCCCCGAAACATGTACCAGGAGCAAGTGTAATTATAATTTATTTTCGTTTATGTATTGACTAAGGCGGATATACAATTTGTTGTTAAAACTATTTAGTCCGTCAATACGGAACCATCATGGAAACTCGTTTAAATAATAGAATCAATGAAGCGAGCCAGGCTGCCTTAGCTAAGAAAGTAAGATATAAATTTAAAGATCTTAAAATAAAACTAGTTAGCACTATAAAAGGTATTGAATTCCTTAAAAAATGCAGAGGCCTTAATGTAATACCCCAACATTTAAAATCTTATCAGAAGAAAGGCCATTTAACCTCATATGGGAGTAAAACGCAAAGATTGAAAAACAATAGATTATTTCAAAGAGAAATTAAAATCCTTTTCATAAGAAAGAATAATATTAATAACATGCTATTCCGTGCGCATCTTGAAGCTTCCAATTTATCTACTAAAAAGGATTGGGACAAATATTCTCTCATCGTTAATCAAATTGTCCATACGAAAATGTCACAGAAATTAGCTATTTTAGATAATAAACTGACTAATTTACATAATAATGACAGCACAGTGCATAAACACTTGGTAAATAAAGGTCTTCACAAATTTCAGGATCCTTTAAAAAATCTAACGAAAATTAAGCTCAATGACCATGAACTTAACATCCTGAACAAAGGCCCAAAGCATAATTGGGATACTAAATTAAATAATGAAGTCCTCACCACTATAGTAGCTGAAACTGAAACCGCAATAAGAAAAATACCCATTAATGAACAAAACGGAATAAGACACGAAACCAACAAAGAAATTCACAAGATTGTTAATAAGAATAATAGCTTTTCAGACACTAGTTCCAATAATCACGATGTCTATAAATTAAAAAAGAATCTTATAAATAATAATATAATTGTAACTAAAGCAGACAGAGGAAACACTATAGTACTCATTGACAAAGATGAATACATCTCTATAACTATTGATTTCATTAGCAATGATAATTTTAAAGAAATAAAGAAAGATCCCACTGCATCCATACAAAGAAAACTAAAAAGCATTCTTAAAAACACATTTTTTATTTTAGATGATAAGCATGTTACTCAACTAGCCCATATGAACCCCAGTGCTCCTACATTACGTGCCCTTCCCAAAATACACAAAAATGACATTCCTATTAGACCTATTATCAATTTCAGAAACAGCCCGTTACATAAAACATCACATTTTTCTCAACAATTTTTAAAGAAACATTATTGTTTTAAAGAAAACATGTCTTTCAAAAATACTTTACATTTTTGTGAGAAAACATCAGTATTGGAACTTAAACAAGAACATTCTTTACATAGTGCTGACATCAAAGATATGTACACCAATATACCTATTATGCCTACAATAGACATCAATAAGAAGAATCTAACAGATAATAGCAGTCTATCCAAAGTAGAAATTGATGAATTCATTTGCATCTTAAATTTTATTCTATATAATAATTACTTTACATTCAACAGTAAAGTCTATAAACAAAATGATGGCTTAGCTATGGGTTCTCCATTGTCAGGAATACTCGCTAACATTTACCTCGACCATTTAAAAGAAACTAAAATAATAGATAAAATAATGGGGATTACATTTTGGGGTAGACACGTTGATGATGTGTTCATCATTATTGACGATAATATTCAAAAGATTGATAGAATTTTAGATCAACTCAACAATATTGATAATAATATTAAATTTACCATAGAATCCGCCACAAACAATAAGATTAATTTTCTTGACACAACTATTTTCAAAAAAGATAACAGACTGCATTACCAAATTTTCAGGAATACCACGCAAACCCATTCTGTTATAAGGCAAGATTCAAACCATCCTGGCTGTCATTAAAAAAGCCACCTTCATTAGCCTTGTGAACAGAGCCATGAATTTACCTCTTTCCAAGCAAGATTTTGACAAAGAAATTGAGATAATATATCAAATTGCCAGAGTTAATGGTTATAATCGTCAATTCATTTTTAATATTATCAACAAATTAAAATAAGCCCATCACACGACTTCAACCTGAGCATAAAGAAAAGCCCTCATACGCAGTTTTTACTTATTTTAATCATCATACTTATAACATCACAAACAAATTCAAAAAGGTTAACATGAAAATAGCTTACAAAACTAACAATACTAATCAGAGCATTTTCTTTAATTCCAATTCTTTCAACATGAAGGATAAATTCAGCAAATCCGGTGTTTACAGATTAAGTTGTAATGATTGTAACGCCAATTATATAGGTCAAACAGGAAGAAATTTCACCACAAGATATAATGATCACTTAAATGCCACTAAATATAGAAAGTATTCAGCCATGGCCGCACATAAGGAGGATTCAGGCCACAAATTCACTAGTATAGAGAATTATTTAGAAATCTTACATTACACTAGCAAGGGTACGATGATGAATATTCTCGAATCCATTGAAATCAACACAGCACACAGTATTTCAGACCCAGTGAATCTTAATGAAGTCATTTTCGATTCTAATATCTTATTTGACACTCTCAAAAATTACTTAACTAGTAAGTCCAATAATAAACCACCTTAGATGCTCTTTAGTATAACTTTTCTACATCACATATTCATACATAATTACATACTTATTAATATACCGTTACACCCCTCTGCCATTACAATTCCCTACAACTTGATTTTTATTATATTACATTATTTAATTTCCACTTTGAACATTTTTTCCCCCAAAAAATCTACTCTTTCATAGTAGCGCTCCACGCATATATACGTCCTATTACAGAACTAGCTATGGCAATATTTATCATCTACTGCTACCATATATATGAGTGTTGGAATTGGCTACACCCATAAATTATTTACAATAATTTCAAACATAAGACAATCTCTTCATAATTGATTCCTTGACTTAACCTGAGGTAAGTTCTTCGAATATTATTAAGTTTTTCATTCGTTCTATATCATTATAAATTAATTTTTACAGTTTTTCATAATTATTTCCGTCTATAAATTTCCCCTTGGTCCCTTTTATTATGGTGTTTGTTTTTCCTTTGCTTCTTTCAGGTTATGCATTGAGCTAACCTCATTGCTATTTGAAGTTGTTCCTTCCACGCTCGTCTAATTCGAATGCAGGCATTTGATTTTGGACCTGTTGAGCATAAGGCATCTTCATTGGTTGTGTCCATATGGTGAAGTATTGTGATTTTTGCCAATTCAAGCTTCGACCAGTGTTTTGGAGCGGATTTACGAGTTAACTGTCCACTGATTCTCTGTGTTTTGATGGCTGAATATCATCGCTGTTACATATATGTTTTTAGTTTTGCTCAACAATTTCCTGTGACCTACTTATATGGAGCACCATATTAATTTATTTTTGAGTGCTACGCTATCTTATATCTTTCATTGGATATTTGTCTTGGCTGATGAAGGGGATAAAAGCAATTAATCCCCGAAACATGTACCAGGAGCAAGTGTAATTATAATTTATTTTCGTTTATGTATTGACTAAGGCGGATATACAATTTGTTGTTAAAACTATTTAGTCCGTCAATACGGAACCATCATGGAAACTCGTTTAAATAATAGAATCAATGAAGCGAGCCAGGCTGCCTTAGCTAAGAAAGCAAGATATAAATTTAAAGGTCTTAAAATAAAACTAGTTAGCACTATAAAAGATATTGAATTCCTTAAAAAATGCAGAGGCCTTAATGTAATACCCCAACATTTAAAATCTTATCAAAAGAAAGGCCATTTAACCTCATATGGGAGTAAAACGCAAAGATTGAAAAACAATAGATTATTTCAAAGAGAAATTAAAATCCTTTTCATAAGAAAGAATAATATTAATAACATGCTATTCCGTGCGCATCTTGAAGCTTCCAATTTATCTACTAAAAAGGATTGGGACAAATATTCTCTCATCGTTAATCAAATTGTCCATACGAAAATGTCACAGAAATTAGCTATTTTAGATAATAAACTGACTAATTTACATAATAATGACAGCACAGTGCATAAACACTTGGTAAATAAAGGTCTTCACAAATTTCAGGATCCTTTAAAAAATCTAACGAAAATTAAGCTCAATGACCATGAACTTAACATCCTGAACAAAGGCCCAAAGCATAATTGGGATACTAAATTAAATAATGAAGTCCTCACCACTATAGTAGCTGAAACTGAAACCGCAATAAGAAAAATACCCATTAATGAACAAAACGGAATAAGACACGAAACCAACAAAGAAATTCACAAGATTGTTAATAAGAATAATAGCTTTTCAGACACTAGTTCCAATAATCACGATATCTATGAATTAAAAAAGAATCTTATAAATAATAATATAATTGTAACTAAAGCAGACAAAGGAAACACTATAGTACTCATTGACAAAGATGAATACATCTCTAAAACTATTGATTTCATTAGCAATGATAATTTTAAAGAAATAAAGAAAGATCCCACTGCATCCATACAAAGAAAACTAAAAAGCATTCTTAAAAACACATTTTTTATTTTAGATGATAAGCATGTTACTCAACTAGCCCATATGAACCCCAGTGCTCCTACATTACGTGCCCTTCCCAAAATACACAAAAATGACATTCCTATTAGACCTATTATCAATTTCAGAAACAGCCCGTTATATAAAACATCACATTTTTCTCAACAATTTTTAAAGAAACATTATTGTTTTAAAGAAAACATGTCTTTCAAAAATACTTTACATTTTTGTGAGAAAACATCAGTATTGGAACTTAAACAAGAACATTCTTTACATAGTGCTGACATCAAAGATATGTACACCAATATACGTATTATGCCTACAATAGACATCATTAAGAAGAATCTAACAGATAATAGCAGTCTATCCAAAGTAGAAATTGATGAATTCATTTGCATCTTAAATTTTATTCTATATAATAATTACTTTACATTCAACAGTAAAGTTTATAAACAAAATGATGGCTTAGCTATGGATTCTCCATTGTCAGGAATACTCGCTAACATTTACCTCGACCATTTAGAAGAAACTAAAATAATAGATAAAATAATGGGGATTACATTTTGGGGTAGATACGTTGATGATGTGTTCATCATTATTGACGATAATATTCAAAAGATTGATAGAATTTTAGATCAACTCAACAATATTGATAATAATATTAAATTTACCATTGAGTCCGCCACAAACAATAAGATTTATTTTCTTGACAGAACCATTTTCAAAAAAGATAACAGACTGCATTACCAAATTTTCAGGAAACCCACGCAAACACATTCTGTTATAAGGCAAGATTCAAACCATCCTGGCTGTCATAAAAAAGCCACCTTCATTAGCCATGTGAACAGAGCCATGAATTTACCTCTTTCCAAGCAAGATTTTTACAAAGAAATTGAGATAATATATCAAATTGCCAGAGTTAATGGTTATAATCGTCAATACATTTTTAATATTAACAACAAATTAAAAAATAAGCCCATCACACGACTTCAACCTGAGCATAAAGGAAAGCCCTCATACGCAGTTTTTACTGATTTTAATCATCATACTTATAACAACACTAACAAATTCAAAAAGGTTAACATGAAAATAGCTTACAAAACTAACAATACTAATCACAGCATTTTCTTTAATTCCAATTCTTTCAACTTGAAGGATAAATTCAGCAAATCCGGTGTTTACAGATTAAGTTGTAATGATTGTAACGCCAATTATATAGGTCAAACAGGAAGAAATTTCACCACAAGATATAATGATCACTTAAATGCCACTAAATATAGAAAGTATTCAGCCTTGGCCGCACATATGGATGATTCAGGCCACAAATTCACTAGTATAGAGAATGATTTAGAAATCTTACATTACACTAGCAAGAATACTATGATGAATGTCCTCGAATCCATTGAAATCAACACAGCACACAGTATTTCAGACCCAGTGGATCTTAATGAAGTCATTTGCGATTCTAATATCTTATTTGACACTCTCAAAAATAACTTAATTAGTAAGTCCAATAATAAACCACCTTAGATGCTCTTTAGTCTAACTTTTCTACATCACATATTTATACATAATTACATACTTATTAATATACTGTTACACCCCTCTGCCATTACAATTCCCTACAACTTGATTTTTATTATATTACATTATTTAATTTCCACTTTGAATATTTTTCCCCCAAAGAATCTACTTTTTCATAGTAGCGCATCACTCATACATACGTCATATTACAGAACTAGCTATGGCAATATTTATCATCTACTGCTACCATATATATGAGTGTTGGAATTGGCTACACCCATAAATTATTTACAATAATTTCAAACATAAGACAATCTCTTCATAATTGATACCTTGACTTAACCTGAAGTAAGTCCTTCGAATATTATTAAGTTTGCATTCGTTCTATATCATTATAAATTAATTTTTATAATTTTTCATAATTATTTCAGTCAATAAATTTCCCCTTGGTCCCTTTTATTATGGTGTTTGCTTTTCCTTTGCTTCTTTCAGGTTATGCATTGAGCTAACCTTATTGCTCGTCTAATTCGTCTAATTCGTACGCAGGCATTTGATTTTGGACCTGTTGAGCATAAGGCATCTTCATTGGTTGTGTCCATATGGTGAAGTATTGTGATTTTTGCCAATTCAAGCTTCGACCAGTGTTTTGGAGCGGTTTTACGAGCTAACTGTCCACTGATTCTCTGTGTTTTGATGGCTGAATATCATCGCTGTTACATATATGTTTTTAGTTTTGCTCAATATTTTCCTGTGACCTACTTATATGGTGCACCATATTAAGTTAAATAGCTATTTATTTTTGAGTGCTACGCTATCTTATATCTTTCATTGGATATTTGTCTTGGCTGATGAAGGGGATAAAAGCAATTAATCCCCGAAACATGTACCAGGAGCAAGTGTAATTATAATTTATTTTCGGTTATATATTGACTAAGGCGGATATACAATTTGTTGTTAAAACTATTTAGTCCGTCAATACGCAACCATCATGGAAACTCGTTTAAATAATAGAATCAATGAAGCGAGCCAGGCTGCCTTAGCTAAGAAAGCAAGATATAAATTTAAAGATCTTAAAATAAAACTAGTTAGCACTATAAAAGATATTGAATTCCTTAAAAAATGCAGAGCCCTTAATGTAATACCCCAACATTTAAAATCTTATCAAAAGAAAGGCCATTTAACCTCATATGGGAGTAAAACGCAAAGATTGAAAAACAATAGATTATTTCAAAGAGAAATTAAATTCCTTTTCATAAGAAAGGATAATATTAATAACATGCTATACCGTGCGCATCTTGAAGCTTCCAATTTATCTTCTAAAAAGGATTGGGACAAATATTCTCTCATCGTTAATCAAATTGTCCATACGAAAATGTCACAGAAATTAGCTATTTTAGATAATAAACTGACTAATTTACATAATAATGACAGCACAGTGCATAAACACTTGGTAAATAAAGGTCTTCACAAATTTCAGGATCCTTTAATATATCTAATGAAAATTAAGCTCAATGACCATGAACTTAACATTCTGAACAAAGGCCCAAAGCATAATTGGGATACTAAATTAAATAATGAAGTCCTCACCACGATAGTAGTTGAAACTGAAACCGCAATAAGAAAACTACCCATTAATGAACAAAACGGAATAAGACACGAAACCAACAAAGAAATTCACAAGATTGTTAATAAGAATAATAGCTTTTCAGACACTAGTTCCAATAATCACGATATCTATAAATTAAAAAAGAATCTTATAAATAATAATATAATTGTAACTAAAGCAGACAAAGGAAACACTATAGTACTCATTGACAAAGATGAATACATCTCTAAAACTATTGATTTCATTAGCAATGATAATTTTAAAGAAATAAAGAAAGATCACATTGCATTCATTCAAAGAAAAATAAAAAGCATTCTTAAAAACACATTTTTTATTTTAGATGATAAGCATGTTACTCAACTAGCCCATATGAACCCCAGTGCTCCTACATTACGTGCCCTTCCCAAAATACACAAAAATGACATTCCTATTAGACCTATTATAAATTTCAGAAACAGCCCGTTATATAAAACATCACATTTTGCTCAACAATTTTTAAAGAAACATTATTGTTTTAAAGCAAACATGTCTTTCAAAAATACTTTACATTTTTGTGAGAAAACATCAGTATTGGAGCTTTAACAAGAACATTCTTTACATAGTGCTGACATCAAAGATATGTACACCAATATACCTATTATGCCTACAATAGACATCATTAAGAAGAATCTAACAGATAATAGCAGACTATCCAAAGTAGAAATTGATGAATTCATTTGCGTCTTAAATTTTATTCTATATAATAATTACTTTACATTCAACAGTAAAGTTTATAAACAAAATGATGGCTTAGCTATGGGTTCTCCATTGTCAGGATAACTCGTTAACATTTACCTCGACCATTTAAAAGAAACTAAAATAGTAGATAAAATAATGGGGATTACATTTTGGGATAGATACGTTGATGATGTGTTCATCATTATTGACGATAATATTCAAAAGATTGATAGAATTTTAGATCAACTCAACAATATTGATAATAATATTAAATTTACCATGGAATCCGCCACAAACAATAAGATTAATTTTCTTGACACAACCATTTTCATAAAAGATAACAGACTGCATTACCAAATTTTCAGGAAACCCATGCAAACCCATTCTGTTATAAGGCAAGATTCAAACCATCCTGGCTGTCATAAAAAAAGCCACCTTCATTAGCCTTGTGAACAGAGCCATGAATATACCTCTTTCTAAGAAAGATTTTGACAAAGAAATTGATATAATATATCAAATTGCCAGAGTTAATGGTTATAATCGTCAATACATTTTTAATATTATCAACAAATTAAAAAATAAGCCCATCACACGACTTCAACCTGAGCATAAAGAAAAGCCCTCATACGCAGTTTTTACTTATATTAATCATCATACTTATAACATCACAAACAAATTCAAAAAGGTTAACATGAAAATAGCTTACAAAATTAACAATACTAATCAGAGCATTTTCTTTAATTCCAATTCTTTCAACGTGAAGGATAAATTCAGCAAATCAGGTGTTTACAGATTAAGTTGTAATGATTGTAACGCCAATTTTATATAGGTCAAAAAGGAAGAAATTTCACCACAAGATATAATGATCACTTAAATGCCACTAAATATAGAAGGTATTCAGCCATGGCCGCACATATGGAGGATTCAGGCCACAAATTCACTAGTATAGAGAATGATTTAGAAATCGTACATTACACTAGCACGGGTACTATGATGAATGTTCTCGAATCCATTGAAATCAACACAGCACACAGTATTTCAGACCCAGTGAATCTTAATGAAGTCATTTTCGATTCTAATATCTTATTTGTCACTCTCAAAAATAACTTAACTAGTAAGTCCAATAATAAACCACCTTAGATGCTCTTTAGTATAACTTTTCTACATCACATATTTATACATAATTACATACTTATTAACATACTGTTACACCCCTCTGCCATTACAATTCCCTACAACTTGATTTTTATTATATTACATTATTTAATTTCCACTTTGAACATTTTTTCCCCCAAAGAATCTACTTTTTCATAGTAGCGCTCCACTCATACATACGTCCGATTACAGAACTAGCTATGGCAATATTTATCATTTACTGCTACCATATATATGAGTGTTGGAATTGGCTACACCCATAAATTATTTACAATAATTTCAAACATAAGACAATCTCTTCATAATTGATACCTTGACTTAACCTGAAGTAAGTTCTTCGAATATTATTAAGTTTGCATTCGTTCTATATCATTATAAATTAATTTTTATAGTTTTTCATAATTATTTCACTCAATAAATTTCCCCTTGATCCCTTTTATTATGATGTTTGCTTTTCCTTTGCTTCTTTCAGGTTATGCATTGAGCTAACCTCATTGCTATTTGAAGTTGTTCCTTCCACGCTCGTCTAATTCGTATGCAAACATTTGATTTTGGACCTGTTGAGCATAAGGCATCTTCATTGGTTGTGTCTATATGGTGAAGTATTGTGATTTTTGCCAATTCAAGCTTCGACCAGTGTTTTGGAGCGGTTTTACGAGTTACCTGTCCACTGATTCTCCTTGTTTTGATGGCTGAATATCATCGCTGTTACATATATGTTTTTAGTTTTGCTCAACAAATTCCTGTGACCTACTTATATGGTGCACCATATTAAGTTAAATAGTTATTTATTTTTTGAGTGCTACGCTATCTTATATCTTTCTTCGGATATTTGTCTTGGCTGATGAAGGGGATAAAAGCAATTAATCCCCGAAACATGTACCAGGAGCAAGTGTAATTATAATTTATTTTCGTTTATGTATTGACTAAGGCGGATATACAATTTGTTGTTAAAACTACTTAGTACGTCAATACGGAACCATCATGGAAACTAGTTTAAAGAATAGAATCAATGAAGCGAGCCTGGCTGCCTTAGCTAAGAAAGCAAGATATAAATTTAAAGATCTTAAAATAAAACTAGCTAGCACTATAAAATATATTGATTTCCTTAAAATATGCAGAGCCCTTAATGTAATACCCCAACATTTAAAATCTTATCAAAAGAAAGGCCATTTAACCCCATATGAGAGTAAAACGCAAAGATTGATAAACAATAGATTATTTCAAAGAGAAATTAAATTCCTTTTCATAAGAAAGAATAATATTAATAACATGCTATACCGTGCGCATCTTGAAGCTTCCAATTTATCTTCCAAAAAGGATTGGGACAAATATTCTCTCCTCGTTAATCAAATTGTCCATACGAAAATATCACAGAAATTAGCTATTTTAGATAATAAACTGACTAATTTACATAATAATGACAGCACAGTGCATAAACACTTGGTAAATAAAGGTCTTCACAAATTTCAGGATCCTTTAAAAATCTAACGAAAATTAAGCTCAATGACCATTAACTTAACATTCTGACAAAGGCCCAAAGCATAATTGGGATACTAAATTAAATAATGAAGTCCTCACCACGATAGTAGCTGAAACTGAAACCGCAATAAGAAAACTACCCATTAATGAACAAAACGGAATAAGACACGAAACCAACAAAGAAATTCACAAGATTGTTATTGTGAATAATAGCTTTTCAGACACTAGTTCCAATAATCACGATATCTATAAATTGAAAAAGAATCTTATAAATAACAATATAATTGTAACTAAAGCAGACAAAGGAAACACTATAGTACTCATTGACAAAGATGAATACATCTCTAAAACTATTGATTTCATTAGCAATGATAATTTTAAAGAAATAAAGAAAGATCCCACTGCATCCTTACAAAGAAAACTAAAAAGCATTCTTAAAAACACATTTTTTATTTTAGATGATAAGCATGTTACTCAACTAGCCCATATGAACCCCAGTGCTCCTACATTACGTGCCCTTCCCAAAATACACAAAAATGACATTCCTATTAGACATATTATCAATTTCAGAAACAGCCCGTTATATAAAACATCACATTTTGCTCAACAATTTTTAAAGAAACATTATTGTTTTAAAGAAAACATGTCTTTCAAAAATACTTTACATTTTTGTGAGAAAACATCAGTATTGGAGCTTAAACAGGAACATTCTTTACATAGTGCTGACATCAAAGATATGTACACCAATATAACTATTATGCCTACAATAGACATCATTAAGAAGAATCTAACACATAATAGCAGTCTATCCAAAGTAGAAATTGATGAATTCATTTGCGTCTTAAATTTTATTCTATATAATAATTACTTTACATTCAACAGTAAAGTTTATAAACAAAATGATGGCTTAGCTATGGGTTCTCCATTGTCAGGAATACTCGCTAACATTTACCTCGACCATTTAGAAGAAACTAAAATAATAGATAAAATAATGGGGATTACATTTTGGGGTAGATACGTTGATGATGTGTTCATCATTATTGACGATAATATTCAATAGATTGATAGAATTTTAGATCAACTCAACAATATTGATAATAATATTAAATTTACCATGGAATCCGCCACAAACAATAAGATTAATTTTGTTGACACTACCATTTTCAAAAAAGATAACAGACTGCATTACTAAATTTTCAGGAAACCCACGCAAACTCATTCTGTTATAAGGCAAGATTCAAACCATCCTGGCTGTCATAAAAAAGCCACCTTCATTATCCTTGTGAACAGAGCCATGAATTTACCTCTTTCCAAGCAAGATTTTGACAAAGAAATTGAGATAATATATCAAATTGCCAGAGTTAACGGTTATAATCGTCAATACATTTTTAATATTATCAACAAATTAAAAAATAAGCCCATCACACGACTTCAACCTGAGCATAAAGGAAAGCCCTCATACGCAGATTTTACTTATATTAATCATCATACTTATAACATCACAAACAAATTCAAAAAGGTTAACATGAAAATAGCTTACATAACTAACAATACTAATCAGAGCATTTTCTTTAATTCCAATTCTTTCAACTTGAAGGATAAATTCAGCAAATCCGGTGTTTACAGATTAAGTTGTAATGATTGTAACGCCAATTATATAGGTCAAACAGGAAGAAATTTCACCACAAGATATAATGATCACTTAAATGCCACTAAATATAGAAAGTATTCAGCCATGGCTGCACATATGGAGGATTCAGGCCACAAATTCACTAGTATAGAGAATGATTTAGAAATCTTACATTACACTAGCAAGGGTACTATGATGAATGTTCTCGAATCCATTGAAATCAACACATCACACAATATTTCAGACCCAGTGAGTCTTAATGAAGTCATTCTCGATTCTAATATCTTATTTGACACTCTCAAAAATTACTTAACTAGTAAGTCCAATAATAAACCACATTAGATGCTCTTTAGTATACATTTTCTACATCACATATTTATACATAATTACATACTTATTAATATACTGTTACACCCCTCTGCCATTACAATTCCCTACAACTTGATTTTTATTATATTACATTATTTAATTTCCACTTTGAACATTTTTTCCCCCAAAGAATCTACTTTTTCATAGTAGCGCTTCACTCATACATACGTCCTATTACAGAACTAGCTATGGCAATATTTATCATATACTGCTACCATATATATGAGTGTTGGAATTGGCTACACCCATAAATTATTTACAATAATTTCAAACATAAGACAATCTCTTCATAATTGATTCCTTGACTTAACCTGAAGTAAGTTCTTCGAATATTATTAAGTTTGCATCCGTTCTATATCATTGTAAATTAATTTTTATAGTTTTTCATAATTATTTCACTCAATAAATTTCCCCTTGATCCCTTTTATTATGGTGTTTGTTTTTCCTTTGCTTCTTTCAGGTTATGCATTGAGCTAACCTCATTGCTATTTGAAGTTGTTCCTTCCACGCTCGTCTAATTCGTATGCAGGCATTTGATTTTGGACCTGTTGAGCATAAGGCATCTTCATTGGTTGTGTCCATATGGTGAAGTATTGTGATTTTTGCCAATTCAAGCTTCGACCAGTGTTTTGGAGCGGATTTCCGAGTTAACTGTCCACTGATTCTCTGTGTTATGATGGCTGAATATCATCGCTGTTACATATATGTTTTTAGTTTTGCTCAACAATTTCCTGTGACCTACTTACATGGTGCACCATATTAAGTTAAATAGCTATTTATTTTTTGAGTGCTACGCTATCTTATATCTTTCTTCGGATATTTGTCTTGACTGATGAAGGGGATAAAAGAAATTAATCCCCGAAACATGTACCAGGAGCAAGTGTAATTATAATTTATTTTCGTTTATGTATTGACTAAGGAGTATGTACAATTTGTTGTTAAAACTATTTAGTACGTCAATACGGAACCATCATGGAAACTAGTTTTAATAATAGAATCAATGAAGCGAGCCAGGCTGCCTTAGCTAAGAAAGCAAGATATAAATTTAAAGATCTTAAAATAAAACTAGCTAGCACTATAAAAGATATTGAATTCCTTAAAAATGCAGAGGCCTTAATGCAATACACCAACATTTAAAATCTTATCAAAAGAAAGGCCATTTAACCCCATATGATAGTAAATCGCAAAGATTGATAAACAATAGATTATTTCAAAGAGAAATTATATTCCTTTTCATAAGAAAGTTTAATATTAATAACATGCTATACCGTGCGCATCTTGAAGCTTCCAATTTATCTTCTAAAAAGGATTGGGACAAATATTCTCTCATCGTTAATCAAATTGTCCATACGAAAATGTCACAGAAATTAGCTATTTTAGATAATAAACTGACTAATTTACATAATAATGACAGCACGGGGCATAAACACTTGTTAAATAAAGGTCTTCACAAATTTCAGGATCCTTTAAAAAATCTAACGAAAATTAAGCTCAATGACCATGAACTTAACATTCTGAACAAAGGCCCAAAGCATAATTGAGATACTAAATTAAATAATGTAGTCCTCACCACGATAGTAGCTGAAACTGAAACCGCAATAAGAAAACTACCCATTAATGAACAAAACGGAATAAGACACGAAACCAACAAAGAAATTCACAAGATTGTTAATAAGAATAATAGCTTTTCAGACACTAGTTCCAATAATCACGATATCTATAAATTAAAAAAGAATCTTATAAATAATAATATAATTGTAACTAAAGCAGACAAAGGAAACACTATAGTACTCATTGACAAAGATGAATACATCTCTAAAACTATTGATTTCATTAGCAATGATAATTTTAAAGAAATAAAGAAAGATCACATTGCATTCATTCAAAGAAAAAGAAAAGCATTCTTAAAAACACATTTTTTATTTTAGATGATAAGCATGTTACTCAACTAGCCCATATGAACCCCAGTGCTCCTACATTACGTGCCCTTCCCAAAATACACAAAAATGACATTCCTATTAGACCTATTATCAATTTCAGAAACAGCCCGTTATATAAAACATCACATTTTGCTCAACAATTTTTAAAGAAACATTATTGTTTTAAAGCAAACATGTCTTTCAAAAATACTTTACATTTTTTGAGAAAACATCAGTATTGGAGCTTAAACAAGAACATTCTTTACATAGTGCTGACATCAAAGATATGTACACCAATATACCTATTATGCCTACAATAGACATCATTAAGAAGAATCTAACAGATAATAGCAGACTATCCAAAGTAGAAATTGATGAATTCATTTGCGTCTTAAATTTTATTCTATATAATAATTACTTTACATTCAACAGTTAAGTTTATAAACAAAATGATGGCTTAGATATGGGTTCTCCATTGTCAGGATAACTCGCTAACATTTACCTCGACCATTTAAAAGAAACTAAAATAGTAGATAAAATAATGGGGATTACATTTTGGGATAGATACGTTGATGATGTGTTCATCATTATTGACGATAATATTCAAAAGATTGATAGAATTTTAGATCAACTCAACAATATTGATAATAATATTAAATTTACCATGGAATCCGCCACAAACAATAAGATTAATTTTCTTGACACAACCATTTTCATAAAAGATAACAGACTGCATTACCAAATTTTCAGGAAACCCATGCAAACCCATTCTGTTATAAGGCAAGATTCAAACCATCCTGGCTGTCATAAAAAAGCCACCTTCATTAGCCTTGTGAACAGAGCCATGAATATACCTCTTTCTAAGCAAGATTTTGACAAAGAAATTGATATAATATATCAAATTGCCAGAGTTAATGGTTATAATCGTCAATACATTTTTAATATTATCAACAAATTAAAAAATAAGCCCATCACACGACTTCAACCTGAGCATAAAGAAAAGCCCTCATACGCAGTTTTTACTTATATTAATCATCATACTTATAACATCACAAACAAATTCAAAAAGGTTAACATGAAAATAGCTTACAAAACTAACAATACTAATCAGAGCATTTTCTTTAATTCCCATTCTTTCAACGTGAAGGATAAATTCAGCAAATCCGGTGTGTACAGATTAAGTTGTAATGATTGTAACGCCAATTTTATATAGGTCAAAAAGGAAGAAATTTCACCACAAGATATAATGATCACTTAAATGCCACTAAATATAGAAGGTATTCAGCCATGGCCGCACATATGGAGGATTCAGGCCACAAATTCACTAGTATAGAGAATGATTTAGAAATCGTACATTACACTAGCACGGGTACTATGATGAATGTTCTCGAATCCATTGAAATCAACACAGCACACAGTATTTCAGACCCAGTGAATCTTAATGAAGTCATTTTCGATTCTAATATCTTATTTGTCACTCTCAAAAATAACTTAACTAGTAAGTCCAATAATAAACCACCTTAGATGCTCTTTAGTATAACTTTTCTACATCACATATTTATACATAATTACATACTTATTAACATACTGTTACACCCCTCTGCCATTACAATTCCCTACAACTTGATTTTTATTATATTACATTATTTAATTTCCACTTTGAACATTTTTTCCCCCAAAGAATCTACTTTTTCATAGTAGCGCTCCACTCATACATACGTCCTATTACAGAACTAGCTATGGCAATATTTATCATTTACTGCTACCATATATATGAGTGTTGGAATTGGCTACACCCATAAATTATTTACAATAATTTCAAACATAAGACAATCTCTTCATAATTGATACCTTGACTCAACCTGAAGTAAGTTCTTCGAATATTATTAAGTTTGCATTCGTTCTATATCATTATAAATTAATTTTTATATTTTTTCATAATTATTTCACTCAATAAATTTCCCCTTGATCCCTTTTATTATGATGTTTGCTTTTCCTTTGCTTCTTTCAGGTTATGCATTGAGCTAACCTCATTGCTATTTGAAGTTGTTCCTTCCACGCTCGTCTAATTCGTATGCAAACATTTGATTTTGGACTTGTTGAGCATAAGGCATCTTCATTGGTTGTGTCTATATGGTGAAGTATTGTGATTTTTGCCAATTCAAGCTTCGACCAGTGTTTTGGAGCGGTTTTACGAGTTACCTGTCCACTGATTCTCCTTGTTTTGATGGCTGAATATCATCGCTGTTACATATATGTTTTTAGTTTTGCTCAACAAATTCCTGTGACCTACTTATATGGTGCACCATATTAAGTTAAATAGTTATTTATTTTTTGAGTGCTACGCTATCTTATATCTTTCTTCGGATATTTGTCTTGGCTGATGAAGGGGATAAAAGCAATTAATCCCCGAAACATGTACCAGGAGCAAGTGTAATTATAATTTATTTTCGTTTATGTATTGACTAAGGCGGATATACAATTTGTTGTTAAAACTACTTAGTACGTCAATACGGAACCATCATGGAAACTAGTTTAAATAATAGAATCAATGAAGCGAGCCTGGCTGCCTTAGCTAAGAAAGCAAGATATAAATTTAAAGATCTTAAAATAAAACTAGCTAGCACTATAAAATATATTGATTTCCTTAAAATATGCAGAGCCCTTAATGTAATACCCCAACATTTAAAATCTTATCAAAAGAAAGGCCATTTAACCCCATATGAGAGTAAAACGCAAAGATTGATAAACAAAAGATTATTTCAAAGAGAAATTAAATTCCTTTTCATAAGAAAGAATAATATTAATAACATGCTATACCGTGCGCATCTTGAAGCTTCCAATTTATCTTCCAAAAAGGATTGGGACAAATATTCTCTCCTCGTTAATCAAATTGTCCATACGAAAATATCACAGAAATTAGCTATTTTAGATAATAAACTGACTAATTTACATAATAATGACAGCACAGTGCATAAACACTTGGTAAATAAAGGTCTTCACAAATTTCAGGATCCTTTAAAAATCTAACGAAAATTAAGCTTAACATTCTGACAAAGGCCCAAAGCATAATTGGGATACTAAATTAAATAATGAAGTCCTCACCACGATAGTAGCTGAAACTGAAACCGCAATAAGAAAACTACCCATTAATGAACAAAACGGAATAAGACACGAAACCAACAAAGAAATTCACAAGATTGTTATTGTGAATAATAGCTTTTCAGACACTAGTTCCAATAATCACGATATCTATAAATTGAAAAAGAATCTTATAAATAATAATATAATTGTAACTAAAGCAGACAAAGGAAACACTATAGTACTCATTGACAAAGATGAATACATCTCTAAAACTATTGATTTCATTAGCAATGATAATTTTAAAGAAATAAAGAAAGATCCCACTGCATCCTTACAAAGAAAACTAAAAAGCATTCTTAAAAACACATTTTTTATTTTAGATGATAAGCATGTTACTCAACTAGCCCATATGAACCCCAGTGCTCCTACATTACGTGCCCTTCCCAAAATACACAAAAATGACATTCCTATTAGACATATTATCAATTTCAGAAACAGCCCGTTATATAAAACATCACATTTTGCTCAACAATTTTTAAAGAAACATTATTGTTTTAAAGAAAACATGTCTTTCAAAAATACTTTACATTTTTGTGAGAAAACATCAGTATTGGAGCTTAAACAGGAACATTCTTTACATAGTGCTGACATCAAAGATATGTACACCAATATAACTATTATGCCTACAATAGACATCATTAAGAAGAATCTAACACATAATAGCAGTCTATCCAAAGTAGAAATTGATGAATTCATTTGCGTCTTAAATTTTATTCTATATAATAATTACTTTACATTCAACAGTAAAGTTTATAAACAAAATGATGGCTTAGCTATGGGTTCTCCATTGTCAGGAATACTCGCTAACATTTACCTCGACCATTTAGAAGAAACTAAAATAATAGATAAAATAATGGGGATTACATTTTGGGGTAGATACGTTGATGATGTGTTCATCATTATTGACGATAATATTCAATAGATTGATAGAATTTTAGATCAACTCAACAATATTGATAATAATATTAAATTTACCATGGAATCCGCCACAAACAATAAGATTAATTTTGTTGACACTACCATTTTCAAAAAAGATAACAGACTGCATTACTAAATTTTCAGGAAACCCACGCAAACTCATTCTGTTATAAGGCAAGATTCAAACCATCCTGGCTGTCATAAAAAAGCCACCTTCATTATCCTTGTGAACAGAGCCATGAATTTACCTCTTTCCAAGCAAGATTTTGACAAAGAAATTGAGATAATATATCAAATTGCCAGAGTTAACGGTTATAATCGTCAATACATTTTTAATATTATCAACAAATTAAAAAATAAGCCCATCACACGACTTCAACCTGAGCATAAAGGAAAGCCCTCATACGCAGTTTTTACTTATATTAATCATCATACTTATAACATCACAAACAAATTCAAAAAGGTTAACATGAAAATAGCTTACATAACTAACAATACTAATCAGAGCATTTTCTTTAATTCCAATTCTTTCAACTTGAAGGATAAATTCAGCAAATCCGGTGTTTACAGATTAAGTTGTAATGATTTTAACGCCAATTATATAGGTCAAACAGGAAGAAATTTCACCACAAGATATAATGATCACTTAAATGCCACTAAATATAGAAAGTATTCAGCCATGGCCGCACATATGGATGATTCAGGCCACAAATTCACTAGTATAGAGAATGATTTAGAAATCTTACATTACACTAGCAAGAGTACGATGATGAATGTCCTCGAATCCACAGAAATCAACACAGCACACAGTATTTCAGACCCAGTGGATCTTAATGAAGTCATTTGCGATTCTAATATCTTATTTGACACTCTCAAAAATAACTTAACTAGTAAGTCCAATAATAAACCACCTTAGATGCTCTTTAGTCTAACTTTTCTACATCACATATTTATACATAATTACATACTTATTAATATACTGTTACACCCCTCTGCCATTACAATTCCCTACAACTTGATTTTTATTATATTACATTATTTAATTTCCACTTTGAATATTTTTCCCCCAAAGAATCTACTTTTTCATAGTAGCGCTCCACTCATACATACGTCCTATTACAGAACTAGCTATGGCAATATTTATCATCTACTGCTACCATATATATATGAGTGTTGGAATTGGCTACACCCATAAATTATTTACAATAATTTCAAACATAAGACGATCTCTTCATAATTGATACCTTGACTTAACCTGAAGTAAGTTCTTCGAATATTAATAAGTTTGCATTCGTTCTATAACATTATAAATTAATTTTTATAGTTTTTCATAATTATTTCAGTCAATAAATTTCCCCTTGGTCCCTTTTATTATGGTGTTTGTTTTTCCTTTGCTTCTTTCAGGTTATGCATTGAGCTAACCTCATTGCTATTTGAAGTTGTTCCTTCCACGCTCGTCTAATTCGTATGCAGACATTTGATTTTGGACCTGTTGAGCATAAGGCATCTTCATTGGTTGTGTCCATATGGTGAAGTATTGTGATTTTTGCCAATTCAAGCTTCGACCAGTGTTTTGGAGCGGTTTTACGAGTTACCTGTCCACTGATTCTCCTTGTTTTGATGGCTGAATATCATCGCTGTTACATATATGTTTTTAGTTTTGCTCAACAATTTCCTGTGACCTACTTATATGGTGCACCATATTAAGTTAAATAGCTATTTATTTTTTGAGTGCTACGCTATTTTATATCTTTCTTTGGATATTTGTCTTGGCTGATGAAGGGGATAAAAGCAATTAATCCCCGAAACATGTACCAGGAGCAAGTGTAATTATAATTTATTTTCGTTTATGTATTGACTAAGGCGGATATACAATTTGTTGTTAAAACTATTTAGTACGTCAATACGGAACCATCATGGAATCTAGTTTAAATAATAGAATCAATGAAGCGAGCCAGGCTGCCTTAGCTAAGAAAGAAAGAAAGATATAAATTTAAAGATCTTAAAATAAAACTAGCTAGCAGTATAAAAGATATTGATTTCCTTAAAAAAATGCAGAGCCCTTAATGTAATACCCCATCATTTAAAATCTTATCAAAGGAAGGCCATTTAACCCCTTATGAGAGTAAAACGCAAAGAAACAATAGATTATTTCAAAGAGAAATTAAATTCCCTTTCACAAGAAAGAATAATATTAATAATATGCTATACCGTGCGCATCTTGAAGCTTCCAATTTATCTTCTAAAAAGGATTGGGACAAATATTCTCTCATCGTTAATCAAATTGTCCATACGAAAATGTCACAGAAATTAGCTATTTTAGATAATATACTGACTAATTTACATAATAATGACAGCACAGTGCATAAACACTTGGTAAATAAAGGTCTTCACAAATTTCAGGATCCTTTAAAAAATCTAAGGAAATTTAAGCTCAATGACCATGAACTTAACATTCTGAACAAAGGCCCAAAGCATAATTGGGATACTAAATTAAATAATGAGGTCCTCACCACGATAGTAGCTGAAACTGAAACCGCAATAAGAAAACTACCCATTAATGAACAAAACGGAATAAGACACGAAACCAACAAAGACATTCACAAGATTGTTATTGTGAATAATAGCTTTTCAGACACTAGTTCCAATAATCACGATATCTATAAATTAAAAAAGAATCTTATAAATAATAATATAATTGTAACTAAAGCAGACAGAGGAAACACTATAGTACTCATTGACAAAGATGAATACATCTCTAAAACTATTGATTTCATTAGCAATGATAATTTTAAAGAAATAAAGAAATATCCCACTGCATCCATACAAAGAAAACTAAAAAGCATTCTTAAAAACACATTTTTTATTTTAGAAGATAAGCATGTTACTCAACTAGCCCATATGAACCCCAGTGCTCCTACATTACGTGCCCTTCCCAAAATACACAAAAATGACATTCCTATTAGACATATTATCAATTTCAGAAACAGCCCTTTATATAAAACATCACAAATTTTTCTCAACAATTTTTAAAGAAACATTATTGTTTTAAAGCAAACATGTCTTTCAAAAATACTTTACATTTTTGTGAGATAACATCAGTATTGGAACTTAAACAAGAACATTCTTTACATAGTGCTGACATCAAAGATATGTACACCAATATACCTACTATGCCTACAATAGACATCATTAAGAAGAATCTAACAGATAATAGCAGTCTATCCAAAGTAGAAATTGATGAATTCATTTGCATCTTAAATTTTATTCTATATAATAATTACTTTACATTAAACAGTAAAGTTTATAAACAAAATGATGGCTTAGCTATGGGTTCTACATTGTCAGGAATACTCGCTAACATTTACCTCGACCATTTAGAAGAAACTAAAATAATAGATAAATTAATGGGGATTATATTTTGGGGTAGATACGTTGATGATGTGTTCATCATTATTGACGATAATATTCAAGAGATTGATAGAATTTTAGATCAACTCAACAATATTGATAATAATATTAAATTTACCATGGAATCCGCCACAAACAATAAGATTAATTTTCTTGACACAACCATTTTCAAAAAAGATAACAGACTGCATTACCAAATTTTCAGGAATCCCACGCAACCCACTCTGTTATAAGGCAAGATTCAAACCATCCTGGCTGTCATAAAAAAGCCACCTTCATTAGCCTCGTGAACAGAGCCATGAATTTACCTCTTTCCAAGCAAGATTTTGACAAAGAAATTGAGATAATATATCAAATTGCCAGAGTTAATGGTTATAATCGTCAGTACATTTTTAATATTATCAACAAATTAAAAAATAAGCCCATCACACGACTTCAACCTGAGCAAAAAGGAAAGCCCTCATACGCAGTTTTTACTTATTTTAATCATCATACTTATAACATCACAAACAAATTCAAAAAGGTTAACATGAAAATAGCTTACAAAACTAACAATACTAATCAGAGCATTTTCTTTAATTCCAATTCTTTCAACATGAAGGATAAATTCAGCAAATCCGGTGTTTACAGATTAAGTTGTAATGATTGTAACGCCAATTATATAGGTCAAACAGGAAGAAATTTCACCACAAGATATAATGATCACTTAGATGCCACTAAATATAGAAATTATTCAGCCATGGCCGCACATATGGAGGATTCAGACCACAAATTCACTAGTATAGAGAATGATTTAGTAATCTTACATTACACTAGCAAGGGTACTATGATGAATGTTCTCGAATCCATTGAAATCAACACATCACACAGTATTTCAGACTCAGTGAATCTTAATGAAGTCATTTTCGATTCTAATATCTTATTTGACACTCTCAAAAATAACTTAACTATTATGTCCAATAATAAACCACCTTAGATGCTCTTTAGTATAACATTTCTACATCACATATTTATACATAATTACATACTTATTAATATACTGTTACACCCCTCTGCCATTACAATTCCCTACAACTTGATTTTTATTATATTACATTATTTAATTTCCACTTTGAACATTTTTTCCCCCAAAGAAACTACTTTTTCATAGTAGCGCTCCACTCATACATACGTCCTATTACAGAACTAGCTACGGCAATATTCTTCATCTACTGCTACCATATATATGAGTGTTGGAATTGGCTACACCCATAAATTATTTACAATAATTTCAAACATAAGACAATCTCTTCATAATTGGTTCCTTGACTTAACCTGAAGTAAGTTCTTAGAATATTATTAAGTTTGCATCCGTTCAATATCATTATAAATTAATTTTTATAGTTTTTCATAATTATTTCAGTCTATAAATTTCCCCTTGGTCCCTTTTATTATGGTGTTTGCTTTTCCTTTGCTTCTTTCAGGTTATGCATTGAGCTAACCTCATTGCTATTTGAAGTTGTTCTTTCCACGCTCGTCTAATTCGTATGCAGGCATTTGATTTTGGACCTGTAGAGCATAAGGCATCTTCATTGGTTGTGTCCATATGGTGAAGTATTGTGTTTTTGCAAATTCAAGCTTCGACCAGTGTTTTGGAGCGGATTTACGAGTTAACTGTCCACTGATTCTCTGTCTTTTGATGGCTGAATATCATCGCTGTTACATATATGTTTTTAGATTTGCTCAACAATTTCCTGTGACCTACTTATATGGTGCACCATATTAAGTTAAATAGCTATTTATTTTTGAGTGCTACGCTATCTTATATCTTTCATTGGATATTTGTCTTGGCTGATGAAGGGGATAAAAGCAATTAATCCCCGAAACATGTACCAGGAGCAAGTGTAATTATAATTTATTTTCGTTTATGTATAGACTAAGGCGGATATACAATTTGTTGTTAAAACTATTTAGTACGACAATACGGAACCATCATGGAAACTAGTTTAAATAATAGGATCAATGAAGCGAGCCAGGCTTCCTTAGCTAAGAAAGCAAGATATAAATTTAAAGATCTTAAAATAAAACTAGCTAGCAGTATAAAAGATATTGATTTCCTTAAAAAAATGCAGAGCCCTTAATGTAATACCCCAACATTTAAAATCTTATCAAAGGAAGGCCATTTAACCCGATATGAGAGTGAAACGCAAAGATTGATAAACAATAGATTATTTCAAAGAGAAATTAAATTCCTTTTCATAAGAAGGAATAATATTAATAATATGCTATACCGTGTGCATCTTGAAGCTTCCAATTTATCTTCTAAAAAGTATAGGGACAAATATTCTCTCATCGTTAATCAAATTGTCCATACGAAAATGTCACAGAAATTAGCTATTTTAGATAATATACTGACTAATTTACATAATAATGACAGCACAGTGCATAAACACTTGGTAAATAAAGGTTTTCACAAATTTCAGGATCCTTTAAAAAATCGAACGAAAATTAAGCTCAATGACCATGAACTTAACATTCTGAACAAAGGCCCAAAGCATAATTGGGATACTAAAGTAAATAATGAAGTCCTCACCACGATAGTAGCTGAAACTGAAACCGCAATAAGAAAACTACCCATTAATGAGCAAAACGGAATAAGACACGAAACCAACAAAGAAATGCACAAGATTTTTAATAAGAATAATAGCTTTTCAGACACTAGTTCCAATAATCACGATATCTATAAATTAAAAAAGAATCTGATAAATAATAATATAATTGTAACTAAAGCAGACAAAGGAAACACTAGAGTACTCATTAACAAAGATGAATACATCTCTAACACTATTGATTTCATTAGCAATGATAATTTTAAAGAAATAAAGAAAGATCCCACTGCATCCATACAAAGTAAACTAAAAAGCATTCTTAAAAACACATTTTTTATTTTAGATGATAAGCATGTTACTCAACTAGCCCATATGAACCCCAGTGCTCCTACATTACGTGCCCTTCCCAAAATACACAAAAATGACATTCCTATTAGACCTATTATCAATTTCAGAAACAGCCCGTTATATAAAACATCACATTTTGCTCAAGAATTTTTAAAGAAACATTATTGTTTTAAAGCAAACATGTCTTTCAAAAATACTTTACATTTTTGTGAGAAAACATCAGTATTGGAACTTAAACAAGAACATTCTTTACATAGTGCTGACATCAAAGATATGTACACCAATATACGTATTAGGCCTACAATAGACATCATTAAGAAGAATCTAACACATAATAGCAGTCTATCCAAAGTAGAAATTGATGAATTCATTTGCATATTAATTTTTATTCTATATAATAATTACTTTACATTCAACAGTAAAGTTTATAAACAAAATGATGGCTTAGCTATGGGTTCTCCATTGTCAGGAATACTCGCTAACATTTACCTCGACCATTTAAAAGAAACTAAAATAATAGATAAAATAATGGGGATTACATTTTGGGGTAGATACGTTGATGATGTGTTCATCATTATTGACGATAATATTCAAAAGATTGATAGAATTTTAGATCAACTCAACAATATTGATTATAATATTAAATTTACCATGGAATCCGCCACAAACAATAAGATTAATTTTCTTGACACAACCATTTTCAAAAAAGATAACAGACTGCATTACCAAATTTTCAGGAAACCCACGCAAACCCATTCTGTTATAAGGCAAGATTCAAACCATCCTGGCTGTCATAAAAAAGCCACCTTCATTAGCCTTGTGAACAGAGCCATGAATTTACCTCTTTCCAAGCAAGATTTTGACAAAGAAATTGAGATAATATATCAAATTGCCCGAGTTAATGGTTATAATCGTCAATATATTTTAATATTTTCAACAAATTTAAAAAAAAGCCCATCATACGACTTCAACCTGAGCATAAAGGAAAGCCCTCATACGCAGTTTTTACTTATTTTAATCATCATACTTATAACATCACAAACAAATTCAAAAAGGTTAACATGAAAATAGCTTACAAAACTAACAATAATAATCAGAGCATTTTCTTTAATTCCAATTCTTCCAACTTGAAGGATAAATTCAGCAAATCCGGTGTTTACAGATTAAGTTGTAATGATTGTAACGACAATTATATAGGTCAAACAGGAAGAAATTTCACCACAAGATATAATGATCACTTAAATGCCACTAAATATAGAAATTATTCAGCCATGGCCGCACATATGGATGATTCAGGCCACAAATTCACTAGAATAGAGAATGATTTAGAAATCTTACATTACACTAGCAAGGGTACTATGATGAATGTTCTCGAATCCATTGAAATCAACACATCACACAGTATTTCAGACTCAGTGAATCTTAATGAAGTCATTTTCGATTCTAATATCTTATTTGACACTCTCAGAAATAACTTAACTAGTAAGTCCAATAATAAACCACCTTAGATGCTCTTTAGTAAACTTTTCTACATCACATATTTATACATAATTACATACTTATTAATATACTGTTACACCCCTCTGCCATTACAATTCCCTACAACTTGATTTTTTATTATATTACATTATTTAATTTCCACTTCGAACATTTTTCCCCCCAAAGAATCTACTTTTTCATAGTAGCGCTCCACTCATACATACGTCCTATTACAGAACTAGCTATGGCAATATTTATCATCTACTGCTACCATATATATGAGTGTTGTAATTGGCTACACCCATAAATTATTTTACAATAATTTCAAACATAAGACAATCTCTTCATAATTGATTCCTTGACTTAACCTGAAGTAAGTTCTTCGAATATTATTAAGTTTGCATCCGTTCTATATCATTATAAATTAATTTTTATAGTTTTTCATAATTATTTCAGTCTATAAATTTCACCTTGGTCCCTTTTATTATGGTGTTTGTTTTTCCTTTGCTTCATTCAGGTTATGCATTGAGCTAACCTCATTGCTAGTTGAAGTTGTTCTTTCCACAATCGCCTAATTCGTATGCAGGCATTTGATTTTGGACCTGTAGAGCATAAGGCATCTTCATTGGTTGTGTCCATATGGTGAAGTATTGTGATTTTGCCAATTCAAGCTTCGACCAGTGTTTTGGAGCGGATTTACGAGTTAACTGTCTACTGATTCTCTGTGTTTTGATGGCTGAATATCATCGCTGTTACATATATGTTTTTAGTTTTGCTCAACAATGTCCTGTGACCTACTTATATGGTGCACCATATTAAGTTAAATAGCTACTTATTTTTTGAGTGCTACGCTATCTCTCTTCGGATATTTGTCTTGACTGATGAAGGGGATAAAATCAATTAATCCCCGAAACATGTACCAGGAGCAAGTGTAATTATAATTTATTTTCGTTTATGTATTGACTAAGGCGGATATACAATTTGTTGTTAAAACTATTTAGTACGTCAATACGGAACCTTCATGGAAACTAGTTTAAATAATAGAATCAATGAAGCGAGCCAGGCTGCCTTAGCTAAGAAAGCAAGATATAAATTTAAAGATCTTAAAATAAAACTAGCTAGCACTATAAAAGATATTGAATTCCTTAAAAAATGCAGAGGCCTTAATGTAATACCCCAACATTTAAAATCTTGTCAAAAGAAAGGCCATTTAACCCCATATGAGAGTAAAACGCAGAGATTGATAAACAATAGATTATTTCAAAGATAAATTAAATTCCTTTTCATAAGAAAGAATAATATTAATAACATGCTATACCGTGCGCATCATGAAGATTCCAATTTATCTTCTAAAAAGGATTGGGACAAGTATTCTCTCATCGTTAATCAAGTTGTCCATACGAAAATATCGCAGAAATTAGCTATTTTAGAAAATAAACTGACTAATTTACATAATAATGACAGCACAGGGCATAAACACTTGGTAAATAAAGGTCTTCACAAATTTCAGGATCCTTTAAAAAATCTAACGAAAATTAAGCTCAATGACCATGAACTTAACATTCTGAACAAAGGCCCAAAGCATAATTGGGATACTAAATTAAATAATGAAGTCCTCACCACGATAGTAGCTGAAACTGAAACCGCAATAAGAAAACTACCCATTAATGAACAAAACGGAATAAGACACGAAACCAACAAAGACATTCACAAGATTGTTATTGTGAATAATAGCTTTTCAGACACTAGTTCCAATAATCACGATATCTATGAATTAAAAAAGAATCTTATAAATAATAATATAATTGTAACTAAAGCAGACAGAGGAAACACTATAGTACTCATTGACAAAGATGAATACATCTCTAAAACTATTGATTTCATTAGCAATGATAATTTTAAAGAAATAAAGAAAGATCCCACTGCATCCATACAAAGAAAACTAAAAAGCATTCTTAAAAACACATTTTCATTTCATATGATAAGCATGTTAATCAACTAGCCCATATGAATCCCAGTACTCCTACATTACGTGCCCTTCCCAAAATACACAAAAATTACATTCCTGTTAGGCCTATTATCAATTTCAGAAACAACCCGTTATATAAAACATCACATTTTGCTCAAGAATTTTTAAAGAAACATTATTGTTTTAAAGCAAACATGTCTTTCAAAAATACTTTACATTTTTGTGAGAAAACATCAGTATTGGAACTTAAACAAGAACATTCTTTACATAGTGCTGACATCAAAGATATGTACACCAATATACCTATTATGCCTACAATAGACATCATTAAGACGAATCTAACAGATAATAGCAGTCTATCCAAAGTAGAAATTGATGAATTAATTTGCATCTTAAATTTTATTCTATATAATAATTACTTTACATTCAACAGTAAAGTTTATAAACAAAATGATGGCTTAGCTATGGGTTCTCCATTGTCAGGAATACTCGCTTAACATTTACCTCGACCATTTAGAAGAATCTAAAATAATAGATAAAATAATGGGGATTACATTTTGGGGTAGATACGTTGATGATGTGTTCATCATTATTGACGATAATATTCAAGAGATTGATAGAATTTTAGATCAACTCAACAATATTGATAATAATATTAAATTTACCATGGAATCCGCCACAAACAATAAGATTAATTTTCTTGACACAACCATTTTCAAAAAAGATAACAGACTGCATTACCAAATTTTCAGGAAACCCACGCAAACCCATTCTGTTATAAGGCAAGATTCAAACCATCCTGGCTGTCATAAAAAGCCACCTTCATTAGCCTTGTGAACAGAGCCATGAATTGACCTCTTTCCAAGCAAGATTTTGACAAAGAAATTGAGATAATATATCAAATTGCCAGAGTTAATGGTTATAATCGTCAATACATTTTTAATATTATCAACAAATTAAAAAATAAGCCCATCACACGACTTCAACCTGAGCATAAAGAAAAGCCCTCATACCCAGTTTTTACTAATTTAATCATCATACTTATAACAACACTAACAAATTCAAAAAGGTTAACATGAAAATAGCTTACAAAACTAACAATACTAATCAGAACATTTTCTTTAATTCCAATTCTTTCAACTTGAAGGATAAATTCAGCAAATTCGGTGTTTACAGATTAAGTTGTAATGATTGTAACGCCAATTATATAGGTCAAACAGGAAGAAATTTCCCCACAAGATATAATGATCACTTAAATGCCACTAAATATAGAAAGTATTCAGCCATGGCCGCACATATGGAGGATTCAGACCACAAATTCACTAGTATAATAATAATAATCATCATTTATTGCAGCAAATAGCCATGCGGAGATACAAAACTAATACTAATAACTTACATCTTACTCATCAAAGTGTCTATATACAAAGTGTCTGACAGGTTCTGTTTGTTATATATATATAGTTATTCGCAGCAGAAGCGTGTTAGCGATACTTTCGTCTGGGCGCAGGAAATGGCGTGATATCTATCACAAGCACTACCACACAGAGAGCAGGTGCATTGGGGGCCTGGGTCATGAAATCCTCTTGCTGTGCATATCTTAAAATGAAAACCGTGGACTGCAAAACGGGTGATCGTATGCCGCAGTTCAAAGTTGGCATTCATCCAGTCCGTCGACATAAGAGCTTCTGTGGTATAGAAATCAGGCCATATGTCATTACGCTTGAGGTTTAGTTCTTCGATCAGTCTCTGGTATTGCACTGTTGATGGTAGGGAGTTCTCCAAACGCAGGTCTTCTATGAAGAAAGTCTCCCTTGCTAGTACGTACGTTAGACGAGATGGCGTGTATTTTGATAAGTGCAGATTTTTTTTTGAAAAGTAGACTTAACTCTTTCTATCTCTCGAAGGTTACTTTGTGTCAAATGATCCCAAGTTATTTGAATGCCGTATGTCACTATTGGAGTTATTTTCGTTCTGAATACATTTTTTGCGGTTTGTAAAGATAGATTTCCCAGTTGCATTATGTCTTGCATTGCTTTTATGGCGGATGTTGTTCTATCCCTGACATGTCGCGTGAGTACGTTCCCTTGCATTTGCATTACTACTCCTAGGTATTTGAAATGATTTACATTGACTAGGGGTTCTCCATTTAGTAGTATATGCTCATCTGCGGATAGTTTCCCGCCTTTACGGAATGCCAGCATTACTGTCTTGGTGCAGTTTATCGTCATATCATTTTGTTGAGCCCATGTGGTAGTATAGAGAATGATTTAGAAATCTTACATTACACTAGCAAGGGTACTATGATGAATGTCCTCGAATCCATTGAAATCAACACAGCACACAGTATTTCAGACCCAGTGAATCTTAATGAATTCATTTGCGATTCTAATATCTTATTTGACACTCTCAAAAATAACTTAACTAGTAAGTCCAATAATAAACCACCTTAGATGCTCTTTAGTATAACTTTTCTACATCACATATTTATACATAATTACATACTTATTAATATACTGTTACACCCCTCTGCCATTACAATTCCCTACAATTTGATTTTTATTATATTACATTATTTAATTTCCACTTTGAATATTTTTCCCCCCAAAGAATCTACTTTTTCATAGTAGCGCTTCACTCATACATACGTCATATTACAGAACTAGCTATGGCAATATTTATCATCTACTGCTACCATATATATGAGTGTTGGAATTGGCTACACCCATAAATTATTTACAATAATTTCAAACATAAGACAATCTCTTCATAATTGATACCTTGACTTAACCTGAAGTAAGTCCTTCGAATATTATTAAGTTTGCATTCGTTCTATATCATTATAAATTAATTTTTATAGTTTTTCATAATTATTTCAGTCAATAAATTTCCCCTTGGTCCCTTTTATTATGGTGTTTGCTTTTCCTTTGCTTCTTTCAGGTTATGCATTGAGCTAACCTCATTGCTATTTGAAGTTGTCCCACGCTCGTCTAATTCGTACGCAGACATTTGATTTTGGACCTGTTGAGCATAAGGCATCTTCATTGGTTGTGTCCATATGGTGAAGTATTGTGATTTTTGCCAATTCAAGCTTCGACCAGTGTTTTGGAGCGGTTTTACGAGTTAACTGTCCACTGATTCTCTGTGTTTTGATGGCTGAATATCATCGCTGTTACATATATGTTTTTAGTTTTGCTCAACAATTTCCTGTGACCTACTTATATGGTGCACCATATTAAGTTAAATAGCTATTTATTTTTTGAGTGCTACGCTATCTTATATCTTTCTTCGGATATTTGTCTTGGCTGATGAAGGGGATAAAAGCAATTAATCCCCGAAACATGTACCAAGAGCAAGTGTAATTATAATTTATTTTCGTTTATGTATTGACTAAGGCGGATATACAATTTGTTGTTAAAACTATTTAGTACGTCAATACGGAACCATCATGGAAACTAGTTTAAATAATAGAATCAATGAAGCGAGCCTGGCTGCCTTAGCTAAGAAAGCAAGATATAAATTTAAAGATCTTAAAATAAAACTAGCTAGCACTATAAAAGATATTGAATTCCTTAAAAATGCAGAGGCCTTAATGTAATACCCCAACATTTAAAATCTTATCAAGAGAAAGGCCATTTAACCCCATATGAGAGTAAAACGCAGAGATTGATAAACAATAGATTATTTCAAAGAAAAATTAAATTTCTTTTCATAAGAAAGAATAATATTAATAACATGCTATACCGTGCGCATCTTGAAGCTTCCAATTTATCTACTAAAAGGATTGGGACAAATATTCTCTCATCGTTAATCAAATTGTCCATACGAAAATGTCACAGAAATTAGCTATTTTAGATAATAAACTGACTAATTTACATAATAATGACAGCACAGTGCATAAACACTTGGTAAATAAAGGTCTTCACTAATTTCAGGATCCTTTAAAAAATCTAACGAAAATTAAGCTCAATGACCATGAACTTAACATCCTGAACAAAGGCCCAAAGCATAATTGGGACACTAAATTAAATAATGAAGTCCTCACCACTATAGTAGCTGAAACTGAAACCGCAATAAGAAAACTACCCATTAATGAACAAAACGGAATAAGACACGAAACCAACAAAGACATTCACAAGATTGTTATTGTGAATAATAGCTTTTCAGACACTAGTTCCAATAATCACGATATCTATAAATTAAAAAAGAATCTTATAAATAATAATATAATTGTAACTAAAGCAGACAGAGGAAACACTATAGTACTCATTGACAAAGATGAATACATCTCTAAAACTATTGATTTCATTAGCAATGATAATTTTAAAGAAATAAAGAAAGATCACATTGCATTCATTCAAAGAAAAAGAAAAGCATTCTTAAAAACACATTTGTTATTTTAGATGATAAGCATGTTACTCAACTAGCCCATATGAACCCCAGTGCTCCTACATTACGTGCCCTTCCCAAAATACACAAAAATGACATTCCTATTAGACCTATTATCAATTTCAGAAACAGTCCGTTATATAAAACATCACATTTTCACAACAATTTTTAAAGAAACATTATTGTTTTAAAGCAAACATGTCTTTCAAAAATACTTTACATTTTTGTGAGAAAACATCAGTATTGGAACTTAAACAAGAACATTCTTTACATAGTGCTGACATCAAAGATAGGTACACCAATATACCTATTATGCCTACAATAGACATCATTAAGAAGAATCTAACAGATAATAGCAGTCTATCCAAAGTAGAAATTGATGAATTAATTTGCATCTTAAATTTTATTCTATATAATAATTACTTCACATTCAACAGTAAAGTTTATAAACAAAATGATGGCTTAGCTATGGGTTCTCCATTGTCAGGAATACTCGCTAACATTTACCTCGACCATTTAAAAGAAACTAAAATATTAGATAAAATAATGGGGATTACATTTTGGGGTAGATACGTTGATGATGTGTTCATCATTATTGACGATAATATTCAAAAGATTGATAGAATTTTAGATCAACTCAACAATATTGATAATAATATTAAATTTACCATAGAATCCGCCACAAACAATAAGATTAATTTTCTTGACACAACCATTTTCAAAAAAGATAACAGACTGCATTACCAAATTTTCAGGAAACCCATGCAAACCCATTCTGTTATAAGGCAAGATTCAAACCATCCTGGCTGTCATAAAAAAGCCACCTTCATTAGCCTTGTGAACAGAGCCATGAATTTACCTCTTTCCAAGCAAGATTTTGACAAAGAAATTGAGATAATATATCAAATTGCCAGAGTTAATGGTTATAATCGTCAATTTAATATTATCAACAAATTAAAAAATAAGCCCATCACACGACTTCAACCTGAGCATAAAGGAAAGCCCTCATACGCAGTTTTTACTTATTTTAATCATAATACTTATAACAACACTAACAAATTCAAAGAGGCTAACATGAAAATAGCTTACAAAACTAATAATACTAATCAGAGCATTTTCTTTAATTCCAATTCTTTCAACTTGAAGGATAAATTCAGCAAATCCGGTGTTTACAGATTAAGTTGTAATGATTGTAACGCCAATTATATAGGTCAAACAGGAAGAAATTTCACCACAAGATATAATGATCACTTAAATGCCACTAAATATAGAAATTACTCAGCCATGGCCGCACATATGGAGGATTCAGGCCACAAATTCACTAGTATAGAGAATGATTTAGAAATCTTACATTACACTAGCAAGGGTACTATGATTAATGTTCTCGAATCCATTGAAATCAACACAGCACACAGTATTTCAGACCCAGTGAATCTTAATGAAGTCATTTTCGATTCTAATACCTTATTTGACACTCTCAAAAATAACTTAACTAGTAAGTCCAATAATAAACCACCTTAGATGCTCTTTAGTATAACTTTTCTACATCAAATATTTATACATAATTACATACTTATTAATATACTGTTACACCCCTCTGCTATTACAATTCCCTACAACTTGATTTTTATTATATTACATTATTTAATTTCCACTTTGAACATTTTTCCCCCCAAAGAATCTACTTTTTCATAGCAGCGCTCTACTCATACATACGTCCTATTACAGAATTAGCTATGGCAATATTTATCATCTACTGCTACCATATATATGAGTGTTGGAATTGGCTACACCCATACATTATTTACAATAATTTCAAACATAAGACAATCTCTTCATATTTGATACCTTGACTTAACCTGAAGTAAGTTCTTCGAATATTATTAAGTTTGCATTCGTTCTATATCATTATAAATTAATTTTTATAGTTTTTCATAATTATTTCAGTCTATAAATTTCCCCTTTGTCCCTTTTATTATGGTGTTTGTTTTTCCTTTGCTTCTTTCAGGTTATGTATTGAGCAAACCTCATTGCTATTTGAAGTTGTTCCTTCCACGCTCGTCTAATTCGTATGCAGGCATTTGATTTTGGACCTGTTGAGCATAAGGCATCATCATTGGTTGTGTCCATATGGTGAAGTATTGTGATTTTTGCCAATTCAAGCTTCGACCAGTGTTTTGGAGCGGTTTTACGAGTTAAATGTCCACTGATTCTCTGTGTTTTGATGGCTGAATATCATCGCTGTTACATATATGTTTTTAGTTTTGCTCAACAATTTCCTGTGACCTACTTATATGGTGCACCATATTAAGTTAAATAGCTATTTATTTTTTGAGTGCTACGCTATCTTATATCTTTCTTCGGATATTTGTCTTGGCTGATGAAGGGGATAAAAGCAATTAATCCCCGAAACATGTACCAGGAGCAAGTGTAATTATAATTTATTTTCGTTTATGTATTGACTAAGGCGGATATACAATTTGTTGTTAAAACTATTTAGTACGTCAATACGGAACCATCATGGAAACTAGTTTAAATAATAGAATCAATGAAGCGAGCCAGGCTGCCTTAGCTAAGAAAGCAAGATATAAATTTAAAGATCTTAAAATAAAACTAGCTAGCACTATAAAAGATATTGAATTCCTTAAAAATGCAGAGGCCTTAATGTAATACCCCAACATTTAAAATCTTATCAAAAGAAAGGCCATTTAACCCCATATGAGAGTAAAACGCAGAGATTGAGAAACAATAGATTATTTCAAAGAAAAATTAAATTTCTTTTCATAAGAAAGAATAATATTAATAACATGCTATACCGTGCGCATCTTGAAGCTTCCAATTTATCTACTAAAAGGATTGGGACAAATATTCTCTCATCGTTAATCAAATTGTCCATACGAAAATGTCACAGAAATTAGCTATTTTAGATAATAAACTGACTAATTTACATAATAATGACAACACAGTGCATAAACACTTGGTAAATAAAGGTCTTCACAAATTTCAGGATCCTTTAAAAAATCTAACGAAAATTAAGCTCAATGACCATGAACTTAACATCCTGAACAAAGGCCCAAAGCATAATTGGGATACTAAATTAAATAATGAAGACCTCACCACTAAAGTAGCTGAAACTGAAACCGCAATAAGAAAACTACCCATTAATGAACAAAACGGAATAAGACACGAAACCAATAAAGAAATTCACAAGATTGTTAATAAGAATAATAGCTTTTCAGACACTAGTTCCAATAATCACGATATCTATAAATTAAAAAAGCATCTTATAAATAATAATATAATTGTAACTAAAGCAGACAAAGGAAACACTATAGTACTCATTGACAAAGATGAATACATCTCTAAAACTATTGATTTCATTAGCAATGATAATTTTAAAGAAATAAAGAAAGATCCCACTGCATCCATACTAAGAAAATTAAAAGCATTCTTAAAAACACATTTTTTATTTTAAATGATAAGCATGTTACTCAACTAGCCCATATGAACCCCAGTGCTCCTACATTACGTGCCCTTCCCAAAATACACAAAAATGACATTCCTATTAGACCTATTATCAATTTCAGAAACAGCCCGTTATATAAAACATCACATTTTTCTCAACAATTTTTAAAGAAACATTATTGTTTTAAAGCAAACATGTCTTTCAAAAATACTTTACATTTTTGTGAGAAAACATCAGTATTGGAACTTAAACAAGAACATTCTTTACATAGTGCAGACATCAAAGATATGTACACCAATATACCTATTATGCCTACAATAGACATCATTAAGAAGAATCTAACAGATAATAGCAGTCTATCCAAAGTAGAAATTGATGAATTCATTTGCATCTTAAATTTTATTCTATATAATAATTACTTTACATTCAACAGTAAAGTTTATAAACAAAATGATGGCTTAGCTATGGATTCTCCATTGTCAGGAATACTCGCTAACATTTACCTCGACCATTTAGAAGAAACTAAAATAATAGATAAAATAATGGGGATTACATTTTGGGGTAGATACGTTGATGATGTGTTCATCATTATTGACGATAATATTCAAAAGATTGATAGAATTTTAGATCAACTCAACAATATTGATAATAATATTAAATTTACCATGGAGTCCGCCACAAACAATAAGATTTATTTTCTTGACAGAACCATTTTCAAAAAAGATAACAGACTGCATTACCAAATTTTCAGGAAACCCACGCAAACACATTCTGTTATAAGGCAAGATTCAAACCATCCTGGCTGTCATAAAAAAGCCACCTTCATTAGCCATGTGAACAGAGCCATGAATTTACCTCTTTCCAAGCAAGATTTTTACAAAGAAATTGAGATAATATATCAAATTGCCAGAGTTAATGGTTATAATCGTCAATACATTTTTAATATTATCAACAAATTAAAAAATAAGCCCATCACACGACTTCAACCTGAGCATAAAGGAAAGCCCTCATACGCAGTTTTTACTGATTTTAATCATCATACTTATAACAACACTAACAAATTCAAAAAGGTTAACATGAAAATAGCTTACAAAACTAACAATACTAATCACAGCATTTTCTTTAATTCCAATTCTTTCAACTTGAAGGATAAATTCAGCAAATCCGGTGTTTACAGATTAAGTTGTAATGATTGTAACGCCAATTATATAGGTCAAACAGGAAGAAATTTCACCACAAGATATAATGATCACTTAAATGCCACTAAATATAGAAAGTATTCAGCCTTGGCCGCACATATGGATGATTCAGGCCACAAATTCACTAGTATAGAGAATGATTTAGAAATCTTACATTACACTAGCAAGAATACTATGATGAATGTCCTCGAATCCATTGAAATCAACACAGCACACAGTATTTCAGACCCAGTGGATCTTAATGAAGTCATTTGCGATTCTAATATCTTATTTGACACTCTCAAAAATAACTTAATTAGTAAGTCCAATAATAAACCACCTTAGATGCTCTTTAGTATAACTTTTCTACATCACATATTTATACATAATTACATACTTATTAATATACTGTTACACCCCTCTGCCATTACAATTCCCTACAACTTGATTTTCATTATATTACATTATTTAATTTCCACTTTGAATATTTTCCCCCCAAAGAATCTACTTTTTCATAGTAGCGCATCACTCATACATACGTCATATTACAGAACTAGCTATGGCAATATTTATCATCTACTGCTACCATATATATGAGTGTTGGAATTGGCTACACCCATAAATTATTTACAATAATTTCAAACATAAGACAATCTCTTCATAATTGATACCTTGACTTAACCTGAAGTAAGTCCTTCGAATATTATTAAGTTTGCATTCGTTCTATATCATTATAAATTAATTTTTATAATTTTTCATAATTATTTCAGTCAATAAATTTCCCCTTGGACCCTTTTATTATGGTGTTTGCTTTTCCTTTGCTTCTTTCAGGTTATGCATTGAGCTAACCTTATTGCTATTTGAAGTTGTCCCACGCTCGTCTAATTCGTACGCAGGCATTTGATTTTGGACCTGTTGAGCATAAGGCATCTTCATTGGTTGTGTCCATATGGTGAAGTATTGTGATTTTTGCCAATTCAAGCTTCGACCAGTGTTTTGGAGCGGTTTTACGAGCTAACTGTCCACTGATTCTCTGTGTTTTGATGGCTGAATATCATCGCTGTTACATATATGTTTTTAGTTTTGCTCAATATTTTCCTGTGACCTACTTATATGGTGCACCATATTAAGTTAAATAGCTATTTATATTTGAGTGCTACGCTATCTTATATCTTTCATTGGATATTTGTCTTGGCTGATGAAGGGGATAAAAGCAATTAATCCCCGAAACATGTACCAGGAGCAAGTGTAATTATAATTTATTTTCGGTTATATATTGACTAAGGCGGATATACAATTTGTTGTTAAAACTATTTAGTCCGTCAATACGCAACCATCATGGAAACTCGTTTAAATAATAGAATCAATGAAGCGAGCCAGGCTGCCTTAGCTAAGAAAGCAAGATATAAATTTAAAGATCTTAAAATAAAACTAGTTAGCACTATAAAAGATATTGAATTCCTTAAAAAATGCAGAGCCCTTAATGTAATACCCCAACATTTAAAATCTTATCAAAAGAAAGGCCATTTAACCTCATATGGGAGTAAAACGCAAAGATTGAAAAACAATAGATTATTTCAAAGAGAAATTAAATTCCTTTTCATAAGAAAGGATAATATTAATAACATGCTATACCGTGCGCATCTTGAAGCTTCCAATTTATCTTCTAAAAAGGATTGGGACAAATATTCTCTCATCGTTAATCAAATTGTCCATACGAAAATGTCACAGAAATTAGCTATTTTAGATAATAAACTGACTAATTTACATAATAATGACAGCACAGTGCATAAACACTTGGTAAATAAAGGTCTTCACAAATTTCAGGATCCTTTAATATATCTAATGAAAATTAAGCTCAATGACCATGAACTTAACATTCTGAACAAAGGCCCAAAGCATAATTGGGATACTAAATTAAATAATGAAGTCCTCACCACGATAGTAGTTGAAACTGAAACCGCAATAAGAAAACTACCCATTAATGAACAAAACGGAATAAGACACGAAACCAACAAAGAAATTCACAAGATTGTTAATAAGAATAATAGCTTTTCAGACACTAGTTCCAATAATCACGATATCTATAAATTAAAAAAGAATCTTATGAATAATAATATAATTGTAACTAAAGCAGACAAAGGAAACACTATAGTACTCATTGACAAAGATGAATACATCTCTAAAACTATTGATTTCATTAGCAATGATAATTTTAAAGAAATAAAGAAAGATCCCACTGCATCCATACAAAGAAAATTAAAAAGCATTCTTAAAAACACATTTTTTATTTTAGATGATAAGCATGTTACTCAACTAGCCCATATGAACCCCAGTGCTCCTACATTACGTGCCCTTCCCAAAATACACAAAAATGACATTCCTATCAGACCTATTATCAATTTCAGAAACAGCCCGTTATATAAAACATCACATTTTGCTCAACAATTTTTAAAGAAACATTATTGTTTTAAAGCAAACATGTCTTTCAAAAATACTTTACATTTTTGTAAGAAAACATCAGTATTGGAACTTAAACAAGAACATTCTTTACATAGTGCTGACATCAAAGATATGTACACCAATATACCTATTATGCCTACAATGGACATCATTAAGAAGAATCTAACAGATAATAGCAGTCTATCCAAAGTAGAAATTGATGAATTAATTTGCATCTTAAATTTTATTCTATATAATAATTACTTTACATTCAACAGTAAAGTTTATAAACAAAATGATGGCTTAGCTATGGGTTCTCCATTGTCAGAAATACTCGCTAACATTTACCTCGACCATTTAGAAGAAACTAAAATAATATATAAAATAATGGGGTTACATTTTGGGGTAGATACGTTGATGAAGTGTACATCATTATTGACGATAATATTCAAAAGATTGATAGAATTTTAGATCAACTCAACAATATTGATAATAATATTAAATTTACCATGGAATCTGCCACAAACAATAAGATTAATTTTCTTGACACAACCATTTTCAAAAAAGATAACAAACTGCATTACCAAATTTTCAGGAAACCCACGCAAACCCATTCTGTTATAAGTCAAGATTCAAACCATCCTGGCTGTCATTAAAAAAGCCACCTTCATTAGCCTTGTGAACAGAGCCATGAATTTACCTCTTTCCAAGCAAGATTTTGACAAAGAAATTGATATAATATATCAAATTGCCAGAGTTAATGGTTATAATCGTCAATACATTTTTAATATTATCAACAAATTAAAAAATAAGCCCATCACACGACTTCAACCTGAGCATAAAGGAAAGCCCTCATACGCAGTTTTTACTTATTTTAATCATCATACTTATAACAACACTAACAAATTCAAAGAGGTTAACATGAAAATAGCTTACAAAACTAACAATACTAATCAGAGCATTTTCTTTAATTCCAATTCTTTCAACTTGAAGGATAAATTCAGCAAATCCGGTGTTTACAGATTAAGTTGTAATGATTGTAACGCCAATTATATAGGTCAAACAGGAAGAAATTTCACCACAAGATATAATGATCACTTAAATGCCACTAAATATAGAAAGTATTCAGCCATGGCCGCACATATGGAGGATTCAGGCCACAAATTCACTAGTATAGAGAATGATTTAGAAATCTTACATTACACTAGCAAGGGTACTATGATGAATGTTCTCGAATCCATTGAAATCAACACAGCACACAGTATTTCAGACCCAGTGAATCTTAATGAAGTCATTTTCGATTCTAATACCTTATTTGACACTCTCAAAAATAACTTAACCAATAAGTCCAATAATAAACCACCTTAGATGCTCTTTAGTATAACTTTTCTACATCACATATTTATGCATAATTACATACTTATTAATATACTGTTACACCCCTCTGCCATTACAATTCCCTACAACTTGATTTTTATTATATTACATTATTTAATTTCCATTTGAACATTTTTTCCCCCAAAGAATCTACTTTTTCATAGTAGCGCTCCACGCATATATACGTCCTATTACAGAACTAGCTATGGCAATATTTATCATCTACTGCTACCATATATATGAGTGTTGGAATTGGCTACACCCATAAATTATTTACAATAATTTCAAACATAAGACAATCTCTTCATAATTGATTCCTTGACTTAACCTGAAGTAAGTTCTTCGAATATTATTAAGTTTTTCATTCGTTCTATATCATTATAAATTAATTTTTCTAGTTTTTCATAATTATTTCAGTCTATAAATTTCCCCTTGGTCCCTTTTATTATGGTGTTTGTTTTTCCTTTGCTTCTTTCAGGTTATGCATTGAGCTAACCTCATTGCTATTTGAAGTTGTTCCTTCCACGCTCGTCTAATTCGTATGCAGGCATTTGGTTTTGGACCTGTTGAGCATAAGGCATCTTCATTGGTTGTGTCCATATGGTGAAGTATTGTGATTTTTGCCAATTCAAGCTTCGACCAGTGTTTTGGAGCGGATTTACGAGTTAACTGTCCACTGATTCTCTGTGTTTTGATGGCTGAATATCATCGCTGTTACATATTTTTTTTATTTTTGCACAAAAATTTCCTGTGACCTACTTATATGGTGCACCATATTAAGTTAAATAGCTATTTATTTTTGAGTGCTACGCTATCTTATATCTTTCATTGGATATTTGTCTTGGCTGATGAAGGGGATAAAAGCAATTAATCCCCGAAACATGTACCAGGAGCAAGTGTAATTATAATTTATTTTCGTTTATGTATTGACTAAGGCGGATATACAATTTGTTGTTAAAACTATTTAGTCCGTCAATACGGAACCATCATGGAAACTCGTTTAAATAATAGAATCAATGAAGCGAGCCAGGCTGCCTTAGCTAAGAAAGCAAGATATAAATTTGAAGATCTTAAAATAAAACTAGCTAGCACTATAAAATATATTGATTTCCTTAAAAAATGCAGAGCCCTTAATGTAATACCCCAACATTTAAAATCTTATCAAAAGAAAGGCCATTAAACCCCATATGAGAGTAAAACGCAAAGATTGATAAACAATAGATTATTTCAAAGAGAAATTAAATTCCTTTTCATAAGAAAGAATAATATTAATAACATGCTACACCGTGCGCATCTTGAAGCTTCCAATTTATCTTCTAAAAAGGATTGGAACAAATATTCTCTCATCGTTAATCAAATTGTCCATACGAAAATGTCACAGAAATTAGCTATTTTAGATAATAAACTGACTAATTTACATAATAATGACAGCACAGGGCATAAACACTTGGTAAATAAAGGTCTTCACAAATTTCAGGATCCTTTAAAAAATCTAACGAAAATTAAGCTCAATGCCCATGAACTTAACATTCTGAACAAAGGCCCAAAGCATAATTGCGATACTAAATTAAATAATGAAGTCCTCACCACGATAACAGCTGAAACTTAAACCGTAATAAGGAAACTACCCATTAATGAACAAGACGGAATAAGACACGAAACCAACAAAGAAATTCACAAGATTGTTAATAAGAATAATAGCTTTTCAGACTGTGCAATCCCCTTCTTTTGACTATCTAAAGTCTGGCGCCCATATCATATCATATCATATCATTTTTAGTGTACTCCAAAGGTAAGTACAGAACACTAGTGCATATTTTAATTTTGTCTCATTTTCATTTCATTCACCATTTTATGTTAATTTATTCCCCAGCTTGTTTTACCGCACCGTTACATTATGACGACACTAGTTCCAATAATCACGATATCTATAAATTGAAAAAGAATCTGATAAATAATAATATAATTGTAACTAAAGCAGACAAAGTTGTTCTTTATAGAATATTAGTATTTTCCCCACACATCTCTCAAACACGCCCCATTACAACTTAAAAAGGAAGCTTGTAGTTTGTAGTTTAACGTGACCGTTAATCATGAGATCATGAGCCACGGGACCTCCTTTTTACGTGGAGTCCGAACCACAGGACATGGCATTTCACTTCGAAAATCTCACATGCATTGACCGTGAATCGAACCCGGACCACCTTGGTGAGAGGCATACAGCTAGACCGCTGAGCCACCACGCCCCTCATTACAACTTAACCTGAAGTAAGTTCTTCGAATATTATTAAGTTTGCATTCGTTCTATATCATTATAAATTAATTTTTATAGTTTTTCATAATTATTTCAGTCTATAAATTTCCCCTTGGTCCCTTTTATTATGGTGTTTGTTTTTCCTTTGCTTCTTTCAGGTTATGCATTGAGCTAACCTCATTGCTATTTGAAGTTGTCCCACGCTCGTCTAATTCGTATGCAGGCATTTGATTTTGGACCTGTTGAGCATAAGGCATCTTCATTGGTTGTGTCCATATGTGATTGTGATTTTTGCCAATTCAAGCTTCGACCAGTGTTTTGGAGCGGATTTACGAGTTAACTGTCCACTGATTCTCTGTGTTTTGATGGCTGAATATCATCGCTGTTACAAATATGTTTTTAGTTTTGCTCAACAATTTCCTGTGACCTACTTATATGGTGCACCATATTAAGTTAAATAGCTATTTATTTTTTGAGTGCTACGCTATCTTATATCTTTCTTCGGATATTTGTCATGGCTGATGAAGGGGATAAAAGCAATTAATCCCCGAAACATGTACCAAGAGCAAGTGTAATTATAATTTATTTTCGTTTATGTATTGACTAAGGCGGATATACAATTTGTTGTTAAATCTGTTGGTAGTTCGTACCATACCCATTTCCTCTGTACTGGTTTTGCTGATTATTATTATTATTATTTTGGTTCCCCCTATTTTGGACGCTGGCCCCTTCGCCACTGTTCCCTTGAACTTCCTGATTCCTATTCTCATTAGGCCTGTTATTATGTTTACCCTGGTTCCTACCGAAATTCTCCTCGTAACCACCTCTTCCCAGAGCATCGAATGTACTTAATACATTTTCCACTTGTGAAATAGATTTAACATTTTTGATACAGGCAGCTTCTTTGTTTCTATATGGAAAATGTCTTAGTAATAGCCTGACTACATCACTTTCCTTCTTCAGACCATCCAGATATTTGCACGTCAATACCTGTCCTAAAAAGTACTCGGTCCTATTGTAGTTTCCTCTCGGGTTATATTTCCCACACACAATTCCCTCACGATGCTGAGACTGAATTACCTCATTCCAAAATTTCTCACAAAATTTAACTTTAAAATCTGAAATATTCTCGAAATTGTCTCTGTAGACAGCAAACCAGTTTCTTGTCTCCCTTACAAACGCTTGCTCTAAAATCTCAACTACCTAGCACCACTCAATACTACCATCTTCCAACCTCTCCCCGAATTTATTTTCTATTGCATTCATGAACTCCATTGGACAACCCTGCTGATTACTGAATTTGCCTAGTTCTATTTCCCTGTGTGTGCTATTCACATAAACTGGCCTACTCTGACTATTTTCCTGCCTAATTCTAGCTCTCAACTTCTGTTCTAATTCAGCAATTTTCTCCTCAGCTTTTCTTTCAATATTAGTTACAGTTAACCTAATGCTCCCTTCCGATGCTTCAACTTTACCACTTAACTTAGCTTGTTTCTCATTAATCTCATTAATGCTTTCCTTATTCCTCTCCCTTAAATCATTAACTTCAGTGATTATTTCTGCATGAACTTTATCAATTCTTCCCCCCAGCTGTTCTTTAACCTCTTTAGTTGCTACCTGAATTTTGTCAATTTCTCCCCCCAATTGCTTTTTGACCTGCTGTGTTTCAAGTTGCACTAGTTCTTTTAAATTTTCAGCCTGTGTACTGATTCTAATTTCTAACTCCTGTACTTTTCCTAATTTTCTGTCTACATCTGCAATAATCTCTTTAGCTTTTTCTTCCATCACCCCTCTGATTTCTCCTCTAATCTGCTCAAATTTCTTATCTAATTTTAGATTGTTCTCTTCAAATTTCTCATTTAATTTAATTTATTGCTCATTTCCTTACTGCTCTGTTCCAATTTAGCGTTTAGAGCCTCTGTACTCTCTTTATTTTCCCTACTGTTTTGTTCAAGTTTAGCATTTAAACTATCGCTCAATTCCCTATTACTCTCTTTATTTTCCCTACTATTTTGTTCGAGTCTAGCGTTTAAAGCATCTGTGCTAATTTTATTTTGTTGCATAAACTGAAGAAGCAAACTCTCTAACCCTCCTTGACTGTTTTGATTACCCCCCTCAGTATCGGGATTTACCTCCGACATCCCTGTACTGCTTTCATTTCCAAGACTAGCCATACTGCTCGTATCTTCACTATCCAACTGGTGACCACTACGCAACTTCATCTCTTCCTCAACACTACTCATGCTGATACACACCGATAAATGAAAAACCCCCAAAATACAGGCACAGATATATATACCCTTCTCCTTCCACAAATGTTATTAGGTTTTCGGCCCCATGTTGGTAGCGCCAAATGTAATGTCTTCTTTTGGCCTCACTGTTGGGTGACAAATGTAACTGTTTCCTTAGTGCACGTTGAGTGTACAAATGTAATGTTATTTACTACCCGTGCCTTGCACTTTGAAACACAAATGTGATGTTTACTCTGACTAAGATATGTTGTATTAATGGGCGCCAAGACCTCAACGCTATGTAGAAATCTAAATTTATATTTAGCAACACCTAGCTCTGGTAGAACACCTTCAAGAATCTTTACACTAAAATCGTGGTATGATTTGATCATTAACCCAACTAACAATTGTATCAGGAGAAGGAATTTGGTCTATATCTAATGCTACCTACTGAAAGCAAAGATTGCAAAGTTAAAAGAAATGACTTTATTATATAAAACAAGTATGGCAAAATTAATAATAATAATAATAATAATAATAATATATTTTAAATTTAAATTGGAGCGTTGCGATTTGAATATTACCGCTAGAGAATTACGTGAAAACGGAGTTGGATGAATTACTGATTTTACTATTATTCCCAAGCTATGAAGTTACTGAAATACTGAATATGAAACAAAGAAAGAGAGATTATGTAGTTCTGAGTCATTCGCGCTTACCATTGGAAATTGCCGTAGCATTTCCCTCGTACTGGATGATGAAGAGAGCTTCCGCAGCCTTCCTTGACGTCGTCATCTTCGTCAGTTGAAGAGATACTTGTAGAAATGTTAACTTATGGTCCGGACACTCCGGAACCAACCACACGAGTAACCACATCGGTCAAGTTTTACAAAGATAATCGCCCTGCCTCCTTTTTTCTTTTTTTTTTGGGGGGGGGGGGGCGAAAGAGTACCCGCACCCCCCGCGTGGCACCCGACCTTACTACTGGTGCCTCCGACATGCAGTTAATCTACGATAGTAGAAGAGAAAGCATAGGGGATTGGATAAAAGCCCTTGCACGGTATCCGAGCTCACATCGCTCGCCCAGCTGAACCTGGCGTCTGGGCTACTGCTGAGGTCCGGTCGCGGGGAGCTAGCCGGAAAAAGGAATGTCTTAAGACTTAGTGCCTGTCCCATCGCGGTCGCGATCTACCAGGCATAATTAATGGATATTAACATTGGTATATATTATATATGAGCACATATAAATATGTACTCATATATAAGGGTAAGATTGTAGGGCCAGGGAAAACCGCATAGGCAGAAAGGAAAGATTGCCTACACGTAAAACCTGGCGGCTTGGTTATTGCCACATGCAAGGATAATGTGGGTATGGAAATGAGTAGGTATGTTAGCTGGGAGAAGGTATCATGCACCAGATCCATGTCCGTCTTCTCGCCAGTTCGTCTCCGGGGAATCCGTTAGAACTCGGCACTGCTGGGATCAGCGCGGGCCTTGCCGGCTACCGAGCAATGGTGCAAGTATCCGGAGAACCTGCGCCACTACCCGATCTCCATGGGGTCCCTGGTACCGAGCCTCCGTCACCGGAGAGTGGAGGGGGGGGGGGCCTCGCCTGCCGAAGCAGGGGCCTAGTGGGCGGTCCATGGGAACGAGCCACCTTCCTCTCTGCTCTTGCCATGGACCTGTAGACAGGGCAACTGCGATGGGATGACGGATGGTCACCCTTGCAGTTGGCGCACACCGGCGCGTCCCGCGGCACCGTGCAGCCGATGTGGTGGTGGCCACCTGAGCACCGGTTACAACGGACTGGAGAGCCGCAGGATCCCTGGGAGTGGCCCCATCTCAGACAGCGAAAACACTGTAAAAGCTGGGCTGAGCGGGGCTTCATACTACCTGACTGTAGCGGCTGTCCCTGGCTGCGGCTGGTGGCCTCGCGGCTGGTGGCCTCGCGGCGTCCTGGCTCCCCCTCCTGGGGGCGCTGCGGGTGACGGTCCTCTGGGCTGCTGCGGTTGACCTTCCGCTGCTTTTGGGCCGTCCTGGTGGCCCCGGCCGTCTCGGATGTCCCCTTCCTGGCGGTGATGGCGGCCGTGAGTTGCCCCGCTAAAGGCCCCACCTGGGGCTCTGGTAGTCGCTCCTCCTCCTGGTTGGCGGGCGCGAGTTGCCCCGCTAAAGGCACCGCCTGAGGTGCTGGTTGTGGCGCCTGAGTCCTCTTTGTCGTGACTGTGAACCTCCATGATTCAGAACCCAGGACTGCGGTTCGGTGGAACATTACATAAGGGCAATAGAGTTATTATTATTATTACTAAGTTGGATGTGAGCATTTGTAAGCCAGAGATGTATTTCTGGAGGAAAATAAGATTGCTGTCGCTAGGATGTGTACAGAGGTCTGTAAATATTGATAGTACAACAGTACGTTGGTCGAGCACTTTGTATTTTAGGGAGAGTGATTCATAGTCACAAGTCAGGCCAGAAGTTGAACCTTGGATGTCACGTAGACACAAGTATGGGCAGTCGCCGCTACCTTAGGGAGCAGCACTTGCCAGGCACTGGAGGGTGGATTGGACCAGGCCTCAGTGGAAGGGAGAGATGGATTCTGGGTCATCTCTAGTTGAATATAAGGGTATCCAAAATGGCGAGCGACAGAGTTATTAGAGAGTAACAGAGTAGTAGTCACAGAGTGATTGCAGAGTAGTGGAGCGGCAGAGTAACAGTAGCTCTCACGCCTCAGTTCTTGCCAGAGTAACGTCGTAACGCGCGCGAGCAGAATTCAGCCTCGCGGGGACATACTAGATGTCAAGTATCAGTAAGACTTAGTAGCGCTATTACAGACCTGCGTGCACTCCCAGCAGTAACTTCACATAATTTGTATATAGTATATATATACTTCGACTGCCAAGGGCTTAATAAATCGGCAGTAGTCGAAGGGAATTTCATCTTTTATTCCGGTAGTTCCGGGACGAGTCTGTGAAACCTCAAGTTCCCTTATCTAGAAAACCGCTCGGCGAGTAGGGAAAATCGACGGAGGAGCTGTCAACCTGCCAGAACGTCTCACAGGCCAGGTAGGTCACGACAGACCTAACTTTTGGTGTCAGATGTGTAGGGTCCCGAGTTCGACGCACTGAACAGAGCAACTACGGAATAAAGAGAGATATCGCGACATCGCAGAAGATTGTCCGATAAAGACCGCGACAACGCAGAAGATTGTCCGTCCGCGCATCCGCGTAAATCGTACCGAGTGCCGCGCAACGCAGAAGAGAGAAGAAGAAGCCTACTAAGCAGAAGGAGCCGTGCAGTAGCGAGCCGTGCCACCAGCAGAAGGGAGAACCGATCAGCCGCAGTATCCAGTTAGCAGAGACAACAAAGAAGAAGAAGTAGCCGCCAGGTAAGCTAACCTTATTACAATGGCAAGACAGACAAGTGCAGCTACCGGTGTCCAGGTAGAAGAGAGGCTAGCAGACATAGATATGGTGAGTACAAGTGGGCCTTTTGTATCAGTAACCGAAGGACATCGCCTGATAGGTCGGGAGTTCGATGGAACACAGCCCGACAGATTACGTGAGTTTGTGGCCAATGTAGACGCTGCTGTTCGCATGGTAAAATACGATGATCAAGAGCTGTTCTTTAAGTATATCCTGACCAAAATCACGGGCAAGGCCCGAGACAAGTTGTTAGTCAGAAGAGATATAAATCACTGGGAGGCTGCCAAACAGGCATTACAAGAATACTACGGATTTCAGGGCACATTAGACTTGTATATTTGCCAGATGTTTCAAACAGCGCAGGATCCGAGGGAATCAGTGGCGATATGGGCACACAAAGTAGAGACTCTATCAGCTGCGTTCAGGGAAGCAGTCCTCGATGGAGAAAGTTGGGAGGACAGGGAAGCTCAGTTAAGAATCACAAGAAAAATATGCGTAGCTAGCTTCATACAGGGGTTAAGTAACCCGCGAATCCAAGCTAGAGTCCAGGGCCACGGGGCCATTACTTTCGAGAAAGCTGTAGCCACAGCAAGGCAAGAAGAGGCGGTAATTCTGTCAAAGAAGGCACGAGAAGGGTTGCATACGAAACATAGCTCAGGGGTAAGAGCAGGTAAACCCGATCAGGAAAGGAAGGCACCACTAAGGTGGCATACTAAGCCAACACAAGCGAGTGTTAGGGTGGTCTGTTACAATTGTAACAGGGAAGGCGACATCGCATGGGAGTGCAAGGAGGCACGAACCCGAGGCGCACGCACCGCGTTAGGTAATACACCTAATGTACAGACAGGGGGCACAACAAGTAAGATCATATGTAGATATTGCAAAAAACCGGGACACATAGAGCGCGATTGCCGAAAGAAGCAAAGAGATAAGGAAGCCGTGGCGCCGGAAGCCGTGCGCATAATTAGAGAGAAGCCTCACACGGAAGCGGACAGGAGTAGAACCTGTTACCGTTGTGGGAAGAAAGGGCACGTACAAAGAAACTGCCGACAGACAGCCCAGGTACCACAAGCAGGAGTGGACCGACGGACGTGCTATACCTGTGGCCGGCAGGGCCACATAAAACGAAATTGTCAGGAGGCCAAGAAAGGCCAGGGCCAGAGTAGGCGCACGGGAGGCAAGGCCATGAAAGGCCGACGCCAGTGCGATGTTTGTGACCGGAGGTCACATGGAACCAAAGACTGTTGGTTCAAGAGTGGGAAAGGTAGTAAGAGAAATATCACTCAGACAGGGGCGACAAACTGGAGCGGGTCCATAACACAGGGACAGCTATGGAATCCCGTAATTTAAGGAGTCCCAAGGCACGTGACATGGAGGGCACAATATTAATGCATTGTGGGGGGCCTCTGAGGTTTTTAATTGACACTGGTTCCGATGTCAGCCTAGTGAAGAGGCAATCAGTGCCTAAAACAGTTACAATCAGTAGAGGCACCACGATCGAATTAATGGGTGTAAGCGAGGGAACGATTTACACCCAAGGGACCGTTCAGTTTGTTATTGGAGGTACTAAACACACAGTGCATGTGGTGGGCAGTGATTTCCAACTAAGCCAGGATGGTATAATAGGGAGAGACATCCTAGCTGACAGCGTGATCGACTACCGGGAGGGTCATGTTACGATCCACGGTAAAAGATACCCGCTGGGAGCGAGGGAGGCGAAGATAATCAGCCTCGAGCCTCGAACTCAGAAGGTAGTAGTTATTGAAGTCGATAAGAATCTACCAGTGGGAATTATTGAGAGGGCCGAGGTAGCACCAGGGGTTTACCTCGCAGAGTGTCTAACTAGGTCAGAGCACAACGAGGCAGTAGTCAGCATGATGAACACTACTGAGGAAGAAGTGACTCTGTACAGCCCTCGAGTGCGAATGCAGGAGGTGGATGACACCTGCCTGGCAGAAGTACGCAAGGTACAGCAAGGCAGTAAGGCGGTAACCGGAGAAGCGGCTACTCAGAAGCCCAGATCACGCCGAGTGATAGACTGCTTGCGAGTAGACCATCTCACGCAGGTAGATAAGGAGGGTATATACGCCATCTGTGCGGAATACAATGACATCTTCCACCTTGAGGGAGATAAGCTCACATGCACGGAAGTTATACGTCACGAGATCCCAACGCCCCGGGATCAACCCCCGATTAATGTGCGGCCGTATAGGCTGCCGGAGGCACAAAAGGGAGAAATACAAGCGCAGATGGATAAGATGCTAGGTGATGAAATTATTGTACCTAGTACATCCCCTTGGAATGCACCATTATTGTTAGTACCGAAGAAAATGGATGCGTCAGGTAAGCAAAAGTGGAGAGTTGTGATTGACTTCCGAAAATTGAACGAAGTAACGATAGGGGTTAGTTATCCCCTCCCACTCTTCTCAGAGCTATTAGATGCTCTAGGTAAGGCCATGTATTTCAGTACACTTGACCTTTGTAGCGGTTATTATCAGGTGTTATTAAAACCTGAAGACAGGCCCAAGACAGCTTTTTCAGCATTAGGGCGCAAGTACGAATTTGCAAAGATGCCCATGGGGTTGAAAGATGCGCCAGCCACATTCACAAGGCTGATGAATACAGTGCTTACCGGATTGACAGGTATTCAGTGTCTGTGCTATCTAGATGATATAATAGTGTATGGTAGCTCAATAGAGGAGCACAATGCTAAGTTAAGGGATGTTTTCCAAAGGCTGAGAGAAAATACGTTGAAGCTCCAGCCAGATAAGTGTGAGTTCCTGAGGACTGAAGTGACGTTCTTAGGGCATGTAATTACTGAAGGGGGAGTCTTACCAGACTCACGAAAGGTGCAGGCCGTGAAGGATTTTCCGAGGCCTACCACGAGCCGCCAGATTAAACAATTCTGCGGACTCAGTGGGTATTATAGGAAATTTATACCCAATTATAGTAAGATCGCGAAGCCACTATATGAATTAGTGAAGAAGGAAGTTCCCTTCGTGTGGGGAGATGCACAGGAACAAGCGTTCGAAACGCTAAAGCAAAAACTCATTGAAGAGCCTATATTACAGTACCCAGATTTTGAAAAGCCATTCGTTCTTACCACAGATGCTAGCAACGAAGCAGTGGGGGCCGTATTGTCACAAGGGCCCGTGGGTAAAGATCTTCCCGTAGCGTATGCAAGCAGGACGCTTAATAAGGCAGAAAGAAATTATAGTGTCACAGAAAAAGAATTATTAGGCATTGTTTGGGGTGTAAAGTATTTCAGGCCGTATTTGTTCGGACGGCATTTCACAGTGGTGACAGATCACAAGCCGCTGAAGTGGGTATTCAATGTCCAGGACCCGTCGTCACGCCTGCTAAAGTTCCGATTGAAATTAGCAGAGTATGATTTTGAAATCATTTACAAGCAGGGCAAGCAGAACTGCAATGCTGATGCCCTTAGCAGGAATCCCACTGATGCACAGTGTCAAGCGCGAGTGATCAACTCAGCTGGGCACGAGTTACGGCAGGGGGCGGCCGTGGCCACTCATATGGAAACTCGTAGGAGGGTAGCAACGACTTCAAAACCCGAGGACGCTACGGTAGAGGGAATTGAAGCAGACGGTAGTGAGGTCTCCGAGGACGCTAACGCAGAGGAGTCCACGCCCGAAGACAGCTTACCCGAGGTAACCGAGTTGCAGGAGGCTGAGAAATTGGCCATCCTGAAGGAGTGTCATGATTCCTTGGTTGGAGGACACCAGGGAATAGCCCGCACCTACGCCAGGGTACGCGAACGATTACAGTGGAAGGGAAAGAAAAGCGACATTGAGCGTTATATACGCTCGTGTCCTTCATGCCAAAAGAATAAGGGGACTAGACCAGACGTCAGAGCGCCAATGGTAATTACGGACACCCCTAGCACGGTCTTTGAGAAGGTATCTCTGGATGTGGTGGGTCCACTTCCGGTGACAGAGCTTGGCAATAAGTATATTTTGACATGCCAGGACCAACTGTCGAAGTACTTGGTAGCTAGTGCCATGCCGAATCAGGAGGCTGAAACAGTGGCACGGACGCTCATTAATAAGGTTATAAGCATTTACGGGATACCGGGGCAGATTCTCACTGACCAGGGTAGTAACTTCATGAGCGAAGTATTCAAGGCACTTTGCAAGAAATTGCGAATTAAGAAAACAAACACAAGCGCTTTCAGACCACAATCCAACGGTAGCGTAGAGAGATCCCACAAGGTACTAGCAGAGTACCTGAGGCATTATGTTTGCTCAAGTGAACAAAACGACTGGGATAAATATCTGCCCACAGCGAGCTTTGTGTATAATACTACCAAGAGTACTAGTACAGGGTTCACACCGTACGAGCTTATTTTTGGAAAGAAGGCGAATATACCAGGTGTATTGCAAAAGCCACCTGAGGTGGATTATAATGAACATCAGAACGTGGTAGAGGAGCTGACGTCACAGCTCAGGAGGAATGATGAAGCCGCTAGGAGGACGCTAGTTGAGCGTAAAGAACTGGAAAAGGCTAATTACGATAAAAAGCAGAACGAAGTCACATTTCGAATTGGTGACAAGGTACTCTTGCGTAATGATGCATTGCGAAGAGGACGATCTAAAAAGCTGAGTCCGCTATTTGTAGGACCTTATGAGGTAGTGGACGTTTCAGGGGTAAATTGTACCCTACTGCTTAATAAGAAAGGCAGAAGAGTTAAGGTGCATAAGAATCGGTTGAAAATGTACTTGTAAAAGGACTCCAACGGGTTTAGAACCCGGGTGGGTGCAGAAGCAGCACAGAACGGATTAAGGAGTAAGGACGTATATATACGGTTAGTAGACTACAATGACAGCTAAGGGTTAACACAGCTGTAAGAGATTGTGTGCGAATGGAGTCAATATAGTTTATCAGTAGGCACACAATAATATTTGAACAGTGGACAACTGAGGCGAGCGGCCTAGATAATGCACCGGGAGGCACGAGTTATGTAAGGCGAAATACAGGGATGTCCATAGTGGCCCCGGAGCGGCCATCCTGAGGAAACTAAAAACCCCCGTGTGGGTGGCGGGAACCATTGGAACGTTCAGACACGTGATCATTGGTGTTAGAATACCCCCAACAGTGAGCCTGCTGTGTCGTAAGAGGCGACAGAAAAGAGGCGTCGCCTGATGACCTCGATGACCTACTGGTCAGGCAGGCGCGAATCCCGGTGAGTAGCTCTGTGTAATTGAGCCATATGTTATTAATGGCAGCCCCAGGTATGCGAAGGCCTGTCGTTGATAATATATGGAAACCAATCAATGGCATAAGGGTGAATTAGAGACACCTGTGTTAAAGGTATAAATTATTTAGGGACACATACGTGTGTATAGCAAGTAGAGAAGAAGTGCTCTAAGAGGCACATTTGAGAAAAGCGAGAGTCAGAACCTCAAATTTCGGCCACGACGAAGTTACACACCCCTTCGTCTCAATGGCAACTAGGTCATAGCGACAGCTGCTGGTAGGGTTCTTAAATACCTCGCCAAGCTACGGAAAACAAAATCGGGTCGTACTAGAAATTTTAACAGTCAGACGAACAGAGGTTCGACGGGTGGCACTGAGGTCCTCGTAAGTAAAGGGTTGCACGATGGCGAGCGTGTAGCCTATATGTGACTCGTCACCCCTAGGGTAGTCGCGGATACGCACCCGTTAGGACAGGGGTAGGGAAAACCGGAAATTAGCTTAGATGAAATGACACAGAAACCGAGCCATGTAGGGCACATTTTGAGAGCATTCAGTAAAATGCAAACGGCATTAGTGTAGCCATCCCCGAGGTGGGATGTGAAGCCGAGTCTCTATGTAACAGAACTCGAAGTTAAGGGAGCAAGTTTTTGAACTTAGTGTATGACACTGCTGATAGTTTTGTAGCCGCATGCCTAAACCAGGATGCGAAGCAAAGTCTTTTGAGACTTTAGTTATAGAAGTAGATTAAAATTTTGATGGAAAATCAGTAAAATAGGCAACGAATAACCTGTCTTTACCTTGCAGGTAAGGCAGAAGGCAATGGCACGAATGCTAGAATGGTTCTACACCATGGTGGCGGTGGTAACAGTGACGTCATCACCCCACGGCATAACCGGAGAAGTACTAGATGTACAAGTGACACCATACGAGAATACACCTGGAGTATACTTCGACAACCAGGGTGAGATACAGTTGTATACTATGGAATGGACATTAGTTACCTATGTGAATTTGAATCAGCTAAGTGATGTATTTTCGAATATCAGGGAGCATATACACTGGTCACAATTGGCATGTATATTGTTAGAGCAGAAAACAAATTTGACATGTCAGCACGACGTTAAGATGTTAAGTAATCATTTGCAACGGATTAAGGAATCTAAAGAAACGATAGCCAAAATCACTAGACCAAGTGGGGAGACGGATAATACCAGACCGAAAAGGGGATTGATAAATGCTGTAGGTTCAATAGCCAAAGCGTTATTTGGAACGTTAAGTCAGGATGATGCAGATAAGTATGAGTCACAAATAAGTGAGTTAGAAAGAGAGCAACTCTCAATGATTAAGGTCACTAAAGAGCAGATGTTAGTGGTTAAGTCCACGTTACAAACAATGAACAGCACCATCTACGATGTAACTGCAAACGAGCAGAGGTTGACACAGGGTTTAAATGAAATCAGGACATATTTGTCCAATAGTACGCTTCGGATTACAGAAGCATTTGAGCAAGCAGAGTTAGAGATCTCATTAAACAGACATTTAATTGAGATAGAAGGCTTACTTGTACAGCTGTATGAGCAGTACAGTGTGGTACTGTCAGGCATCATGAATGCACAGGTAGGAGTCATCCAGGTACAGATAATATCACCGGATGACATCATAGAAAGTTATAAGAAAGCCCAGGAGGATCTTCCAAAAGGGTTATCCTTGCCATTTGAATTAAGGTCAGCTTACGGTTACCTAGTCTACAAGGTGGCCACAGTGGAAGTGTTTACAAGTGAAAGCTATCTTGTGTATGTTATAAGAACACCCCTTACAGACAGAGTGGTTTATAGTGTGTATCATATGATCCCATTCCCCACCTACATGAAGAGTAATCCCCACCATTTTGTGTACATTCAAGAGGCCAAGGACTATATATTGATGGACAAGGAAAAGCAGACATTTGCGCAATTAGATAGGGAACAGGTGAGGCAGTGTAAGGTAGTGTCTGCCACGTGGAGGTTGTGTCATGCTCAGTTCCCTGTTAATATGGTTCACTCGCAAGACAGTTGCGCAGTGAAGATACTCAGTGGAGTTAGTCAGGTACCGGAGAATTGTGATAAGAGAGTACTACCAGTACAGCGATTGCTGTGGATACCTATAAGGGAAAACAGGTATATTTATGTGTCTCCAGGTGAGGCAAGGGTCACCTGCATGTGTAAGGACACTACAAGTGATATGGGACTAACTGGCACAGGTATTGTTGTGTTAAGTCCAGGGTGTACGTTGTATAGCCCACATAGTAAGGTACAAGGGGTAGGTAAAATAAACACTACTCGAGGTAAGGACTTAGTGCCAGATTTGATACTTAATTATGACTGCTGCGAGCAGATTGGTAGTGAGATTAAGTTAGAGCAGGTACCGGAGGTTAATAAACTGCCACTGAATAATTTGTTAAATCATGTGAATGATTTAAAGTGGGCCACGCACAAAACAGAAGAGGTGGAGGACTTGGTAAGAAAACAAGAAGAAGACATACAAAGTCAGATGATGTATAAACATTTCAATGTATATAAGTATATTGTACTAACTATGCCAGGTACAATTGGGATAATTTTGTGGTGCTATTGTTGCAATTGTTGTTGTGATTGCCCTAAATTAGGGTTTCCAGCCAAAAAATGGTTTGATGATGCAAGGTCACATTGCCCAAATATTTGCATAAGGCAAACAGTAATTACGAGGGAAGGCAAGGCTAGGACTTCAGACGAAGACATTACGATATTCCAACGTCCCAGGCAACTTCGGGGACGCCCGGAGATGTCTGAGGAAATCCTGGAATTAGACTCTAGGCCTGCTGAAGGACGCTTCGGTACGCCTACTAGGGCTATTGTAGATTCAGATATGAGTGCGAGTCAGATCGCATTACAGCCTTCACCCTCAACGCAAAGTCGCAGATCATTACGACTCGACAGTAACAGAGTGTAATATTGGGACAGAAATGAATGCAAGGAAGATTGCACCCATTTCTTCCCTGGGGAGGGAGGTGTCGTGACTGTGAACCTCCATGATTCAGAACCCAGGACTGCGGTTCGGAGGAACATTACATAAGGGCAATAGAGTTATTATTATTATTACTAAGTTGGATGTGAGCATTTGTAAGCCAGAGATGTATTTCTGGAGGAAAATAAGATTGCTGTCGCTAGGATGTGTACAGAGGTCTGTAAATATTGATAGTACAACAGTACGTTGGTCGAGCACTTTGTATTGTAGGGAGAGTGATTCATAGTCACAAGTCAGGCCAGAAGTTGAACCTTGGATGTCACGTAGACACAAGTATGGGCAGTCGCCGCTACCTTAGGGAGCAGCACTTGCCAGGCACTGGAGGGTGGAATGGACCAGGCCTCAGTGGAAGGGAGAGATGGATTCTGGGTCATCTCTAGTTGAATATAAGGGTATCCAAAATGGCGAGCGACAGAGTTATTAGAGAGTAACAGAGTAGTAGTCACAGAGTGATTGCAGAGTAGTGGAGCGGCAGAGTAACAGTAGCTCTCACGCCTCAGTTCTTGCCAGAGTAACGTCGTAACGCGCGCGAGCAGAATTCAGCCTCGCGGAGACATACTAGATGTCAAGTATCAGTAAGACTTAGTAGCGCTATTACAGACCTGCGTGCACTCCCAGCAGTAACTTCACATAATTTCTATTTAGTGTATATATACTTCGACTGCCAAGGGCTTAATAAATCGGCAGTAGTCCAAGGGAATTTCATCTTTTATTCCGGTAGTTCCGGGACGAGTCTGTGAAACCTCAAGTTCCCTTATCTAGAAAACCGCTCGGCTAGTAGGGAAAATCGACGGAGGAGCTGTCAACCTGCCAGAACGTCTCACAGGCCAGGTAGGTCACGACATCTTGGAGAAGGTCAGAGAGCCCGCCTGGGCTCCAACTTCCACCTGCGTTGTGACGTCCGTCTGGGTTGAGGCCTCAGCCTCACCGCCACGAGTGGCGCACTCCAGGATCCGCTAAGAGGCCTCCGGTTGGAAGCCCGATATCGGCGCGACCTGCCATGCCTGGGACAGTGCATCGAGGTGTTGGTTGGCGGACCCCGGCAGGTATGGCCTGACCTTGACTCCAGTCGGAAGGTAGGCCTCGATGTCCTCCTGTTGTCGTGCCGCTCCTCCCGTCAGGTAGTCGTGGGTCTTGTCCACCCACGACGCGATGAGTCTCCGCTCATCTTCCTGGTTGTAGCCTGGCCTGTAATAAACAAACAAAGCCCAGGAGCTGGGGTCGTAGCCACATGCTTGCTCGGAGCCTGGGGAAGTGGCCCCAGGGTGCCCATGCACGGTGTCCGAGCTCACATCGCTCGCCCAGCAGAACCTGGCGTCCGGGCTGCTGCTGCTCTCCTGTCGCGGGGAGCTAGCCGGTCCTGGCGTCCGACTCTTCTCGGACTCGGCTAGCTCAGAGGGCCCAGGGGAGGCGTCGGTTGACTCGGACCGCAGGGACACCTGCGTTATGTCCGGGCTACCTGTGCTCCCCGGGCCGGGAGCTACTTCAGCGTTGCGTGCGCCAGCCGGGCTGTGAGGCACCCGCACCTCTTCAACGGCTGGCGGCTTCTGCACCGCTGACGTCTTCTCACCAAGGGCCTGCTGGCGTGCCCGCGTGACCGGAGGAGAGGGCCCTGTGGAGGTTAACTCCCCACCCAAGGAGCCTGCCGATCGTGGCCCTCTACCTCTCCCGGCGCGGTTGCGCCTGCCCTGGCCCCTGGCTGGCTCGCCGGTCCTCAGCTGCTTCCTCCACTCGATGGTCCCGCTGCTCGTAGTCTCCATCCTGGTGAGCTGTTAGCACAACTTAGGCTGGTCTGCTGCTGCCACTGGCAAGGTGTCCTTCCTCTAACCATTCAGAGACACACCCGCCCTGCCTCCTCGGCGCGCAAACCATATATGTACTCGTCGCATCCCCTCTCTGTACCCGTCTTCTCCTCGCCCGCTCTTCTCTGATTGGCTGCGCCACCACGCGATACTCCCCACCTCAGGGCCATTACACTCGGCGCGGCGATGATGTCGATTACCGGTCCAGGCCATTTCGCCTTTTCTTGAAGCAGCAACCCCGCTTGCGTCATGCTACTCGACAAGAATAAGCCTGTAGCCGAATTCCCAGTGACTCATCTCTCTCAACAAACTCTAACTGACAAAACTCCGTAAAATTCCGTAATCATATAATTTTCCGCGATAATGTTGTTCGTAATAATTCGCTTGATAGTGTTTTCTATAACATCGAAAACCTATCTGTATACTTATAATCTTATAAAAAACGCTCCAAAAAATACCTTAATAATAATAATAAGTTACATGAAAACTTCTCTTGGCTGAACAATTTGCCGCGTAAATAAATACAGTATTAAATAGCTTCCTACTGACTTATGTCAGTGGCGTAAAATACCCTCGAAAAACACGTTACATTATGTTAATTGCCCCTATCAACATAAAAAATTCAGTTTGATTGCTGTAATAGATTCGTAGATTTTGAGAACCGTCTAAATATTTCGGACGGTCGCCATGGTGGATTTTGATATACAGGGTCATCGAAAAATAATGCCAACATTTCAAAAAATTATAGCACCGAAACCCTTCATGTTAAACGTCTAATTCTTTCACTGAACGCCAGCTGGTTAAAGTAAGTTTTGTTTTGGAGGAGACGTGACCTAGCTATGCGCACACTAGATGCGCAGTAGCCAAGGTCGGCCGGGGGCGCGCGCGCCAATGACTGCACCGCTCGACAAACTGCACCTGATTACAAAGCTGTAATTCAATGGTTTAATCAATTTAAGGAAACAGGGACTGTAGAGAAAAAAGAGACTGATAGCGAGTACCAAGAAGGCAGTACGAGAACAGAGTTTCAAAATTCTATTTTGTTTCTTCACTGCCTACTTGATTGTTCTCGCACTGCCTTCTTGAAACTCTGTTCTCGCACTGCCTTGTTGGTACTCGGCTGTTACATCGTACTATGTCGTCACACACTTCAGTGCATTCTCGGTGTGTTTCGTCCCGTCCCGGTAACATAACGCCAGACCTCAGCGTAACGACGAAGTCATTTAAAATGATAAAATCTAGGCCAGTCCGACCACCAACATCAGCATTGAACGCACGCATTCCCAATGGCTGGATTGGTACGTGCAATCATTTCAGGAGTAACTGTCAAGATGGCGGCAGAAATTCACTCCCGCAGGTGATCCAAATCCCAAATTTCTCCTACATACACAATGTTTTTAATGTACCCCCAGAAAAAAAAACCAAAGGGGTTAGGTCAGGACTTCATAGGCGCGCGTGCCCCGACCGACCTTGGCTACCGTGCGTCTAGTGTGTGCATAGCAAGGTCACGTCCCCTCCAAAACAAAACTTACTTTAACCAGCTGGCGTTCAGTGAAAGAATTACACGTTTAACATAATGGGTTTCGGTGCTATAATTTTTTGAAATGTTGGCATTATTTTTCGATGACCCTGTATGTAGGCCATACAGATGACGAATTTTGCGTAGGTTCATTATTCAAACGTTCAATTGGATCGCATGATTAATACACAAGAAATAAAAACTTAATTTTCAAATTGCACACAGCCGCCATCTTTAGATTATGTGAACAAATGAACTAAATTCGATGCCAGTGCATGTATATAAACATTTACTGTACCATATTTCACTGCACTCAGATGATTAAATCGCGAGAAAAGTCTATTAAAATGTTTCACCTTCGCTTGGTTGGCCGCCATGTTCGTTTTGTATCTTACAGGTTTTCGGAAGTCTCATAGCTGAACATCTAGTAGTACCCTCTACCACCGTACAAAATTTCAGGGTGATATCAGTAATCGTTTCGGAGATATAGAATGCCGGTGAAATATTTCGCACAGTCGCCATGTTGGATTGATGAGACGTAATAAAATATGAAGACACCGTCGTAATTGGCCAAAATAGGACTATGACCTCCCCGAGTTTCATTGAAATCTCTCCAGCCGTTTAGAAGTTATTAGGGGAACACCCACACACATACGCACACACACGGAAAAAAGGTGACCTCATAGCCTATTTTTGTATAAATGAAAATAGGCCAAAATGGCGTGTACTTCCTGCTTCGGCTTTGGAAACCCCAAATCTTCAATCTTCGGGCAAGTTACCAACTGCGGTACAGCATGGGGATACTACTATATAATCTCCTAACAGAAGCAGTGACGGGGTACACACTGAGAACATTTTCGTAAAAAATAGAATATATCCTTAATGAAATGCTTAGTTAAAAAAATTAAGTAAATATTTGAAAAGCTAAAAATGTGGCCAACACATATTGTAATATACTGTACACTTTATAGGTCCTTGGGATACTATCTTCCCACCATGTATTTATAGAACGGTGTTAAGGAGAGAGTTTTCCCACCCCTTTCATTTCAAGCAGTTCCACATGCATCCATATGCTAGATGCAGAAACATATTGAAAACCCATTAATTTGAAGTACACAGTCATCAGAAACCAAAGGTGGGAAGCATATATCCCAGTGGTCTCCACAGTGCACGTGCTCGCCTGTTCGGTTTGGTTGAGTGAAGGAAATGCATTGTTTTACATTCTTATTGAAGATAAGAGATTTGTAAATGTTGGTATATAACTGAAATACAATGTTAATAATGGTTTTAGTCACTTGAGTAAATATATTTTCGCTACAATGGAAATAATTATCCTGCTCAGGGTGTTTTCCATAGAATAGAAATTTTTAAAATTAATTTTCTGGGGTTTTAGTAAATACTATTTTGAAATTATTGAATTATATTCGAATATACTAACTTTTAACATTCCAAAATCACTTTTATATTTTTTGTGCAGTTTTCGGCAGAGATGATATAGGTCACTGATCTTTTTTGCGTGGGAGTTACATTTAATAAAAATATAGAGCGTGATGGGTGTTTTTATATATTATATCCTGTTAAATAAACCTCATTATTGATTGATAAACACAGTATCATCATAATTTGGAGGTAGGAGATTATTACCCCATTGCTAGAGGTGTTAGAAAGTGTTGTTATTTTTTTGAAGATTTGTTGATTTAAAATTCAAAAGGTGGTGTTTTGTGTTTTTATTATTTTTTCGGGGGATGACATGTTCAAATTTGGAAAGCGATAAGGTTTGTACAATAAGTGCATTTAAAAATATAAACAATTAATAAAACAAAGTAAAAAACAAAACAGCAGGGTAAAACGTTAAACATGGCTATGGAAGAATGAGATAATACTTATATGGAAGTCACATTTTTATTTTACACTCACCATCTCGAAACACATTTCAGTGAATACCTTTTTCAGTTTTATCCAAATACTGCGGTGAAATCACTGGAAGTAGATCATGGTTACAGTCTCAGCATTTGCAGCTGTCAATTTTCGCCTCCTATCACTTACTATGAGACTGTATTTCGAAAATGACCTTTCAGAATCCACATTTGAACAAGGATACCACACGCACTTTAATGCAGCTGTTGCATAGTCTCGGTGAGCAGGCCTTAATCCCATGAGGATCTCTGGAACATTCACATTATCTTCATGACGCTGTTGGTTCTTGATTGCAGTCAGGTAAATGCTGTGAGCCTCTAAAAACTGTTGAGACTCCATCTTCGTAAGAAATGGGGCATTCTTCTTAAATTGGAGCAGTTCTGTGGGAGATACGTTCTTAGGTGCATGCCGAGGATCAAACAATGACCCGATGGCTTCTACAGTCTTCCTGGCTGGATCCGTGGTCCTTAAAGTCCTGACTTTCACTAGAGCTGACTGGGCAACACACGTAAGCTTGGACTTAACCTTTATCTGCATCTTTTGAGGAAGCTGTTCCAAGTTCTGGAGGATCGTATGATTGAACATTCCACCATCGTCTAATAGCTTGAGCTTTACCTCAAGGTCATCTAGCTTCCCAGCCAGTAAGTGAATTGTTGGGTACTTAGATCCCTCCAAGAAATTAAGCAAGTCCATAAGAGAGGCACCAACAACAGAAACATACAATGCTTGTAATTGTATAAATTGTATTGTTGAAGTCGATGCTTGTTGGAAAAATTTGACCCCAGAATTTGAATCTTCCAATGTTTTGAAAAATTCTACCAGATCTTCCACATGCGTGGCCATATACATTGCAGCCTTAAACCATGAATTCCATCTTGTACATACAGGCATTGGGAAAGCTAGAATTTCATTCTCTTTTTCTGTGTTTTCATATTTCTCCCTTAGAAATGCAACGTAATTGCTTTTTCTTTTTCGCGTATTTAAAAAGGCATTCTTGTCTTTACTATAGACATGTTCAATTCGTCCAGCTCGTTTTCAAATCCGCAGCCGATAAGATTGACTTTATGAGCCCAGCACTGGACATGACTTAATTCTTCAATCAATCCTTGAAGAGTAGTTACACATTTTGTCATGTAGCGTGCTGAGTCCGTAACTACTGCCACTACACGCTCCCGTTCAATTTCATAGGAATTCAAGGTGTCTAATATCGCATTGGAGCAATTTACGCTATTGGCAGAATCTAGAACAACAGAGGCAGCCAGATGGGTGTTCATTTCAGTTGATGGTACTGATGGACGAAAAAGAATGTTGAAAACACACCTACCATTCTTGTCAGTTGTTTCGTCACATAGCAGAAACACGCCTTTGTTTTTTATATCTTCCCTAATTTCTTCCCTCCTTCTTTCGCCAATCATGGGGATGTATTTCTGACGAATCTGATTTGCTGATGGTAAATCTCCACTTCCGCGAACGTACTTATTAAACCAAGTACGGATAGCAGGATTGTCTAGTTTCTCTACTGGTATATTAGCTTTCACAAACGCAGTAGTAGTGTCCAAAATAAACTCTTCTTTCATATCCTTCACACGACTAGCATTTGATAATGTTTCTTTCAAGGTGGCCACTCTAGGAACACTAACTTCAAGACGCGAATTTTCTCGGCGTTTTGAATGCTTCTCCGATTTGCAATGTTTGTCTAATGCATCTTTCCTGCGATAGTCTAACCGACAATCACAATATTTGCACATAAGAATGCCACAAGGAATTATAAATCCTTCATTCTTATATTCTTTAAGTCTGTCTGTGGCAGAAACAGCTACCTTCGGCATTTTTAAACTCAACTGAGCGATGCCCAGTAACAAACACTGTTATCACACGATTGACTGTAGTCACACGCCAGTATAAATTCGTAACCACACGCAAAATTTATTTCTGAATTCGTGTCATAATATTTAAATTACGTCGCGTCTCATCTTCCTGTACTGCTAAGTTCGGAACTAATACGACGAACACGTGGTCACCAACTGATTCACGCAAATAACACACTAGCTTCGATGATAACGCACAATTTGCGCACTTTTTTTAAATTAAATTATATAGAATTCTCTACTATAATTTACACTCGCTACCGATGTAACGGGAGGCAAACGTAGTTTACATTATGAACAACTATCACATAACCTTTAGGAGGTAGTCGGCCAAACTATTCACGCCGCGATATAACAGCTGTTTACCACAGCGCTAAAATCCAACGAGTAACGAGAATATCGGCAGTATATCGTAATATGACGTATATCGTAGTATTACCCCTCGCGAAACTATAAAATCGATCATTCTCTCGAATTGAACACCAACCAAATTCGATTATCGGCTTGTGGACAAAAATGTTCGGATTGGTGTGGGGAAATAATATGAAAATTTGTTTTTATTTCGCAGATTGCGGTATTTGTGGTGTTATTCACAAAATTCGCGTTATTTCGCGATTTAATTTCACTCCTGGGCGGCACGAAACATGTAAATACGTGAAAATAAAACATCCTAACCTCTAAATATGACTTTTCGTTTTATCGCGAATTAACAAAAACTAACACCTCTACCCATTGCTCATTTAAGAAAACATACTGTCGGGTGTGGGCAGTGGGATAATAATTTCCCACCCCATATTTCCTAAAATAGAATTCACACCCATACAATTGTTGCATATTCCTACTCATCTATCACCCCCAAGTACAAATGTGCAGAAAAAAACAAATATTTTATACCCCCAGTCTTTTGCCCTATAAAGGGTTAATAGTTGAATATAAGAAAAATACTAAACTTTTCAGAATATATAAAATTCTTGCCATAATATAAACGTTTCTGTCGCTCGTTGTAATCGTCGCCCCTTGAAACGGAATTCACTCTGAGTAGAAACCCTCTGAATAGTTGTAGCAGGTAATAAATCATCTTCTTCCTAGCAGGTAGTTATCATCTCTGAGTCAAATGATTGTTTTTGACATTCTCGCCTAGAAGATATGTACAATTCGTTGCAGTTTTCAATTGTTCTTAGTTTGCAGACGATATAAGATCAATTACATTAGAGTCATCCTCGGGCCTATTTCCTCTGTGTCACATTATATTATCCATCGTAGTAGTCTTTTTCCTCCTTCTATGTACATTACCTCCGAGAAGCAGGCATACATGCTCTGTGGCTTCCGTCAATTTACTAGAGAGACGTGCTCATGAAAAGTTGCTCCTTTTTCTCTACTCTTTCCCCACAAAATTCACAAGTTAGAATGAACTGCACGGTAAGCCACCATGTCTTCAGAGATAAAACATCCAGAGTTCGGAAAGTTCATGAAGAAATAGTATTAGTTCCAATTCACGATCCTCACATCCAAGAAGGAACTATTTCCTATTCACGTTCCTTCCATCCAAGAAGGAAATATCTCCTATTCACGTTCCTTCCATCCAAGAAAGAAATATCCCCTATTCACGTTCCTTCCATCCAAGAAGGAAATATCTCCTATTCACTTTCCTACATCCAAGAAGGAACTATTTACTATTCATGTTCCTTCAACCCAAGAAGGATATATTTCCTATTCACGTTCCTTCCCTCCAAGAAAGAACTATTTCCTATTTACGTTCCTTCCATCCAAGTACGAACTAATGACTATTCACATTCCTTCCATCCACGAAGGAACTATTTCCTATTCACGATCCTTCCATCCAAGAAAGAACTAGCTCCAATTCATGTTTCTACTATCCAAGAGGGAACTAGCTCCAATTAACGTTCCTACCATCCAAGAAGGAACTAGTTCTAGTACATGTTCCTCTCAACTAAGAAGGAACTATTTCCAGTTCATGTTCCTCTCAGCTAAGAAGGAACTAGATCCAGTTCATGTTCCTCTCAGCAAAGAAGGAACTAGATCCAGTTCGTGTTCCTCTCACCCAAGAAGGAACTAGATCTAATTCATGTTCCTCTCACCTAAGAAGAAACTAGTTCCAGTTCATGTTCCTCTCATTCAAGAAGGAACTAGATCGTTAATGTTTCTCTCACCTAAGAAGGAAATATATCCAGTTCAAGTTCCTCTCATTCAAAAAGGAACTAGATCATTCAGGTCTCTCTCAGATGGTGGAGTCATGTGGAGAGAATGGGCGAGGAGATATTGCTTAAGAGGTCAATGAGTTCGACTGTAGACCGTAAGAGAAGGAGAGGTAGACCCAGGAGGGGATGGTAAGGTTCAGTGTTGAACGATTTCAAAGTCAAAGATGTAGAAGCAAAGGAAGCTGCATTGCTAACTGCTAATAAGGAATCAAGGTGACCTGTTCGCAAACAGAGGCTTGTGGACTACACTAGACGCTGAAAGGTAAAACAGTTACAATAAAAATGTATGTATGTTTGAGAGAATACTACACATTTTTGTAAGTTCTCAAAAAAATTGATTTGAAACCACACATATTAAAGATTATGACAGTAAATAGTAGGAGTTCCGAAACTAAAATAAATTAGAATGCAATACATATTTGATTTCTAATATCACGCAAATGTTTCCAAAATCACCAACAGTCTCATATAGTTATAAAGCTTTCTTTAGTTCAAATTACCAACATTTCTTAAAATCACTTATCTTCCTTGATCGCTTCACCCACGGACTCTTCAAGGGATCATTCCTCTACCGTCGCAAGGACGGTGTCTGGGAGCTGGACACACTTTATCAGCAGATACCACTGTGGGTGGAGACCGCTATCTTGGGTCTAATTAAGGAAGGGACAGGGAAGGGATTCTGGAAGGAAGTCCGTAGTGGACCAGTTGAAAGGAACCGTCCCAGCATTTGCCCGGTGGTGAAAATGGGGAAACCATGACCACCATTTTCAGGATGGCCAAGGCTGGATTTGAACCCACGCTCTCCCAACACCAGCGAGGCACGACTAACCCGTTACTGCTCTCGACTACCGTGACCGGCAACATTTATTTTTACTCCGAAGTATCACAAAAATCACCCAAATGACCCATAACTCACTAATTTGGGCCTAGTTTATGCCAAATAATGCTCCTCCTTACTCCCGTCTAAACTAGGATACTCCATTCTCTTCAGAACCCCATGATCTTGCCTTATACACGATGCTGCCAAGCCCCTAATTGAATCAACAACAAGAACAAGGACAACAACAAATATTTCAAGTGGAAACTTCTTACTGATTTCGGCAGAAACCATTAGAATAGATACCGTACCTTCTTTTCTTTACACAAACTGAAATATTAGTAGGCTAGATCCCATTGATTTCTTTCATTACTCGCAGGGGGGGGGGGGGAGCGTGGTGGCGCAGCGGTCAAGCTCTCACCAAGGCCTGGTGGTGACTTATAACTCACTAATTTGGGCCTAGTTTATGCCAAATTATCCTCCTCCTTACTCCCGTCTAAACTAGGATACTCCATTTTCTTCAGAGCCGGTCAATGCATGTCAGATATTCAAAGTGAAATGCCATGTCCTGTGGCTCGGATTCCACGTAAAAAGAGGTCCCGTGACTCATGATCGCAGGATGAACGGACACGTTTAAATACAAGCTTCCTTTCTTTCATTTCTACTTACTGAGGAAATCCAATGGAATGAAATCCTTTCAACTATGCAACTATCCACTTCTGGTGCTTCACTTAATTTAAGCATGTTAATATTTCAGTGGGAAGGAATTCACGCTAAGACGAACACACAACGTAACACTTCAACGCACGTAACTGAAGAGTGGTGTATACCTCCCCTTGTTTGCTGGGTAAAAGGACTGTTTCAAATTAGTCTTTCGGCATTACTTGCACCGCTCGTCTTAGCGCAAGACCCTTTACGGAACGTTGCTGGGCTAATCTTACCAGCCCTTACCCCGTGTGCCTCTGTCAAGCCCTTTGAACGACCGGGATAGACTAGCGGGATACCCAAGTACAGTTACTCACAGCTAATTGCGTGTACCCCAAAAGAAAATTAGCAAGATGAGTGGGGTACGAGTGCCGGCTTCCGTGACAACAATTGGCGGACCATGAGTAATGACTAGCTCGATTTTCCTATCTGCACTGCCACATACAAGTCTAGAAAATGTCGAGAACAACATTTTACATTTTAATCGCCAGTGTTTTTTTTTCTTTTAGCGTATGGCTTTTTGTGCCAGGAGTGTCCGAGGACATGTTCGGCTCGCCAGTTTTTGTAGCTGCTTCGAGGCGGACACCCAATGGGTGAGCTTGGAAGGTAGCGGCTGTGGCCTATAGTTAGGGACCAACCCCAGCATTTGCCTGGAAGGAAGATGGGAAACCACAGAAGACCATCTTCAAGGTTGCCGGCGGGGGGATTCGAACCTCCTCGCCTCCCGGATGTGAGCGACTGCCAGCAGTCATGCCGTAACGACCACGGCGAACTCACCCGGTATCGCCGGTGGTATACCACCCGTATATGCGATGCCTCGTCGCTGCTGGTAAGGTAGTTCCCCTTACATCTTCTCTACCCAGTGTAAGTTGTTAGTTTACATCAATGGTTTGAATACTTCCTTTATTAGCCATCGGAAGTTTGGCTTGTCATTTCGCTGAGGACAGGATTGTATGCATGGACTGACATTTTGGCTTTTTTTTAGATGATTATGTTGTAAGTGTTCAACTATTTGGGCTGCTACTAGTTGATATAAATTCCCTACTCTTAACAATTTCAATAATTTGATATAAAATTCAGGATTCTTGGGGGTTGGACACCCTAACGAAGTCAATAACATCATTGGACATTAACACTCAGCTACACTACTGAACTAATAAATGATAAAACTGGTATCTGGTAAAACTATAACTGAATTCTGAAAAACATATATATATATATATATATATATCGCACTTCGCAGGATCCTTTGTCGTGTACAGACTAACCCATCATTCCCTATCATATTTACATGGCAAAACAATAATGACACACTCCTGGACCTTTGGTGAAGATGAAGATATTTGTACTCACAGTTGATGAGATCTGGAAGCTGATGACTATTTTCTACTAATTCTGGGGTTAGTTTTTCCATAGAATAAGGCCTATTACTTTCGCACATTGATACTAGCTGATTTCGCACCCAGCCTAACTTGAATATTATTTGCATGACTTACAGTAGCCGGATTTACTTTATCGCACGAATAATGCGTATTATCTCGTGGTTGTTGATATGGGATCTCGGTAACAGCTTGTCTGTTACAGAATCCGCTTCGTACTTTAAATTTTAGTACATTAAAGATTAGACTAGCTTGTACTCCGACAACAGAATTATACTTGATTACCTGAACTATGTGATCAGACATAGACCCACAATACTGTTTTGCGATTCGAAGTCGAAAGACAAGTATTGTCTTAAGAAGACTAGGTATGGTGTTCCCATGAGAGAAGTCTCACTTATTCAAGCTTTCTAGCTCAGGTCCAATACAATATCATAACATATATCTTTCTATCCCAAGTCCCCCTGAGCACCAGTGACCAAACACCTGGCTCCCATAATACCAGTTCACTTCTCAAAGTCTCAAAGAATAAAACTGACTTCTCCAAAGTCGTAAAGTGGAAGCTAACTCCTAAGAGTTCCAAAATCGAGTGCCTCAAAGCCCATCCGCTCGAGTAATAATATCATCATCCCCTCCTCACACCCATTGACTACCGTTTCCAGAACACACATCAAATCTGGACTTAGCCAATTACAACTAATTACAATCGTCACTCGTCTCCTCCTACCGGACAATGTTGCCAGACTTATCAGGCTGGATTAGCCCCATGAGTCATCAGGTCAACACCCTGGTTTATCCTCGCCACTGGGAATAGCCTCTTTTCCAAGAATATTGCCCAATGTGTTTGTCCCAACAAGACACATTGAAGTTGCCTCACTTACTTGCCCATTTCCAGCGGGCTCACGATATATCATTACACAACACGAAAACTGACCTGAATCTCGCTATATAAATTCATATAAATTAATATTAAAGTTTGTAACCTTCCAGTCCCTTGTTGGGCGCTCAACTGTGACTGTACCTCCTTTGGCGGAATGATGATAATAATAATAATAATAATCCACCTCTCCTCTTAATAACATACAAATAAATAATTGGCGTTCGTAGGGATTAAGCACCTGCACGATTATAATTACAGCAATACTCATTCACACCCAACTACACCGGTGACCGCATAAATAACAAAACCTTATATCTGGTAAACATCAACATATATTCTGATATAACACATGAAACAAACTCTGCAGGATCCTCGCCGATTACAGACTGACCAAACGAACCCTATCATATATACAATGGCACAGTTTTAATGACAAACACTTATGGACCCTGGAAGATGATGATGACTTGTACTTACAGATGATGGCTGCTGGCTTGAAGACTATATTTACTGATTCTGGGGTTTTTGTTCCCATTGTGTCAGTCCTAATTACTTTGGTATTGTAGTAGGTAAATTGTTTCACACGCCTAGTACTGTTGAATTCTACTTTCACAATCATACGAGTCAATTTGTTACTCGTTGATCTGAATTTATTATAGAGCTCTGAATCCGTTTAATGAATTCCACAACCTATTCCGCACCTGAATTTACTAATACCTGGCATATTTGACCAGTGTTCGCCGATTAGATAACTATTGTGATGGCCCTCGAATATAGGTTATCAGGCTCAAACATCCAGTACCGTACCTTACGCTAGTCGAGGCAGTAAGTCATTGCTCACTTTCCTGAAACTAGGCAGAATATCCTCAGTTGAAGAGTATCCCGACCTGCGGCTCAGTATGAACTTTTTAACACGCTATCGTGAATGTCCAGATCTACCTCTATTCCCAAGGATAACCAAGCATAACCAGACTTGATCTCCTCCAACTTCTAAGTCCAAACATCCTACCAAAATGAATGGACGTGGTCACAGACTGATCCTCACCAGACGAAATCTCTCGAAAGAGTCATCCTCTTCTCAGCCACCGTCAACCGTAATATCAATCCCGTCATCCCCTTCTCAGGTCTAGTCCACATGACGAAAATCACGGATGGTGAGATACCAGCCAATTAGAACAATATACACGTATTCATAAACACACCTCCAGTACATAGATGCCAGATGTAATCACCCGCTTCGACCTCTAAGTCACCTCTGCCACGGTCGTGAGATTAACCCAGCCGCTCAGAATACCTCCAACCCGGAAAACTGGTGCAATATGCTTGTCACACAAGACATACTTCCTCAAATGTGCACAATTCCAGCAAGCCAAATTAATATACACACATCAAAAAAAGTTTTGCATCACCTCGGTTCCAAGAGTTCCGGAACCGTTGAATACAAAGGGAATAGAGATCAACACAAACAACATTTCAGCTCGTTTTATTGCTCATGAGACCCACACATTGCATGTTGTACCATCATACAGCTAGACTTTCAGCATTTGTGGTCAAGATTGCAGTACACACCACTACCTCTAATACCCAGTAGCACGTCCTCTTGCATTGATGCATGCCTGTATTCGCCGTGGCATACTATCCACAAGTTCATCAAGACACTGTTGGTCCAAATTGTCCCACTCCTCAACGACAATTCGGCGTAAATCTCTCAGAGTGGTTGGTGGGTCAAGACGTCCATAAACAGCCCTTTTCAACATATCCCAGGCATGTTCGATAGGGTTCATGTCTGGCGAACATGCTGGCCACTGTAGTCGAGCGATGTCGTTATCTTGAAGGAACGCATTCACAAGATGTGCACGATGAGGTCGAGAATTGTCGTCCATGAAGACAAATGCCTCTCCAATATTCTGCCGATATGGTTGCACTATGGGTCGGAGGATGTCATTCAGGTATCGTAAAGCCGTTTCGGAGCCTTCCATGACCACCAGTGGCGTACGTCGGCCCCACATAATGCCACCCCAAAACATCAGGGAACCACCACCTTGCTGCACTCGCTGGACAGTGTGTCTAAGACGTTCAGCCTGACCAGGGTGCCTCCAAACACGTCTCCGACGATTGTCTGGTTGAAGGCATATGCGACACTCATCGGTGAAGAGAACGTGATGCCAATTCCGTGGGGTCCATTCAGCATGTTGTTGGGCCCATCTGTACCGCGCTGCATGGTGTCGGGGTTGCAAAGCTGGACCTCGCCATGGACGTCGGGAGTGAAGTTGCGCATCATGCAGCCTATTGCGCACAGTTTGAGTTGAAACACGACGTCCTGTGGCTGAACGAAACGCATTATTCAACATGGTGGCATTGCTGTCAGGGTTCCTCCGAGCGGCAATCCGTAAGTAGCGGTCATCCACTACAGTAGTAGCCCTTGGGCGGCCTGAGCGAGGCCTGTCATCGACAGTTCCTGTATCTCTGTACCTCCTCCATGTCCGAACAACATCGCTTTGGTTCACTCTGAGACGCCTGGAAACTTCCCTTGTTGAGAGCCCTTCTTGACACAAAGTAACAATGCGGACGCGATCGAACTGCGGTATTGACCTTCTAGGCATGGTAGAACTACAGACAACATGAGCAGCGTACCTTCGTCCTGGTGGAATGACTGGAACTGATCGGCTGTCGTACCCCCTCCGTCTAATAGGCCCTGCTCATGCATGGTTGTTTACATCTTTGAGCAGTTTTAGTGACATCTATGAACAGTCAAAGGGACTGTATCTTGGATACAATATACACAGTCAACGTCTATATGCCGGAGATCTGGGAACCGAGGTGATGCAAAACTTTTTTTGATGTGTGTAATTACAATGCTACATTAAAACCTGTCTTGGATCCTGCTATAAATCAACATCTTAAATCTAAACAAATTAGCCTATATGGGAATCAATAATATTACATAATACACTCAAATAAATTTTTATATAACAGATAAAAGCGTCAAATAAAATTATATGCTCCATTCATCAGAATCGTAGGTCTCGAAAGTGAGGGTTCGATGCCTTGTGACTTTGGGACGGCCACACGCTAATCAAATTAAATAAGAATAAAGAAAATTGGAATATCCAATTGCATTAATAATTACATGTCACCTGAAAGCATCACATAAAACTATATACACGATTATTTAGATCGTTTGTCTCGAAACTGAGGGTTCGATTTTGTGTGACCTCGGGACCGTCACAATGTGTCCTTTACAACCCCTTTTACATGTTATTTGTCCCTTTCCCCCTTTCTGGATATTTTTCTTTGAGGAGTCTTATTTCCCCAATATCCTTGACATTTTTTGAGCTCATACATTGTGAATGATTTCATGTCTAAACTGCACTTTCCACCTCATGCTAAAATGGCACGTTATCTGCGTAACCTCATACGGTGGCTACAGTCAGCCATCTAGTGACGGATGAAGTAACCTCCTTACATTTTCAAACCACACTAGGCCCACACATTATAAGATCTCATTTAACTATTGACAAAGCAGGCAAGGTCCTAGCGAATCATCTAGGAAATTTTATTTTAGGCTTAACGTTTCAACGTGGGAAAAGGCCAAAAGTATGTTTTGTACCGTGGAAGTCTTTATCGGTGGTCAAAGTGTTTATACCTGCTATTGTTGTCTTTTTGTTCTCATTGCAGCGGTCAAGCTGTTGACCTCTCACCAAGGTGGACCGGGTTCAATTCCCGGTCAATATATGTGAGATTTTCGAAGTGGAATACCATGTCCTGTGGTTCGGATTCCACGTAAAATGGATCATGACCGCAAGATTAACGGTCACGTAAAACTAAAAGCTTCCTTCCTTTGTTTTGTTCTCATGTTTTGCTTTTGTTTGTATGAATTAAATAGCAGTCCTAACGGCCCCATAAGACTGGACTCCCGTTAATCGACTGAAAAGCATTATGTACTTGGAATTATTTCCTGTGTACACACACCAGAGGTGCTCTCTACTGGACTATGGTTGTTCTGTTTGAAACACTTTTAATAAGTTCCAGGTTTATGAGCAGATATTGTGATATCTTTCAAATTTACAGGGGTGAACAAAGGACTGACCTCTAGTACGGCCTCAGCTAATCGTTCATGACACAACATAAGAGAAAACGACACGCACTTTAAAACTGCTCTCTCTCTCGCCGGCGAGTGGGAAACTTCGGTGCCGTATTTATCTCCAAATGGGCGAGATAATAAAACTCGCTTAAAATGACTTGCCTGCCGCCTTAAAATGAAGCCTATATGTGTATTTGTGTAACACACTGCACACATTGAATATATATTTCGTGTAAACTTATAAGCTGTGATAAGACACGCAGCCGCTAGCTGGCGGGTAAACTGGGACCTAAAAATGCAACGTGGTTATGCATTCTAAACGGAGGGAATAGCTTAGGTAATCACCCCCCACCCCCAACCCCTTGCTGCTCCCTACCCATCGTAGAAACATGGCCTAACCACGTCATTTAAATCACCACACCATCACATGTACAGCCAGCTGGGTGATTTTAATACATTAACAATCTTTAGAGCCTGTATCTTCCACCACGGAATTCAGGAAAGGTCCAAGGTTGGTGTAGTAGCTTACCGTCCAGACTACCCGGTTTGGTTCTCGGCTTTGCCATGAAATATTTCAATCCTCTTATGAGGGGTAGAATGGGTAGCATCCACCTTCAAATGAACAACTAAGTAGAACAGTGAGTTCGAATCCCTCTCTTGGTCATACACTCTAGCCCGGAAGAAATAAGAGGATAGCATCAACGTTATGGCCAAAGCCGCCTCCTTCCCATATATCTTCAGTCAGATTACACACGGTCATCTGCGTAGTGAAGTTGGCAATGCTCTCGTACACTGAACCCAATATTACGGGAAATCAATTTAGTCGATTGCCAATAAGCCTATATGCACGCAGGAGTCTCTAAAGCCATAGCAGTTACGAGGGACGTGAAATACATTATTATTATTATTATTATTATTATTATTATTATTATTATTATTATTATTATTATTATTATTATTATTATTATTATTATTATAAGGCATAAGGTCTCTCACAACATACAAACAAGAGCCATAACAAGTACTAAACATGTTAAACCTTTATGTATAAATAGCTATGGTTTCAAGAGACTAAATTATATTATACCATCACTACTTAATGAACTACCACCTGGACTGACAAACATTAACAGCAAACAACTAGCTATAAGTCGCATTAAAAAATATTACTTAACCAAACATTAACTCATAACATAAATTTATTAATATAACTACCATAGTGTAATTTTTAGTATCTTTAATTATTTACAGTAATATTTTATCATTAACATTACAAAAAAATGCATGCACTCTTGTACTGAAATATAATCTATATATATGTTGTAAATAATAATTAATATGTCTCACAGATCATCTGTACTGTCATCAGATTCGTGAGACATATCACAATAATGTAACAAAAATAGTATTTAATAAATAAATTAAATTAAAATTAAATTATTATTATTATTATTATTATTATTATTATTATTATTATTATTAATTTTGCAACCCGTTTTTATTCCCGTTTTCTTACAGTGTAAGGGATGAGGTGAGATGAGTTAAGTTAGTACCGGATAGTTTTTACCCCTTTTACGCGATGGCAACCTAATCAGATGAGTTAAGAAAGGTAGCACAGATCAGAGCAATCAGATAATGACATACAAAGGTAATCAGCTGAATAATTCAAGAGATATAGCAGATGGTTTCGCTGCATGTTTCCAAAGTATGTATTTGCCCCAAGCTGCAAAATACGTCATTCAAGCAGATGGAGCTGGTCCTAAAAGTTATTCTCCATTTTTGAATGATGTGACTGAAAATGAGTACAAAATGGCTGCCAAACATCTAAAGCCCAAGCATTCAGTTGGTCCTGATGGTGTTCCGCCACATATAGTAAAGGGACATATAGTAAAGGGCTGTTCAGATGTGCTAAGAGAACCACTGTGTCTAATATTTAACCTGATACTGCCTACTCAAACTTATCCGTTATTCTGGAAAACTACTAGGATCTGCCCAATTTTCAAATCTGGAGATAGGAACACAATATAAAATGATAGGCCTGTGTCAATTGTATGCGCATCCGCAAAGATATTTGAATTTATTCTGTACAATAGAATATTTAGACACGCTCAGAACTACATAACGGATAAACAGCATGGATTCTTCCCTAATCGCTCGACCACTACTAATTTAATTAATTTTGTGCAGTACGTAATTAATGCATTTCATGATCGTAGCCGTGTTGATTGTATCTTTACAGACTTAGCGAAAGCTTTCGATAGATTAAGACATGATGTATTAATTAAAAAACTCTCTGATTTTGGCATCTGTGAACTGCTATTAAACTTGATTGCATCATATTTGAACGGTAGACGGCAATACGTTTTTTATAATAGGTATGAATCCTACGAATTCATAGCCAACTCCGGAGTCCCACAAGGAACAAATTTGGGCCCATTATTTTTTATAATATTCATCAAAGAATAAAACATTCAGAATGTCAATTATATGCAGACGATTTTAAAATCTACAAAGTTATAAACAATTTAGAAGACGCAGTAAAGTTACAAGAAGACATTGGCCGTGTTTTTATTTGGAGCATTAGAAATCAGCTAGCACTGAATATAAACAAATGTTTTACCTTAAATTTTCATCAGCAAAATGTACATCTGATTATACATACACAATTATTGGAACAAACTTAAAACCAGTTATGTCTATCAAGGACCTGGGAGTTATTTTAACACATAACATGTGTTTTAAGCAGCACATCTATTTCTGTGTCAATTCGGCATTCAAAACTCTGGAATTTGTTATTAGGACAACTAAAGAGTTTACGCGCATTAAAACCATCGATCATCTATTCGAAATCTTGGTTCGTAGCAAGTTAGAATATGCTTCAGTTATTTGGCATCCGTATTATAAATCACTGGAAGGGAGCCTCGAAAAAGTTCAAAAATGTTTTCTAAGGTACTTATATTACAAAGACAACAATATATCTGCATTTAAAGCAAATAAATCATAAACTCAACTACTGGATGATTTCAACTACATTAGCTTGGCAGCAAGGCGCGAACACTTACAGCAGGTGTTTTTGTATAAAACAGTTAATGGAATGTTGGACAACAGTGGCTTCTTGCAGCAGATTCATTTCAATGCCAGAGCAGGAAACTTGCGAAATCGAGATCTCTTAGTTTGCAAAATTCCAAAAACAGTATATTTTAAAATTTCACCGTTAGTAAGAATGTGTATGATGTACAATAAACTTACCAAAATCAACAATAGTTTAGACTTCAGCTCTGCATTACCAGTACATATTAAGGTTTTAAGAGCTACAATTCTTACATTGTTAATGAATAAATTGTAAATGTTAGCAACTACCTACATGGAATGTAATCTGTAATGTTGTCAAATATTTTCTATACTTCTTTCCTTTTTTGTTTCTAATAAAGACCTAGTATGTATTTTTTTGTTTGTTTGTTAAATCTGTAACAATTCAATACAGTGCAATGTACTGCCCCCGTAATTGAATTATGTAGAGACCACGGTGGCTATATTTGAAATTATAAGGAGAGTTATGGCTGTCATAGTTATGACGTGGGTAGTCATGACGTAAGCACGGATGACGTAAATGTTATGCCAGCAGGCTACTTGAGCTGAGATTCTCAGTGACGTCAGCATTTAGTCGAGAATGTTCCAAGATTTACGACGCAGTCGCAGGAAACGAGGAATTCTGCTGAGGAAGAAACTATGCTATTGGAGGAGAGGCATGAACCAATCAACGATAGTTTCAAGGAAGACGGAGATTGCTGAAACTATGGTATTTTTATTACTTTTGGAATGCAGAATTGTGGAAATCCATTTGCAGTAAAAGCATTGATTTGGAATTTTGGTGAAATTTATTTTCAGTTTTTGAATTTTGAAAATCCGTCATGTATTAACGAAGTTGGAAGTTTGAGCGATGACGTAGTATCACGCTTTGGAAGGGATGGTAACGCCCCTCGTGAAGTTAATAAAAGGGCTTGCGCAGAAGAGAGGAGCCTTTTTCGTTCTATGATCATTCTGAGATCTCATTCTCAGATCATCGAAGTCTATTGTGAAAGTTCTTTTCTTATACATTCATTATAGTGAGACGTCGAAGTGAACAGCAGTGAAAAGAATCGTCTTTATAACGCGTGGCGAGGCCACTATATTAAACGAGATCCAAGTCAAACTAGGTGAAGTTGAAACGGACCTTAGAAAGCTTCTACAAGTTTAGCTTCGAATAGTTAGCGGTCACCGATAAGCTAATTGTATTGTGCAGTGCTTCATGCAGTTATAGAGAAAAGCTGAACAATTTCGACCGATTAGTTCGAAAGATATTAGCAGTTTTATACGACTGGCAAAAGTGATTATCTCGCCACAAGAGAAGCACTTTTGTATAGCCAGAATCAACGCAACGGCTGACGCTGCGAGTGGAATAGAAAGACTTCAGATTGCTTGGTTACAGAACAATACGGTATAATGGAGCAATTGAATACGGCAGTTTGTTCTTCTGACACTACAACCGAAGAGCAGATGGAAGGCTAAGGGCTTATTGCAATTGGGACATACTTCAACGGAGTAAGATAGCGACATGGAACTTCGCTAATTGCTATTCCACACAAGCGAACATGCGGTGAATACCATCTACACCCATGTTTCGTAATTAAAGGCTGAATACCATCGAACAGCCATAGAAACAATTTCATACTCTGAATATGAATAATTTCTTCGGAAATTTCTACAAAACTTCATGACGATTGTCTACTGGAACTTCAGGGAATTTTTCAAGAGAGGTCAGGGATATCCCGACTCACAAAGAAGATTATTGCCGGAAGGATGTCTATTCGTCTTCGAGGAGCAGAGCGATTCACGGAGAAGGAAGCAGTTCGATTCTCTGAGGGTGCTATTTCCTATTTCGAGGATGGAGCTCAACTTTAACGTGGTGAAATGGATCCATCAGCAGTCTTCTTTGGGGAATTTTCCTCTGGAACGTCAATCGGCAGATAAGGTAGTCGTGAACGTTTATTGTATTTGAGTTTACTAATGATGTTTGAGCAACCATTTTTCCCATATTTTTATCCTCATGTGTTATTGCCCTATTTTCTTGTTGAGATTCTTATTCTCAGTACACCTTGATGAGTTTTGCATTTTTCGACGATTTATTAAGACATTGTTATGTCATGGGCATAGTTAATGATTTTGGATCAGTTGAGACTGATATTTAGAATTTTCAGTAATTAATATTTTTGTAGTCACGATTTGACTGTAAGTTAATGATTTTTATGGCAGATTTAAATTCAGACAGCGTGTCATTTTTATTAAAGTAATTCTACCCCAGTTTAATTACTTTGAACAATTTTCTGTCATCATCAAGAAGGAAGAACATTTAATTGATTTTAGAGCGTTAAAATCTCTTACGTTGTCGACGATCTTGGAAATACTAGTCGTTATTGGAATTGATTGCAACACAGACATTTATCGTCAGTTATGAATGAACATTGCATTATAGACACTTTTGTGAAAGATTAACTTTAATAAGGAATTATTGAATGCATTAAAGTCAAGAACTTTAGTTAGGAGTTTTTCTCAATTAGAGATTTATAGAACGATGTTTGCATTCCCCAGTCTAATTGGATTCTATTCGACTACTTTGCATTTTAGTCGCACTTTATTTGAAGATAGTATTTTTATACTACATTTCTTTTAAGATGTTAATCTTAAAATTTTGATAGACCAGACAGGCGTATATAAGCGTATTCACTATTAAATTTGTTTGTGATTGGCAAGTTTTGACTTCAGTTCGGTTCATGAATGAAATCCACGAAGGTTATAGAAAAACAGTTTTGAAACAATTAATGATTATAAAAATTTTTAAGTGGAACTATGAATGTATAATCGCTAGTGCAGCGCGTGTTGAAAGTCGCTGAGATATAATGCCCTTGAATATGAAGGAAGTTCCCACAGGAATAAATGTTAAAGAATTATTTGTGGAAGTTTTGTAAGTTATGTGGAAGTTGAATGCCATATAGATTAATATATGATGATTTTGGGCATATTTTTTAATGCAGTTTGTGCATTAACTTGTTAGCGAAGGATTTTCCGCTGGAGTAAGATTGTAATAGTTCGTTGAAAATTAATCAAGTGATTTACTGTTAGAATTAACACGAGTTTTGAAAGAATTTGAGAAAAGATTTTGAATGAAGGTTGCCGTCACAAATCATTATTAAAACCTTTATTAAACCAGATTGTGACATTAACATGTATAACTAACCTTCATTGGTCGATTATATTAAACACGATTATGAAAATTACCAACCGAATGAACCTGTGGTTAATGTATTTATTAAATTAATAATTTAAACAATTTAATGTTAATATTGTAAATAATTGCTGTAAATATTTTTGAAAATAATATGGAACGAGAGTGATGTTAAAGGCGTGCTTAAAATATTTTTATTGTCTTTGACAAATATTATAAACAATTTCTAATTGTTATAAATAATTTATGTGATTTTGTTATAAACATTTAAGAGCTAATTATACAATTGGATTGAACTTAACAAATTTAGGGAATTAACATGATGATCCAATAGGATGTGAGCAAAGTACTTGAAAGATTTGCGTAAATATTAATGTGAGTTGTCTTGTCGACATTTAAAAGCTTGAGAGAGCAAGCTATTCTTACGTAACATAGCACGTGAGAAGGGAGTGCATTTGACCAGTATGCAACAGGTTCGAGGGTAGCTCGCAGCTGGGCCAACATCTGGTTCACAGAGAGTGAGGTCGTCCACAATCTGGCCTTGCGACTATAAATACCATTCTCATGTTTATTAAAAGGAAACCAAATGCTCTATATATGTCACACCCTGACGTCCTTTTCCAATCCAATAGTGTTATGAATATTACGTTATTTGGAGCTCTTGGGAGCTAAAATGTTTTATATCATGTTGTATGATAATTTTTGCAAGTCCTACTGAGGACGTAGTCAGATTGACTTGGGCTACTGATAGCCACGTTGATTTTGTTGTGTTAGTAAAATCATTCCCTTTATTAGAAATAAAGCTTTTGTACAGTTCAAAGTTCTCGTCTTCGTCTTGGCTCATTTTTAAATGTCATGGTGGAGGTTATTGTGTGGACAGACTTTAGTGATCCTGTTGTCAACTCAAACCCCGAGATAATTAAGAGGTAAGTAACGGTAAGTATGAACCCCCGTCTATTTTGGTGTGTTCCACAATGATTTCCTGTGAACTTCTGTGCTCTTATATCGATAGTATCTGTCAGTGCCATTTTCATTGATGTAGCTGAGCCGGTGCAATTGATAGTTGGCAATCCGATTGAGGGGGCGGATATCTGACAGCCTACTATCCAGGTAAACGGGGACAGAAAGATTGGCGCACCTAAAACGTTGGGGCTCGATTCAACAAAACTGGATTACCAGGTTGAACGCCAGTAAGAGTGGCAAACCTAAAACGTGAGGTTCGAGTAGACTCAAATAAAGAGGTTGATTCTTTGTTAGATGTCTAGGCCAATTGTAGTATTTAAGAGTGTGATTATATAGGAATTAAATGTTGTATTGTATTAGGAAAATTACACTCTGAAAAGATCAGATCTTATACAACTTGAGAAAGGTTAAATGGGCAGGAAACTTAGAAAAATCGCCTATAATCTGGAATCTTATTTTATTTGACCGGCTTATGACATTTCAGTCAGATTAAAGATAAAATTAAATTATTTGGATTGTAAATGTAAATTATTTGTGATAGGATATTTTAAAATGAGCCAGAGAAATTTGAACATGTGCTTGAGTTTGTTTCAACATGAAGTATCTTCGAAAGTTAATTATAAGGTAGTTATAAGTTAGATTTAAGACAGAAAATTGATCAAAATTATATATGGTGAAAAGTGTTGCTCAAATGTTGTTATTTTGCTCTTTTGATGTATGTCCCTACAGCAATCCATTTTTGAATAATATTGTAATGGCAGATGAAAGTTTGAAGAAAATGTTAGAGGAGATGTCTGCTAACATGAAGCAGATGATGGAGGAGAATGCTAGTAATTTGAATGCAAGGATGGAGGAGAATGCTAGTAATTTGAATAGTAGTATGAAGGAGATGGAAGCTAGGAATACTAGTCGAATGGAGGAGAATGCTAGTACTTTGTCTGCTAATTTGACAGCTAGCATGGGTGAAAGTTTGAAGGTTCTTCATACTAGTGCTGCTAATTTGGAGGATAATATGTCGCGTTTACAGATTAATACCCAAGGAATTGAGAATACTGTAAGTGACATCCGCACAAATGTGTCTGATGTTAAAAATGATGTGTCTAAGGTACAGAAAGACCTTACAATGTTAAATCTAGATGTAGCTAATGTCCGAGGGGATATTTCTTGTGCTAGAGCCGAAGTAGTTGTTGTCAAAAACGATGTAGCGACTGTCCAAGACAAGGTCGAGGAAGTCCAAAAAGAAATTCAAAAAGCTAGAACTGATGTATCCAATGTTCAGGTAGACATTAATAACATTCATGCGGATATAACTGAGGTGCAAAGTGACATAACTAAGATTCAGGTAGAGGTCAACACAGTTTTCGTAGATATTACTAAAGTCCAAACTGATGTAAATAAAGTCAGGGAAGAAATCGAAAACTCAAAAACTCTTTGTACGCGTAATATAACTGCATTAGCGACTAGGTTAGTCGATGAATCAGTTAGAACAACAACGTCTTTAGCAGAGTTGAAGTATGATGTAGAGGTCATGAGAACACAGGTATTAGACCACAATAGAGTATTAAAAGAGGATATCGAAGTAGACATAGCCGAAATGTTAACAGCAAACGTAGCGGTATGGAAAGACGAGTGGAATAAGTCAAGTGGGGAACATGTAACCCAAATTCAGGAAAGGATTGAAAGAAAACTTGCCAGTACGCAGATAGAAATTAACAATGAAGTAGTACAGATTAGGAAAGATTTAAGCGTCAAGATAAATTCGTTATCCGAAAAACAAGTTGACGATAGAACACAACTAGATCAGGATATGCAAACTTTAAAATCTACATTAGAGGATCAAATTCATAAAGTTGTCTCGGATGTAAATGAAACGACGAGTAAACTGAAAAATTTGAAGTTAGGAGAGGCTAGTTTAATGGAGAACTACAAAGAAGAGATTATCAAGAAAGTCTTAACAGAAATCACCGACAAGGATACAGAAGGCTTAGCTTGCGAATTGAATAGGAATTATGCTAGAAGACATAACCTAGAGCCAGAAGAGAGAGACGTGACTCCTGAAGAACGTGTATCCAGATTCAGAGAGGAGGATGACGAGAGGAATATGGAACCTGAGTGGAATTATCGAGATAGTGGGAAAAACTATCCGGATTCATATCCGAGGAACGTGACGGTCATTAGGAATTTCGAGGACAAACCACAAAAATTCAGTAACACTGATAGTTTGACACCTATAGAGTATGTAAGGAATCTCAAAGATTATTTCATCGAAGCTCACATTCCCAGAGAGAGAGAGAGATGAAGATAGTAGAGAGATATCTGATTGGAGGACCCCTTGAATGGTTTCGCGCATTTAGATACACATTCAGCAACTTTGACGAGTTTGCAGAGGCATTAATCAAGCGATTTTGGTCTATAGAAGCGCAGAATTCGTTAAGAGCGGAGGTGTATTCAAGAAAATACTCAGGTACTCTTCCAACGAGGTACGCTGATTTCTTTACGAGTCAGTTGTCCCGCTTGAGATTTTTGCAACCCCCATTGTCCACGGAGCAACTAATAGATGCGATTTCTCGTATGCTGCCAGTTGAGGTGAGGAGACTTATAATTTCGTCCAACATCAGGGATTTATCCAGCATGGATGAATTACTGAGAAGGTTAGACTACACAAGCCCAATGCCTAACGTAGTCCAGAAAGGTCAAAGGCAGGAGTTTAAAGAAATCAATACGGTATATATGGACCAAGTCCAACAAACTGACAAGCCAGAGGAGGAGAAAAATGACAATGTAGGTCCTCACAGAAATAATCAGTTTAGAAATTACAGATCACAAGGTTACCGACCGTATCAACAGAGAAGAGGTTGGAACTACAACCGAGGAAACTACAATGGAAGAGGCAGATATTACAACAATAATGGGTATAACCGTAACTATAATAGGAATAACCAAAACCAAAATAGAAACCAGAATACTCAAGGTCAGGTTATGACACCTGAGCAGTATCAGCAAAGAGAAAAGGAAAGCCAGCAATACTTAAAAGAATTAAGGGATAAAGAAGCTGACAATCAAAAGAAAAGGCAGGATGTTGTAATCGATCCTGGGCCTTCTACGAGCCAACAGAATTTTGAGGTCGGTAACACAAAAAAAAACGCCGATTTCTCAACGTCAGTGAGAACCTGTAAATACATTGCCACACCACACCTGATTACGATTAATGAGATATACGAAGTTACCGATGAAGATTTACTAGAAGAGAGGGGTATTGTTAAAGAGGAAAGACCATGTGCATTACCTATTATTGCTGTACGGATAGATGGACAGCAGTACAAAGCCCTGATGGATACTGGTGCTATTATTTCCATCATTTCAGAGGAATGTTATCAAAGTCTGCTAAGAGGAGAGAACATGACAGTTCTACCTGTTTCTACCGTCAAAGTGAGAGGGATATTCCAAGATAAGGCAGTGAAATGCAAGATTCAAGTGTTATTGAACTTTGAGATCAATGGAAGGAATTATGAACAGATCTTCATTGTGGTGAGCAAGATCAATTTTGATATGGTGCTTGGAATCGATTTTATATCGAAGGTCGGAGCTATTATTGACATGAAGAACAGAAGTATTAGCTTTAATGATGGGTACATAATCACAGAAGAGATAGAAGAACAGGACGTGAAAAACAGTCTGGAAATAGACCTTAGGGAAGAAATTTTGAATACCATAATTAATGAAGTGGAAAATTTAGAAGAAATACCCAGTAGGAAAACTGAAGGATTTGAAGAAATTCAGGGGGAATTTGAGGATCTGATAAAGGAATTCCAAGATATTTTCGATGAAAAGCCTGGATTGATTAAGGATTATAAGTACAAGATAAGGCTGACAGATGAAACCCCTTACCAGAAGAGAATATACCCCATTCCTGAGAAATACTATCAAGAAGTACGAGGGTTAATCAGAAAAATGGAGGTAGACGGGATTATTAGAAAACAGGCGTCGTCTTATATAAACCCCATCACAGTAGTAAAGAAAAGTAATGGTCAAATACGTCTTTGTCTCGATGCCAGGACCATCAACTTGAAGATTCTTCCAGAAAATGACAGACCACCCAAGATTAGAGATCTGCTTCGGAAATTCAAAGGGAGAGCTTGTTTCAGCGTTCTTGACTTGACGTCTTCATTTTATCAAGTTCAATTAGAAGAGGATAGTATGCAGTACACTGGATTCCTATTTGACCAGACGTCATGGGTCTTTGCCAGAATGCCTTTTGGAATGGTTAACAGTGGACCAGCACTTATTCGAGCACTTGATAGTAAGCTCACTGACGAAGTGAAAGAAAATGTAATCTGCTACATTGACGATTTAATCGTATCTTCACCCAGCGCCGCAGAACATTTAGTGCACTTGAGAAAGTTATTCGAGAATTTAAGGGAGGCCAACATCAAGGTGAACTTTGGAAAATGTCAATTCTTGAAGAAGGAGATAAATTATTTGGGGCATACTATTGATAAAGATGGATATCATCCAAACATGAAAAAAGTAGATGCGATCACGAGATTTCCAAAGCCAACTAAGGTAAAACAAGTCAGAGAATTTGTAGGTGCATGCCAATTTATTAGCAGCCACTGTCCAAGATACTCGGAAATTATGGCTCCTCTGTATGACTTACTCAAGAAGAACAACAGATGGAAATGGAGTACCGCTGCAGACGAGGCTTTTGAGAAAGCAAAAGAGATGCTCAGAAATAATGTGAAACTGGAGTACCCAGACTTTGAGAAGGTGTTTTATATTGAGTCTGATGCATCAAGAATAGGCATTAGTGCAGTCTTATACCAGAAAGACGAGGCAGGCAACAAGCACTACATTGCGTTCACTAGTCGGAAGTTGAAAAAGCACGAGGAAAACTACTTCACGACAGAGCTTGAAGCATTAGCTTTTGTGACAGCTTTACAAGCCTGGAAGAAAATCCTGCTGGGACATAAGGTCATCATTATTACTGACCATAAAGCACTACAGTTTATGTTGCAAACTGACATGTCAAGTGATAGATTGACACGTTGGGCTTTGTTCACCCAACAGTTTAACGCTACTATCGTCCACCAGCCTGGGAAAGATAACTTACTGGCTGATGCTCTATCACGTAACCCTATTAAAAATGTGCAGATACACCATGTACAATTGGAGCAAGAAGATGAAGAAACCGTTAGGAGGTTAGCCCGAATCGGTGTGTCACAGAAGAGACACGCTCCAATAAGGAAAATGTACAGGTTCCTCAAGGGTTACATGGACAATACAGATGTTGACTATGAAGCTACACGGAGAAATTCACGACACTTTGTCTTGAGTGGAGACATCGTATGCAAGTATGCTGACTCTGCGCATACAAAACTCCGAATAGTCGTGCCACCTAAACTTATTGTCAATTTAGTGTGGGTAGCTCATCACGCAACTGGACATGCCGGTTTAGATAAAACTCTTAATACACTTAAAGAGAGATTTATCTGGACTAACATGCGTTCCAGCATTGCCAAGGTCATTAGATCCTGTGACAAATGTCAAAGAGCAAAGTATGCTTCTGCTTTACTAAAGGGAAAACCGAAGGCAATGATTCCTTCTAAGCCAAACGAACTCATGGCGACGGATATATTTGGCCCCTGTCCGAAGGGATACCAGGGTAACCAGTACCTGTTGGTGACCGTGGATGTTTTCTCAAAATTTGTTACAATGAGTCCCATGCAGAAAGCTAACACGAGGAACGTAGTAAGCAGACTGGAAAATGCAGTATTTCCTAAAGCTGGTATACCGGAATATCTACTGTCAGATCATGGAACGCAGTTTACGTCCGTGGAATTTGCAGCGGATATGGAAAGGCTAGGCAATAAGCACTTATTTTCAAGCGTGCGTTACCCTGAATCAAATTCCTCAGAAAGATATATGGCTGAATTTTCGAAATTCTGTCGAATTTTCTGTCCATATGATCATTCTGGTTGGGTGAGATTTGTACCCCTTATTGAGGAATGTCTGAACTCTACAGTGCAGGAGAGCACAGGAGAAGTGCCAATGCGACTTCATCTAGGAAGAAACCCAGAAAGGCCGTGGGATAATCTTTTCAACCACATAACGAGAGATCCCGACATAGGAAGACAGCAGAGGATTGACAAGGCAAAGGAACAACTCCAGAAAGCAGCAGAAAAACGATTGAAGAGAGTAGCTGGAAAACGTTTTGGTACACCCTTTCAAGTTGGAAATCTTGTATTATTACGCAGACCTGTCAAGGCTGTTATGTCCAAGAAAATCTACCCCAAATTTGGATTAGTGTTCCTGGGGCCGTTTAGGATTACGAACGCTTATGGAAACAACTGTTATGAACTCTACGATGATGAGAATAATGTCGTTTACGGCAAGTTCAATGCTGGAAATTTAAAAAGATACTATCCTAGAGTAAGCCAGTAATAATTCAATTTCGTGTTCAAGAGAGTTGAGATACTTGTAACACTGAGTTTAAAAACAATTTGCAACTGTTTTTAAAACGTGGTGGGAGGAGAATGCCCCCGTAATTGAATTATGTAGAGACCACGGTGGCTATATTTGAAATTATAAGGAGAGTTATGGCTGTCATAGTTATGACGTGGGTAGTCATGACGTAAGCACGGATGACGTAAATGTTATGCCAGCAGGCTACTTGAGCTGAGATTCTCAGTGACGTCAGCATTTAGTCGAGAATGTTCCAAGATTTACGACGCAGTCGCAGGAAACGAGGAATTCTGCTGAGGAAGAAACTATGCTATTGGAGGAGAGGCATGAACCAATCAACGATAGTTTCAAGGAAGACGGAGATTGCTGAAACTATGGTATTTTTATTACTTTTGGAATGCAGAATTGTGGAAATCCATTTGCAGTAAAAGCATTGATTTGGAATTTTGGTGAAATTTATTTTCAGTTTTTGAATTTTGAAAATCCGTCATGTATTAACGAAGTTGGAAGTTTGAGCGATGACGTAGTATCACGCTTTGGAAGGGATGGTAACGCCCCTCGTGAAGTTAATAAAAGGGCTTGCGCAGAAGAGAGGAGCCTTTTTCGTTCTATGATCATTCTGAGATCTCATTCTCAGATCATCGAAGTCTATTGTGAAAGTTCTTTTCTTATACATTCATTATAGTGAGACGTCGAAGTGAACAGCAGTGAAAAGAATCGTCTTTATAACGCGTGGCGAGGCCACTATATTAAACGAGATCCAAGTCAAACTAGGTGAAGTTGAAACGGACCTTAGAAAGCTTCTACAAGTTTAGCTTCGAATAGTTAGCGGTCACCGATAAGCTAATTGTATTGTGCAGTGCTTCATGCAGTTATAGAGAAAAGCTGAACAATTTCGACCGATTAGTTCGAAAGATATTAGCAGTTTTATACGACTGGCAAAAGTGATTATCTCGCCACAAGAGAAGCACTTTTGTATAGCCAGAATCAACGCAACGGCTGACGCTGCGAGTGGAATAGAAAGACTTCAGATTGCTTGGTTACAGAACAATACGGTATAATGGAGCAATTGAATACGGCAGTTTGTTCTTCTGACACTACAACCGAAGAGCAGATGGAAGGCTAAGGGCTTATTGCAATTGGGACATACTTCAACGGAGTAAGATAGCGACATGGAACTTCGCTAATTGCTATTCCACACAAGCGAACATGCGGTGAATACCATCTACACCCATGTTTCGTAATTAAAGGCTGAATACCATCGAACAGCCATAGAAACAATTTCATACTCTGAATATGAATAATTTCTTCGGAAATTTCTACAAAACTTCATGACGATTGTCTACTGGAACTTCAGGGAATTTTTCAAGAGAGGTCAGGGATATCCCGACTCACAAAGAAGATTATTGCCGGAAGGATGTCTATTCGTCTTCGAGGAGCAGAGCGATTCACGGAGAAGGAAGCAGTTCGATTCTCTGAGGGTGCTATTTCCTATTTCGAGGATGGAGCTCAACTTTAACGTGGTGAAATGGATCCATCAGCAGTCTTCTTTGGGGAATTTTCCTCTGGAACGTCAATCGGCAGATAAGGTAGTCGTGAACGTTTATTGTATTTGAGTTTACTAATGATGTTTGAGCAACCATTTTTCCCATATTTTTATCCTCATGTGTTTTTGCCCTATTTTCTTGTTGAGATTCTTATTCTCAGTACACCTTGATGAGTTTTGCATTTTTCGACGATTTATTAAGACATTGTTATGTCATGGGCATAGTTAATGATTTTGGATCAGTTGAGACTGATATTTAGAATTTTCAGTAATTAATATTTTTGTAGTCACGATTTGACTGTAAGTTAATGATTTTTATGGCAGATTTAAATTCAGACAGCGTGTCATTTTTATTAAAGTAATTCTACCCCAGTTTAATTACTTTGAACAATTTTCTGTCATCATCAAGAAGGAAGAACATTTAATTGATTTTAGAGCGTTAAAATCTCTTACGTTGTCGACGATCTTGGAAATACTAGTCGTTATTGGAATTGATTGCAACACAGACATTTATCGTCAGTTATGAATGAACATTGCATTATAGACACTTTTGTGAAAGATTAACTTTAATAAGGAATTATTGAATGCATTAAAGTCAAGAACTTTAGTTAGGAGTTTTTCTCAATTAGAGATTTATAGAACGATGTTTGCATTCCCCAGTCTAATTGGATTCTATTCGACTACTTTGCATTTTAGTCGCACTTTATTTGAAGATAGTATTTTTATACTACATTTCTTTTAAGATGTTAATCTTAAAATTTTGATAGACCAGACAGGCGTATATAAGCGTATTCACTATTAAATTTGTTTGTGATTGGCAAGTTTTGACTTCAGTTCGGTTCATGAATGAAATCCACGAAGGTTATAGAAAAACAGTTTTGAAACAATTAATGATTATAAAAATTTTTAAGTGGAACTATGAATGTATAATCGCTAGTGCAGCGCGTGTTGAAAGTCGCTGAGATATAATGCCCTTGAATATGAAGGAAGTTCCCACAGGAATAAATGTTAAAGAATTATTTGTGGAAGTTTTGTAAGTTATGTGGAAGTTGAATGCCATATAGATTAATATATGATGATTTTGGGCATATTTTTTAATGCAGTTTGTGCATTAACTTGTTAGCGAAGGATTTTCCGCTGGAGTAAGATTGTAATAGTTCGTTGAAAATTAATCAAGTGATTTACTGTTAGAATTAACACGAGTTTTGAAAGAATTTGAGAAAGATTTTGAATGAAGGTTGCCGTCACAAATCATTATTAAAACCTTTATTAAACCAGATTGTGACATTAACATGTATAACTAACCTTCATTGGTCGATTATATTAAACACGATTATGAAAATTACCAACCGAATGAACCTGTGGTTAATGTATTTATTAAATTAATAATTTAAACAATTTAATGTTAATATTGTAAATATTGCTGTAAATATTTTTGAAAATAATATGGAACGCGAGTGATGTTAAAGGCGTGCTTAAAATATTTTTATTGTCTTTGACAAATATTATAAACAATTTCTAATTGTTATAAATAATTTATGTGATTTTGTTATAAACATTTAAGAGCTAATTATACAATTGGATTGAACTTAACAAATTTAGGGAATTAACATGATGATCCAATAGGATGTGAGCAAAGTACTTGAAAGATTTGCGTAAATATTAATGTGAGTTGTCTTGTCGACATTTAAAAGCTTGAGAGAGCAAGCTATTCTTACGTAACATAGCACGTGAGAAGGGAGTGCATTTGACCAGTATGCAACAGGTTCGAGGGTAGCTCGCAGCTGGGCCAACATCTGGTTCACAGAGAGTGAGGTCGTCCACAATCTGGCCTTGCGACTATAAATACCATTCTCATGTTTATTAAAAGGAAACCAAATGCTCTATATATGTCACACCCTGACGTCCTTTTCCAATCCAATAGTGTTATGAATATTACGTTATTTGGAGCTCTTGGGAGCTAAAATGTTTTATATCATGTTGTATGATAATTTTTGCAAGTCCTACTGAGGACGTAGTCAGATTGACTTGGGCTACTGATAGCCACGTTGATTTTGTTGTGTTAGTAAAATCATTCCCTTTATTAGAAATAAAGCTTTTGTACAGTTCAAAGTTCTCGTCTTCGTCTTGGCTCATTTTTAAATGTCATGGTGGAGGTTATTGTGTGGACAGACTTTAGTGATCCTGTTGTCAACTCAAACCCCGAGATAATTAAGAGGTAAGTAACGGTAAGTATGAACCCCCGTCTATTTTGGTGTGTTCCACAATGATTTCCTGTGAACTTCTGTGCTCTTATCTCGATAGTATCTGTCAGTGCCATTTTCATTGATGTAGCTGAGCCGGTGCAATTGATAGTTGGCAATCCGATTGAGGGGGCGGATATCTGACAGCCTACTATCCAGGTAAACGGGGACAGTACGCCTTCTGTAATTGGAGCCTAAGCTCTGTTGAAGGTATAAATAAATAAATATAAATAAATAAATAAATAAATAAATAAATAAATAAATAAATAAATAAATAAATAAATAAATAAATAAATAAATAAATAAATAAATAAATAAATAAATAAGTAAATAAATAAATAAATAAATAACGAGACATGAAATTAATAAGCACATCTATTTCTGTGTCTATTCGGCATTCAAAACTCTGGAATTTGTTATTAGGACAACTAAAGAGTTTACGCGCATTAAAACCATCGATCATCTATTTGAAATCAAGTGGGCGTGGTCTACTAGAAAGCACCCTCCAGGCATTTTCCTCAGAAAGCCATTTCAAGAACGATCGACGGCTGGGTTCGAATCCACTCGTCTTCCAACTCTGGAAGATCCCAAGGTCTTGCACCTTAGCGCGCAATGCTAACTCGTAGTATTATTATTGTTGTGGGATTCCAGACATACCCAAGTGCACTGAACAAATGTACCCAGTCCCAAAATGAAGCAACAAGTACAACAATCGAGATGTAACTGTCCAGAATCTGGGGAACAGGAACAATGTTTGACTTCAAACGGAGCAAAGTTACAAAAGTAAGAGGATCTCACATTCAACTTTTCTAATATTTTATACAAGATAGACAGAAGTAGGTTCATATTTGTTACGCAATGAAAAACTTTGTTCTGTGTTTCCTAAAGCCCGGCCATAATTCTCTGTTCAATATTAGCATTCTCAGTCCATAGATTAGTTCTGTGACGCTTCAGCTTCCCTGCTCTGTGGTTACAGGCAGGAGAGATTCACTATTTAAAATAACTAGTTTTTTATTTACAATACCTGACCATTGGTGTAAGAGTAGCGTGCTTACCTTTCGACTTACAGGTCCCGGGTTCAATTCTTGGCTTCATCAGGGATGGAACATAAAATTGACATCAATCGCCTATCTTACGAATCTGAATATAACCTAAAACTTTACGTTCTAATAAAGTTAAAGATGATACACTGATTAAATCTCCCACAATTAAAATTAAAGCTCTTTCCAAACTACTGTAGTTACAAATTCCTTCATCAATGAATGCATTTATTATCACAAAAAATCATTAAACATTCGTGAACATATTTTACACCACGTTGGGTTCATCAACAGCCAAAACTACTGTACATGAAAGTGAAACTTAAAATTAATATAATTAAATGAATCTAATTATAATTAACTTACTGTACTTAATAAAAATGATCAAACTAAATTAGAAATACCAAATCATATCTAAATGTCAATCCAGTTAAAACTTATATAATAAGTAACTAATCAAAGAAACATTAAGAACTCCCTACACAATAAAACTATTTAACTTTAAGGACATGAAAAAACATATAGAAATGAAGATATCTCTGTTGTTTGTGTAATAAAAAAAAGGAAAAGCCTTGTAGTGTTTAGCCTACTTTCATCTACACGGGCCAAATGTCCGTGTGCATGCCTGGGTATGTATGTGTGTATGTTGGTCCCCAACACCATACCAAATTGAACCAAACTTGGTACAGAGGTAGCACTAGAAAAGTCCACCACAGTGACATTTTAATATCGCCGCCATATTTACCAACAGAAAATGGCGACCACCCATATGTTCAGAGCTTAAATCAAATTACGAGTAAACTGATCATTGTATCTCTACCAAATTTGCAAAAATATAGTCTACCTTCATGTAGAAAGCATCTGACGCCCAAACTAAAAGGTCATCAAATGAATAGTTTCAGAATTGCAGCAGTGTCAATCATGCAAGCATTACAATCCATAACTTATGATCCAATGAATCAATGTAAACAGTACTTGGCAATATGAAGACTATCTATTAACAACGTAATACGTATACAATATGTAACGTGTTTTTCGAGGGGATTTTACGCCACTGGCATAAGTCAGTAGGAAGCCATTCTATATTTATTTACGCGGCAAATTGTTCAGCCAAGAGAAGTTTTCATGTAACTTATTATTATTATTAACTTATTATTATTATTAAGGTATTTCTTTGGAGCATTTTTTATAAAATTATAAGTAATCAGATAGGTTTTCTATGTTATAGAAAACACTATCAAGCAAATTATTACGAACAACGTTATCGTAAGAAAATTATATGATTACGGAATTTTACGGAGTTTTGTCAGTTAGGGTATTTTGAGAGAGATGAGTCACGGGGAATTCGGCTACAGGCTTAATCTTGTCGAGTAGCATGACGCAAGCTGGGTTGCTGCTTCAAGAAAAGGCGAAATGGCCTGGACCGGTAATCGACATCATCGCCGCGCCGAGTGTAATGACCCGGAGGTGGGGAAGTAGCGCGTGGGGGCTCAGCCAATCAGTGGAGACCGAGCGACTTGAAGACGGGTCCTGAGAGGGGAGGCGTGGAGTGCATATATGGTTTGCGCGCCGTGGAGGAAAGGCGACTATCTTTGTAAAACTTAACCAGTGTGGTTGTACGTTTGGTTGGTTCCGATGTTCGGACCATAAGTTATCATATCTACAAGTATCTCATCAACTAACGAAGAAGATGACGACGACCAGGAGGCTGTGGGAAGCTCTCTACAACATCCAGTACGAGGGAAATGCTACGGCAATTTCCAGTGGTAAGCGCGAATGACTCAGAACTACGCAATCTCTCGTCTCTTTGTTTAATATTCAGTATTTCAGTAACTTCATAGCTTGTGAATAAGAGTAAAATCAGTAATTTATCAGAATCCGTTTTCACGTAATTTTCTAGCGGTAATATTCAAATCGCAACGCTCCAATTAAAAACACAATACTTATTATTATTATTATTATTAATTTTGGCATACTTGTTTTATATAATAAATTCATTTCTTTTAACCATGCGATCTTTGCTTTCAGTAGGTAGCATTAGATATAGACCAATTCCTTCTCCTGATACAATTGTTTGTTGGGTTAATAATCAAATCATACCACGATCTGAGTGAAAAGATTCTTGAAGGTGTTCTACCAGAGCTAGGTGTTGTTAAATATAAATTTAGATTTCAACATAGCGTTGAGCGCCAAGCCCATTAAAACAACATATCTTAGTCAGAGTAAATATTTCAAAGTGCAAGACAGAGCTAGTAAGAAACCATTACATTTGTCACGCAACAGTGAGGGCGATAGAAGCCGTTTCAGTATTGGGCGCAGTCGTTATCTTGAAGCAATCTATATATATAAAAATCAATGTAACGTGATAGTTTGCCTGTGGGTATGTATGTCTCCTATGCGTTCATATACCATTCGTCCGATTGCCATGAAACTTGTGTGAGATGTTGAGTACACTCCAAGGAAGGTTTCTGACTGAGTAAATCCATTTTACAATAGGTAGCGCACGCGTAGATTCAACAAATGAGCGACGATGCGCGAAGCATTTCAACAAAGTCCCGTATGTGTTCATATACCATTCGTCCGATAGCGATGAAACTTGGGTGAGATGTTGTGTACACTTACGTGAAGGTTTCAAAATTAGTGAATACATTTCACAGTAGATAGCGCACAAGTAGATTCAACAAATGAGCGACGACACGCAATGCGTTTCAACAAAGTCCCGTATGCATTCATATACCATTCGTCCGATAGCTATGAAACTTGCGTAAAATGTTGTGTACACTGCAGGGAAATTTTCTGGCTTAGTACATCCACTTTACAATAGGCAGCGCACGAGTAGATTCAGCAAATGAGCTACGACGCGCGAAGCATTTCAACAAAGTCACGTTTGCGTTCATATACCATTCGTCCGATAGCGATGAAACTAGCCTGAGATTTTGTGTGCACTCCAGGGAAGGTTTCTAGCTTAGTAAATCCCTTTAAAAATAGGTAGAGCACGAGTAGAATCAACAAATGAGCAACGGCGCGCGAAGCGTTTCAACAAAGTCCCATATAATTTCATATACCATTCATCCGATAGCGATGAAACTTGGGTGAGATGTTGTGTACACTCCAGGGAAGGTTTCTGGCTTAGTACATACATTTTACAATAGGTATCGCACCAGTAGATTCAACAAATGAGCGATGACACGCGAAGCGTTTCAACAAAGTCCCGTATAAAGTCATATACCAGTCGTCTGATAGTGATAAATGTTTGGTGAATTGTTGTGTACACTCCAGGAAAGGTTTCTGGCTAAGTAAATCCATTTTACAATACGAAGCGCACGTTTATATTCAACAAATGAGTGACTACGCGCGAAGCGTTTCGACAACGTCCCGTATACGTTCACATACCATTCATCCGATTGCGATGAAACTTGGGTGAGATGTTTTGTACACTCCAGGGAAGGTTTCTGGCTGAGTACATCCATATTACAATATGTAGCGCAAGAGTAGAATCAACAAATGAGCGACGACACGCGAAGCGTTTCAACCAAGTCCCGTATGCATTCATGTACCATTCGTCCGTAGCTATGAAACTTGGGTGAGACGTTGTGTACACATCATGGAAAATTTCTGGCTTAGTAAATCCACTATACAATATGCAGCGCACAAGTTGATTCAACAAATGAGGGACGACGCGCGAAGCGTTTCAACAAAGTCCTGTATAAGGTCATATACCATTCTGCCGTTAGCGGTGAAACTTGGGTGAAATATGGTGGACACTCCAAGGAAGGTTTCTGGCTTAGTAAATACATTTCACAGTAGGTAGCACACGAGTAGATTCGACAAATGAACGACGACATGCGGAGCGTTTCAATACATTCCCCTATGTCTTCATATCCCATTAGTCCGATAGCGATGAAACTTGGGTGAGATGTTGTGGACACTTACGTGACGGTTTCTAACTTAGTAAATACATTTTACAGTAGGTAGCGCACGAGTAGATTCAACAAATGAGTGACGGAGCGCGAATCGTTTAAACAAAATCAGGTATGCGTTCATATACTATTCATCCGATTGCGATGAAACATTGATCAGTTATGGTGTACCCGCCAGGGAAGGGGACTTAGTAAATCCATTTCACAATAAGTAGCGCAAGAGTAGATGCAACAAATGGGTGACGACGCGCGAAGCGTTTCAACAAAATCCCCTATTGCATTCATATAACATTCTTCGATTGCGATGAAACCTTGATGAGTTATTGTGTACAAGCCAGGGAAGGGCTTCGACTTAGTAATACATTTCTCAATAGGTAGCGCACGAGTAGATTCAACAAATGAGTGACAGCGCACGAATCGTTTAAACAAAACCCCGTATACGTGCATATACAATTCATCCGATTGCGATGAATCATTGATGAGTTATTGTGTACACGCCAGGGAAGGGTTTCGACTTAGTAAATCCATTTCACAACAGGTAGCGTACGAGTAGATTCAACAAATGAGTGACAGCGATGAAACTTTTGTAAGTTGTTGTGCACGCTTCCACGAATGGTTCTAAATTAGAAAATCCATTTTACGATAGCTTAGAGGCAGTTAACATGTTGTGTATCCAAAAGCACTTCAAGAAACAAAATTTCAACGCCAACACTTTCTTTGATTGGCATTGCAACGCATGCCGGGTACAGCTTGTAAAATATAAAAATAAATAACTCTCAACACATACGAGCTACTGTAACGAAAATAAGTGACAAGGTAGGACCGTATACGTGGCCGTACATGTCTAAGGCAAATTAACAAACTCTGCATAACAGCAAGATGGCAGCTGCGTAAAATATTAGAACATTAAAATCGGCAACTCAGAATAAATTGCGTAATTAATACGAATCTAGTCACGAGATGAGTATCATATACGAGCTCTCAATTGTGTTAGTCAAAGATTATCACACAATATAACGCAAAGTGGCCATCATGAAATTTCAAAATAAATTAAATTTTTTCGGTATCCTAGTGCTATAATAACTAAATTCAGAATTAATATAGAACTTTATAATTCGGTTCGTTTGCACCAAGCAAATGACAAGTGCCTCCATAGATTCAAGATAGCGGCAAGGCGTACAATTAAAGGGCACAAATTAGTTTTAGAATAATGTTTTAGAATAATTACAATAAAGGACAATAAGGTAGAAATCTATATGCTGATATAATAATTTATTGCAGCCAATGGCCATACAGAGAGTAGGATCATGTTACAATTTAAAAAATATCCGAAATATTCAGTCTTTTGCATAGTGGGACAGACGTAATGTTCTTTGTGTGCACTGAAGCAGGGGATACGGTGGGCAGATTCCCGCAGTCTCTGGATGTTTCATGGACTATCGTATTATAATACAGTAATAATAATAACAGCAACTTTAAATTTTCAAAATGGCTGGCGGAAGTAATATTAAAACGTAATAGAGTATCATACAGAAATGTTAAGTCTTGAAGCCATTCCATCAGTGTTGCCTATACAAACTGTTATTTGTAACTCTTCAGTCGGTCAACACGAATTTGCTCAATGACTGGGCGGGGTGCAATGTATATTCCATGTAAATAACACTCCTAGAAATAATTACATGTTTTAGTTCATGATCCCTGTTATCATTCCCCCATTATAATAGTGATCATAAACTAACACATGTAATGTTTTCCAGGAGAGTTATTTACTTAGTACTGTTTAACGTTCATCACACAATCATTCAATTATACTCCTTGATAAGGACAAAGAGTTTATAACTATACCCAAACATTTAGAAGAAAGTAGGATGTACGTTCCTTACTGAACATCTTGTTTTAACATGGGATTTCTTCTTGTAGTGACCTGGTAGACGCTCGTTCGTCATGTGCAAAAAATCTTTCCGTATGAACGACGTGTTTCCCTGTTAACAAGAATCAATATTCCTGGAATCTGTTGCAAAAATATTTCCGTATTAACGACGTGTTTTCCTGCTAACAGGAATCAATTCTCCTGGAACCAGTTGCAAAAATCTTTCAATAAAACTTTCCCTGTTTTTTTAATTAACATATTTTTTATGTTCCTAAAGGTAAATCATTTGATTGTTTAGGAGATTCTTAATGTTTCTTTGATTAGTTATTATAGGCTGTATGTTTTCAACTGTCCACGTCCTAGTGTAGCGGCTAGAATTCTTGGCTGTCACGCCGGAGGCTGGGGTTCCCATCCAATCTCAGCCACCCTGGAAGTGGTTTTTCCTTTGATTCCTACTTCTACTCCAGGCAATGTCGCGATTGTTTCTAACAAAAGGCAACGGCCACCTCCTTTCCAATCCTGACCTGCATTACAATGCTACAGACACCCGTGTGACACGGGTTAGACAAATTCTACACACACACCTACTGTCGACCAAAGTATTATGTGTACTCGAGTTTGAAGGTTGTTTGTGAAGTAACCAATAGACCTACATAAAATCCAATAACATTATCATTTTCGTCGTTCTATTTTACGTTAACTCATGTAGGTTTGGAATTTTTAATTCATATTTTAATATTTTTTGTCGCAGTTGGAACACAAAAAGTGCACGTTTTTAAGCGTGTTTCAACCATGCGTCACATTTAAGAACTATTATCTCAAAAACCCGTCATCAGATCGAATCCAAATTTTAACACAATATACATGGGAATGTTGTATAACTGGTATAATAACTTCAAAATTTTGCGTGTCCAAGAAAAAAAGTTGTTATCATTTTTGTAAGGTAACTTTTTCTCGACTCGGGGTGGTTGGAAAATGTAGTTCTTGGTTGCGATGTAATCCTTATACATCAAAAAGTTATGCTGTATGACTGTGAAATACGTAAATTAACTCACTTATTTTATATCGGTTTGTATTTGTAGGCGGAAATAACACATCGTTCACCAGCTACCCGCTCCGTGAAAGCTGTACAGCGTTGCTGTGATGGAGCCCATCACTTCCGAGCGAGGCACGCCATGATGCGTGACAGGCTCCATTTCGGCAACGCTGTACAGCTTTTCCGGATGCGGGTAGCTGGTGAACGATGTGTTATTTCCGCCTACAAATACAAACCGATATAAAATAAGTGAGTTAATTTACGTATTTCACAGTCATACAGCATAACTTTTTGATGTATAAGGATTACATCGCAACCAAGAACTACATTTTCCAACCACCCCGAGCCGAGAAAAAGTTACCTTACAAAAATGATAACAACTTTTTTTCTTAAACACGCAAAATTGTGAAGTTATTATACCAGTTATACAACATTCCAATGTATATTGTGTTAAAATTTGGATTCGATCTGATGACGGGGTTTTGAGATAATAATTCTTAAATGTGACGCATGGTTGAAACACGCTTAAAAACGTGCACTTTTTGTTCTCCAACTGCGACAAAAAATATTAAAATGTAAATTAAAAATTCCAAACCTACATGAGTTAACGTGCAATAGAACGACGAAAATGATGATGTTATTGGATTTTATATAGGTCTATTGGTTACTTCACAAACAACCTTCAAACTCGAGTGCACATAATACTTTGGTCGACAGTAAGTACTGATTCTTGATTCCTGTTCAAGGTCTAACTTGTTAACTTTAAGCTTGAAATGGAGTCTGTTATTACAACCAGGTCGTCAGCATAAGGCAGACTGCTTATTTGTAAAGCCCAGCGCGGATGTGGACATCCGTACAATTTTTCGCCATGCGGATATAGTTTGCATGGCTGTGTGGATAGCGCATAAGCTGTGGATAATGTTTGGAGTAAATTTGCAGATAGTTTTTATACTTATAAGCAAACAAAAGTTTGGTGCTTTTCAGTCGGTCAACACGAATGTACCCAAATAGAGCTGGGTTATGCCCTGATCCTGAAATAAATTACATAAGATTAATAAATACACTAGGATGACCAGTTTCGATCGTCAAGCGATCATCATCAGATCCATTACACTTAGGCTATAATATCTATGTTTGAGAATACAGGTGAAAATATATATAATATGTACAATTATTTAGTTGCAGTGTTGGTAATGCAACAGTCGGTGTATGATAAATGTGGTATATCTAATGTTAGGTAAACTTCTAAAATAGTGATGAAAATCCGGAATTTGTCTGTTAGGGGTGATTATATGGTTTTACAAAATCAACTATGGTTATACTGAAATAATGTAAGCTTATACTTATCGAGTTGTCTCTTTAACTGGAACTTGAAGCAGTTGCGTGTTTCCATAGACACCAGTTGTAGTCGACTAACCCCGAGTGTTCGCTGGGTGGAACTGGTTTTCCCCCTCCCCCCCCCCCCCTTTAGTTGCTATGCTCTTCCAGAGGTCAGTGCCATGTATATTTGTGTGACTTTGACAAATCTAGATAAAAGTGTATGCTATTGAATGCAGGAGTCTGCAACTACTAAAGACCGTGGAACTATCTTCGCCACGCATGGGCTAAAAAGCCATTTATACTAAGCGGTACACGGTCTATTGAAGACGTCCCGGCACCTTTAATACTGCCGCGCATATCGGCCTAGGTTTATTGCAGAAAAATGTACATAGTACACCTGATCCAAATAACATTTACCTATAAACACCGCTATTTTCCCCCCTTTTTTTATCTAGCTTGGCTGTATCGCTAAGTTGTGTCTTGTATTCGACAGGGTGTGTTTTTAGTAGAGCGAAAAGGGGTGAACTCTCCATAAAAGTGTGTTCATTTAGATTGTTGGGATTGTTTTGTTTGGCTGAATTCTACTCAGCCAGTTTGTGCCCTTCAGCAAATGATCCATATAAAAAATAAAATGCATCAATTAAAAATTTCTGCCTTGCTTCACTACTTTAAACTAAGAACTCAGCCTACCTTCAACTTTTGTTGCAGCTTGATTATCAACACAAATACCTTTTATTGGCTGTGGCAGCCTTCCCTCGATAATATAATCCCTCAGGATGCTTTGCATCTATTTCCTGGGTACTCTATCGTATGCGATCTCTAGATCTACAAAAAACAAACACAACTGTGTATTCCTCTCTTAGCATTTATTGACAACTTGGCGAATACGGAACCCCTTATTCTGGTATCTCCGTTGTGGTTTAAAGTCGCACTGGTTTATCATTCACTTTACTCTCGGCTAATGATTGAACTCTCTTTTTTCGATGACTGAGTTCACCTTTCCCGGCACACTTATCAAAGAAATGCCTCAATAATTGTTACAATCCTTCCTGTTATCTTGCTTATAAGTTGGGACGATAACTGCCTTTGTCCAGCCAGAGTGTACCCTTGCCATTATGATTATCCTGACTTCTAATATACTTTGACATTTCTGACCGAATTTAATCTCCCCCATCAGCATTATGACATTGACGTTTATCTACCATCCTATCTACTTCCTAAACCGTGATTCTGTTGCCGTCACTATTCTCATCGTGCATTATCTCAAAATCTGTCGCATTGCCAAACATTCTTTATTTGCATTTAGCAAGTATTCTTGTCATTTTCACAGTGCTTCCTTGGCATCTACAATGATTTCCTCCAAAACACTACTCATTTCTTTCTTTCCTCCATTTCTAAGATCCCGGTCAATGCATGTGAGATTTTCGAAGTGAAATGCCATGTCCTGTGGTTCGGATTCCACGTAAAAAGGAGGTCCCGTGGCTCATGATCTCGAGATTAACGGTCACGTTAAATTACAAGCTTCCTTCCTTCCTTCCTTCCATTTCAAAGATTCTTTATAACACTCCAAAACGGCTTCCCTGCCACTTGACTTAATGTTTCTAATTTTACTCCAAATTTCTTAAAGACGCTACTATTATTATTTTGGCTCTATTAATTTCCACTACTTAATGCTTCCTGTCTGCCAATTTCCTACTTTGTAGCCTTCTTTTGATAAGCCTTCCTTTTTCCTTTACAAACCGACTTCACTATGTTATTCCACCATGATGTGGGCTTTTTTTTGTCTTTACACACTGTTGTCCCAAGACATGCCTTTGTTACTTCTAGTACTGCATCCCTCTATCCAGACCACTCCGTTTCAATGTCCTGCGATTCTTTACCCTCCACTGTTCGGAATTTCTCACCAATCGTTTAAATATATTTCTGCCTAAGTTCCTTGTCCTGGAGATTTTCAACCCTAATCCCTCTACAACAAACCTCACTTTCCACAATTTTTGTCTAACTATGCTCAATTCACAACAGATCAACATGTGGTCTGTATCAATAACAGGCCACCTCGATGTGTAGCGGCTAGCATTCTTGGCAGTCGCCCTGCAGGTTCGGGTTCAATTCCCACCTCAGCCATCCTGGAAGTGGGTTTCCATGGTTTCCTACTTCTATTTTAGACCAATGACGGGATGGTTCCTAACTTAAGGCCACGGCTGCCTCCTTCCCAATCCTCGCCTAAATTACAAATATACACATTAATACAGATACCACAAGAATACAGGTTATGAGAAGAATTCCACACACCAAGTACACGGGGCTAAATGACCACGATGCCCAACCCCCACAAACAACGGAACAACAACTATGTCTCATCAAAGATGTCCCTGAATACCCCAGAATTCCTTATCAGTCTCCTAAAAAGAAAGTCAGATCTGGTACCTCTATTCTCCCATGTGTATCTGTGAATATCCTTTTGTTTCAAGAATGAGTTTGCAACAGCAAATCCAATGCTGGGATAGAAATACAGTAAAAATTTCACATCCTGATCCTCAGCCCACTTGACCACCTTCTCATACCCCTCAACGCTACTTCCTAATCTAGCATTGAAATCCCCCATCAGTGCTACATTGTCTTTATTGTTACCTCTCACTATCACATCACTCAGTCTCATAGAAAATGAGTCTCCTTCATCCTGCTTCGACCTTCAATAACACCCCATCGAATGCCAGTTCGGTTGCCTGTTCGTTTCCAAGGAGTCCCCGATCTCTCGGACGGAAGTGAACTCCGTCACGTTTTACTTTTGCTGACAAAACCTTACTACGGTTTAATGTTGTAGCCGAATGGATGGGGACTACGCCTTATTTGGCTGCCTCTGTGTACGCAACCCTCGTCCATCACAATTCTCTAATACCATAAACCACTTCATCAAATTCCCCAGCATGATAGTACTTAGGCTCTATTGATTAGGATTTATGATGCGGCAGGTTCGTACCGGGCTCGCTGGCCGTCCTTCAAGGTTGTGGGATTGCAATTGGCATTCCAGAGTGAGGGAATAGTGTCAGTGACGTAAATCTCTGATACCTCTAGCTGTTAGGATACTGAATATGTTAAAATCTTATTGTTATTCTGCTTCTAAGTTCCATGGGTGGATATCATTTTACGTCATTTTTCTCTCAGTGATTCACCAATAAATCTATGGATATAAGCTCTTGTATTCCGCAACCTTGGATATGGGAGTGAGTGTATCAATCAGCTGAGGAAGGAAATCTAGCCAATTTTCCTAATATAATTACACCCACTACTACAGTCACCACACAAGCACAGGTTATCAGAAAAATGCGCCACACCAAATGACAAGTGTCTGATGAAACAAAAGATATCCCTAGTCCTTAAAATTAATTAATAAGTCATATCCCCAAAAGTTTGTCTTGATCGCCCTTTCATAACTGGGTTCTCTGGAACTTAGGAACACTTTCTTCTGCTGGAATTGGTCTTCAACTATAAACTTTGCTGTATAGGTTCTTCGTCTTGTTGAGACCGTGCGTGCCACATGTGCGTGGTGCAGATGTGGTAAAGAAAACTTTTTTTTTAGAAAATGAAAAATTTTAAAAATAAGATGATGATAATTCTTGTTTTAAGGGGCCTAAGATCTACGTTATCGGCCAAGTTTAAAAATAAGAAATTACGTTGAAATATCACGTTATTCTGTTTATGAAAATGGGAATCATATTTTACCAGCATACACTGTGTCTTTATACACTTTTACTTGCTGAAGTACTTTACAATATACAGTATACACTGTGCCATGATCAGTTCATAGAAATAGACCTTCCCACATTTGAGAAAACGTTACTGTTGATGACCTTTCATGAATGTGTTTAGCTGCTTGTTATATTGTTATTCTAGACATTTAGAATGAACCGCCATGGAACAAATAGCAACTCCAACTGCATCTCCACCACTACAGAGCTACTGAAGCACTCCCGCACACTCAATGCTTGCCCTGACTAATTTCTTCTCATAACGAAGGCAGCTGTGATCCCCTTCGCCAGAAGTAGAGGCATATCTCTTTTTGTGGTGAACTTTAGGCGAACCCGGGAATAATGGATGTTCTATTGTGAACGAGGTTTGTATACCTTAAAGTATAGGTTGGAATGCATCTTAATTTATCATTAACTCAAATCCACTAGTTCTCAAGAAGCTGCCAGTGATCGGGGTAGTTTCGTTTTTGAGAGGAATTATTCAACAACTCCATAGCGGAGCGCGTTCTCAAGGTACTGTACCCTTATAAGCCAGGAATGATCCACCAATATCCGCAGCTGGAAAATGGATCGCAGCATCTTGAAGTCCCCGACTAGGAAAACTACACAGTGCTACTTGGCGAAAACACTCTGGATAAGGGACAGGGATATTCAACTGAATGTGCTATAGTAACTAACTACAAAACACAAGGGTTCTCGACACTAATCGGGAATTCGAGAATCAAAACTCTCGGGCGTAAGGATGCGGATCAAGTCCCTCGGAATAACCTCCACCCTAAAGCACATTCATCTACCAATTAACTACAAAACACAATGCCAAATTTCTATAAAAAGATGAGGGAAACGTACGTTACGTGCCTGTCATTTATTGTCGACACGTTCATTGGAAATCAAAATTCCAAATATAATTTAAAGAACATTAAACATGTCTTAAAACTCACGTGCAATTTAAAAATAATTTGTCACAGCCTTTAAACATTAAGGGATTAATTATATGTTCCTACAAGAAACATATCATAAACCTAATTAATTAAACAAACTCAAATAAAAATAATACGTTATGAACAATCGCACAAGCCTGCTGTGCCCTGGATCACGGGAGTTAACAACAAAAATAAAACTAATGTCATTAATTTTAAATTCCCCGCAAAACAAATGAATTTACCCATGACGTGGATCTCCGTCATTACAAATGCTATTTATTAATCTATACAAAATAACTCCCGTCTCCTATTTTCTTAATATCCTTCCTCAGAAGCTATAAAAACTACAATCACAAATTAACATTAAAATACGCTTGAAATTACATTAATAAAATTCCTATAAATATTATACACGTTTTATACATATTACAAATCTTTACGATAAAGCCCGTCGACTGATCACCATCAAACAAAATATTTACAACTGGCAAGAATGCCAACTTCAAACTTGAAAAAATATATATATTTGCATTACTCAACCTTTCACGACTTATTTCTTTCAGAATCTAGAAAAATCTTCACGCTACTATGTCTTCATCAGTGAAAATATATCAATTCTGGATTCTATGATCCATACAGCTAAGTATAGACATAGTTCGTTCACTTCTTACTGGACTGTCGTTAAAATAAAAATAATTAATAAGTATAACTTTGTTTTCCGTCGAATAATTACCTTTAATATAAATGTCTACTTAGAACCATTTAAATAGAACTCAGCTTACTCTCATTTTAACAAAGATTCATTTCTCCTATAATTTCCAAGGAATTTCAACTATTGAGACTATCTCAATAACTTCAAATACTCCTATACAATACTACTGCATATTAACAATTCTTACTTTCAAATTACGCAGATCTGTCTCTACATATATTTCCTCAACAAATGAAACAATGACATAACTGTGCTCATTGCCATTAATACAATATGTTCCTCCGTCAATACGGGAATATAATAGATATCTTTCCTAGATATAGTTCGTAGTTCCTTCCTCATACAACATCGTATTCTCAAAATACATAACTTCACGTTGCTAAATTCTTATTACAGTTCACACACAAGTTTAATAAAAATACCATAATAAAAATACTGGTTCATTCGATAATTTTAACAGGTAATATAATAAAATACTATGCTTTCAATAACACTCAAATTCTTTTCATGAATAACATTTCAATATAAGCTTCAATCAGCTGGATTACTTCAGTATTTCTTTCACATTTTACCCTTCCAATATTACGTCGTTACTCGTAGTTCCTTTTCCTCATATTACAATCTTATTTCAATTCCTTTCACTTATACAATTATCAATATATTATTCTTGTAACATAGTTTCCATTAAGCATCCTTCGATATGAAAAACGAAATAATTTAAACAATCAAATCGATCAAAACCAAATAATTCGAATTAAATAAATTCGATCTAAACAAGAAATTTCGAGCCAACCATTAAAATCTCCATCGGATAAATTCGAAATCACTCAAACTTCAGAATTTCAAAAAAACAAATCGAAATCGTCGAAAAATCGCTTGCAAATCTAAATATCGATGAACATCGAGAATGAAACTTCTACATGACATAGCGATGAAAATAAAGAATCGAAGAACATTAAAATAATTCGAAGGTGTAGATAAATGGCATCAATATACTAAGTTGTCGGGTATTCTCAAATGTATCTACAATTCTACAAAATGGGATGTTTGAGTGGTCTGAAGACTACCTGGTGCTGGCTATAGTTGACTAGAAGTGGATTTCCCTCGCTGTTCTCGCCCCACAAAGATGTCGTGTGGGACCCTCCTCAATCTCCTTCCAAAGTCGCCAAACTGCCAGGAACTGGATTCAAACTCCAACATCAACGTGTGGTCGTCCATTCTGCTTGGCAATCTTCTTAATGAGATGGGAAACCCTTTCTCTCTTGATTCGCGCTGGGATAACCCTAGCCGCGCTCGTGCTGGATTTTCTTCTATCTTCTTCGCCGCAGTTCAAATAGGTAGCTATATCCGTCATTGTCATAGTTGAAATGACTATTGTAGATGTACATATGATTTACGCCGGAGATAAAAGATGTTAATCTCCCCAGCGTCTTTAATATCATGTCATTTCAGATATTCTCGTGCAGCCATAGCTTATGTCCCCTGTAGCATCTTAGCAAGACATTCCAATCTCTGTAGATTCAACGATGTCTATTTCCCCTCTCAACTTTTTCTGGTCCAACATGGTGTTGAAATCCGTAGAAATATTAATTTTTCATTCACGTTGAAGCGGCATCTCTATTAAAATATTCGTTATATATTTAATCTCTTATTAACAGATTAAATTCTCTGTAGCGATTATGCAAGTATTTGCTATAGTTCTCGCTGGTTAACAGACTTTTGTAGTAAGCCTTGTCTTCTTGCTGTAATTGTAGCGAAGTCAATTTACACATCCGCTCTCTATGAAGACTTGAGAAGTAAGAACCACGATCTTGGTTGCGTATCTCCCACTCCAATCATAAAATTCGCGTCCCCTCATAAAAGAACTTGCCTAATTGGCGCGTTAATAGCGAATATAATTTTATGCTATAATTAAGCTTTTAATTAGCTGCAAATATCTATAAATAATTCTTATTTATTATTTAACAACTTCCCTGGTGTCCTTAAGTGTTAACATATCACTGGTAATTAGTTATCCTCATTGCGCTAATTACTTTTGTCGATGTAACGCGTCATCCTATTGGTTGCCTTGATCACATGGGTGGCGTGCTGCTTGGCCTCCCTCCACGCAACCAGAATTCCATAGTCGTGTGCCGTCTCTTCAGGACTCCTCGGCTCGCGTCATAATCGGAAGCGCTTGGCTAGTTTCGCGAAAGAACAAAGCTTAACCCCGCTCCGATCAGCTCTCCTTGCCACCTGCCTGCTAGAAATTACTTGATTGGCTGGTCTGGCTAACTAGTTAACTAGCGAGGTGATACGAACCTGTTCTTGCCTTCATTCCAGACGCAGTTTTATATATCATAGGCTAACTTTCAAAACATTCAAATAATCGAATCTTTCAAGCCTTGAATACGAGTACAGTACCAAACGTGGGTCGAAGATTCAAACTTCAGTGACTCTAACCATGTCTTGGGCTACCTTGGGTGCATTCACTCGAGGAAAATCTAGTAATTGATCTCGGTCAACTTTCTTAATACTGGCCGGAATAGTGGCAGATTTTGAGATTATGCAGGAGGAGAGTTAAGACGGAAACAGGGTCACGGTTATGGAATTAGAGAGGGTGGTAAATAAACAAAAATGTCCCAAAGCGGAGTTATAGATGAAATTCGGCCTTCTCAGGACCATCAATCATTTCGGGGGAAAAGCAAGCTTTCAAATGGAATAGAAATACTGTATACACGTATTGTATAACCCACTGAAAGGTTAAATTAACCTTCGAACCCTGGCTTCTACTTTGATAAACACTCACTCCCGTTATGCCAGGTACATTGCATACAGTTCGGTATTAACTCGTTGAAAACTGTCATCTGGGCCAATGATACACGCGGGCACATCACAGAATTAGGAGAGAATTGAAAAAGACTCAATTATTCGAATACCTTGGCGACGCCAAATATGATCGTGTATAAGCTTTGCTATCCCCACCCACTGGCATTATCACGAGTACCCGTAAGAAGAGCTTGCCGAAAGTCAACGATGCGCAGAGACCAATATAAATCGGCGTAGTTTAATGCTCATTGCGGGGCTTCTGTGTGTCTCGCGAATGCTGATTACCGGGCTCACTGCTCACTGTATTCTTCAACCATGCGGCCTCGCTGCGAGACGCGGTCTACAGCTGTAATTCAAGCGTAGAGTGCAAGGAAGCAGCAAACAATAGAGGCTAATTAGGGTATAGGTTACTGTGTCCTGGCTCAGGTTATAACTACTGTGTAAGGTATTCCATACACGCGCTGAAATCTCACTTGAACCCCAGTCACAGTTTAGGATGTGAAGCCTCAGTCTGGGCAGACGGTCCGTTCAGAAAAGCTGTTAGTTATTGTTGTTTTAAGGGGCGGAACTACGAGCTACTATATTGCCGAAGATCTGCGCAGCATTCTGCGGCAAGCTCTTCTTGCGCGTATTCTACCTGTTGATATCAACTTTCATTTCTAGAAAGAGACTGCAGTTCCTTACAGCAATATTGTAGAATAACGACTTGTAGCAACAAAAGAAAAAAAAAGAATAATAATAAAAAAATGCCTATAACAGTAAAGGCTGGAAGAAAGCTTACAATTTTACGTGATAGTTGATATCGCGATCATAATGCACAATACTTCCATTTCACGTGGAATCCGAACCAGCGAACGTGACATCTCACCTTGAAAATCCGAAATGAATTAACCTGGAATCGAACCCGGTCCGCCTTGGAGGGAGACCAGCAGCTTGACCACTACGCCATCACGCCCTCTACAACAATAATCTGTAAGGTACGCGAATTGGCTTACCCCTGAGTTAACACACATTCGTTGCCGAGTGTCACATGGCAGGCAACACTCGCACTTCACGTATTTATACATTAATTTGCACACTTCTCGTCCTCTTTACTGCCCCCCAGGGGCTCACATCTAGTGGGACGTGGGTTGGTGACCGCGGGACCCAACCTTAGTCTGGCATTCCTTCCTCTTGTGCCGGGCTCCTTTCCGTCTTCTTTCCTGTCGACCTCTCTTGGTCAACTCTTGTTTTCTTCCAACCCCGACGGTATTAGGGTATCCGAGGCCTAGGGAGTCTCTTCCTTTCCCGCCTTAATTGGCCCTCGTCTCATCTTTCCTGATACCCACCTTCTGCGATGGATCAGCCTTTATTTCCTCTTCATGTTATCTCCTGCCTTCTGCTCAAGACCCTCAAGTAGGCAGGGTGTATGTATCCCCACCACTTCTGGTGCACGCTGGATATTGGTACACCCTCAGGGGCTCACATCTAGTGAGTTCGGGAGTTGGCGATCGCGAGGGATTCCTGAGCTGGGTCCGTTTCTTCACCTTTTTCCACTGACGGGTCCTCTCCTCTTTCCCATTCGTATCTGCCTTTCATGGCTCTCCTTTCTTCCAAGTCCCTCAGTCCTCATTCTTCGAGGGTTGAGGGCATTTCTATTCTTCCTGTCCTTTATTTGCCTTATCCTTTTATCTGTTTACCATTTCTTCTTCCAGTATGTAAGTCTGTAGTTAGTATTAGTTATAGTTTTCATTCTCATCTCATCTTTCACTATCACCCAAACCATTAGCGGCCGATAACCTAGATGTTAGGCCCCTTCAAACAACAATTATCATCATCATCATCATCATCATCATCATAATTTTTACTGTAAATTTTTAAGTTCTTTCGTCATTCTGTTTATGGTATTGTGCTCCAATAGTCGACTTCTGTCATGTAGGCGTTGATTAACGATATGCGAGAGGCATCAGTTTGTGTGCAGTTCGACCGACCAGAGGCCGATGAAACCCGAACAGGACATAAAAATTATTCATGCGTCAATTTTTAATTGCACGATTGTACCTATCTGCCGTCATCATTCCCAGCTAATATTTTCAGTGATGCATCTCTTTACATCGTTGACCCGCGGTGAGAACTGATAGCGCCCTCTATATGGCGTGAAGTCGTGGCGAGGAGATAAAGTCAGCTTTTACGTTATAAACGATCATTAGAATCGGAATTCATTAACAATGAGTTTGCATCAATAAAGGGATGATCCAAATAAGCAATTAAATCAGTTCACTTTTGCGCTTAATATTTTCTGCGTCGTTTAATGGGACCACTTTTACGGCTCAATGTACTTCCAAATGGAGCCATTAAGGTTTATAGGAGAAGATGCCATAATGCTAATCCGAGATTGGCGCTATGTTGCTGTACAGCAGATACAGCTTTCCTCTTTGATCATTGCTAATTTAAGATTATTTCTCAAATTGTTATCGAATAAAAGGCAATGATGTGGGAGAAAAGTGGATCAACTCTGCTCAGTCGATCAAATCCAGCTAAATACCCCCCCCCCCCACACCTTTTTAATCCACTTAGTGACAAGCCATTTCCTGAAATACTTGCCAAGAATGCCCAGCCATTTTCAATGATCATGCAGACTATTTGAAAAAGAATCATAAATATCACATTTTCAACGACATAATCATTTTTTGCTCTGTTTTATAACCAATACCTCATTCTTTCATACATTATGGTCGTAAAAGTAAATACTGCATCTAAAGCTTTTTAATGGATAATTGTTCAATTTTTCATTTTTTGTGTGTGTAAAAAATCGATTTTGAGTCTAAATTAAGGACACCTAAGAGTCATATTCGAAGAGAAACTACGTTTCCAGCTGTATGAAGTTGTTAGATACATCTGTAGGCTCTGCAATTTTGGCGGGAACGTGCGTGATTGGGGGAGCGGTAAGGCAGGACGTGAATATAAACTCGAACCTATCGCGTTACAGACCTCGAAGGAAAAAAATAGACACCGCACAGGCAAGTTTGGAACCTCACCTTTCCAACAGTATGAAATAATCACGGACATATGTCTACAGAAATCTACAAATATAAGATAATCAGAGCGTTGATTCAATCGGCTTTGGCACTTTTGGCGCGAGCAGTGAGAGCCGATCCGATTGGCGCGTGGCACTAAGATAAATATTTCATGTAATATTTATTTCAGGTTAGGGCGTCCCGCCTAATGTAATTGGCACCATTTGTGTTGACCGACTGAAAAGCTTTGTATTATAGAACTGGGCAACACTGAAGAATGGCTTCGATCACTTCAATCTACTCTGCTAACTAACAAGTGACTCACAGCTACTACTTTTTTTTATTTAATTCCGTTTATTTGTTTCCATTGTTTGGTTTCTTTGTACTTGAATAAGTCAAAAACGCCCATTCCCCGAGTCAGAGGAATTGACTACAGGAGATCAAATTCCCCATGGCCCGGCCGGGAATCGAACCCGGGGCCCTCCGGGCCAAAGCCTAGCATGCTAACCAATTAGCCACGGAGCCGGGCAGCTACTCAACTGTAACGTTGTTGTTGATTTTTTTAGGGCTTTGTGTGTGAAATCGTGGTCATGTAGTCCCGTGTGCTTGGGTGTATGTTGAATTTGCCTGTTAACCTGTGTCACTGTGATGTCTGTACTAGTGTGCGTATGTGTAACTGAGGTAGAGTTTGGGCAGAAAGCGGCCATTACCTTAAGTGAGGTACTGTACCCGTAAATCCGGAAAGTGGCCTGGTGGAATATCCATAGCCCCAGCTGGATTGCCAATTTCTAACAGCACCGGCAAATTACTTCGTTAGAAATCGCTCCAACATGGTCTTTGGGGATTTATATACAGCAGTTACAACAATATTGTGGATAAACAACAAACTACACGGGGCACACTTACCTTTACTTACGTGTCTCGGGGAATGGGAACTCAGCTTCACCTACAATGCATCCACAATACTCTAATCCTTATATTTATAATGAAATACACGTCAACGACGAAAGACAAAGAACTGTGTAAATTATTAACAAGTGTAAATTAATCCAATATAAACAAAAATAACTATTAACTATTCTAAATAACAAAAAAACATACAATCATACACACTTCTCGTCCACTACACATCCTACTGCAATTACTGTGTATAAATTACAAGTATAAATTTTTTGAAATAACTAGGCCTACTGTACGTGAAGAAAACGTTTAACAGAGGCTCCTGCATTCATAACATTCCTTACAACTGGTTACCTCTTCCGCCACGCGTCTAGAAATGCACCTGCATTGGCCTGATTCATCAATGAACGCTAGCAAACTGCTGCGCTATGAAACTGTTCCATTCACAAGGCAGTGGCTGACCATCTGGCTACACATTATATAATAACATGACCTCGACTGCTAACGGTTCATCTTTCTGTCCACATTAGCTTGTATCATTGCTGTTTGGCTCGCGTCTAAAAGCCTCGAATAAAAGTTACATTCTGCCATTATAAAAACGCTCATAACGTAAACAATTCTCTACCAATCATACTAAAATTTTAATACACTCTTTCATTCGTACTCCGTAATCGTTCTAGACCGACTAGGTTGAACAGTCACTCTTAACAGGTGGCAATCATCCATACAAAAACATTCGCTCAAAAAAGCACTCTATTCCAAAAACATTCTGTTAAATTAATCCTGTTAAAATTATTTAAATAATTAAATCATTTCCGAAAAATATTTACAAGAAATTTGTTCATAATAATAGACAATATTTAACGTTGTTAACACGTTACCTTCGAGATTCTGGATTCTCTGTTACTATACAACTTGCAATTAGTTATTTACAATGTTTCTCCACATAAACATTTGCTAATACACTTTAGCTTTCATATACTGCTCACACATCGTCTTATATAGGTTTCATTACATCGTCGATCTAATACAGTCGACTGACAAAGGTTAGCTGTACGTATTTACACAACTCCGGGTTTAATAAAGTTAAATAATAGTATCAATGACAAGAGTAGACAATCGTTCTCTAATTGCTTTCCGCTTAAACCCTTCTGTTATCACAGCTAAAACGTTATTTCACATGAACTGAACTTCTTGTATACAACGACTCTTAACATGATCCATGCCTTTTCTTATCAAAGAACAATAATTCTTTGACTTCCTTTAAAATGCGGAACCTCCTACGCACGAGCTCACCATAGCTCTACAAATCCTCATTTAACAGTATATATGGCATAATCAATTATAATCCACTATATTAAACAATAACCCAAAACGGATTAATTGTTAACATTTCTTCTGTAGGAACTTCTCTCAAATAACGGCATGTCGTTACACATGACTACTGATCTACTATTATACATCATTAAGTTCGTCAAACGAAACTTCCAATAATAATGAACGATATTAAACTGTCGTGATTGACCTCCTAAAGTTTACTACACTAAAAGATAATTAACTGTTATCCCGTCTGTCACAAATACATGTAATAAAATAATACTTCTGTCTCACTTCACTTATCAAGCTTTAAATTGCATATCGTTGCAATATCAGGTCTACATTATGACGTGATATTACACAAATAGTGTAAAATAACACACATGTTATTTATAGTGTCAAATAGAATTCAATTTTGACCGGGATAAACAAGCTTTGAATTCCTAGGCAAAGATTTGAATAATCTTCTATCAAAAGATATTTCCTCTAACCATTAAATGAACAAAGCTCTCAGCTTTACAAATAATGAAAAGGTTTGTCAACTTCGTAATGTCTTTCCACTCTACACAAAGAATGTCTATAGGGATTAAGACTTCGGTCTTATCAAACGACTAGTATTTCCTAGATCGCGGAAAGTTTATGTACAATAATGATATGACAATATAAATATCACTCGATGTTTCTTCTGCTCTTGAAGTTGAAGTTGTTACATTGAAATGCTCAAATTAAATTTAAAATAATTTAATTTGCAACTATGACACAATGTCTGAATTCTTGGTTCAAATAGAAAAATATTAAAATTCGATAATCGAAACGACTAGTCTTCTATGAGGCAATCTGATTCCTCAAACAACATTTTTAACGTCAGTTCAACAACTGATCCGTTAAATAAAATTGAAATAATAGATGAAAGGCAATCATCTCTAATAATCTTGAAGCATAAAAATCTTAACACACATCTGAAGTGTAAAATGCATGAGAACACTGAAATACATAAAATGTGAAAATATGGAGTAAGAACGTCGGCTCAGAATGTCACTAATCAAGCTCTATACTAAAAGTAAATGACACTGCTACCTTATTTGGACGATAACTTGATGATGTGTGTAAGTATTTACACAATACTATAGGGGTTTCCTCAGTTGAAGATACTGAGATGGATCTTCATTCGAACCTCGGACCTGCGACCTCAGAGATAGGAAAACGTTCCCTCTCCAATATTCACTAACCGCCGTCTGGGCTCGAACGATATCCTTCTGGCAAATTCTTCTGTTGTTGCTGGGATACCCTAGCATCTTGACAATCATCTTCTGTAGAATCTTCATTCTCCGTCGCTAATATATCAGCATCATCGTTGAAAAATAATGTATAGATATATTCATGTAGATGGTGAATGAATTATTTCTATTGCTAATTGATGTTACATTAGTGTTCGTAGACTGACGAAAATGTACAAGGTGGAACGCACACTACGTCTGTATTCTGCAATACGTTGTCTATCGAAGCTCCATTGCTGTATCCTAACTCTGCATTAAACATGTCCCTGGCGCATGACTATTCTGTCCATCATTTCAACAATATTAATTATGCCGAATGAAACCAATCGAAGAATAATAATAGTCATTATGATAATGTTTGTTTTCTGCGCCAATGTTTAAGTTCTCTGCTCTACTGTTCACTTGAACTGCGTTCGCCAACTTCACGTTGCAACTAAAATGATATTCAGCTTTTATTTCCAACACTTTTGAAAAACTGTCTTAGCAGGCTTATTTCGTCGAAATGGTGTGACAGATCGCTCGACTTTCAATAAAATGCAGTATTCGATCTGTACTTTCTATATATTCACTTGGCTGACGTCTAGTCTCAAATATATATAAGATATTCTACTTACAATATTCCTCTCAACTTCGCTTATAATGCTAGTGCGGTAATCTCCAATGTTCTACCCTGCTAACCTAGTGTCTCCACGAGTCGACAATCGCCGCACTCAGACAAAGCTTTGGGATCTCCGTTAACCCTTTATAGGTCCTTGGGATACTATCTTCCCACCATGTATTTATAGAACGGCGTTAGGGAGAGAATCATCCTACCCCTTTCATTTTAACCAGTTCCACATGCATCCATATGCTAGCTGCACAGAAATATTGAAAAACCATTAATTTGAAGTATACTGTCATCAGAAACCAAAGGTGGGAAGCATATATCCCAGTGGTCTCCACAGTGCACGTGCTCGCCAGTTCGGTTGTGTTCAGCGAAAGAAATGCATTGTTATAAGGAAGAAGGTGTTTTTATTGAAGATAAGAGATTTGTAAACGTTGGAATATAACTTAAATACAATGTTAATAATGGCTTTGGTCACCTGAGTAAATATATTTCAGCTAGAATAGAAATAATTATCCTGCTCAGGTTGTTTGCCATAGAATAGAACATTTTTAAAATTATTTTTCAGTGTTTTTAGTAAATACTATTTTGAAATTATTGAATTATATTCGAATATACTAACTTTTAACATTACAAAATCACTTTTATATTTTTTGTGCAGATTTCGGCAAAGATGATATAGGTCACTGACCTTGAGTTGCGTGGGAGTTACGTATTTTTTAAATTTAAAAATTATAGAGCGTGATGGGAGTTTTTATATATTATATCCTGTTAAATAAACCTCATAATTGAGTGATCAACACAGGATCATCATAATTTGGAGTTGGGAAATTATTACCCCATTGCTCATTTAAGAAGACATACTGTCGGGTGTGGGCAGTGGGATAATAATTTCCCACCCCATATTTCATAAAATAGAATCCACACCCATAAAATTGTTGTATATTCCCACTCATCTATCACCCCCCAATTACAAATGTGCAATAAAAAACAAATATTTTATACCCCCAGTCTTTTGCCCTATAAAGGGTTAACCCATTAAAAACACTTCCTCACTCTTCAAAGACTGCTGGAGTAAGAACCTCGATCCTTGGATCTCCCTCTCCAAGTCGAAATTTTGGCGGCCATATCAATCTCCCACCATAATTTTAGCGCGTAGATTACTAATGCTTATTACTGCGTAGATTAACCGATCTGCGGATTTTAAAGTATCAGATATATTTTCTTTTATTTTTCTCTTCATTACCAATTAAGAAAATCTTCTTCTAAAGACCTTGATGCATAATTTCAGCAAATTATGTAGTTGAAGTTAATCCCATCTTCAATAAAACCTCTTCTCATTGGCTCTGGTCTGGGATCCAATGGCATAATTTATAACAATATTTATTATATTTCATGGCTAAATCGCTGTTGCTATGCCGTTTTCAACCTTCTAGAAGCGTCTATTGTGCAATATATCACGTGATCGGGCTCTCCCACTGCCTCGAGCTTGTAACACGATCTGCTTGTGTCACACTTCCAGGACTTATATTTGCTGATTAAATTTTATCATGGGGACGGAAAATACTCTCATTTTGTCCCAAAATAATTCAATTTTCGGGGGGCATTTCCCCTCCATCTCAAGTTAAAAACAGTTGCTAAATTGTTTTTAATCATTCTAATTCAAGACTTTTGATATGTCGCTTGAACACGAATATCGAATTATTTTTAGCCTACTTTCTTATGATATTTTTTAAAATTCTTAGCGTTGAATTTTCCTAGAATAACGTTATTTTCTTCGTCAAACAACTCATAACAGTTATTCCCATAAGCATTATTTACGCGGAACGGGCAAATAAAGATAACTCCGAACTTGGGGTATATCTTTTTGCTCACGTCCCCTTTCACTGGTCTGCGCAATAAAACCATTTTTCCAATTTCTAACGGCGTACCGAAACGTTTTCCTGCAACCCGTTTCAAGCGCTTCTCCGCTGCTTTCTGAAGTCTTTCTTTGGCCTTATCGATCCTCGCTTGTCTACCTAGATCAGGATCTCTGGGAATGAAATCAAATACATTATCCCATGCCCTTTCTGGATTCCTTCCTAAGTGAAGAATCATAGGAACTTCTGCCGTGCTTTCTTGAACTGTGGAGTTCAAACAATCCTCAATCATTGGCACGTATTTTTCCCAACTGGGGTGATCATCTGGGCAGAAAGTTCTGCGGAATTTACTAAATTCCGCCATATAGCGTTCGCTAGAATTTGACTCTGGATAACGCACGCTTGAAGAGATGTGCTTAATTCCCAACCTTTCCATGTCTGCTGAAAATTCGGCTGAAGTGAACTGCGCTCCGTGGTCCGATAAGAGATATTCTGGTTTTGTGTGGCAGTATATCCTGTCTCCTCTAATTCCGTTTCAAAATTGTCTTTTTTGTCCTTGAGGATCATTCTCATGGTTTCCCTTCTGACTAGTAGATGGACCGGGATTTATACTCAACCTTTTAGTTTCCCTTCCATTACCATTCTCTTTGTCTCTCAATTCCTTGAGATACTCTTTTCCTTCCTTATGACGTTCATCATACTTCTCCTTCGTCATTATTTCATCTTGGGAGTTCCTGTTACTATTATAATTTTGGTTATTCCTGTTGTTATTCCTATTATAATAACCATTATTATTGTATCTGTAATTATTATTATTCTACGGTTTCCATTACTATTATCGTTATTACGTCCTTGCTGTTGCTGATATGGACGATCTCCACGAAATCTCCTGTACCTCCTGGATCTGGGTTCTGGTCTACGATCACGGAAATAGGTATTCCTTTCAGGACCTATATTTCCCTTTTCTTGTTCTTTTGGATTTTCTGTTTGTTGTGTTTGGTCAAGATATGATGTATTGATGTCTTTGTACTCTTGCCTTTGGTTCTTTGCAACAGCATTCGGCATCGGGCTCGTATAATTGAGTTTTCGGAGCAGTTCGTCCATGCTCGCTAGATCATTGATCCCTGACGAGATAATTAGACGTCTGACTTCAACAGGGAGCATCCTGGCTATCGCGTCTATCAACTGAGCTGTAGATAACGGAGGTTGAAGAAACCTGAGTCGGGCGAGTTGACTTGTGAAGAAGTCTGCGTATCGTGTGGGAAGAGTACCTGAATACTTTCGTGAGTATACTTCTGTGCGTAGGGATTTTTGGGCTTCAATACTCCAGAAACGCTTTATCAGAGCTTCTGCAAATTCATCGAAGTTCATGAAGGTGTATGTAAAGGCGAAAACCATTCAAGGGGCCCATCAGAAAGATATCGCTCTACGATCTTCATTTCCCTCTCTCTTGGATTATGCGCTTCGATAAAATAGTCTTTGAGATTTCTGATGTACTCTATCGGTGTGAAATTATCTAGGTTGCTGAACATACGCGGTTTGTCCTCAATGTTTCTTATGACCGTCACGTATCTCGGATATGAATCCTGAAGGTTTGGTCGAAAATCTCTATTGAACTTTCGGGCTCTTTACTCCTCTCCTCTAAACCTTCCGCAAACCTGAATAATCTTTCTTCCGGCATGATTTCCCTTTATTCCACTTCGAGGCTACTTCTTCTAGTATGACTCCTTGAATCTTCGAAATCTATCTTCTCCCTTTCCTTTTCTTCTATCTCAGTGATAATCTTCTTCAGCTGTTGGCCTACTTCGGTTTTTAAATCTTCCTTATACGTCTCAAGACTGGCAACATCTCCTAGATTAAGACTTTGTAGTTTCCTGGTTACGTATTCTTCTAATTCATTAGTTTTCTCCTCACTCACGGCATTAACGTCAGTGACAACCTTGTCTAACCGTTCCTCTATCCTTTTAGTCTTACTCTCTAACGATTCTTTCAAAGCTTGCACATCCTGACTAGATTGAGTTCTATCTTCTACTTGCTTTTCAGTAAGCGTATCAATCCTTTTACCTAAATACTTTCTTACTTAAATAACCTCTCGATTAATTTCTACTTGAGTACTGCCTAATTTTTTTCTATGTTATCTTGGATTTGTTTAACATGTTCCCCACTGGATTTTTTCCTCTCATCTTTCCAGACAACTACATTAGCTTTTAACATTTCAGCTATGTCTTCCTCAATATCAGCTTTAAGAATTCTATTATGATCAATACCCTGCGTTCGTAAGATTTCTCCATTACCTTTTAATTCGGCCAGAGAAGCTGTGGTTTTTAACGCATCGTTTACAAAACGTGTCGTTAAAGCACTTATATTTTCAGTACACAATGTTTTAGAAGCTTCCACCTCTTGCCTAATTTTTTAAATGTCCCCTTGGACTTTTGCTATATCCACAAATACCGTATTAACCTCTGTTTGTATTTTTCCTATGTCGGACTGTACATCAGTGACATCTGATTGCATATTATTTATGTCAACCTGAACATTAGTGACATCGGACTGTACTTTCGCAACATCAGACCTAACTTCACCAACATCGGTTTGGACTGAATCTACCTTAGATTGGACAGTGGACACCTCTAACCTAACATTACTAATATCGGACTGGACTATGTCTACTTTGGATTGGACTGTGGATACATCTACTTGGACTGTATCTACTTTAGACTGGACAGTGGATACATCTGACCTAACATTACCAACATCGGTTTGGTCTGTATCGACTTTACTTTGGACATTACCGACATCTGTCCGAACACCACTTACATCATCCAGTATCTGCTGTGAACTGGCCTGTAAACGCGTTACATTTACAACCATTTTAGAGGCACTAGTCTGTAGACCCTCTAAAGAAGTCTGAACTTCTCGTATTTCATCTTTAAAATTTTCTTTGACACTTTCTGCGACTTTATCTGCAATAGAATCAACAACTTTAACAATCACTGTGTCAAGATCCTCTTTACGTTCACGCTTCATCTTTTCTAGGTTCTGCTTCGCCTCCTGAAATTTACGCTGCATATCTTTCATATTCACAGATAAATTCTCCTTTATCTTACCCTCGACAGCATTCAAATTCGCCTTCATACTTTCTTGCAATTGCTCCTTCAAATCCTCCAACATTCTCCTGACATCCTCGGTTGCCATTACAATAACAATTTCCACACTGCTGTAGAGACATATTCAATAACAGAGCAAGATAACAACATCTGAGGAACGTCTTCCTCCATGTAATTTTGAGCACCTTAATGTCTAAAAGTAACTTATTATTACCTTAGCATTAACTCAATGTACAACCTATGTTAAACAAACTTACGCAAAATGTTCGTTCTCCTGTGACTCACTTTAAATATACTACCACAATGAATAATTCTACATTTACATTCATTAAAACATGTTAGCTTTATATTTAACATGACCTAGCAATCGCCATGAACCGGTGAAATAAAATAAACATCAAGATCATAGGTCGTTTTTCGAAACGGTCTACCTATTACACCTCTCTCAGGTTTTCTAAGATCTGACCTTTATCTGAGTGTAACCTTCCTAAAATGAATTCAAATGTGCCTATATAATTACACTCATAGGGGCGTGGTGGCTCAGCGGTCTAGCTGTATGCCTCTCACCAAGGCGGTCCGGGTTCGATTCCCGGTCAATGCATGTGAGATTTTCGAAGTGAAATGCCATGTCCTGTGGTTCGGATTCCACGTAAAAAGGAGGTCCCGTGGCTCATAATCTCAAGATTCACGGTCACGTAAAACTACAATCTTCCTTCCTTTCCTAATTACACTCACATCCATCCAAAATTGGACAAGACATCCCACAAATCTGGTAATTATTTCTTTCACTAGAAATGTTCAAACCAACTTCTTTTAGAGGCACTACGAAGCAAATTTCGTATCTCCTAAGTTTAGGGCACCATCCCTACTGTACCCGTAAATCCGGAAAGTAGCCTGTTGGAATATCGATAGCCCCAGCTGGATTGCCTATTTCTAACAGCACCGGGAAAGTACTTCATTAGAAATAGCTCCAACATGGTCTTTAGGAATTTACATACAGCAGTCACAAGAATATTGTGGATAAACAACAAACTACACGGGGCACACTTACCTTTACTTACGTGTCTCGGGGAATGGGAACTCAGCTTCACCTACAATGCATCCACAATACTCTAATCCTTATATTTATAATGAAATACACGTCAACGACGAAAGACAAAGAACTGTGTAAATTATTAACAAGTGTAAATTAATCCAATATAAACAAAAATAACTATTAACTATTCTAAATAACAAAAAAACATACAATCATACACACTTCTCGTCCACTACACATCCTACTGCAATTACTGTGTATAAATTACAAGTATAATTTTTTTTGAAATAACTAGGCCTACTGTACGTGAAGAAAACGTTTAACAGAGGCTCCTGCATTCATAACATTCCTTACAACTGGTTACCTCTTCCGCCACGCGTCTAGAAATGCACCTGCATTGGCCTGATTCATCAATGAACGCTAGCAAACTGCTGCGCTATGAAACTGTTCCATTCACAAGGCAGTGGCTGACCATCTGGCTACACATTATATAATAACATGACCTCGACTGCTAACGGTTCATCTTTCTGTCCACATTAGCTTGTATCATTGCTGTTTGGCTCGCGTCTAAAAGCCTCGAATAAAAGTTACATTCTGCCATTATAAAAACGCTCATAACGTAAACAATTCTCTACCAATCATACTAAAATTTTAATACACTCTTTCATTCGTACTCCGTAATCGTTCTAGACCGACTAGGTTGAACAGTCACTCTTAACAGGTGGCAATCATCCATACAAAAACATTCGCTCAAAAAAGCACTCTATTCCAAAAACATTCTGTTAAATTAATCCTGTTAAAATTATTTAAATAATTAAATCATTTCCGAAAAATATTTACAAGAAATTTGTTCATAATAATAGACAATATTTAACGTTGTTAACACGTTACATTCGAGATTCTGGATTCTCTGTTACTATACAACTTGCAATTAGTTATTTACAATGTTTCTCCACATAAACATTTGCTAATGATCAATAGCTTTCATATACTACTCACACATCCTCTTATATAGGTTTCATTACAATGTCGATCTAATACAGTCGACTGACAAAGGTTAACTGTACGTATTTACACTACTCCGGGTTTAATAAAGTTTAATAATAGTATCAATGACATAAGTAGACAATCGTTCTCTAATTGCTTTCCGCTTAAACCCTTCTGTCATCACAGCTAAAACGTTACTTCACATGAAGTGGACTTCTTGTATACAACGACTCTTATCATGTTCCATGCCTTTTCTTATCAAAGAACAATAATTCTTTGACTTCCTTTAAAATGCGTAACCTCCTTCGCACGAGCACAAATCCTCATGTAACAATATATATGGCATAAACATTTATCATCCACTATGTTAAACATTAACCAAAAACGGATTAATAGTTATTAAAATTTCTTCTGTAGGAACTTCTCTCAAATAGCGGCATGACCCTCAGTGTCGTTACACATGACTACTGATCTACTATTATACATCCTTTAGTTCTTCAAACGAAACTTCCAATAATAATGAGCGATATTAGACTGTCGTGATTGACCTCCTAAAATTTACTACACTAAAAGATAATTAACTGTTATCCCGTCTGTCACAAATACATGTAATAAAATAATAATTCTGTCTCACCTCACTTATCAAGCTTTAAATTGAATATCGTTGCAATATCAGGTCCACATTATGACGTGATATTACACAAATAGTGTAAAATAACACACATGTTATTTATAGTCTCAAATAGAATTCAATCTTGACCGGGATAAACAAGCTTTGAATTCCAAGACAAAGATTTGAATAATCTTCTATCAAAATATATTTATAACAAATATTTATTGCAGCCAAGTGGCCATAAAGGACAGTTATAAGGTGTGCTTACAAATAATTATTACAGGTAGATTAATCTTTACTGTATTCAACTATGCTCTTTGTCCGTTTGCTGCATGATGTGATGTGGTATTTGTCGCAGGGGTTATTGCACAGAGAACATATGCATTCTTCATTCGGTTCATGGTATTTAAAATTTTTACAGATCTTGTGGTGGGAACCGTGGATGGCGAGTCTTGTTAGCACATATCTCATCTCCTGGTTCTCGTTTGTCCATCTTCTGTCCACCATTTCTTCTGTTGCGTAGAATCCAAGCGGGATTTCGTTCTGCTTCTGATGTCTTATCTCGAGGAGTTTCTTCATATTCTTAGTAGATGGCAGTTGTAGTCTTTTCGATGTAGTATGTTTCTTTTGTTAGGTCATATGCCAGCCTGGACTGGGACGTTCTTGCAATTCCTAGCACCCTTTTCAGGAAAGAAGTCTTTACTTTTTCAATTATGATTAGGTCTGTCATGGATAGCCTTTCCCATATCAGTTCTAGACCATATGTAATGACGGGGGTTAGTTTCTTGTGGAAGAGAATCATTGCTGTTTGTAGAGAGTGTTTGGTAATATTGTTCAAATCGTACATTCCTCTAATGGCTGCTGCTGCCCGTTCTTATATATATGTAGTGTAAAGGATTGGCACGTTGTCTGTAGGATGAGGCCGAGGTATTTGTAGGAATTGACTGTCTCAAGTTCAGTCTCTCCCAGGATCATTTTGTTTTCGGTGGCAAGTTTTCCTCCTTTTCGGAAGGCCATATACACTGTCTTCTTTTCATTTATACTGAGCTCATTTTCCTCCACCCAGTCCTGCAAGTTGTTGAGCACTTCTTGTAGCTCCTGCCTGTTTGTAGACCCCAGAACCATGCCATCTGCGTACAGGTAAAGGGATACTGATTTTGTGTTTTCAATAGTTCGAATAATATCCGCTGTCGCGACGTTGAACAGAGTGGGACTCAGTGGGTCGCCTTGTAGTACTCCGCTGGTTTGGGTGATCTCTCTTGAGGTTGATATCCCATCGTGTATCTCTACTTTGTTGAAAGCCAGGATGTTTTTTTATCATATACGTGATTTCGGATTTTTCATCCATCATTTGCTCCAGTTTTATAATGAGTTTCTTTCTGTTTAGTAGGTCGAAGGCCTTCGAGAAGTCGACAAATATTGTGTGGAAAATTCCTTTAGGGTGTCTAAGCGCTTGTTCTATGTCATTCAGTAGGTTGTTGGTAGCTTAAAGGGTGGACCTTCCTTTCCTGAACCCGGATTGTTGATCGGGAATCAGTTGATCGACTGTCAGGGTGAGCCTATTGAGCAGAATGTTTGAAAATACTTTGAATATATTGTTCTCTAGAGCAATTCCTCGGTATAAGTTTGGGTCCTTTTCTTCTCCTTTGCCTTTATGTAGAACCTTAATGATGGATTTTCTCCATTCGTCGGGTATTTCCCCTGTTGCTAGGCATCTGTTAAACAGATCTGACCATAGTTCACTTAGAATTTCAGCCGAGTCCTTCAGGATCTCATTGGAGATGCCGTCTGGGTCTGTCGCTTTTTTGCTTTCTGTCTTGCTGATTGTCGCAATTACTTCTTCCGATGTGTGATGGGGGTGCCCAATTCCACGCTTGTGTGATATGTTGCGTTATACGCCGCTTGTGACTGAGTTAGGTTCAGTACTTGTGAGAAGTGATTTTCCCATATGTCCATCTGCATTTGGCCAGATTTCCTCTTAGTCTTTCTTCTGATGGCTAAGAAGGGGCCTTTTAGTGCTTCTTCTGCTTCCATTAAGGCTTGTTTTTCTATGTATTGAGCCTTTTTCTTTTTCAGGAGAGTTTTATATTCCTTTCTTCGTGCTGCATATTCTTCTAGAAGACCTTTTGTGATGTGGAGTTTAAACATGTGTAGTGTTAGTAGGACTTCGTTTCTAAGTGTGTAGCATTCCGTATCAACCCATGGTTTAGCTCTTCTTTGGTTGATTGGGATTGTTGATGCTCGTATGGCCTCCTGAATTGTTGTCAGGGCTTGGTTCAAATTGTTCTCGTTAAGGCATTGTTTTGTTGCCTCCATTGCTTGTGCGTTGTTGCTTAGGGCATTTGCGTCAATCTTCCTGGAGCTCTTGTGGGTTAGTAGGTTCGGTATTTCCTCTTCAGTATTTCCGAGTGTAATATTGGACCTGATAGCTATATATTTTGTCAGTGGGGTGCAGGATGACTTCAAGAGTCCCTGTTGGTTTTTGATGGAGATGTTGCTTCCTCTGTAAAAAACTAGGTCGATGGTACTTGTGCCATTGTGGGCTATGTACGTTAATTCATTTGCTTTGTTTATAAAAGAGTAGCCTTCTTCTTGTAACATATCCAACATAGCTCTAGTTTTGTTGTTGTGCTTGTCTATTCTGCAGTTAAAATATCCTGCCAGGATGACGTTTTTGTCTGTCTTTGTTCGTGCAATGGCCATTGCTATTATTTCTATTGTGCCTTCTAGGGAAGATCCGTATGTGATATATATGCCTATTATTGTTAGGTATGGGGTTTTCATTATTACTAGGTTCACTTCTTTTATCGAGTCATCAATTTTCCCTACGGATGGTTTGAAAGACATTTCATCTAACCATTAAATGAACAAAGCTCTCAGCTTTACAAATAATGAAAAGGTTTGTCAACTTCGTAATGTCTTTCCACTCCACACAAAGAATGTCTACAGGGATTAAGACTTCGGTCTTATCAAACGACTAGTATTTCCTAGATCGCCGAAAGTTTAAGTACAATAATGATATGACAATGTCATTCGATGTTTCTGCTATTGAAGTTGAAGTTGTTGCATTATAGTGCTCAAATTAAATTTAAAAATTTAATTTTCAAGTATGACACAATGTCTGAATTCTTGGTTCAAATAAAAAATATTAAAATTCGATAGTCGAAACGACTAGTCTTCTATGAGGCAATCTGATTCCTCAAACAACATTTTTAATGTCAGTTCAACAACTGATCCGTAGAATAAAATTGAAATAATAGATGAAAGGCAATCATCTCTTATAATCTTGAAGCATAAAAATCTTAACACACATCTGAAGTGTAAAATGCATGAGAACACTGAAATACATAGAATGTGAAAATATGGAGTAAGAACGTCGGCTCAGAATGTCACTAATCAAGCTCTATACTAAAAGTAAATGACACTGCTACCTTATTTGGACGATATCTTGAACATATGGGTAAGTATATACACAATACTTTAGGTGTTTCCTCAGTTCAATTACTGAGATGGATCTCCATTCGAACCTCAGAACTGCGACCTTAGAGGTAGGAAATCGTTCCCTCTCCGGTATTAAATAACCTCCGTCTGGGATCGAACGACATCCTTCAGGCAAATTCTTCTGATGATGCTGGGATAACCTAGCATCTTGACAATCATCTTCTGTAGAAACTTCATTCTTCGTCACAAATATATCAGCATCATCGTTGAAAAATAATGTATAGAAATATTCATGTAGATGGTGAATGAATTATTTCTATTGCTAATTGATGTTACATTAGTGTTCGTAGACTGACGAAAATGTACAAGGTGGAACGTACACTACGTCAGTATTCTGCAATACGTTGTCTATCGAAGCTCCATTGTTGTATCTTATCTCTGCATTAAATATGTCCCTGGCGCATGACTATTCAGTCCATCATTTCAACAATATTAATTATGTCGAATGAAACTAATCGTAGAATAATAATAGTCATTATGTTAATGTTTGTTTGCTGCGTCAATGTTAAAGTTCTCTGCTCTACTGTTCACTTGAACTGCGTTCGCCAACTTCACGTTGCAACTAAAATGATATTCAGCTTTTATTTCCAACACTTTTGAAAAACTGTCTTAACAGGCTTATTTCGTCAAAATGGTGTGACTTGGAACGCTCGACTTTCAATAAAATGCAGTATTCGATCTGTACGTTCTACATATTCACTTGGCTGAAGTCTAGTCTCTAATATATATGAGATATTCTATTTACAATATTCATCTCAAATTTGCTTATAATGCTAGTGCGGTAATCTTCAATGTTCTACCCTGCTAACCTAGCGTCTCCACGAGTCGAGAATCGCCGCACTCGGACAAACCCATTAAAAACACTTCCTCACTCTTCAAAGACTGCTGGAATAAGAACCTCAATCTTTGGATCTCCCTCTCCAAGTCGAAATTTTGACGGCCATATTAATCTCCCACCATAATTTTAGCGCGTAGATTACTAATGCTTATTACGGCGTAGATTAACCGATCTGCGGTTTTTAAAGTATCATATATATTTTCTTTTAATTTTCTCTTCATTACCAATTAAGAAAATCTTCTTCTAAGGGCCTTAATGCATAATTTCACCAAATTATGTAGTTGAAGTTAATCCCGTCTTCTCATTGGCTCTGGGCTGGGATCCAATAGCATAATTTATAAAATTATTTATTATATTTCATGGCTAAATCACTGTTGCTATGCAGATTTCAACGTTCTAGAAGCGTCTATTGTGCAATATATCACGTGATCGGGCTCTCCCACGGCCTCGAGCTTGTAACACGACTCTCTTGTGTCACACTTCCAGGATTTATATTTGCTGGTGAAATTTTTATCATGGGGACGGAAAATAATCTCATTTCGTCCCAAAATAATTCAATTTTCGGGGGCAGAACTGTACCCGTAATCCACGTGGTCTTACCTGTTGAAATCCGATGGAAAAGCTGGATCGTAGATTCTGGAAGTTCCCGGCTGAAATAACCCCTAAAAGTCTACTAACTAGGATCAACCAGTAATTAGGATACGTCGATATTAAAGAATGCGATACGAAGATGCCATTGGTGTATATATTACAATGAAACGAAGCTCTTAAAAGAACTCGAACAAGAGACTCTAAAAGAAAACGAAATTATCTCGGGCGTTAATTTTAAGCAAACTCAAGAAAAAACCACCCACTGGTCCTCCTAACGCACTCCCTTTTCTAATAGAAAACACCAGTCGTTCAAAGAATTTAAAAAAAATTAAATTCAGTTTATTAACTGGCAAATGGTGTATGTCTGTCAATTAGACAAAAATGAAGAAAGCTTCTCTAAATCAAATGACGAAAATAGTTTCAATAAACGCCTATAATAAGGCCCCATCTTACTGCTCTAAATCGCAGTATTTAAATATCTCATTCATTGAACACATTACATGAAAAATACAATATTAAATCATGCACTGATGCTATACCCTTATTAAAAATTTATACATATCTTACATTTTATATACAGATTATATCCTTAGTTAGGATTTTGTTATTATCGCTGCCCATTTCCATTTAATTCGACAAGTATATCTCAAGGTTATAATTCTCTTAATTTGTTGCATTCAACAATCAATTAAGATAATCGAATAGTATTACAAGTTAGAAAATAGTTTATTAACTATCCAGATGCTTCAATGAATGCAGTATATTTTTGTTAAAATCACTGAAATATCAAATGTATTATATTGCATGAATTAATTAAAGTTATTCGAAAAGTGGCTGTGTCACTTAAATATGTGTGTCACGATATAAGCAATCCATCTCCGGCAAATCTTAATAGGCAAGAATAAAAACGTATGGTTATTTGAATTAATACTGGCATTTAAGAGAAACATTCGTGATTCCAATTCACGTTCACAACAACTTCCTATTCAAATTAGTGATAGCTCAAAAGCTAATTTCACTCTTACAAAACGAAATTACTACGTTAATGTCTTCACATAAGACTTCGAGTACATTATACAATATTAATGTTGATCATCCAATGATGTCAAATATTCGCTTCATTAGCACAACAAATTCGTATTCATTAAATTGCAATACATTAATTCAGCTTTCCAAAGCTGTCAAGAATTTTTCCCAAACGTAATTAAACTCAAAACCTTTCAATAATTACTCTGAAGATATCACGCCTTATCGTAGACGAATATAGAAGTGTCACAGAGTACCTCTTTCCCAACTTCACTCAACAAGTTGCAACAATTTATTAGATAAGTTGTATTATCTACTTCCATAAATTATCGTCATTTAAGTCTATGACAAATTCTGTTATACTTGTTTGAACTGTTAATTTAGTTCACTATTCCTATATATATGTATAATTATTTCCATAATAACTTATTTATAAAAAAATAATCGTAGATAGACACTAGTAAAATAGTCGGTTCAGTTTCGCCTATCCAAACTCGAAAAACGGCTTAACTACTCAGAAGAAAACACGTGAGATTTACACCATGGAAAGGAGTCTATTATCGTATCAATAGATACACGCAAACCATTAAATCAAACGATGATCTAGCCAAGAGCCTACCAAAAACGAATTAAAATAACACAAGCTGAAGACTGAACGAACTAAAGTTTCAGTAAAAAAAAAACCACTCTAATCTAAAAGAAATATGAAAGTAGGCTACAAATGCCTCGACAATCAATTCACAATTGTTCTCGCTGGACGATTTCTACGATTCCATACCCATGGAAAATAATGATGAAAATGAACTATCATTTCTAAAGGAAAGAAATGTCTACTAGAATGTCATAAGTCCAAACGAAGAATATCACTGATATATTTTTGGAATAGTTCAAGTGCACGTGTGTGTGGCCATCTTCTTCCTAATCGCTATTCTTATACAAAAATATCGTCGTCTTGGTCCTAATTATGCTGCAGATGACTTCCCAACAAAATTCAATGCTTGGTTTTATTTCCAAAATTTTCAAAAAAAAAACCCAAACACAAGTAATGCTCTAAATAGCATTACGTTTACTGTTAACTACAAAATAAATTACACTCTCCGACATAAATGATACAAGGAACCAAATCTAGTCTTCGAATGAATTTCATACTATTTAATAAAATATTGGTGAAGAGTGACGAACTGAAAGTGACAAAGTCTACTGTCTACAAGAAAGAAACGTTTTCCAGCTACCTTGGGCGATGTTCTGGTTGAGATTGAAGAAAGTAAAGGAATATACATTCCTTTCAGGAACTGGACCCTCATCCCTGAGTAGTCCACGGCTGGAGCTGTAAGTCGTCGAACCAACTTCCTCCTAACTCGAAAACCACTCTCTACGAAACGGAGTTCCTACATATTACTTGTACAAGGCTCCCTCGACGTTATCAGTAAAGTAGTTTCGTTCATTTGGAGTTGTTTCTTCATTCTCATGTACTTCAAAACCACTGGATCAGAACGAACGCCTACAATCGTTTCTTTTTCTTCATTGTAGTATTTATAAGGTTGTCATTCCAAATGATCAATCCTGCCTCTGCATTGCATTCCTGTACTGTCTGCTTAGCCCAACATTGCTACAGCAGCTAGATTCTCACAATAAATTCCAGTCGTATTGTTCTTGATAATACTAATGCTTTCCTGCATTTCAACCATATATGTAGTAGATTTCCTCATCGTGGAGTTTGTACTGACAAGTCCATTTAATAACTAAGCTCACTCGCATATATCTATTTTCTGGGTTATGCCAAACACGCCAGAAATACGAACAACCGCATGTTGCTATGAAGCAATCCGCCTGTTCGCTCCGCGCCGTGATTAGAGTACACTCGTACGACTGCGTGATTTAACGAAACTTTTCTTACAGAGCCGATAGCACGTTCACTCCGTGTGTAACAAAACTCAAGTGTCTGTGATTTCAGAACTGCTCGCAGACACGCCACAGCTGGCAGCCTACCCATGATACATCTCTCCTTGTATCGAGGTTGACAATCGAACTCTGTCGATTATCATCTTATATATGCATCAGACAGTTGCAGAAATAAGTTAGTGAGCATGTCCTGTCCACGTGATCAAGAGCATGGCGGGATTGCCTATCTATCTCCTAAGTGAATGACGAGTGTATTGCTCCTCAAGCCTGCAGCCAAATTAATGCCAAACAATAATTTCGAAATACGTCTCGCTGTCGTATCAGGGTTCAAGTATACAGCAAAATACTGGCTCATCCTCCTCCCAACCTAGCTAATAAAAGTGTGCAAATACTTTTATTACACCATTCTAGGTATTCGTTAATGAACAGTATTTTGTGTTTTATTCCACTCTCTTAAAATACTTTCTGAGGTTCTTCGCATTGAATTTTCCTATTTCCTCGTTCGTGTGGATGTCTAGGACTTGGTAACTATTATTCCCGTACACTCTGCCTACCTTGTAGGGGCCAATGTACAGGCTACTGAACTTCGTGTATATCTTCCTCGCTGCATCTGTTTTAGTGGATTTACGTACGAGAACTAAGTCATTAGTTTCTAGAGGCGGGTTGTAGCGCTTTCCTTCATTCCTTTTCTGACTATTTCCCGCCGCATCCATCAGGCTTTCTCGGGCATTATCCACCCTTTTCTGCTCTGACGGTTCAGCATTCTTAGTTAAGAATTGTGTTATTTCATCCCAAGCTCTTTCTGGCTTTCTGTTATGGTGAACTAACACTGGAATATCTCTCAGACTTTCATGATATGTCGTATTTAGGCATGTCTCCATTAGAGGTACATATTTTACCCAGCTAGGATGATTTTGAGGGCAGTATAAACGTGCAAACTTGGCAACCTCTGACATTAGACGTTCCGGACTGTTGGACTCAGGATATCTGATGCTGGAGAACACGTGACGTATTCCAAATCTCTCCATAGCGACTTTGAATTCATGGGAAGTAAATTGTGATCCATTATCAGAAAGAATCGTTTCTGGTCTTCCAGCTTTTGTGAATACACTCTTAACTAAGCGACTTATAACTTGCGCTGCTGTTGCGTTCTGGAAGGAGTCTAGGGTGACGAATTTCGAAAACACATCCACGGTAACAAGTAGAAACTGGTTACCCCTGGCACCTTTTGGACAAGGGCCAAACAGGTCACAAGCCATTAATTCACGTGGTCTATAGGGGATAATTGCTCTCGGCTCCTCCTTAATTAATGCCGAAGGATATTTGCTCCTCTGGCAACTGTCACATGACCTAATAACCCTCGCAACGGACTGACGCAACTTAGACCAATAAAACGTCTCCTGAAGCGTTTTCATGGTCTTATCCAGGCCACCATGGCCGATACTATTGTGTGTTAACCAGATCAAAAGTACAGTCAATTTGGGAGGCACCACTATTCTAAGTTTGTTCTTGTGCTTGTCCACAAATTTACAAACAACTTCTCCACAAAGAGAGAATCTGTCAGAACATCTCCTAGTTGCCTGAAAATACTCATCCGAGTCATCCATGTGGCCCTTTAAATATCTGTACATGTTCCTTATTGGAGTGTGTCTCTTCTGTGACACAGCTAATTTGCGTAGCTTTTCCAGGGTTGCCTCATCTCCCTCCTCCAATTGTACCTAGTTTACTGCTAATTTATTAGAGGGGTTTCTCGAAAGAGCATCAGCAAGAAGGTTGTCCTTGCCTGGCTGATGTCTGATGGTGGCGTTAAACTGCTGTATAAACAACGTCCATCTTGTCAGACGATCAGAAGACAAATCGGACTGAAGCATGAACTGCAGAGCTCTGTGATCTGTAATTATTACAATCTGATGACCTAGAAGTATTTTTTTCCACTTCTGCAAAGCAGAGACAAAGGCCAGGGCCTCAAGCTCTGTAGTGAAATAATTCTCCTCATGAGGCTTTAATTTCCTGCTGTAAAAATCAATGTAGTGCTTATTCCCCTGTTCATCCTTTTGATACAGAACCGCACTTAAACCTACTCTGGAAGCGTCAGATTCAATATAAAAAGTGCGGCTGAATTCCGGATACTCTAACTTAATGCATTCCTTCAGCATAGTCTTCGCATTCTCGAAGGCCTGCTCAGTTAAGTCCGTCCACTTCCACCGATTATTTATCTTCATCAGTTCATATAACGGTGCCATGGTCACTGAGTATCCTGGGCAGTGACTACTCAAAAATTGGCACATCCCAAGGAATTGGCGTAGGTGCTTGATTCTTTTTGGTCTAGGGAATTTTGCAATTTCCTCAATCTTCTTAAGATTGGGATGATAACCGTATTGATCTATAGTGTGGCCTAGGAAATTTATACGTTCCTTCATGAAGTGACATTTATCGTAGTTGACCTTAATATTGGCCTCTCGAAGCTCTAGGAACAACTTTCTAAGTTCTTTCAGATGTTCTTGAACATTAACTGAAGCGATGATGAGATCGTCAATCTGGCACGTGACGCTGCGTTTGACTTCATCAGAAAGCTTACTGTCGAGAGCCCTAATGAGCGCTGGACCGCTATTTATCATATCGAACGGTACACGACAGAACACGAAGGTTGTTTGGTCAAACAGAAACCCTGTGTACTGCCTGCTGTCCTCGGCAAGTTCTACTTGATAGAAGGATGCTGTTAAATCGAGTACGCTGAAACATGCCTTGTCTTTAAATTTCCGTAACAAATCTCTGATTTTGGGAGGTCGGTCCATTTCTAAAAATATCCAGGAATTTATTTTCCTAGCGCCTAAACATAGACGAAGCTCACCATTGCTTTTCTTTACCACCATAATAGGGTTTAAGTAGGAAGAGGCTTGTTTCTTAATGATTCCCTCTGCTTCCATTCTCTTAATGATCTCCCTGACCTTTTCATAATATTTATCCGGAATGGGATACAGTTTGGCCTGGTATGGAGTGTCATCGTTTAATCTAATCTGATACTTGAAGTTTTTAATTAGGCCTGGCTTATCATCGAAGATATCAGTAAACTCCTCGATCAAGTCTTTGAATTCTTTTTCTATTTCTGTAAATCCCTCGACGTAAAGTGCATAATGCTCTCTTTCTTGCTCGGTCTGGTTTATTATATTTTCTAAAACTTCTTCCCTGATCAAATTTTCCACATCCTCATTGGAATCAATATCTTCAGGTACTATCTTCCTAATAGTTTTCTCTGGGAACCTGATAATTCTCCTGTCCATGTCAATGGTGATTCTGGCACGGGTAATAAAATCAATCCCTAGGATTATTTCGAAGTTGATATTTTTGAGCACCACAAAAATATGTTCAAAACATCTTTCATTTATACTGAACTTCATCTGGACTTGTAATTTACATTTCATCGACTTATCCTGAAATAGTCCTCTAACTTTGATCGATGAAGCTGGCAACGTGGTAAATTGTTATTCCTTTTCTAATTTCAAAAAGCAATCTTCGGACATGATTGAAATGACCGCTCCCGTGTCTATGAGAGACCTACAATGTTGTTTACCCACAGAGATTTCAATAATAAGCAATTCAGCTCGTTCGCTCACAATTCCTTCCTTTTCTTCGTACAACAAATCTTCGTCCGTGACCTCATAAACATCTTGTATAATTATGTCAAATGGAGACGGCTGGCTGTTTAATCCTTTCGGGATTTCGTAATTGGCGTTTTTTTTCTTGTGAACCCATTTCATTGTCACTAGTGTGATGGCTAGTGTTAGGTTCCGGCTCACTTTCTGTGTCCCTTCGATCCTTCCTTTCTTCACGCCTATCCCTGTCCTTTCTAGACTGTTCCTTATCTTCCTGGTTATGATAGTTCTTGTCTCGGTAGTTTTTGTATCAGGCAAACCCTTGTTGACCTCTGTTCTGTTGCTGATACTGGCCTTGTCTATCCCTATTATCGTAGTATCGGTTATTGTTCTGATAACCTCGATACCTGTTGTTCCTAGGTTGGTATTGTTCCCTTTCCTGATTTCCATTCATATACCTGTCATTCCTATTTCTACATTCGTAAGGTTTATATCTTTCTTGATTACGATCTGTTTGGTTAGGACTATCCCGGTCTCGGTCATATCTCTGTTGGTAGTTTCCATATGGTCGCTGGTTGTTTCTATCATCAAACCTTCGACTATACGTTCTACTGTTCCTCATCGGACCTTCCCATCTAGATTCTGTCCTATTTGACCTTTCTGTTTGTTGAGTTTGATCAACGACTACCGCGTTCACGGTCTTAGTTTCCGTCCTTCCGCTTTTGACTATGGTAGGCGACATAGAAGTATGGTCGAGCCTACGCAGCAAGTCGTCCATTGCCGCTAAATCCTCTACGCCTGATGAGATTAAATTCCTTCTAACTTCCACCGGTAACTGGCGTGAAATTGTCTCGAGAATTTCCTCCTGTCTCAGTGGGGGTTGAAGATATCTAAGGCGGGCTAACTGAGATGTGAAGGATTCAGAGTAACTGGTGGGTCCAGTACTACTATACGTCCTTGAATATACTTCCGCCCTCACTGCGTGTTGTATCTCTATCGACCAGAATCTTTTAATAAATGCTTCCGAAAACTGTTCGAAGTTATCGAAAGTGTATCGGAAAGCGCGAAACCAATTTAGAGGTGCATCTGCCAGATGCTTCTCAACAATCCGCAGTTCTCTGTCCCTTGTAACATGATGTTCCGCAAAATGATCCTGTAGATTTCTAATGAATTCTATGGGTGTTATGCCCTCCGTATTTGAAAATTTCTTAATTTTCTCCTCGTAATTCCTCACTATCATGACATTAGATCTGTCATTAGGCGTTGATGTCCTAAAATCTCTGGGATTTATTTCTGATGTGGCCTCATTCGGTATCTCTGATCTAGCCTGACTCTGTTCTGTTTCACGTGTCTTATTCAACCTCGCTAAATAGTTTCTAACTGGAGTGGTGGTATCCATCCTGTCCCTTAAATAGTGTACCGTTCCTTCCCCATCGGAATTTATAGGTTTCCCCAACGCGTCCAATTGTGACTTGATTTCCTCTCTTAATTTATTTATGTCTATGTGATCCTTTAAACTTAACGTTTGCAACTCTTGTCTAATCTCGTTTAATTCCGATGTTTTCTTTTCACGCTCTGAGTTTAGATCTATCTTAACTTGGTTTACTTTCAGAATTACGCCTTTAATCTGCGTTTCTAAATCCTCCCTAAGAACAGTGACGCTTTCGACCTGCATAGTCTGTACTGACTCGATTCGTTTATCAGTGTCTTTTCTAGCCTGGGAAATATCTTGGTTAAGTCTTATTTCCGTTCTTTTAATCTTTAATTCAAAATCTGACTTAATACTTTTAATGACGTCTTCATTACTTTTGTGATTTCCCCCCTTAGGATGGTCACTTGATCGTTAACAATAGCCTTGAGATCGATCTCTATATCCTTTCTCAAGACCTTGTTGTGTTCTTCAACCTTTCCCTTAAGATGGGCCATATCACACTCTAATTTGGCTAGAGTTTCTTGAGTTGTAATTGCTTCGTTTGAAAACTGCAATTGCAATGCATCTAAGCTATTTTTATTTCCTTTTTGGTTACTGTCTTGTTTCGATTTAATATTTGTAACATCCTCCTTTATGGTAGAAATACTAGATCGTATACCAGTTACAATGTCTTCTGTTAGGTTAATTTTAGCCTGAGTGGCATCTATCTTTTTCTCAGTCGAATCTATTTTATTTTCAGTTGAATTTATTTTGTCCTGCATTGCAGTTATATCAACTTGAGCTGCATCTAATTTGCCTTCAGTTGAATCTAATTTATTTTCAGTGCTTATGGCTCTTACTTCTAATGATGCAACATTAGATCTAACATGGCTAACTTCTACATTAATATTACTAATATCAAGTTGAACAAGCCTGACATCGGCCGTCACACTGTCGATGCCCGTTTCTATATCATCTATCTTTTCTTTTATATCTTTAGTTTTAGCTGAAATCTTGCGATTACTATCTTGAAGATATTTGAGGGACAAGTGCATTTGACTAATCTCTGCCTTCTAATTCTCCCCTAGAGATTCCTCAACTAATTCAGTATTCTTATTGACAATGGCGTTGATATTGTCAAAACTAGTTTGGCAATTACTCCTGATCTCAGCTAATTCATTGGTGTGACTGCCCATCTTCTCCTGTATTGCCGTCAACATATTGGCAATGTCCTCATTTGACACAGCTGTCATGATAAATACAATTATAGAAAACACAGGAGTGCAATACATAAATAGCAGAATTGACACATTTAGAATGACCCTTTTCACCAATACAAGCATTGTATTTCATTTTGCTTCTAAACTTATTATATAAATTAAGTCTATAAGAAAAGAGGAGGAATGCAACGACGGTGATTTATATTAGAAACGGTTTAAATTAAAGTTGAGATGATGAATTATTTATTTTATTATTAAAGAAATTGATTCTATCATTACAGATGATCTACAAATAATCATTGCCGGTGACTAACACGAAATGGCGTGAAAAAAATGTCCCCATGTCATGTCCCATCTGACCAAGCTGATCCATAAAAAAATTCCTAGAAATGTCTTTTTTGATCATGTCGTAATCAATCAAATTACATTTTTACTAGGCACACACAAAACAAATACATTTAAGCAATGGCGATAATTCTATCTGTATGCCAGGTAGATTGAGTAAACTCATCTTCACGTTTTGAAGAAACGTGAATTCCCAACGAATTCGACGTGTATAAACGTAGCAGTGCCAAAGAAAATTTTGCTAACGACTACATCGTTCGAAAACTGCTAAACTCAATAACCTCATAAAAATGGATTCTCACACATGGGTTTAGAATTGGAGGACTCGAGAATGCCAATTCGAAAGCCCCATAGGTTGGGACGCCATATATAGATGTACCCGTAATCCACGTGGTCTTACCTGTTGAAATCCGGTGGAAAAGCTGGATCGTAGATTCTGGAAGTTCCCGGCTGAAATAACCCCTAAAAGTCTACCAACTAGGATCAACCAGGGATTAGGATACGTCGATATTAAAGAATGCGATACGAAGATGCCAGTGGTGTATATATTACAATGAAACGAAGCTCTTAAAAGAACTCGAACAAGAGACTCTAAAAGAAAACGAAATTATCTCGGGCGTTAATTTTAAGCAAACTCAAGAAAAAACCACCCACTGGTCCTCCTAACGCACTCCCTTTTCTAATAGAAAACACCAGTCGTTCAAAGATTAAAAAAAAAATTAAATTCAGTTTATTAACTGGCAAATGGTGTATGTCTGCCAATTAGACAAAAATGAAGAAAGCTTCTCTAAATCAAATGACGAAAATAGTTTCAGTAAACGCCTATAATAAGGCCCCATCTTACTGCTCTAAATCGCAGTATTTAAATATCTCATTCATTGAACACATTACATGAAAAATACAATATTAAATCATGCACTGATGCTATACCCTTATTAAAAATTTATACATATCTTACATTTTATATACAGATTATATCCTTAGTTAGGATTTTGTTATTATCGCTGGCCATTTCCATTTAATTCGACAAGTATATCTCAAGGTTATAATTCTCTTAATTTGTTGCATTCAACAATCAATTAAGATAATCGAATAGTATTGCAAGTTAGAAAATAGTTTATTAACTATCCAGATGCTTCAATGAATGCAGTTTATTTTTGTTAAAATCACTGAAATATCAAATGTATTATATTGCATGAATTAATTAAAGTTATTCGAAAAGTGGCTGTGTCACTTAAATATGTGTGTCACGATATAAGCAATCCATCTCGGGCAAATCTTAATAGGCAAGAATAAAAACGTAGGGTTACTTGAATTAATACTGGCATTTAAGAGAAGCATTCGTGATTCCAATTCACGTTCACAACAACTTCCTATTCAAATTAGTGATAGCTCAAAAGCTAATTTCACTCTTACAAAACGAAATGACTACGTTAATGTCTTCACATAAGACTTCGAGTACATTATACAATATTAATGTTGATCATCCAATGATGTCAAATATTCGCTTCATTAGCACAACAAATTCGTATTCATTAAATTGCAATACATTAATTCAGCTTACCAAAGCTGTCAAGAATTTTTCCCAAACGTAATTAAACTCAAAACCTTTCAATAATTACTCTGAAGATATCACGCCTTATCGTAGACGAATATAGAAGTGTCACAGAGTACCTCTTTCCCAACTTCACTCAACAAGTTGCAACAATTTATTAGATAAGTTGTATTATCTACTTCCATAAATTATCGTCATTTAAGTCTATGACAAATTCTGTTATACTTGTTTGAACTGTTAATTTAGTTCACTATTCCTATATATATATATATATACGGTATGTATAATTATTTCCATAATAACTTATATATAAAAAAATCGTAGATAGACACTAGTAAAATAGTCGGTTCAGTTTCGCCTATCCAAACTCGAAAAACGGCTTATCTACTCAGAAGAAAACACGTGAGATTTACACCATGGAAAGGAGTCTATTATCGTATCAATAGATACACGCAAACCATTAAATCAAACGATGATCTAGCCAAGAGCCTACCAAAAACGAATTAAAATAACACAAGCTGAAGACTGAACGAACTAAAGTTTCAGTTAAAAAAAAACTCTAATCTAAAAGAAATATGAAAGTAGGCTACAAATGCCTCGACAATCAATTCACAATTGTTCTCGCTGGACGATTTCTACGATTCCATACCCAAGGAAAATAATGATGAATATGAACTATCATTTCTAAAAGAAAGAAATGTCTACTAGAATGTCATAAGTCCAAACGAAGAATATCACTGAAATATTTTTGGAATAGTTCAAGTGCACGTGTGTGTGGTCATCGTCTTACTAATCGCTATTCTTATACAAAAATATCGTCGTCTTGGTCCTAATTATGCTGCAGATGTCTTCCCAACAAAATTCAATGCTTGGTTTTATTTCCAAAATTTTCAAAAAAAAAAAACAACACAAGTAATGCTCTAAATAGCATTACGTTTACTGTTAACTACAAAATAAATTACACTCTCCGACTTAAATGATACAAGGAACCAAATCTAGTCTTCGAATGCATTTCATACTATTTAATAAAATATTGGTGAAAAGTGACGAACTAAAAGTGACAAAGTCTACTGTCTACAAGAAAGAAAAGTTTTCCAGCTTCCTTGGGCGATGTTCTGGTTGAGATTGAAGAAAGTAAAGGAATATACATTCCTTTGAGGAACTGGACCCTCATCTCTGAGTAGTCCATGGCTGGAGCTGTAAGTCGTCGAACCAACTTCCTCCTAACTTGAAAACCACTGTCTAAGAAACGGAGTTCCTACATAATACTTGTACAAGGCTCCCTTGACGTTATCAGTAAAGTAGTTTCGTTCATTTGGAGTTGTTTCTTCATTCTCATGTACTTCAAAACCACTGGATCAGAACGAACGCCTACAATCGTTTCTTTTTCTTCATTGTAGTATTTATAAGGTTGTCATTCCAAATGATCAATCCTGCCTCTGCATTGCATTCCTGTACTGTCTGCTTAGCCCAACATTGCTACAGCAGCTAGATTCTCACAATAAATTCCAGTCGTATTGTTCTTGATAATACTAATGCTTTCCTGCATTTCAACCATATATGTAGTAGATTTCCTCATCGTGGAGTTTGTACTGACAAGTCCATGCAATAACTAAGCTCACTCGCATATATCTATTTTCTGGGTTATGCCAAACACGCCAGAAATACGAACAACCGCATGTTGCTATGAAGCAATCCGCCTGTTCGCTCCGCGCCGTGATTAGAGTACACTCGTACGACTGCGTGTTTAACGAAACTTTTCTTACAGAGCCGATAGCACGTTCACTCCGTGTGTCACAAAACTCAAGTGTCTGTGATTTCAGAACTGCTCGCAGACACGCCACAGCTGGCAGTCTACCCATGATACATCTCTCCTTGTATCGAGGTTGACAATCGAACTCTGTCGATTATGCATCAGACAGTTGCAGAAATAAGTTAATGAGCATGTCCTGTCCACGTGATCAAGAGCATGGCGGGATTGCCTATCTATCTCCTAAGTGAATGACGAGTGTATTGCTCCTCAAGCCTGCAGCCAAATTAATGCCAAACAATAATTTCAAAATACGTCTCGCTGTCGTATCAGGGTTCAAGTATACAGCAAAACACTGGCTCATCCTCCTCCCAACCTAGCTAATAAAAGTGTGCAAATACTTTTATTACACCATTCTAGGTATTCGTTAATGAACAGTATTTTGTGTTTTATTCCACTCTCTTAAAATACTTTCTGAGGTTTTTCGCATTGAATTTTCCTATTTCCTCGTTCGTGTGGATGTCTAGGACTTGGTAACTATTATTCCCGTACACTCTGCCTACCTTGTAGGGGCCAATGTACAGGCTACTGAACTTCGTGTATATCTCCCTCGCTGCATCTGTTTTAGTGGATTTACGTACGAGAACTAAATCATTAGTTTCTAGAGGCGGGTTGTAGCGCTTTCCTTCATTTCTTTTCTGTCTTTTTCCCGCCGCATCCATCAGGCTTTCTCGGGCATTATCCACCCTTTCCTGCTCTGACGGTTCAGCATCTTTAGTTAAGAATTGTGTTATTTCATCCCAAGCTCTTTCTGGCTTTCTGTTATGATGAACTAACACTGGAATATCTCTCAGACTTTCATGATATGTCGTATTTAGGCATGTCTCCATTAGAGGTACATATTTTACCCAGCTAGGATGATTTTGAGGGCAGTATAAACGTGCAAACTTGGCAACCTCTGACATTAGACGTTCCGGACTGTTGGACTCAGGATATCTGATGCTGGAGAACACGTGACGTATTCCAAATCTCTCCATAGCGACTTTGAATTCATGGGAAGTAAATTGTGATCCATTATCTGAAAGAATCGTTTCTGGTCTTCCAGCTTTTGTGAATACACTCTTAACTAAGCGACTTATAACTTGCGCTGCTGTTGCGTTCTGCAAGGGGTCTAGGGTGACGGATTTCGAAAACACATCCACGGTAACAAGTAGAAACTGGTTACCCCTGGCACCTTTTGGACAAGGGCCAAACAGGTCACAAGCCATTAATTCACGTGGTCTATAGGGGATAATTGCTCTCGGCTCCTCCTTAATTAATGCCGAAGGATATTTGCTCCTCTGGCAACTGTCACATGACCTAATAACCCTCGCAACGGACTGACGCAACTTAGACCAATAAAACATCTCCTGAAGCGTTTTCATGGTCTTATCCAGGCCACCATGGCCGATACTATTGTGTGTTAACCAGATCAAAGGTACAGTCAATTTGGGAGGCACAACTATTCTAAGTTTGTTCTTGTGCTTGTCCACAAATTTACAAACAACTTCTCCACAAAGAGCGAATCTGTCAAAACATCTCCTAGTTGCCTGAAAATACTCATCCGAGTCATCCATGTGGCCCTTTAAATATCTGTACATGTTCCTTATTGGAGTGTGTCTCTTCTGTGACGCAGCTAATTTGCGTAGCTTTTCCAGGGTTGCCTCATCTCCCTCCTCCAATTGTACCAAGTTTACTGCTAATTTATTAGAGGGGTTTCTCGAAAGAGCATCAGCAAGAAGGTTGTCCTTGCCTGGCTGATGTCTGATGGTGGCGTTAAACTGCTGTATAAACAACGTCCATCTCGTCAGACGATCAGAAGACAAATCGGACTGAAGCATGAACTGCAGAGCTCTGTGATCAGTAATTATTACAATCTGATGACCTAGAAGTATTTTTTCCCACTTCTGCAAAGCTGAGACAAAGGCCAGAGCCTCAAGCTCTGTAGTGAAATAATTCTCCTCATGAGGCTTTAATTTCCTGCTGTAAAAATCAATGTAGTGCTTATTCCCCTGTTCATCCTTTTGATACAGAACCGCACTTAAACCTACTCTGGAAGCGTCAGATTCAATATAAAAAGTGCGGCTGAATTCCGGATACTCTAACTTAATGCATTCCTTCAGCATAGTCTTCGCATTCTCGAAGGCCTGCTCAGTTAAGTCCGTCCACTTCCACCGATTATTTATCTTCATCAGTTCATATAACGGTGCCATGGTCACTGAGTATCCTGGGCAGTGACTACTCAAAAATTGGCACATCCCAAGGAATTGACGTAGGTGCTTGATTCTTTTTGGTCTAGGGAATTTTGCAATTTCCTCAATCTTCTTAAGATTGGGATGATAACCGTATTGATCTATAGTGTGGCCTAGGAAATTTATACGTTCCTTCATGAAGTGACATTTATCGTAGTTGACCTTAATATTGGCCTCTCGAAGCTCTAGGAACAACTTTCTAAGTTCTTTCAGATGTTCTTGAACATTAACTGAAGCGATGATGAGATCGTCAATGTAGCACGTGACGCTGCGTTTGACTTCATCAGAAAGCTTACTGTCGAGAGCCCTAATGAGAGCTGGACCGCTATTTATCATATCGAACGGTACACGACAGAACACGAAGGTTGTTTGGTCAAACAGAAACCCTGTGTACTGCCTGCTGTCCTCGGCAAGTTCTACTTGATAGAAGGATGCTGTTAAATCGAGTACGCTAAAACATGCCTTGTCTTTAAATTTCCGTAACAAATCTCTGATTTTGGGAGGACGGTCCATTTCTAAAAATATCCAGGAATTTATTTTCCTAGCGTCTAAACATAGACGAAGCTCACCATTGCTTTTCTTTACCACCATAATAGGGTTTAAGTAGGAAGAGGCTTGTTTCTTAATGATTCCCTCTGCTTCCATTCTCTTAATGATCTCCCTGACCTTTTCATAATATTTATCCGGAATGGGATACAGTTTGGCCTGGTATGGAGTGTCATCGTTTAATCTAATCTGATACTTGAAGTTTTTAATTAGGCCTGGCTTATCATCGAAGATATCAGTAAACTCCTCGATCAAGTCTTTGAATTCTTTTTCTATTTCTGTAAATCCCTCGACGTAAAGTGCATAATGCTCTCTTTCTTGCTCGGTCTGGTTTATTATATTTTCTAAAACTTCTTCCCTGATCAAATTTTCCACATCCTCATTGGAATCAATATCTTCAGGTACTATCTTCCTAATAGTTTTCTCTGGGAACCTGATAATTCTCCTGTCCATGTCAATGGTGATTCTGGCACGGATAATAAAATCAATCCCTAGGATTATTTCGAAGTTGATATTTTTGAGCTCCACAAAAATATGTTCAAAACATCTTTCATTTATACTGAACTTCATCTGGACTTGTAATTTACATTTCATCGACTTATCCTGAAATAGTCCTCTAACTTTGATCGATGAAGCTGGCAACGTGGTAAATTGTTGTTCCTTTTCTAATTTCAAAAAACAATCTTCGGACATGATTGAAATGACTGCTCCCGTGTCTATGAGAGACCTACAATGTTGTTTACCCACAGAGATTTCAATAATAAGCAATTCAGCTCGTTCGCTCACAATTCCTTCCTTTTCTTCGTACAACAAATCTTCGTCCGTGACCTCATAAACATCTTGTATAATTATGTCAAATGGAGACGGCTGGCTGTTTAATCCTTTCGGGATTTCGTAATTGGCGTTTTTTTTCTTGTGAACCCATTTCATTGTCACTAGTGTGATGGCTAGTGTTAGGTTCCGGCTCACTTTCTGTGTCCCTTCGATCCTTCCTTTCTTCACGCCTATCCCTGTCCTTTCTAGACTGTTCCTTATCTTCCTGGTTATGATAGTTCTTGTCTCGGTAGTTTTTGTATCAGGCAAACCCTTGTTGACCTCTGTTCTGTTGCTGATACTGGCCTTGTCTATCCCTATTATCGTAGTATCGGTTATTGTTCTGATAACCTCGATACCTGTTGTTCCTAGGTTGGTATTGTTCCCTTTCCTGATTTCCATTCATATACCTGTCATTCCTATTTCTACATTCGTAAGGTTTATATCTTTCTTGATTACGATCTGTTTGGTTAGGACTATCCCGGTCTCGGTCATATCTCTGTTGGTAGTTTCCATATGGTCGCTGGTTGTTTCTATCATCAAACCTTCGACTATACGTTCTACTGTTCCTCATCGGACCTTCCCATCTAGATTCTGTCCTATTTGACCTTTCTGTTTGTTGAGTTTGATCAACGACTACCGCGTTCACGGTCTTAGTTTCCGTCCTTCCGCTTTTGACTATGGTAGGCGACATAGAAGTATGGTCGAGCCTACGCAGCAAGTCGTCCATTGCCGCTAAATCCTCTACGCCTGATGAGATTAAATTCCTTCTAACTTCCACCGGTAACTGGCGTGAAATTGTCTCGAGAATTTCCTCCTGTCTCAGTGGGGGTTGAAGATATCTAAGGCGGGCTAACTGAGATGTGAAGAATTCAGAGTAACTGGTGGGTCCAGTACTACTATACTTCCTTGAATATACTTCCGCCCTCACTGCGTGTTGTATCTCTATCGACCAGAATCTTTTAATAAATGCTTCCGAAAACTGTTCGAAGTTATCGAAAGTGTATCGGAAAGCGAGAAACCAATTTAGCGGTGCATCTGCCAGATGCTTCTCAACAATCCGCAGTTCTCTGTCCCTTGTAACATGATGTTCCGCAAAATGATCCTGTAGATTTCTAATGAATTCTATGGGAGTTATGCCCTCCGTATTTGAAAATTTCTTAATTTTCTCCTCGTAATTCCTCACTATCATGACATTAGATCTGTCATTAGGCGTTGATGTCCTAAAATCTCTGGGATTTATTACTGATGTGGACTCATTCGGTATCTCTGATCTAGCCTGACTCTGTTCTGTTTCCCGTGCCTTATTCAACCTCGCTAAATAGTTTCTAACTGGAGTGGTGGTATCCATCCTGTCCCTTAAATAGTGTACCGTTCCTTCCCCATCGGAATTTATAGGTTTCCCCAACGCGTCCAATTGTGACTTGATTTCCTCTCTTAATTTATTTATGTCTATGTGATCCTTTAAACTGAACGTTTGCAACTCTTGTCTAATCTCGTTTAATTCCGATGTTTTCTTTTCACGCTCTGAGTTTAGATCTATCTTAACTTGGTTTACTTTCAGAATTACGCCTTTAATCTGCGTTTCTAAATCCTCCCTAAGAACAGTGACGCTTTCGACCTGCATAGTCTGTACTGAATCGATTCGTTTATCAGTGTCTTTTCTAGCCTGGGAAATATCTTGGTTAAGTCTTATTTCCGTTCTGTTAATCTTTAATTCAAAATCTGACTTAATACTTTTAATGACGTCTTCATTTCTTTTGTGATTTCCCCCCTTAAGATGGTCACTTGATCGTTAACAATAGCCTTGAGATCGATCTCTATATCCTTTCTCAAGACCTTGTTGTGTTCTTCAACCTTTTCCTTAAGTTGGGCCATATCACACTCTAATTTGGCTAGAATTTCTTGCGTTGTAATTGCTTCGTTTGAAAACTGCAATTGCAATGTATCTAAGCTATTTTTATTTCCTTTTTGGTTACTGTCTAGTTCCGATTTAATATTTCTAACATCCTCCTTTATGGTAGAAATACTAGATCATATACCAGTTACAATGTCTTCTGTTAGGTTAATTTTAGCCTGAGTGGCATCTATCTTTTTCTCAGTCGAATCTATTTTATTTTTAGTTGAATTTATTTTGTCCTGCATTGCAGTTATATCAACTTGAGCTGCATCTAATTTGCCTTCAGTTGAATCTAATTTATTTTCAGTGCTTATGGCTCTTACTTCTAATGATGCAACATTAGATCTAACATGGCTAACTTCTACATTAATATTACTAATATCAAGTTGAACAAGCCTGACATCGGCCGTCACACTGTCGATGCCCGTTTCTATATCATCTATCTTTTCTTTTATATCTTTAGTTTTAGCTGAAATCTTCCGATTACTATCTTGAAGATATTTGAGGGACAAGTGCATTTGACTAATCTCTGCCTTCAAATTCTCCCCTAGAGATTCCTCAACTAATTCAGTATTCTTATTGACAATGGCGTTGATATTGTCAAAACTAGTTTGGCAATTACTCCTGATCTCAGCTAATTCATTGGTGTGATTGCCCATCTTCTCCTGTATTGCCGTCAACATATTGGCAATGTCCTCATTTGACACAGCTGTCACGATAAATACAATTATAGAAAACACAGGAGTGCAATACATAAATAGCAGAATTGACACATTTAGAATGACCCTTTTCACCAATACAAGCATTGTATTTCATTTTGCTTCTAAACTTATTATATAAATTAAGTCTATAAGGAAAGAGGAGGAATGCAACGACGGTGATTTATATTAGAAACGGTTTAAATTAAAGTTGAGATGCTGAATTATTTATTTTATTATTAAAGAAATTGATTCTATCATTACAGATGATCTACAAATAATCATTGCCGGTGACTAACACGGAATGGCCGACAAGCATGGAGTGAAAAAAATGGCCTCATGTCATGTCCCATCTGACCACGCTGATCCATAAAAAATTCCTAGAATTGTCTTTTATGATCATGTCGTAATCAATCAAATTACATTTTACTAGGCACACACAAAAAAATAAATTTAAGCAATGGCGATAATTCTATCTGTATGCCAGGTAGATTGAGTAAACTCATCTTCACGTTTTGAAGAAACGTGAATTCCCAACGAATTCGACGTGTATAATCGTAGCAGTGCCAAAGAAAATTTTGCTAAAGACTACATCGTTCGTAAACTGCTAAACTCAATAACCTCATAAAAATGGATTCTCACACATGGGTTTAGAATTGGAGGACTCGAGAATGCCAATTCGAAATCCCCATAGGTTGGGACGCCATATATAGATGTACCCGTAATCCACGTGGTCTTACCTGTTGAAATCCGGTGGAAAAGCTGGATCGTAGATTCTGGAAGTTCCCGGCTGAAATAACCCCTAAAAGTCTACCAACTAGGATCAACCAGGGATTAGGATACGTCGATATTAAAGAATGCGATACGAAGATGCCAGTGGTGTATATATTACAATGAAACGAAGCTCTTAAAAGAACTCGAACAAGAGACTCTAAAAGAAAACGAAATTATCTCGGGCGTTAATTTTAAGCAAACTCAAGAAAAAACCACCCACTGGTCCTCCTAACGCACTCCCTTTTCTAATAGAAAACACCAGTCGTTCAAAGATTTAAAAAAAATTAAATTCAGTTTATTAACTGGCAATTAATTTGTCTCTCAATTAGACAAAAATGAAGAAAGCTTCTCTAAATCAAATGACGAAAATAGTTTCAATAAACGCCTATAATAAGGCCCCATCTTACTGCTCTAAATCGCAGTATTTAAATATCTCATTCATTGAACACATTACATGAAAAATACAATATTAAATCATGCACTGATGCTATACCCTTATTAAAAATTTATACATATCTTACATTTTATATACAGATTATATCCTTAGTTAGGATTTTGTTATTATCGCTGGCCATTTCCATTTAATTCGACAAGTATATCTCAAGGTTATAATTCTCTTAATTTGTTGCATTCAACAATCAATTAAAATAATCGAATAGTATTGCAAGTTAGAAAATAGTTTATTAACAATCCAGATGCTTCAATGAATGCAGTATATTTTTGTTAAAATCACTGAAATATCAAATGTATTATATTGCATGAATTAATTAAAGTTATTCGAAAAGTGGCTGTGTCACTTAAATATGTGTGTCACGATATAAGCAATCCATCTCGGGCAAATCTTAATAGGCAAGAATAAAAACGTAGGGTTACTTGAATTAATACTGGCATTTAAGAGAAACATTCGTGATTCCAATTCACGTTCACAACAACTTCCTATTCAAATTAGTGATAGCTCAATAGCTAATTTCACTCTTACAAAACGAAATGACTACGTTAATGTCTTCACATAAGACTTCGAGTACATTATACAATATTAATGTTGATCATCCAATGATGTCAAATATTCGCTTCATTAGCACAACAAATTCGTATTCATTAAATTGCAATACATTAATTCAGCTTTCCAAAGCTGTCAAGAATTTTTCCCAAACGTAATTAAACTCAAAACCTTTCAATAATTACTCTGAAGATATCACGCCTTATCGTAGACGAATATAGAAGTGTCACAGAGTACCTCATTCCCAACTTCACTCAACAAGTTGCAACAATTTATTAGATAAGTTGTATTATCTACTTCCATAAATTATCGTCATTTAAGTCTATGACAAATTCTGTTATACTTGTTTGAACTGTTAATTTAGTTCACTATTACTATATATATATATATATATATATATATATATATATATATATATATATACGGTACGTATAATTATTTCCATAATAAATTATATATAAAAAAAAATCGTAGATAGACACTAGTAAAATAGTCGGTTTAGTTTCGCCTATACAAACTCGAAAAACGGCTTAACTACTCAGAAGAAAACACGTGAGATTTACACCATGGAAAGGAGTCTATTATCGTATCAATAGATACACGCAAACCATTAAATCAAACGATGATCTAGCCAAGAGCCTACCAAAAACGAATTAAAATAACACAAGCTGAAGACTGAACGAACTAAAGTTTCAGTAAAAAAAAACCACTCTAATCTAAAAGAAATATGAAAGTAGGCTACAAATGCCTCGACAATCAATTCACAATTGTTCTCGCTGGACGATTTCTACGATTCCATACCCATGGAAAATAATGATGAAAATGAACTATCATTTCTAAAGGAAAGAAATGTCTACTAGAATGTCATAAGTCCAAACGAAGAATATCACTGATATATTTTTGGAATAGTTCAAGTGCACGTGTGTGTGGCCATCTTCTTCCTAATCGCTATTCTTATACAAAAATATCGTCGTCTTGGTCCTAATTATGCTGCAGATGACTTCCCAACAAAATTCAATGCTTGGTTTTATTTCCAAAATTTTCAAAAAAAAAACCCAAACACAAGTAATGCTCTAAATAGCATTACGTTTACTGTTAACTACAAAATAAATTACACTCTCCGACATAAATGATACAAGGAACCAAATCTAGTCTTCGAATGAATTTCATACTATTTAATAAAATATTGGTGAAAAGTGACGAACTAAAAGTGACAAAGTCTACTGTCTACAAGAAAGAAAAGTTTTCCAGCTACCTTGGGCGATGTTCTGGTTGAGATTGAAGAAAGTAAAGGAATATACATTCCTTTCAGGAACTGGACCCTCATCTCTGAGTAGTCCATGGCTGGAGTTGTAAGTCGTCGAACCAACTTCCTCCTAACTTGAAAACCACTGTCTACGAAACGGAGTTCCTACATATTACTTGTACAAGGCTCCCTCGACGTTATCAGTAAAGTAGTTTCGTTCATTTGGAGTTGTTTCTTCATTCTCATGTACTTCAAAACCACTGGATCAGAACGAACGCCTACAATCGTTTCTTTTTCTTCATTGTAGTATTTATAAGGTTGTCATTCCAAATGATCAATCCTGCCTCTGCATTGCATTCCTGTACTGTCTGCTTAGCCCAACATTGCTACAGCAGCTAGATTCTCACAATAAATTCCAGTCGTATTGTTCTTGATAATACTAATGCTTTCCTCCATTTCAACCATATATGTAGTAGATTTCCTCATCGTGGAGTTTGTACTGACAAGTCCATGCAATAACTAAGCTAACTCGCATATATCTATTTTCTGGGTTATGCCAAACACGCCAGAAATACGAACAACCGCATGTTGCTATGAAGCAATCCGCCTGTTCGCTCCGCGCCGTTATTAGAGTACACTCGTACGACTGCGTGTTTAACGAAACTTTTCTTACAGAGCCGATAGCACGTTCACTCCGTGTGTCACAAAACTCAAGTGTCTGTGATTTCAGAACTGCTCGCAGACACGCCACAGCTGGCAGTCTACCCATGATACATCTCTCCTTGTATCGAGGTTGACAATCGAACTCTGTCGATTATGCATCAGACAGTTGCAGAAATAAGTTAGTGAGCATGTCCTGTCCACGTGATCAAGAGCATGGCGGGATTGCCTATCTATCTCCTAAGTGATTGACGAGTGTATTGCTCCTCAAGCCTGCAGCCAAATTAATGCCAAACAATAATTTCAAAATACGTCTCGCTGTCGTATCAGGGTTCAAGTATACAGCAAAATACTGGCTCAGTACCATCCTGGCATTTGCCTGGAGTAGAAGTGGGAAACCACGGAAACCCACTTTCAGGATAACTGGAATAGGAATCGAACCTGCCTGTACTCAGTTTTACTTCATGAGGCTGAGTGTACCCCGTTCCAGTCCACGAACCAGAATTACATTTCTTGGCTGATTTAGGAATCGAACCCGGGCCTCCACGGTGTTAGCCAAGAATGCTAGCCACTACGCAACGAGACGGGCAACTGTATCGGCAGCCAGTGCTAGACAGCAATTAATGAAATGAAAATGAAAATCCACAGCCTGCTTCCAGTCGATGGAATGAATGAGGATATACTGTGCCGGCTGGAGAAGCCTGTCGCACCCCTCTGAGGCAATGATTAAATGAATGACAGATGAAATGATAGTGGAGAGTGTTCCTAGAATTAAATTTTTGACAGGGAAAACCGGAGTACCCGGATAAAAACCTGTGTGCCTCCGTTTTGTCCAGCACAGATCTCACATGGAGTGACCGGGATTTGAACCACGGACACAGCGGTTAGAGGCCGGCGTGCTGCCGCCTAAGCCATGAGGGCTCTCTGATAGACAGCAATTAATGCTGTACCTAATTTATTCCCCGTGGATATTATATCATGATCAGCACCAGGAATCAAACCAGCAAACACTAGAGCAGTTCAAGCGTGAGTATATCTTCAAACATGGTGATAGTGTACTTTTATAATGCCAAAAGGAGAAATTAGTGATTGGATGATTAAGGTTTGTAGCTACCCGTGCTAAAACTCGCTGAGATAAAATATTGTTCTCTTCAAGTCTGTTCCCTAAGACTGGTTATCAACCCCCAACAATATAAATGCAGTTCCTTGCATTGTGGTATTGAGATAGCAGGCCAAGGAGAGTCGGACCGTGTACTTAATATATAATAATAGTAAATAACACCCCTAGAAGAAAATACATGTAATATAATAATAATAATAATAATAATATTTTATTTAATAATACACTGTAATATATTATACAGGGTTCCGTAGCGTAGCGGTCGGCATGGTTAGCTGCCGCCCCGGAGGTCCTGGGTTCGATTTCCGGCTCTGCGACGAAATTTGGAAAGTGGTATGAGGACTGGAGCGGGGTCTACTCGGCCTTGGGTGTTCCAAATGAGTAGAGGGGTTTCCTTTCCCACCTCAGCCATCCTCGAAGTGGTTTTCCGTAGTTTCCCACTTCGTCTTCGTCAAATACCGGGATGGTACTGTACCCGTATTACCTACCATTACCTGTTGAAATCCCTCGATGACAGCTGGATCGTAGAACAAGAAAATCCCCTGCTAGAAAAACCCCCAAATCCTACCAACAAGTAAAGGGATAATAGGGTACCTGTTTCTTAACAGGTGGTATTAGGAAATACCATGGCTCAAAGAATAAGATCTAGCTCAGAGAACACAAGATTCCACCTATAGGAATATCTCAAGAGGGTGGTATACCCTAGAAATTCCTAGCTATGGCCTTATAAACGCAACCTTCCATCACCTCTGTAAAGCATCATGCAATAAATTTGAAATCAGAAAATAGAAAATTTATTCAAAAATAACCATGAGAAAGAAAAATGGCAATGTCGTCGTATAGAACTTGATAATTTAAAAAAACTTTGTTTTTAAATAATGAAGGTGGCACGTGGTTCAACTAAAACTTAAGCGCCCACAATTGGATACACATTCCAGTCTCCTAAATCAATAATTCCTGAATTGATCCCATAAAAAGAAAATATTGGATCCACTTCGTCAGGATATGATTATCCTAATCATGTTAATTACATTTATTATCTTAAATATTTTTCATTATTATTATTAATAATATTATTCAACGTTGTTCAATTATTTGTAGAATATTTACATATATTACAAACTGTACATTAATGTGGAAACATCCTTAAGTGTTTCTCATACTGAGTTGCTTACGACAATCGCATCTGCTTATATTTCTTCCAATAATTGATTCATTTCATTCAAATTCTGGTTACTTCCATCGAGTGGTTAAGCTTAGTAGAATAATTAGTTTAATCCAATACCTAATACAAATTAATCATAATTTACGTAGTTGTTCTGGCATCGTTATTCAAACTCCAATTTATTATAATATTTAAAACTGATAATCCACTAACTATATCGATGCTGTGCTCAGTATAACATATTGTTAGGACCCTAAGGGCACATAGCGCCCTTAACATATATATTCACATACGCCAACGAACCTACAATTAAATCTACACTCCAGACATCCATCTAGAACTATCTATTACATCTACGCCAATTACACCTATCTGCCCAGCACCCTACACTATTTCACGCTTCAAGATATCCCTAAGCTGTAAGCAACAACCAACAGCAATACACTTCTATTTACACAAAGCCGGCAGATTCATGCAACAACTCTTGCCAAAGCTTACGACACACATCAACAAGTACACAGGAAATGTTTACCGGAACGGTAATGTGCTAATCCAGCAGAGCTAGCCATTCGAAATACTTAAATAGCCTCCCAAAAAAGGAGAGGGGGTCTGTTGCATCCCGTCTCCACGCCAGTGCCCACTGTGACGCCGACGTACCTCAGGTGAGTGTGTATCTCTCAGGGTCTCACCAACACTAAACTCCTACCTATTACCACAACCATTGTACTTGTAAATCATTACATTATTGTACTCTCCCGACATTCAGGGGATCCAGTACACTGTCAATAGACCTTAGTAAATAAGTGCTTTCATCACCATAGCTCGATTGTTGATTATTGTTTGTCATCACCTTTCTTACTGCCCGCTGCCCTACACACACCCTGTCCAGTCATCACACGACCTCAGAATCGCTGCGCCAGCAATAGTAGCTTGGTCATTACCAGCGGGCTTGCTCTCTTAGCATGCCCGAACACCTACCGTAGTAACGCGCCGTCAGCAACGCCTTAGATTGCTCATCGCGGCTCCCACTCCGCACGGCATTATCTCATTCGTGAGGGTGCATCCCTTAATGGTAATCCCTCGTTCACAGAGCTTCACCTTCTACCCTCAACACTTTCCAACACTCATCCGGTGGTTCTACGCATCCGCTTAACTCCCCTTAAATACACACCTCCCTCCACACCTACTCACCCCCTAGTCCTACCCTCACGAAAAGGGTAGAACAATATAATCGCCACGTCGGTTTGAAGATCACGTTCATTTTACATCGCCCGCTTCACGGAACGCAAATAAAATTGGCTGAAGGCAACCTCTGCAGTCCCCTAATGTCATACAGTACGTATGTCTTCTGTTTACAAACCGTAGAGCTAGTGAGTCCGCTTTGAAAACAGTTGTGATGCAGTCAGGCTGCAGTAGTCTACAGGACGAGACCGAAGTCCAATGAAATCGTATCGTCTCTTCGTTTACAAACGGTAGTGACAGTGAGTCCGCTTTGACAGGTCGAGGTAGTCCAATTTTGTGGCCACCACGATCGCCAGATTTAACTCCACTTGACTTTTTCCAGTGGGGCCACATGCCGAACCTTGTTTATGAGACTCCTGTGGAGTTGGAAGAAGATCTTGTTGCACGCGTTCTGGCGGTAGCGCACATAATTGAACACACATTAGGTCTCGTGGGACGTGTGTATGACAACATGCTGCGCAGGTACACGTTGGGTAATGAACAGCTGGCTCGCCACTCATGTAGTGCATACGTGTTTGTAGTGAAGTGGAAGATGTGCAATCGAGTCAGACTGATTTGGTATTGAAACGATACATGTCCGGACATGGGTTCCTAATCAAAATTTGATCTTCTTAGCCCCCCTACAACCCCCAGAAGTTTGTAATAAGAATTATGAATCAGCCTGTGTACATTGTACCCCACTCACTCATTGGGAAAAATTCGTGTTGACCGACTGAAGAGTTAACACTGAGACGATGGTTAAATGATTGATAGTTGAATGCTAGTAAGTAATCTGTATCTGTAGGTTTCAAATTAATAAACTGTATTTCTGGTTCCAGAATGAAATCAGGTAAATTGTTAGTTTACTTTTAACGTCGCATACATTATAATGTTCCTGTCTGGGACTATAGTAAGCAATGGAGCACTGACTTCTACACACGCTGATGCTGTTCCCTGTGTTGTGTGAAGGACTGTATCTTTCTTTCAAATAACAGTATTTTTGTTATAATTAAGCAGTTTATGTTAATGGGCATTTCTTGTGCTCGTTATCGCTACGGTATGTAAGATTAATCCATCACCATGAAACGTAGTCTACCTACTTGATACATATCGTTATGGAGGGTATTCTGAATGTAAGCCTTACATTTTTGTATGACGAATAACACATAAAGATTAATTTGCATTGATTATTTGAAAGTAAAGAAGCGTCCGTGGCTTAGGCGGCAGCCCGCCTCTCACCGCTGGGTCCGTGGTTCAAATCCTGGTCACTCCATGTGAGATCTGTGCTGGACAAAACGGAGGCAGACAGGTTTTTCTCCGAATACTCCGGGTTTCCCTGTCAAAATTTCATTCCAGCAACACTCTCCACTACCATTTCATTTAATCTGTCATTCATTTAATCATTGCCCCAGAGGAGTGCGTCAGGCCTCGGCAACCGGCACAGTTCATATCCTCGCCGCTAGATGGGGGCTTCATTCATTCCATTCCTGACCCGGTCGGAGATTGGAAGCAGGCTGTGGATTTTCATTTTCATTTGAAAATAAAAACCTCTGTTTTAGCATATTTTCACCTGGTGAATCAGATTGCTTGAACACTGCTCGTGAGATTCAGGTATAACTTGTGGCCGTGTGTGAGTATAAATATTTTCAATACACTGAGTGAGCTAAATGGATGCAAGATACTGTATTTCATTTGTGTTGCCTTGTTCTTCAGTTGGTCAACACGTAATCTTGTACATGGACTCTTGTTGAATTGCATTGTAGAGCAGTATTAGTTACCTAGTTATTTAGTTAGTTGGTTATTGTAGTTTTAAAGGGCGGAACAGTGAGGTCATCTGCCCCTCGAGAGCAGGGTACTGCAGGTATACTGCAAGGGAGCCCAATTATCTTAAGCTGTTAATGTTGTTAATTTGCTTTCGAAGGAAGTGTTAGTTAGTTAGTTATTGTCGTTTTAAGGGGAGAAACAGTGAGGTTATCAGCCACTCGGGAGCTGGTATAGTGTATGAAGATATGCAGCAGGCTGATGACGTTCTGTGTTATACCAAAGCACTTTACCCAAACATGTGAACTGGCCATCTTGTATCCATTAGGCTGTCTTACTGTAAACAATACTAACTGCTATATCTCAATGAATGGTGATTATTTCTTCACTGAGCTGAAGGTAATTATATTGTTCCACTGTGGGGTTTGCCTGAATCTACAATAATACAGCATATATTCATAAAGGAGAAGCGAGTTTGTTTATGAATTTCTCTTCAACTACAGAGTCTATGCACTGATATAATAGGCTATCTGAAAGTTCAGCTCAACATTTGTCGTGACAAATTTCTTGACGCCTTAAAACCGATACTGTTTCAGCTTACTGAAAATACCCCTGCTGATGTGAAGTAAGGATTTACTTGACAGATACGATCCGTCTGTTTAATTAATCGGTGTTGTATTATGCAACTTTTAGGCAAAACAAGCAGTGACACAGAGTTGTTACTCATTACAGGAAATAAATCATCATGATTTGTCGGTAATTACAGCGGATATGACCATTTGAATACAGTATGAAATCGTCTCTTGGATACAAGATGCCCACATGTCCTGCCTGGATAACACAGTGCTCTATATTATACAGTTATACCAAGTTCTGTTTAATGCTTTAACGCACTCTACATTGCGCTGCTTGCACTCTGCTTTTATATTTAATGAACTGTCATTCGATTTCGCTGTCAAGGCTGTGAAAGCAATATTTTATTTTCCATTGTAAATTATGCATCGCGATCTCGCACGGCGTGTTAATTTTATTGCCATTAAACATGTAATGCTTTTCTCGCAGATATTCGTAGGCTGTTTAATATACCACTCATTTCTGTATAGTGTTGTTATAAACTGTTTTCGCTCCTGCATGCTCCAGATCTGTATATTAGGATGCAGATTACTAAGGAATTATGTCGTCAGAAAGTCGACCTACTCCTGAAAAAGGTGGAGCCGGAAGTAGTGTAAAATACTTCCACGAAACATTGATCGAAGGCTTTATTCCTCTAAACATTAACAGCAGCAAGCGCCATTCACAATATGCAAGTTATTTCTTGTATTCGCCATAATATTGTTGATAATCTCCTCGGCAAGTCCAAGATAACAGAATGCAATTCTGATTGGTGCGGTATAACCATTTACAGGTTAGTGGCCAGTATGTTAACCACCTACATTTTATATTGTCCAAGATGCAGGTGGTAGAATCTTTCACTCATATTTCAACTAATTCTTGTGGAAGTGTTAATGTTTCTGTAAACCAAATATTATTAGGTTATCTCCTTGACCCAGGGTGATAGATAAATGTGTTAATAAAACAATTACAATAAAATGTAAAAGATAAAGAAAATGTAATAAAATAATGCTTTTTTTAATTTTAATTTTTATTATCATAGTATTCCTTACTTTTTAATTTTATTTATTTTTATTATATTTTAATTGTTTAATAATGCTTAATATGCCTCAAAATTTTGAAAATAACTAAGCTTATAAAGTTAAATTTCTAATAATGTTACCATCTTAATCGTAAAATTATAAAAGTAATTACGGGCATTAAAATGCTAAAGAATATAAAAATTAAAATTAATAATATTTGTAATTAGTCTAAAATAATTAAATGTAAATAAATACAAATAACATATATTTACTACTGTACTATTGTGCCCTATAAAGGGTTGTACCAACAATCGTACCTGGTTTCGCCCGCGTGACCATCAGCTGTGTTGAATCAGAAAGCTTTTCCTTTCATTATCGTAAGTTTCTTTATCACCTGAATATAAAACAAGACCATTCACACCAGCTATGTCCAACATGGCATAAAATGTAGCCATTGACAGACGATGAAAGCGGCGTCATGTTGGTACACTTTCCATCAAGTGCACTCACACAAGGGCGGTGCAAATTACGTCTATATAGTTCCACTCGGTTTCGCCAGCTTCCGTGTGGCTAGTAATTCCTCCCACCAATAGCACTCAAGGTCAAGTCTCTCTGCTAAGTGAGAATCTAAAGTCACGATAAAAGCAGGATTCCTTATTCTCGGTGTTGTTGGCAGAGTCGATTCAAAGGGAGAACAAAGCCGTCTGTTGCCCCAGAATGTGAACCAGTATTGCTTGATCCACTGCTAACATGACTTCTCTTACTGATGCTGAAACTAGCAGGTTGAAGTCTGACAATATTAGAAAATAAAGCTTTTAACATAATTGATTTTCTGTTGGTCAACGCAAGTGTTCCCAATTATATAGGGCGGGGAGTAACAAATAATTTATCGCCCTTATTTCAAAGAAATTATACATCAATTATTATTTATAGACTTAATTAACAAGGTGGACAGCGAGTGATACCGGACACTGGACAGGACAACTCAAATACCAGCTAAGTTTACGTAACTGTATTTAAATTTAGTGTATGCTGTAGTTGTGCACTTGTAGTATTAACCTATGTAAGATCATCAGTTAAATATGATCTTTAAATGGGCATGGACATTAACGAAATAGTGTTGACAGTATTCACATCAGAAGCTCGCTACAGTAGAAGTTAGCAAATCAAAGTGATGACATACTCGTACTTAACCACATAAACAATATTAATAATGTGTTAGGTAGTCTGCCCGGAGGTTGGTCGGATCCTCAAAATGCGCCATCATAGGTTATGTACAAGAAATCTACAAAACCCAAGGCAGCCCTGTAATGAGGCGAACTAGGCAAGGTGAGAAGTGAGGTAGTTTGCCATTGCTTTCCTTACTGAGTCAGAACAACAGCACCGACCATAAGAGTAGAACCTTTCACAGCATCCAGAGACATGCCCTGCATGCCATTACTCAGGACCACTCATACCTCAGTAGCTTACATAAAATCACAGCCATGAATGAGGCTGAAACATCGGTAAAAACCCACATTTTACTCTAGCCTGTGCCAACAGACAAATACAAAAATACTGCATCCATCAAGAGGTAGTTAACAGGCCCATATGAATAATAAATAACGTAATAAGTGCTATAGACCAACTGAGTAATAATTTCTTGTGAAAAAGATGCACACGTTACACAAGTTTATAAAAATGAATTGTATTTTAATATTTGTAAATCTTGTTGTACACAAGTGTTATTCATATCTGCCAAACCTAACATAGGTCATGGTAAGCATAATCTGATGATGATCGATAAATACTCCACCATTTGGTTTTGTTAAAGTGTGTGGTTTACATCCCACTTTACTAGCGCAGCTTTAGAGACACTGCACCAAGGTTTTGCCCTTTAGGTGATCCGTATCGTGGCAGTAGATTTGCAGACACGGGTATCTCGCATTTAAGAACTGTCATGTTATGTCAATTAGAGCCTTCATGGCTTAGACGGCAGCGCGCTGGCCTCTCACCACAGGGTCCGTGGTTCAAATCCCGGTCACTCCATGTGAGATTTGTGCTGGAAAAAGCGGAGGCAGAGAGGCTTTTCTCCGGGTCCTCCGGTTTTTCCTGTCACAAATTTCATTCCAGCAACACTCTTCATTGTCATTTCATTTCATCTGTCATTTATCATTGCCTCAGTGGAGTGAGGCAGGCTTCGGCAGCCAGCACAGTTCATATCCTCGCCGCTAGATGTGGGCTTCATTCTTTCCATTCCCTGACCCGGTCGGTCGACTGGAAGCAGGCTGATGATTTTCATTTTCATGTTATGCCAATTGACTGCGCATCCTTGGGCACAGCAGGCCAGATTCTGGACATTGCAGCACGTAGACAAGTTTCTAATATTCATATTTGTATTTGTAGATTAGTCGCCTCCGTAGCGTAGCGGTCAGCATGATTAGCTGCTGCCCCGGAGGTCCTGGGTTCGATTCCCGGCTCTGCCACGAAATTTGTAAAGTGGTACTGTACCCGTATTACCTACCAATACCTGTTGAATCCCTCGATGACAACTGGATCGTAGAACTTGAAAATCCCCGGCTAGAAAAAAAACAAATTCTACCAACAGACAAAGGGATAATAGGGCCACTCGAATACCTAACTGGATGTATTAAGACTGACCAAGGCTCAGAGAAAGAAATAAAAAACTAGCTCAAAACACAAGAGTTCTTCAAAAGGAAGAAAGAATCTCAAAGGTGTGGTAAACCTTAAAATACCTAGTGATGGCCCCCTTAATACACCCTTCCATCACCTCTATAAAGCATCACGCAATAATTAAAACCAAATAATAAATTAGTTTATTGCAAGAATAAACATGACAAGAAATATAAATTTTGTCGATACCACGACCAATCAAAAAAATATCATTAATTATACTGGATTGTCTTTCAGCTATGGAATATGGGAAAGGCTTCCAAAATGTATTACCCATTATCTCAACTAACTTTTAGTTCTTTCAAAATAAGGTATAATAATAATGATTTTCGATCCCATATGATAAGCACACACAAAAAGAATTATATGAATTGAATAAATTGGATTCACTTCGGTTCATTAACTTAATGAACATCTTACACAACAATACCCTGATAATAACCAATGATCTTACACGACATTTTCAATAGCATTATATGGTCTTGTTATTTAACGATGAAATTATTAAGGCATATTTACAAAATATACAAATTTATACATGATTCCAGAATAATTTCGATTATTCCCCTCCCACTGACTTAATGTCACGACATTCACTTCTGCTTAAATTTGTTTCATTTCTCATTTCAGGGTATTTCTGCCAAACAGTTAAGTTAAGCAAAAATTAATCATAGATTCAGCATTAAATAGTTATCGATGATCCTTGTTAAACATACATGCTATGGCAAAGTCAATTATAATTTTACTGGAAATATTGAACTGGATATCCACTCAAGAGTTTTAATAATAATGCTCAGAAAAATACTAATCTTTACAGAGGCATTACTTCAAAATAATAACAGCGATGAAGTCCCCTATGACATAAAATATTAATTATACTAGGTTAAATACAACGCCCCTCTGGTTTGAAACCTCTTTCAATCTATTCTTGATTGGCACACGTGGCTCAATCTTCAACAAGAAAATTTGCTTCGCAAAGCATTGTATCAAAATACTTAAACACAAGAGCATTATTCCTAATATATGCCTCTTAAATTCTAACATGCACCTATAATTTGTGCCTTACTGATTTAAATCCACAATTATGAAAATCAGCTGTTTGTAATAAAAGCCTGATCTCGTGCTAAGAAAAATAATTTGATTCTGTAACAGGTTATTAATAAAGCCTAGTGGATTCCAGAAATACTCCACCTATTTTTAGAAAACTTGCCTTACATTGATGTGTTACAATATTCATAGTTCTTAAACGTATGACTTATAGTAAGTCATCCCTGGGATTATCCTCGCAAATTTGGATGTCGTTCAAATACCCTCTTAATAGAGAATAACTATTGCACCAGAGGCAATTATATCAATTTAATCCAGTGTTAACTTCATAAGAGAAGAAAAGTATAACACTCACAACCACTCAAAACTGAGGTTGTAAAAGGATTATAAAAATATATCCAATCTCAAAATAAGATCTTCCTTGAATTTTCCGAACGCGGAAATGTCGGTGGATGAATCCTACAGCATGAATCTAGGTTAACTATAGAGGCTAAGCAACTAATGATCCATTAGAATAATCCACTTCGAAAATCATGCTCAGAAAATACAAGTTAAATCTGTTAATAAACTGATGAAAAATAGTCTAAAGACTCGAAGTAACATTCAGAATAACTGGAATCGAAAACTTCCTAATATCGTTATAATAATTCGGAAAGAAAAATTCTCCTCAGAGAATAAGATAATCCAAGCGAAAGTGCTTAAAGAACAAATGCACTAGAAAATGTAAAACCCAGTCAGAGTTCTCAACGCCGCTGAAAAATTGCGTTATTAAAATATTCTTATACAAAAATCTGGAGATCTTCCTCCTACAAGGACTTCTCGACAATGAGGATGAGCATATCAGTTTAAATACTGTAAAATACTATTGAAATTTTAAATTTATCAATCAAAATTACAAAAAGGATGTTCGCGTTTGTCCGCGCGATCCATTGCATTACGTAACTCGCTTGTACACTTCATAGTCAAAATCCTGGCATCATAGAAGGTCAGCCTCGAAACAGGCATAGAACCTGTATCCTCTACTCAACCATTTAATCTACAAAAATCAAAATATGGCAATATGTGGTTGTCTCACATGCCCTAGCTATACTACTACAACAAGTTGAAGTGTTCTGTACCTTTGGCGATTCTGGGTGTGATAAAAAAGGATATCGTTGGCCATGCTAGTCTCCAGACCAACACATGACATGCAAAACTCCAACCAGGTCCCCAGTGCACGAACCATAGTCCTCTCAGGCTCGAACAACTCCTGAGCGGTCGAAATGTCGCGATATGTCCTGGCGATATCTTTCCACACGCATTAGAATAACGATGGCTGAACCGCGAACAGTTTATCAACTCGTCATATTGCGAGAATGAATCTGAACAACCGCTAAATAGTTCCAAGATGAAGATGCACATGGGATCGTGTTCGCATTTGTCCGCGCGATCCATTGCATTACGTAACTCGCTTGTACACTTCATAGTAAATGAACGTTGCTGAAAACTGCTCCCGCTATCGCTCTGCTAATGCAGTATTCCTATTGTAATCTAGCCTATCATCATAATGGATATAGGCTTCATTGTACTCCTTCCCTCTGACACCTTGCTTAAGAATATGCTGTTTTTAAGAAGTATTGCCACTGTGAAAAGTTTGGGCAATTCCAGGTTGCATTTCCATGAAGTTTTACAAGCACCGTGTTACGACATAACGCACACGAACTGGCCGCCGGGATTATGAATGTATCCTTCCGCATAGTCCGTTAGTGGCGGTGGAAACACGGTCGCAAAGATAAACATATTACATGTTTTAAACCATGTCTGATTCCCATTATGCAAGTCTCCACTTCACGTAGAATGCTGAACGAACTATCTTATACACTTCGGCACGCTGACACGTTTTGAAAATCCCGTTAACTTGCGATTTCAATTTCACTATTTGCCGAGGTTATCACTGCACGCTGTCATTTTCTAGAGTCCCCGCTCTCCACACGTGCTTGCCTCTAACGCCACGAATCGATATAAATCGCAGTCGTAGAATAATCACTAGTAACTTAACAGATCTTCTTCCTGTTTTTAGCCTACTTTTCACATTTTGCAAAAATGAGGAGAAAGTAGACTTATGAGATCGGGAAAATGTGTGTGTGTCTGTCTGTCTGTCCTTCTGTCTGTCTGTCTGGCTGTGCTACCAACTGCTAATTAATCGCAATTGAAATTTAAGCTCCATGTTGGATATCCTGGAAGGTATGAATGGGAGCTATTTCAAAATTGGCACACGTATAGATAATAATATTACAGTTTAATTTCCAGGAGGCCATACATGGCAGTGTTGCCAAAATGATTATAAGCCTGCTGATAGGTCCAATTTTTTAATGCATATAACTTCTACACTATCAATTGGAATTCAACCAAATTTCGTATGTTGTATGTGTACATAACCAGATATGACTGAGCGTATTCTTAAGACCCACCAGGGTTGCCAACTATTAATAAATGCTCTTAATTTATTTTATCCAAATACCAATATATCAGAAAGTATGCAAGCCGACAGCTTTAAACTATGCACACGTATAGTACCTGACATTCTATATTAATTTGGAGTAACTTATATACGTCAGTGCTACCAACATGATTATAAGCCTGCTGAGATGTCCAAATTTTAATAAATGTAACTTCTATACTATCATTTGGATTTCAACCAAATTTCGTATATGATATGTGTACCATAACAGATATGACTATGCGTATTCTTAAGAGCAACCAGGGCTGCCAACTGTTAATATGCGCTGTCTCTATTTTTGTTACCCTAATATCAATATATCAGAAAGTATGAAACCCAATAGCTCTAAACTTTGCACACGCATAGTACCTGGCATTCTAGATGAATTTGGAGTAACTAATATACGTCAGTGCTGCCAACATGATTCTAAGCCTGCTGATAGGTCCAATTTTAAAATGCATATAACTTCTATACTAACTAATGGATTTCATTCAAAATTGACACAACAATAGATCATATTATTTCAGATTATTTCTGACGAATACGTGCATGACATTGTTGCCAACATGTTTTTTACGCGCGCTGTTAGATCCAATGTTTAACTGCATGTAACGTCCATTCCATTGATTGGACTTCAATTAAATTTTGTATTCTGTACCTTAAGAGATGGAACTAAGAATATATTCAGTCATCAGGGCCGCCAACTGTAGTGCTCTATTAGTCTACATTATGCCAGGTATACAGTATTTCGATCTAATTAGAAATTTCGATATTAGCAACTTAATTTCGTCATTATTCTGGATAAATCCATATAGATTAATCATTGGCATGAATCTTAAATTTTAAGAAAAGTAGGCTCTTTAGTTCGTCACGGAACTTCTTGTTCATACTTGCTTTTGTAGTATCTTTCTGCCATGGAGATATGCATACTGACGTAAATAACTGCTCACATAAAGCGCTAAATATACTTTAATTCGCATTTATCATTCTCAGGTGTATCGATCGATATGATGTTAGACAATGTCAATATGATTATTATCACGACCCTCGGTCTTCTTTTCGGAAATACGAGCTCTCCCGATCCATTCTTGATAGCAGAACTTTTGCTTGCTGTAGACCTGGTGTTAAGATAGACTTCTGTGGCTAGCTTGAAAGTTACAGGGCGTTCCAAAATACTGTATCCATATCTGTACTTAAGACCTTTAGGAATAATGGTACAGTACGAGGACTGGAACGGGGTCTACTCAGCCTCGGGTGGCCCAAATGAGTAGAGGAGGTTTGATTCCCACCTCAACCATCCTCGAAGTGGTTTTCCGTGGTTTCCCACTTCGTCTTCGGGCAAATGTCGGGATGGTACTGCGACAGTATTTTGCAATGAGTTGGAACTAGATAGTGTTTGGGAGGAACACAGATGACATTCCTACGGCACTAATTCATCTGCATGCAGCGCAGTGATATTGTGGCGAGCTTAGGAGTAGTACCAGCAACCCGTATTACACACCTTGACTCCGTGCGTTGTCTATGGTACACTTGTTGCCGGCAAGATATAGTTCCCACTAACATCACTCCGATTCATGTCATTATAATGTAATACAGAGCTTAGAGAGTGGAACAACAATGGGCAAATGCATTATATTTCATAAGGAAAGGACTTGAGAATGGTTTTGCAATTTCAGAATACCAGGTGATAATCGAAATCAGGCTGTGTCCATATCGATTGTCATATCGTTTTGAACCCAGAAGCATTGGGTGAAGTCAGACTGACAGTATGAAACATCTCGCTTGAGAGGGAGTTCATTATAACATCCGTTGGCATACACTACGGTAATATCAACCGAGAAACGCGTTCGCTGGCGTGTTGAAATATAGGTGTATTTCGTGAAAGTTTTACTGGTGCGAAGTAACACAGTTCGGAACATTTTATTTTCAGTCGGGATTTGTTATAGCCCAAGACAGTGTTAATTCAGCACGGAAATAATGATATGCCTATTGAGGTATATTTCCAGTGAAGGAAAAGTGAACTTAGTCTTCATATAGACTGGTAACATTTTAATGCCATTAGAAGACATTCAAACAGTACAGTACAGTCAATATACTACCGCAATGACTACAGATATGAGATTGTATGGATCTACATTTCAACACAATACAATGATGATGCAGATGTACCAAATGAATAATAGGAATGCATAACTTTATCATAGCTGAACATTTGGAATGACTACAGAGATGAACCATGAATTTCAACAGCAGAATGCTTTATAAAAAGAGGTTAAAGGCACTATGGAGACATTGACTATACATTCGTACTTCTACGATATGAACAACCAATTGCTATTTTCAACCAGGCTAGTGAGCATCTTAAGACATGTCGGGAAGATGAACTTGGTAACGCGATTAGCTGTTTGTTTCGCATCGGTCGGGAACGGGTTCGATTCTTCGTGGATCCATAAGGTACGACAACTACGCAGCCAAGTCAGTTCATTCCAGGAATGTGTATTTAAAACATATTCCCATTTTCATCAAGACGACAAAGAACACGGTACCTGGAGAACTTTCATATTAGTAGACAGTATGAATTAGTCACAACTTTAGAATGTCCTTATTCAGAAAGTGCATTATAGGGCTAGATTTGATACTCTTATCACTTCTGTCCATGCATGTATTTTCCTTGAAGTTAACATTAATATTAATTGTGATGTTATTTTTAAAACATTCGTTTCTCTTTTCTAAATTCAATTTATCTATAAATAGAGCGTTATACTCAGTTGAGAAGACACAATATAAGAAGATATAGGAACAAGACTACGGTAAAATTATATATGAATACTCGTTAGGAAGAAGAATACCGGTATCTCACGTATACTTGAACATTATTTAAAATAAATACGTATGATTTTTTAAGCAACGAATTAAAAATACTTTGGCAATTTTTGTAGCATTGTTTGATAGACGTGTTTGTCTGTTTTTCATCGAGTTTGATACTGATATTGAAACATAGTGATTTCCAGTGTGAACATTTATGATTATGGATTAGGCTTTGGCGATCCGCAGTTTAGGGATTTTTCTTGAATAAGACACTTTTTCGAGTTCATTCAGTTTTTCGATTTTCTTTATTCTTTTGGAATACTCCAACTTGGTTAAGCGTTCGATTCTAATGGGTTATGTGTACCTTCTTAAGAGAGGCTCTTTTTCATGGTGTAGTTTCTTACGTGTCTCCTTGGAGGAGGATCTCCATCTCGAATTTTGTTTAAACGAAAAATGAATCGTTTTTTACAGCGATCATTCTATAATTCTTTAATAGAAATATTTATGAATATGATATTACAATGAGAAATGTAATTGAAAGAAAAGAATCAATGTATACAATATTTTCGTCATAAATCGAAATGACATTTTGAAAAATCACATACACTGTTATTTGAACATGTGAGTACAACATATTTATCACAGTTCTGATACAAATTGTTCATGTCACTTTTAACTTTTGTTTTATATGAGGCATGGTTTTTTACGATTTTTGTATAAAAGCTTTTTGGATCTTAAAAATGTTTGGCAATTATTTATAGCTATTGAGAGCTGATATATGAGTAAAGCAATTATTGTTTGCGTAACTGAGTTGTAATGAAGTGGATATTAGACATCGATGGATGGTCAATATCAGATTTCCAGTATTAAATTAGCTGTTAAGCTATTACTGAGTGTACTGATGTGTATTTTTGAATGTGAAGTATAGTCACGGTTGTAATTACTAAAATGCTAGTAATATCTTTGAATCCAACATTTATGCCACATTAAGCATTGCAACAATTAATCGAAAATGGATTGTTCATAGTAACATTTGTTTCAGAGGAAAGTTCTGATTTGAAAGACGTGTAATAATATTTGTATAACACTATAATAATAATAATAATTGAAATTTGAAGGGGTAATAATTGAAATATTTTTTGTGAATAATTATAGATGAATTGTCGTAATTAATTGGAGCGACTTAACGTTCGATTAACTTTATTGTTCGTCGAATATGACAAATTAAGTATGTAATGAATCTCATTTGAACACTGATCGTTGGAATTGAATAATATAGGAGTAATTCGAACACTGGATTAAATGTATAAAATGTATATAAATTACTAAGGATTTATAAGGGTTTTTGATATTTGTGTATTTAATGTATACGACCATGTAAAATTAACAACAATTAATTTAAACTTCGTATTTTTGGACAGCATGCTTAGCCAAATTTAAAGGCTAATGTCACCTTTAACATTGACATGCTTCAGTGGAGGCAGACATATCTTGTTTTAGTGGAGAGTATTTCCGCATTACAGCAGTTTTTGGTTAATAAGCTGTTGATATATTTTAAATTCTTCGTATGACTTGGTGATTTATATTGGAAACAGGATGTTCTACGAGGACCATTGGGTTATTTTATTGAATGCTTAGCCTTATGCCCGAGATTGATGTAATTTTTAAGAGTCTTGTTAGTTCACTTTGAGCTATTTTTCGTTTTTATTTTGTAGACCACTGGCATCTTATCATATTCTTTGATAGTGAGGTATCCTTATCCCTGGTTGATCCTAGTTGGTATAGTTTTGGGGATTATTTCAGCCGGGTACTTCCAGATTCTACGATCCAGCACTTCCATAGGATTTCAACAGGTAAGACCATGTGGATACGGGTACATCATTGTACCGTTATTTGGAGGTTTACAAGGTGTAATATTTACGAGTATGGCACTGTAGCGTGGCGAGAAGCCGTTCGACTAGCAAGCGCGACGGCTGCTCCCAGCTGGGTCTGCTCAAGCCCATAAGGCCAGCCTCCGAGCATTTCAGAAGGAAACCGAAGTTAAAGTGACGAGAACCCAATCGATTATGACGTAATAAGCATCGATCTCAGCACCTAAGAAAGATTTATATTGATTAAATGATATTAATAGCGGTTTACGAGGTATTGTGCTTGACAGAATGCACATTTATATGGCAGAAAGCTATTTCATATGGATATTTGGTAATCTGAAGAAGATCTATGAAAAAATATGTATATACTTCTACTTGAGGCGATTATCATCGATCTGAGACGCCAGGAGTGGGGGAGATTGATGTCTTCCTAAGATCTGCACGCACGACAGCGGGAGAGAACTTATTGGGAAGTCGGTCGTGAACATTAAGACCGCGGATTGAAAAGTGAATATCTAAGTTCAGTGTTAGCCGCAAAGACTTAGAATTATCATTCAAAACATGAACTGATAGAAAACGTTATCGAAATGGGACTTAAACATTATGTTCAGCCCATAGTGTGCAGGTTATTGGACTTGTACATTTTTCAGTTACTAGAAGCGCGGGGTGATCTGTTCGATCAGTCCCCATGCTTGTAGGACGCCATTACTGACTAGCGTGCTATAATTTTTCAACGAGATATGGCTGTGATTTAATCTTCTTTGAACACAAGCCGATATAAGGAGTACTATTACTCAGTGTACTATTCTCTTTATGTACGACGTATTATTATCCGAGAAGTTGGAGGGAAGGTTTAAGATGACTATCAAAGCCGTAATTATGTCCGGCTAAAGTGTGATAAGAACAATACATTCAAGACAATAGTGGGAGCATCGTGTAACTACTTTTTCTGCCATGCTTTCTGGAAACGTACTCCATGCAACTTCTAACTTTTCAAGCATGTGTCGAAGTAGTATAGCGACCATTACGAGCATGGAATTAACTAGAGGTTGCTTGCGAATGCCTGGGCTTTGTAATGAATTGACGAACTAAATCCGGGAGAATCGTGTTCATCTACCCGAGTGCCGAGAAGTTTCGTGAGGCCATGGTGTGCCGCAGAGCCGTGCCGAAGGAATTAGGATCATGGGAGATTCCTTGGTTCGAGTCCTGACGTATGGAGAAGAAACATACTGTGTCATGGTACAGCCTGGAGGCTACCAGGACAAACATATGTCCTTTTTATACCGCTACAAGAATCGTCGCAAAGTACTGGAACGTCAGTTTATTACGATAGCTTAGTCGGGCATTTGAGAGCAAACACAAATGCCATATCAAATGCCATATTTTCTTTTTGTAGTTAATATGGCTGAGCAGAGGCCCAGGTTCGATGTCTGTTTCGAGACTGACCTTCTGTTCAGCCAGGGTTTTGGTTGGAATAACGAACGCATCCATTAATTTTGGTAATTAGCTTTGAGTTATTTTAGTATTTATCTAAATTGATATACATATTCTCATTGTCGTGAAGATACACCGGTAGGGGAAGTACTTGGTATTTTTGTGAAGAATAATAGTTAATTGTGCTTAATACAAACAGTGTTAGAATGTTGATAGCCTTTTCAAGTGTCTTGTGTACACTTTGATTTTCATATACGTTTATGTTAACGAATTTCTGGATGAGGAATATTGATTCACATATATCATTTGGATATATTGTAGTTATTTAAAGTCAGTTGATACGTGAGGGTTTGATCTTTTCTCAATTATTTTGAGAGTGCACTTGGCTTTTGGGAGCGAGATGTATGGGTGGATATACCTAATGGGTCAACAGTCGTTTAGCCTTCGTTGTTAAACTGGACCCATGGTGTAGGCGTTATCTGTCAGTATTTTCGAGTTCGCTTGAGTTAGGGGTGATCTCATCTTTGGGAAGAACAATCTCTACTTCTATTTAGGGCCTTGTATACTGAGTGAAGTTAGACATTATGAAGATATGCTGTCGATGTATATAAGACATATCTGTAGATATTGCTTGTCATAATTGTTGTTTAAGAGTATTATGCTTGTTGAAGCATTCTCATGTAAAAGATTGAGCCAGTCAGTGCCAATCGTGTTCAGAATTACTGAAGTCTTACTCCAGATGTTTGTTGAATTAAATCCAAGTGTGGATGTATTAGGATGTCCTAAGAGACATGATCAGCTGTTCATAAATATCAGGATAGACCTACGTGGCGATTATGTGTTATACTGAGCACAGCACAGCATTGATTTAGTTAAGTGGATTATCAGTTTTTAATATTATAATTGGAGTTTGAATAACGATGCCAGAACAATTACGTAAATTATGATTTATTTTTATTACATATTGGATTAAACTAATTATTCTACTAAGCTTAACCACTCGATGGAAATAACCAGAATTTGAATGAAATGAATCAATTCTTGGAAGAAATATAAGCAGATGCGATTGTCGTAAGCAACTCAGTATGAGAAACACTTAAGGATGTTTACACATTAATGTACAGTTTGTAGTTTATGTAAATATTCTACAAATAATTGAACATCGTTTAATAATATTATTAATACTAATAATGAAAAATGTTTAAGATAATAAAAGTAATTATCATGATTAGGATAATCATATCCTGGCGAAGTGGATCCAATGTTTTCATTTTTATGGGATCATTCAAGGAATTATTGATTTAGGAAATTGGAATATGTATCCAATTGTGGGCACTTAAGTTTTTGTTGAACCGTGCCACCTTCATTATTTAAATCCAAAGATTTTTTGTTGGATTATCAAGTTCTATGTGACGACATTACCATTTTTATTTCCCATGTTCATGTTTGAATAAAATTTCTATTTTCTGATTTCAAATTTATTGCGTGATGCTTTCTGGATGTGATGGAATGTCGCGTTAAGAAGGCCATCGCTAGGATTTTCTAGGGTATACCACCCACTTGAGATATTCCTATAGGTAGAATCTTGTGTTCTCTGAGCTAGATCCTATTCTTCGAGCCACGGTCTTTCTTAATGCCACCTGTTAGGATTACTGGTACCCTATTATCCCTTTACTTGTTGGTAGGATCTCGGGGTTTTTCTAAGCAGGGATTTTCAGGTTCTACGATCCAGCTGTCATCGAGGGATTTCAACAGGTAATGGTAGGTAATACGGGTACAGTACCTACCGTAAGGCCACGGCCGCCTCCTTCCCACTTCCTTGCCAAACCCTCCAACTCTTCCTATTCCTTCATCAGGGCCCCATTCGCTTTGCAGCTGGGGCCGCCTGGGCGTCGTGCTGGTCACACACCCCAGCTGTATCCCCGACCCATAGTCTCAAGCTCCAGGACACTGCCCACAGTGGCGGTAGAGGTGCGATTCCTCGCTTAGTCCGTGGTAAAAGCCGATCCTGGAGGGTAAAATGATAGCGAAAAAAAGCGTATTTATAGATTACGTGTCTGAACGTGTATGACGAGATGCAGTAAACCCGTAAAACGTCCAAATGTGCGCTATTATCAGGGCACACTATCAGAATATAACAAGTCATGCTATGCTTGTGTGTCTGAATGTCTTCACCACCGACAATACTCACTCTCAACATATCACGTAAAGCAAATTTTGCTTGATTTAGGTGCTTGGAATATCATGGACATCAGACCCGCATATTAGAATGTTTGTGTTTGCATGCTGCGAGGCGTTCTATTCGCTCTCTCGAACTTGATCGAATGTCCCATCCTCAAGGGAAGTTAGGTCAGCCGTACTGTCCCAGGTGACTTGTCGCACGCCACACAGCAGTGTGGTACCGTCAACTTGAAGTATTAGATTGCTCAAGAGTGCGATGGATTAGCGTCTAGCCTAGCAGCTAACCTCTGGTCTCATCAACAATACTGTACATCACTGTGAACAAACGTTCAATCTATAGTCTATATATATAAAAATCAATGTAACGTGATAGTTTGTCTGTGGGTATGTATGTCTCCTATGCGTTCATATACCATTCGTCCGATTGCGATGAAACTTGGGTGAGATGTTGAGTACACTCCAAGGAAGGTTTCTGACTTAGTAAATCCATTTTACAATAGGTAGCGCACGCGTAGATTCAACAAATGAGCGACGATGCGCGAAGCATTTCAACAAAGTCCCGTATGTGTTCATATACCATTCGTCCGATAGCGATTAAACTTGGGTGAGATGTTTTGTACACTTACGTAAAGGTTTCAAAATTAGTGAATACATTTCACAGTAGATAGCGCACAAGTAGATTCAACAAATGAGCGACGACACGCAATGCGTTTCAACAAAGTCCCGTATGCATTCATATACCATTCGTCCGATAGCTATGAAACTTGCGTAAAATGTTGTGTACACTGCAGGGAAATTTTCTGGCTTAGTACATCCACTTTACAATAGGCAGCGCACGAGTAGATTCAACAAATGAGCTACGACGCGCGAAGCATTTCAACAAAGTCACGTTTGCGTTCATATACCATTCGTCCGATAGCGATGAAACTAGGCTGAGATTTTGTGTGCACTCCAGGGAAGGTTTCTAGCTTAGTAAATCCCTTTAAAAATAGGTAGAGCACGAGTAGAATCAACAAATGAGCAACGGCGCGCGAAGCGTTTCAACAAAGTCCCATATAATTTCATATACCATTCATCCGATAGCGATGAAACTTGGGTGAAATGTTGTGTACACTCCAGGGAAGGTTTCTGGCTTAGTACATACATTTTACAATAGGTATCGCACCAGTAGATTCAACAAATGAGCGATGACACGCGAAGCGTTTCAACAAAGTCCCGTATAAAGTCATATACCAGTCGTCTGATAGTGATAAATGTTTGGTGAATTGTTGTGTACACTCCAGGAAAGGTTTCTGGCTAAGTAAATCCATTTTACAATACGAAGCGCACGTTTATATTCAACAAATGAGTGACTACGCGCGAAGCGTTTCGACAACGTCCCGTATACGTTCACATACCATTCATCCGATTGCGATGAAACTTGGGTGAGATGTTGTGTACACTCCAGGGAAGGTTTCTGGCTGAGTACATCCATATTACAATATGTAGCGCAAGAGTAGAATCAACAAATGAGCGACGACACGCGAAGCGTTTCAACCAAGTCCCGTATGCATTCATGTACCATTCGTCCGTAGCTATGAAACTTGGGTGAGATGTTGTGTACACGTCATGGAAAATTTCTGGCTTAGTAAATCCACTATACAATATGCAGCGCACAAGTTGATTCAACAAATGAGGGACGACGCGCGAAGCATTTCAACAAAGTCCCGTATAAGGTCATATACCATTCTGCCGTTAGCGGTGAAACTTGGGTGAAATATGGTGGACACTCCAAGAAAGGTTTCTGGCTTAGTAAATACATTTTACAGTAGGTAGCACACGAGTAGATTCGACAAATGAACGACGACATGCGGAGCGTTTCAATACAGTCCCCTATGTCTTCATATCCCATTAGTCCGATAGCGATGAAACTTGGGTGAGATGTTGTGGACACTTACGTGACGGTTTCTAACTTAGTAAATACATTTTACAGTAGGTAGTGCACGAGTAGATTCAACAAATGAGTGACGGAGCGCGAATCGTTTAAACAAAATCAGGTATGCGTTCATATACTATTCATCCGATTGCGATGAAACATTGATCAGTTATTGTGTACCCGCCAGGGAAGGGGACTTAGTAAATCCATTTCACAATAAGTAGCGCAAGAGTAGATGCAACAAATGGTTGACGACGCGCGAAGCGTTTCAACAAAATCCCCTATTGCGTTCATATAACATTCTTCGATTGCGATGAAACCATGATGAGTTATTGTGTACACGCCAGGGAAGGGCTTCGACTTAGTAATACATTTCTCAATAGGTAGCGCACGAGTAGATTCAACAAATGAGTGACAGAGCACGAATCGTTTAAACAAAACCCCGTATACGTGCATATACAATTCATCCGATTGCGATGAATCATTGATGAGTTATTGTGTACACGCCAGGGAAGGGTTTCGACTTAGTAAATCCATTTCACAACAGGTAGCGTACGTGTAGATTCAACTAATGAGTGACAGATATGAAACTTTTGAAAGTTGTTGTGCACGCTTCCACGAATGGTTCTAAATTAGAAAATCCATTTTACGATAGCTTAGAGGCAGTTAACATGTTGTGTATCCAAAAGCACTTCAAGAAATAGAATTTCAACGCCAACACTTTCTTTGATTGGCATTGCAACGCATGCCGGGTACAGCTTGTCTATATATAAAAATCAATGTTACGTGATAGTTTGTATGTATATATGTCACCTATGCGATCATATACCATTCATTCGATTGCGAAGTAATTTGGGTGAGTTGTTGTGTGCACTCCAGGGCAGGTTTCTGGCCGCACATTATTTATGTAATACAAAAGGGTGAGGGACTTAACAGAAAGTATTAAATCCCACAGTAACCCAATTGCACAATCTGTATACTTATGACTAGGGCTCGGATTTTTAGGTGCTAAAAATCAAGGAAATATTTATTTTTTGTGTATTATAAATACTTGAAATATGTGACAAAAAGTAAAAATATGCAATTTAATTTAGTTTATTAATGAAAATATAAACAATATGCAGTACTCATGAATGCAATTTATGCTATTCCTCACTGACTGCTGAAGCATTACAATACACAACGAGATACATCTTCAGGTTGTCCATCACAAATGACCGATGATTATCGCGAAACACTTCTTCTCAAGGCTCGAAACTGCGGCAATTTGTTTCTTGCTCTTGAGGTATTGTGTAACTTGAGATCGCTGTTCAGCCTTGATTGCTTTCCCACATGGTTGGTAGAACAGAACGCCCCCATCAGAATAAAATTATCTTTAAATTCAGCAACAAACGATAACTTGTAGTTGTTTTTACTTTAGGCATCGTAGAACTGCCTTATACTTCGCAGTGCCAGAAATGCACTGCATGTGAGTGACACTGGTTCCAGGTAGCTGGGGGTGGGGGAGATCTAGCACGTTGTGCAATATGGCGATGGACAAGGAAATCCCCGGTTTCCACAGTGAGTGGCATGGGGCGACAAGTTAAGAATAACACAGTTGCAAGCTAACGTACGCTCTTCGTGAAGATTAGATAGCTCACAGGTTCTTCCCCGTTGAAGTAACACAGAACAAAAATGCAATAAACTGAAAGATCTAGCATACTGATTTAAAATAATATGTAAATAGACCTATTGTGTCTTTTTGTGTGCGAATAAGTGAAAAACATGAATTTATGTAATTATAGAAAAAATGCTTAAAATATGTATTTACATAAAAAAAATATTTATTTACCTAAAAATCCTAGCCCTACTTATGACACCGCAATGCCAGGTGTGAGAATGGCTTGCAGATTCATCGCGAGGTGACATGCTGTCTACCACAGCTCTAATGCAGCCTGTAAGATTGTCAATCAATCACTCCACACCGATCATCTCTTATTTTTATTTTTTACCAGCTAGCATGGGTCAGTGGTAAAGTGCAGTTCTTAAAACTGAACTCAAGCTTGGCTGCCGGTTCGATGACCTAGATGTTACGAAGTTACAATTCAATCACTTCTTTTAAATTCTTTCTTTCTTGGGCTGTCTGCGTGGCTCAGCGGAAACGTTCTCGCCTGCTGTGACCAAGGTTGCAGGATCGAATCCTGGCGCAGCCAGTTGGCGTTTGAGGATGCGCAAATACGAGGGAGCTGTGTCAGTAGATATACTGGCACGTTAAAGATCCCCTTCGGGCAAAATTTCCATCACCCTGGCGGCTCTAAAAGCCGCAGTTGTTAAATGGGACGTAAAACCAATAACATTATCATCTTCTTTCTTTCTTTCTTTCTCCATTCATCTTTGATTGGCATTGCAACGCATACCGGGTATAGCTAGTAATATATAAATAGAATTATTGTTAATTCATTTAGGACCTTCGTGACATTGTGGGAATTTAGCGCCGTGCACTTGGGTGTGTGTAAAATTTGCTGATAACCTGTCTTATTGTGGTGTCTGTAATAATGCGTTTATTTGGATTTCAGATGGGGATTGGAAAGCAGACGGCCATGACATTAAGTTAGGAACCATCCCAACATTTACTTGGAAAAGAAGTGCGAAACCACGGAAAACCACTTCCAGGATGTTCGAGATGGGAATGAAACCCACCTCTTCTATGTTTTGCCTCACGAGACTGAGTGCACCCCGTTCCAGCCCACAAACTAGAATTAAAATTCCTTGATAGAGCTTGGAATCAAACCCGGACCTTCAGGGCGACAGCCAAGCATGCTAACCACTACACCAGGAGGTTGACATAAAAATATACAGTAATCTGTCATAATAACTGAAAGTCGAAATGGAGTGACGTATTTATGCGTGTATACAATTAAAAATTGACATAAATTAATGACACACTTTGAGGCACCTTACAAACCTAAAATTTGTTGCCAAGGAACCTGCTAACCTTAGATCCCAAAGTCCCCAGGTCACCAAGCCGGAAGGCGAACTCACAAGTGACATACTTGGACTTGAATGGGAGGAGCCCAAGGAAAACATATGGATAATACACATTGGCGATCACAGAAACAGCGGTGGGAGTCGTTCTCATGCAATCCTCGGGAAAATACGTCTAGGATGGTTCAGACGAGAATGAAATTTATCTCTTATGAATTGTCTTCACGAGGCTGAATATAGCCTACCCTATTCCAGCCAGAAGACCACAATTTCATTTGACAGAGGATTGAATCCGTAGCCTTTGTGTCAGGAGTCAAAATATGAACCACTAAACCACGACGGTGGCACATGAAAAGCATTCAGTAAGCTATTTTGTTTCGTGTGGCTTCCTGAGAGGCCGAGTGCAGGTCTTTCTAGTTGACTACCGTGGGCGACCTGCGCCTCCTAATGAGGATGAAATGATGATGGAGATGTCACATACACCCAGTCCCCGGGCCACGGAAATTATCCCCATGATATAAAAATCCCTAATGGTCCGGCCGGGAATCGAACCCGGGACCCATTGGTCCAAAGCCTAGCGCGTTAACCAATTAGCCATGGAGCCGAACAGTGAGCTATTGAGGAGTCTTCAAATTTCTGTTTGTATAATTCCCCTGCAACCGTACGTAGAGAGTGTCATGATTGAGAGCTCCTCATACAAGAGGACCACGATTTTATTCAGGAGAGGTGAACAAAGTACATTAACCTGGTAGCATTTGTCCATGGTGTGTAAGACCGCCTTCTGGTGCTATGGCTAGCATTCATAGCTGTTGCCGCGGAGGTCTGCCAAGAAATTTAATTCTGGTATGAGGGCTGGAATGGGGCCGAGTTTTCATCTCCCAATGTAATTTTGACTCAGCTCATCAGAAACCTCTATGGACATCAAATTGGCAGGTGAAGAGCTAAATGAAGTAGGAGATATCTGTTACTTAGGAAGCAAAATAACCAGTGATGGACGAAGTAAAGAGGATATAAAAAGTAGGTTGGCTCAGGCAAGGAAAGCATTTCTACAGAAAAGGAATCTGTTGACATAGAATATAGATTTAGGTATTAGGAAGTCATTTTTGAAAGCCTTTGTCTGGAGCGTGGCACTCTATGAAAGTGAAACTTGGACTATTGGTGCAGCAGAAAAAAGGAGAATTGAAGCGTTTGAAATGTGGTGTTACAGGAGAATGATGAAGATCCGATGGGTAGATAGGGTCACAAACGAAGAGGTATTAAGACGAGTGGGAGAGGGGAGATGTTTCTGGTGACTGCTAATGAAGAGAAAAGACAGGTTGGTAGGACACATAGCCTACTTAGACACCCACGAATAGGAAGCTTAGTTATGGAAGGAAGGGTCGAGGACAAGAATTGTAGGGGTTGACCAAGGAGAGAATATGTTAAACAGATTGCCTCGGATGTAGGCTGTGGTAGCTATGTATAGATGAAACGATTAGCTGAGGGCAGGGATGCATGGAAAGCTGCATCAAACCAGTCAAAAGACTGACGACTCAAACAACAACAATATCCCCCTCCAGAAGCAAATCCTAGGTACTGAACTCGAATTCAGCCCAGCTTAGGACCTTTGACCGAGCCGAGGTTCGAACGACTTGTGCACCATTGGAAGGAAAAATTGGAAATTTGGAATTAAAATAATTTAATAAATATATATGTATTATGGGATGCAAATGATGCATAATGAAAGTATTTTGGAGAATTTTGAAGCATTTTGAGGAATTTATTATTTGGAAATATTCTGGTGATTTAGATTTTAACTAAGGAAGAGTTCGATCATTCGAAGCTGGAAATTGTACAAAGCTTCATGTTTGGCACTAGAAAACCAGTTTTGGTTAGCAAGGCGATCATAACAAAGCGATGCACACGACCCGTGGATAAGAGGCTAGATCCAGGAGCCTTTTTCAGAATATTTCAACAGCCAATCAAATAAAAGCACATAATTTTTGAAGGAATCGCTTTTATATAAATTTGGCAGATATAAAGAGAAATAAGCACATCTACAGGTGTAGAATGAAATATGAAATTTATTTGGTTGAAAAGAAATATAAATTATTGAATAATAGAGCAAATATGAGTATATTTCTATTAAAATACATGTGTGTGAGGCTAGCTGAGCTAGGCTAGCAGTGACACGCACCGCCGAGAGGAGAAGCGTGGCGTTACTCTCTCACAGCGACTGGACACGAGTGGACGCGTTTGACGCACGCGCACAGAAGAGAAGCAGTTATTGCACGCAACATAAGCCCGGTCGACAAGCACCGTTGTACTATCAAACGACCTAGGGATCGCCGAGGAAGTTCAGAAGAGGAGCTGGCGAAAGGAAATCACATTAATATTGGAGAGACCAGCGTTTATAAAATTATAACATCATTAGAACGAGACTCTGCTTATAAACAGCACTTTACAGAGAAGCAATAACTAACACCATTGTTTATTGCAAGCTAAGATATTGCTACAACGAATTCAACTGTATAATTCAGCGTTTTTACATCACAATCTACATTACAGTCTACATGATGACAGCGAAATTGAGTCGGGGAGGAAAATCTTATTCTACGTCTACTGAAGAGAATATTATGGAGAACTAAATAAAATGAAAGGAGATTAATCTATACCATGGATTGGGAAGTCAGAGTGACAAATTCAAGGATCGACACAGCTACAACTGAGTAACAACTTGCAGTATTCCAATATGAGTTTCTACACTACAAGCAAGACGTCCAACAACACCAGGACGAGATGTCCACTCAGGACTTGCGGATCTACGATGGTGAGACCACTCTGAAGGACAGAGGTAAGAAGCAGAAGACCGTTTGCAGCCAGACGAAACAAGAAACGCAGCTCCCAGGCCGCTGGCCGTGAGGATGGCAGATGTACCGTTAGCAGCTCAAGCCGAGACGCAGAGCAGGTGATTGCAGCCCGAGTGAGTTGGGGTCGCCGGCAGCTGATTTGCACGTGCTTGGCTGTAACTGGTTTCTGTTGGAGGCGGCGAGCGATGGCAGCTTCAACGGAATATCAAGAACAGCTGATAGAGGTATTCCTTGGCTGTAGAAGACGTCTCAAGGTAGAACAGACGTTTGATCTAATATCTGTAGTTTTGCTCTAATAGTAGAGATCCATTTTTGGAGTGACCAACTTCATTTGTAGTAATTCTTATCTTTATTCTTTGTTTTTAATAGCAAACATTTTAGAGTTTCATTGTAATTTTGATACGTCTTCGTGTGTCGTTTAAGACGTTATTTCATGTATATTTAACTTAGATTTGCGTTTCACGCATTTTTTATTTTGAAGGAAACGTTGTAAGATTCTCACTTTCGAACGATACTCGTTTTATAAAAGGAATGCTTTGATAATGCTTTGATTATTCGATTATTTGACTATATGGTATCTCAAAGAGATTATTCGATTATTCGATAATATTTTATCTCGGAGGGAAGGCTTCGATTACATTGTATTTTGGAGACAAGAGCGTCAATAATGACAAATTGTAAGAACATCTAAACATTATAATTGTTATTAACAATTACTATGCGTAACAGCGAAAGTATACATTTTTATATCTATATTGGTTTGTTATCTAGTAAAGCATTATTGTGAGATGCTTTAATATTATTTAACAGACATTACGATGTTAATATACATCTGACATATTTATTATAACAATTTGAATGTCATAAAATTCCAATAGCGGAATACAACTTATTAGACAACTAAATAGTCTTGGACTATTATACTACGAATATACACTATAAATTAGTATCATGGTAGTTTTTTTAGCGTATGGCTTTTAGTGCCGGGAGTGTCCGAGGACATGTTCGGCTCGCCAGTTTTGTAGCTGCTTCCAGACGGACACCCAATGGATGAGCTACAAGTACCGTTGGGGAGGAAGGTTGGAATGGAAGGGCGAGGAGTTGGAAGGTAGCGGCTGTGGCCTATAGTTAGGGACCATCCCCGGCATTTGCCTGGAAGGAAGATGGGAAACCACAGAAGACCATCTTCAAGGTTGCCGGTGGGGGGATTCGAACCTCCTCGCCTCCCGGATGTGAGCGACTGCCAGCAGTCATGCTGTAACGACCACGGCAAACTCACCCGGTTTATCATGGTAGTGACAATTGAGGTCAAATGATGCCTATATTTATCAACAATTGAAGTAGAAACATTGTTTAATTGAGATGATTAGACCAGGATATATGTTAGTCTACCTGCGGTCTAGTATGTTAAAAACAACTTAAATATGGATTGTTCATATATGTAAATGTACACCCGAAGCGTGAGGATATGTATTTATTTTTATTAACAACTAAAAGACGAGCGAACTACAAATTAACATTGTTGACGTTTGGTAACGTGGATGAACAAGTTTGTTATGGATCAAAGTGAACAAATAGCGCTAATGAAAGGAATAATAAGTACTTTGTGAAATGTATTATTGTGAACGAACATGTAATTGTTGTAATTTGATGCACGAGGTTTAATAATTTAGACAAGAGTTGAGAGTTAGGAGTGTATTCTGAACGGTAACATACTCTAGCGTAGTTACCTAGTAAAATCACTAATTCTTCTACAAGTGTGTAGCAAGATGGGTATTTTATGGAAGTAATGCCGTGCGGAGTTGTGAAGATTGTTTATAGAGGGGAAAGGAAGGACGTATGACATGTTTGGAGCGTAGTAAGTTGCCATTGATAAGTATTGTTCACTGTATTGCGGAAGGAAGGAATATATTGCTATGTGGAGCAACGAATTGTTACAAGTTGAGTAAAAAGCGCTAACACAAAGTTTAATGTTTGAATTGTTTATGTCTGAGAGTATTTGTATATGATCAACGAAATGTATAGAGTTTTTAAGTAGTTTCGCATCGCTCTTCATCCTATTGTTTTATTTATAGATACGACATTCTAAGCTGTATTTAACTTAAGTGTTTGATACTCAGGCGTATTTATTATGACATACCACTAGAAGTACCTGAGAATTTGATCGTTGGTAAAAACATTGTTCAAAGAACTGTTTATGTAACACAGACACTATGCAGCTGTCAGATCGCGACTGATAGTGTTAATGGTAATGTTTAAACCGTGTGAAGCACGAGAACTGTAAATAATGTATAATTTACAACAGTATTATTAGAGTAGATAGTTACATTTTACGCACGCCCATGTATAATGTAGGGTTTTAGTAATGTTAACTTCTTTTTTATGAGTGAACAGCTGATTTTAATCAGACTATTTCAATGACATAGCCACAGGGTGACTGTCAATTTAGGCAAATATTTTATGAAATTTAATATAACTGCATTGTTGTAACTAGAATGTTCAGAAACATTTATTCTACAGATAGTAGAACTATCTGACGTGTGTAACAGTTAATTTTAACTTGTGTGTTTAATTTTATGGTGATAGGGATTATTATTTTTTGCTTATTTTTATTTGTTTGGAAATAAATCCCAGGCACTAGTTTTTGTTTGCCTGTTCGTTTTTTATAAATCTGATCATCATTTCATTCTTGCAATCGACATGCGATAATACTGCGAATTAGTTACTAGAATTCAAGTTGGTCTCAACTTTCACCGTTCACACCCGACATCCGAGATTCCCGTCCTACCATTTTGTGTTTAGGATAGTTTATTTAATTTGTAAATGTGTAACTAATCGGTAGTGTTGTTGCATGGCCGGTATGCATCGAGGGTTCCCTAGTCATTATCCTAGTAGGGTAGTGTTGGTTAACCTGGCTGGGTATCGACCGCCCTACAATCCTGTCCTATCTTTGCGGATATAGGCTATGACTATGCGGGATTCGGGTGCAGTACGCCACTGGTGCTAAGGCACGCTTCACGACTGGAATGGGTCGCTGTACGTTATGAGGTCCCTGGTTGGAAAGTCCAACGCTGACAGTTGTCATCGTGTGTGTTTTAAGTGTTTCCTCCCCAGATATTGTAAGTCCCGGGACACCAACAAAACTCTAAGAGCAAATATTCTCAGTCACCCCATCATCACAGGCTATTCCGCCCACACACAAATATAGGGAAGTAGTGAGAAAAAAAAAAGCTTTTCAAAATAGTACTATAACCTTGCCGAGTTTCATTGAAATCGCTCCAGCCGTTTAGAAGTTATTAGGACACACACACACACACACACACGAACGCACACATACACACACATGGACAAAAGGTGATCTCATAAGCCTATTTTTTTTTTCATAAATGAAAGTAGGCTTAAAATTTAGGACGTCAAAATATACTAATTGAGGATACTTAATGAGCACTCTTAGGGATCTCAAGGGGTGAGGTGTAAGGACACGTAACCATCTAATATCTCTGGTTAGAAGAGGCTATTACAATGTATAATTCACTGATAAAGGTAAACTATTAATATATAAAAGAAATTTATTAATTAATCCATCAGAAATTGACAAAGGAAATGTTATTGAAATTGAAGTTATTTCTGTTAATAATATTAGAGAGACATAAAAACCTAAACTGACAACTTGATTATCGAGTAGATTGTTGAGCTCACCGAGTGATTGGTTGTTGTTGTTGTTTTCTTCCATAGCACCCATGGATTGGATCAGATGATATTCCTTCGTCTTCTGGATTCAGATACATCGGGTGATGTGGACTGCCAGATGATTCTTCGTGGTGATGTTTTGAAAATCTCAAAGAAGACGTTAGTTGGTGAAATTACGAACGAGTTCGTCAGTGAATGATTTGACGATTGTCACAGTAGTCATTCTTTATTTTGATAGCGAGGTATATATTTCCTCTCGCTATTCTCGTCCCATATTTCCTTCCGCTAATAATCTTGTAGAACCAGGATAGGGGATAGCCTCTCTCTCAGATGTAGGCGGTCCAAATCTTGTCATTGGTGACTGTATTTAGGGAATATCACAGTTGAAATTTCTAAGAATTATTCCAGTAATTAATTCTGGAAAAGACTTAACAAGAAATAGAGTTTCTGGAAATAAGTCCAAATCCTCGTAAATTTGAAGTCACAGGCGACAATATATTTCTTGGCAAACGCTTCCTAATGGCAGCTAAGAGCCCATGTTTTAATTTCTGTGAAGAATTGTACCATGGGGCGAGCTGGTTTCATACTGTCTGTGTAAAAGTGCTCATTAGGTAGACGACTTCCTTGAAAATCTTCTTCTAATGACCAAAATTACAAGGAACATGTATCGTGCATCTGTAAGTAGCTTATAATTCCCCGCAGGTGTTGATGGTCCCAACAAGTCTCATTACTCAGTTCTCCAAAATATTTCTCTAATGTCTTATAACAATTTAAAGAAGTCTAGACTCAATATCTCTGATACTAAGTAGAACTAATGATATTTTGAAAGCTTCCATTTCAATACAAAACACATTATGATATTCATAATAATTAGAATATTAATGATGCCAGGAAATTTTCTCCGCAGCGGCTGCGCACTGCTGCGAGAGGTAGCGTCATCAGTTTAGTAGGCAGCACAGTGTCCTTGATAGGGTGAAGGCCACATGTGTGGGCTATGGGCTGTTGAAATCGTCAATGTGTATAGTTAGATTATTGGAAGAGTGCAACAGTAGGTTTTGAGTGGCTGTGGTGAGTGCAACGTTTACTGTTTGTTTGTTTGTTTGTTTGTTTGTTTTGATACAAGCGACTGCCGTGCTGCCAACATAACTGGTGACGCTATCTCTAGAAGCAGCGCGTAGGCTCTGCGGAGAACATTTCCTGGCGCCCTGTAATAATAATAATAATAATAATGATAATAACAATAAAAATAAATTAATGAATTGACGATGAAATAGACTCCTTCTGACTAGTCAAACAGTTACAGTACGGACGGTACTTCAAACCAGAATTACATTTTTGGCCGAACAGGGAATTGAACCAAGGCATCCAAAGTAGTTCCAACAATGCTAACCACTACACCACGAGCTGTACGCTGATGCCACCGTGTCACCGGCTAATCCCAGTGATTTTTCGCCACCTTTTTCTGTAAAATATGCAAAGCCGATCCATCCACATATTCATTGCTGCCACTAATCACCAACTTAATATGCATAGTATGAAATTATAAACTTCTGGGAATACACCAAGAGCATGAGGCTAAATAACGAGATTATCGGTAACAACATAACTCGCCCTGGCGATGGAAATAAAGAGATAATATGTTTTAGAACATAATAGTAACACTGAATCCATTTTAGGCGCTAAAGCGTAAATTGCCACGGCGCATACATTTAAATTTGCGATCAATAACATCAAATGCCGGACTTTGACACCTCAATTATTCAGTTTTCAGTTGCTTATGCTTTCAAATTCCCCTTCTAATGGGCCCCTCCGCCTCATTGTGTCGCGGCTAGCATTCTTGGCTGTTTCCGCGGAGGTCCGGGTTCGATTCCCTGCTCTGGCAAGAAATTTAATTCTGGCCTGAGCGCTGGAATGGGGTACACTCAGCCTCGTGTGGAAAAACTGAAAAGGTGTGTTCGATTCCTATCTCAGTCATCCTGGAAGTAGTTCTCCGTCGTCTCCCACTTCTACAGTACTCTTGGCAAATGCCAGGATTGTACCTAACTTAAGACCACTGCCACTTTCTACGCAAATCCTACCTCAATTGAAAATACACACACAAGTAAAGACATCAAAGTGACACAGGTTATCGGAAAAATTCTACACACAGCCAAGAATGCTAGCCACTATGCAACGAGGCGGATATTCCCTTAGTAGCGACATGTGCAGTAAAATTGATATAAATTTAACTTCGGGAGGAAAATCCACCTTGCAGCGATGTGTACAGCATTCTGTGGTATTGAGACTCAGGTACCGAACGTCCTGGGTTCGATTCCCAAGTCTGTCCAGAAACTTAATCCTGGCCTGAGGGCTGGAACGGGGTGCACTTAAGCTTCGTGAGGTAGCGCTGAGAAAGGTTGGGCTCGATTCCCACCTCGGTCACCCTATGAGTAGATTTCCGTGGTTTCCCCACTTTCCCACTTCCCCAGCCCGAATGCCATTAGAGCTGTATCCAATGCGATTTGAAAAATGAAAATCCACAGCCTGTTTCCAATCGACCGACCGGGTCAGGGAATGGAATAAATGAAGCCCCCATCTAGCGGCGAGGATATGAACTGTGCCGGCTGCCGAAGCCTGTCGCATTCCCCTGGAGCAATGATTAAATGAATGACAGATGAAATGAAATGACAGTGGGGAGTGTTGCTGGAATGAAATTGTAGCAGGGAAAACCGGAGTACCCGGAGAAAAGCCTGTCTGCCTCCGCATTGTCCAGCATAAATCTCACATGGAGTGACCGGGATTTGAACCACGGACCCAGCGGTGAGAGGTCGGCGTGCTGCCGCCGAAGCCACGGAGGCTCTTTTAACGTGATTTACTGGGCAGAATTTCAATAGGGGTGAAGTGTGATTGCCATTTATCTTATTTGGCCAGAATATGACCTAACCCTCCAGGTGCGTGAATTGCAGGAGGTGAAAAGAAGTAGTTAATTGCTGCAGTACCATGATGTTACAGATATGAACTAACTATTCAGTTTGAATCCAGGGCCTCTTTTAGCGCACTCGGTGGCCTGGTGAATGCCCAACCTGTTTATGAGTGGACTGGTAGATCTGGGTGTTTTGTGGTACAATATGGTTGCCTGACCTTTTCTTTTGAGTCATGTGGTAATCAGTGTGTAGTTTACAGATTCAGCACCCTGTTATCGGAACTATGTGTCGGTGAGATGGTTGAATGAGCATGGTCCTCAATCTTCTTTTTGAGTGACTCGCAGTCATTTGACAGCTAGGTTTAAAACACTAACGAACATTCAGAGCTGGTCGATTCGTTTCCGTCCGCAGGTGTCAGTCCATCAGGCGGCCGCACATCAACCATGTACAGTATTTAGTTGCACGAGCTCACCAGCTCAGAGGACACGTTAGCTGTAACTCTTTCGGAGACTTGTTGTTGAGGGACTTCACTACATCGCAATCAAGTACGTGGGTGCGTGTGAGGAATCTGTTGGTCTGTCCGATAACTTGTGTTATTATGATGGCTGTACTACTGGGTGTATTTGAAATTAGCGCTAGCATTCAGGTAGGAGGCGGCCGTTACCTTAATTTAGCCACCAGCCTGGCATTTCCCAGGAGTGGAAATGGGAAACCACGGAAAACCACATCTTGGATGGATTAGGTAGGAATTGTTGTTGTTAATTCATTTGAGGAACATGGGCCATCTTGGTCATCAGCCCCGCAGAATTGGGTATACATGAATTTGTCTGCTAACCTGTATTTATGTGATGACTAAAGTAGTTTGTGTAGCTGTATTAGAGCCAGGAATGAGGTAGGCACACAGAGACTTGAAATAAGGTACTATACCGGCATTTACCTGGAGGGAGTGTGGAAAAACCCCGGAGAAGAAGTGGGAAACCACGGAAAACCAGTTTCAGGATGGCTGAGGACGGAATCGAACCCTCCTCTTCTCAGATTTACCTCGCGAGTCTGAGTGTACCCCGTTCCAGCCCTCACACCAGAATTGAAATTTCTTGGCAGAGCCGGGAATCGAATCCGTTACTCCGAGGTGACAGTAATATTGGAAAAATTCCCGTATCAGATGGTGTGGAGTTGGTTCATTTAGGGGCTTGCCCCGTGTGCTTGGGGGTGAATAGGATTCGTCTGATAACCTGTGATATTGTGGAGTCTGAAGTAGTGTGTCTATTTGTAATTGAGACTATGTTTGAGAAGGAGGCATCCGTGACATTTGACTGGAGTTGAAGTGGCAAACCACAGAACACCATTTCTAAGATGGCTGAAGTGGGAATCGAATCCAGACCTTTGGGACTGTAGTCTCAATTTGTAGGCCTACCCTGGGTCCACAGAAGGGGAGTGTTCATTATAAAGAGGGATATGTATTGTTTTATTATTATATTACGAGCGGACCCGTGCGAGAAATCTCGCATGTTCATAAACCATACTTTCCCCAAGAGGTTTATAATGAGAGGCTTAAGGAGAAAGGTTATGTTTTTATTTCAACCAAATAATTATAGAACACTATTTACATTTCAGTTAGAATTCCAAGTTCTACGTTCCCTAACTTAAGAAGGCAATCACTGAAAATTTAATCATCATAACACTCACCAGTTGTTCGATATTTATGAAATTATACGATTTGAGTACTCATTCCTTTGATTCACTGTTTCTGAAGTCCATGCAAAATGATAAAAGAAAGACCTCAGAATGTTAAATGACATGAAACAGGCGTCACAGCGGCCAAAATGTGAAGTGGACAGCAATTATGGAGCGTATTTTCCTACAGCGACAGTATCTGCAAATCGCACACTTCGTACATTTTTTAAAAGTCATTTTTAAAAGAAATTATAGATATTTATGAAATTAGAGTGCAATTCGTCACTGCTAATGTCTATTCTCTTTCATTTGAATGCTCATTTGTCACGATCGGTCGCTTGTGAGCGCCGCAGGAGGGATCTATACTACTCAAATAATATATTAGATTATTATTCTAATTATTTCTTTCTTTCTTTCTTTCTTTCTTTCTTTCTTTCTTTGTGTTGCCCATTCATAGGGCGCGGGGGAACTTGTCAGTTGACTTGATGACTTTTGCCTTCTTCTTTTCCCAAATTCTCTTCATGAACTCACTGTGTTACTTCTTGCGTTCATCTGTCCATCAGCTAGATCTCACCCTTAATGTCCGGCTCCGTGGCTAAATGGTTAGCGCGCTAGGCTTTGGCCCGAGGGGCCTTGGGTTCGATTCCCGGTCGAGCCATCAGGGATTTAATCTCCTGGGAATAATTCCCGTAGCTCGAGGACTGGGTGTATGTGACTTCCAATCAATTCATCCTCGATTTGTATTTGTAGAATTATATTTAATAATTTGTTACGCCTCTTTGCGTAGTGGCTAGCATTATTGGCTGTCGCCACGGAGGTCGGGTTTCGATTCCCGTCTCTGCCAAGAAATTCCGGTCTGGGGGCTGGAATGGTGTACACTCAACCTCGTGAAGCAAAACTGAGAAGAGGCGGGTTCGTTTCTTACTTCAGCCATCCTGTAAGTGGTTTTCCGTGGTTTCCCCACTTCTACTCCAAGCAAATGGGATGGTTCCTAAAGTAAATCCACGGCCACCTCCTTCCCAATCATCACCCGTTAACCAAATACACACACTACTGTCCACCAAAATATTATGTGCACTCGAGTTTGAAGGTTGTTTGTGAAGTACCTAATAGGCCTACATAAAATCCAATAACATCAACATTTTCGTCGTTCTATTTTACGTTAGTTTATGTAGGTTTGGCATTTTTAATTTATATTTTAATATTTTTATTGCAGTTGGAACACAAAATTTATAAACTAGTTATAAAACATTCTAATGTATACTGTGTTAAAATTTGTATTCGATCTGATGACGGGTTTTTGAGAAACTGATTCTTAAATTTGACGCATGGTTGAAACACGCTCAGAAACGGGCTCGTTTTGTGTTCCAACTGCGATAAAAATATTAAAATATAAATTAAAAATACCAAACCTACACAAACTAACGTAAAATAGAACGACGAAAATGTTTAAGTTATTGGATTATATGTAGGTCTATTGGTTACTTCACAAACAACCTTCAAACTCGAGTGCACATAATATTTTGGTCGACAGTAGTACAGACGTGACAGTGACACAGGCTATCAGAAATAAATTCTACACACATCCACGTACACGGGGATACATGACCACGATGCCGAAAAGCCCCTAAATATTGAGCAACAGCAAAAACTCTTTTTGTTATTCTATTGTTGCCCATCCTAAATATGTGCCTACAAAATTCTCTGCGTACGGCGTTTGTGAAACTGTCTGTGAGATCTGCAGTTCGTCTCTTGATACAAACACCATATTCTTGTGCATTATTATTATTATTATTATTATTCGCAGGTGGATCTGTGACGCTTGTTTCAGATGAAAGAGTCTGCCGCATTGCGTGGGCGAGTGATGCAGCCCGCTTAACAGGCTGTTTACAAATGCTTGCACTTGTCGAATTCATGTCGGGCTAACGATTATGACGTCATACGTTAGCGGAGTGCCCCAGTTAACATGGAGGGTGCATGTCCAGTATGATGACATCACTCCATAGTAACTCATTGTAGGCCTACTGTTGCCAAACAGATGCTATTTAGCTAAGACTTGCAATCTCGTGCTTTGCGCCTATGTATACCTCTACCCTCTCTACGGCGTCGGGTTGAGATGAGTTTGGTTACCTGTGTGGCGGATGGTTTTTACAGCTGGATGCCCTTCCTCAATCGAGGAGATAATGAGTGATGAAGTGAAACGAGACAAGGGACTGGAAAGGTGTGATGATGACATATCAGAAGGTTGAAAATCTGAACCCCATAACAATCTATTTCGTTGTTGTTGTTGATTCATATAAGACTGTGTGGCATGATTTTCAGTCCGTCAAAACGATTGCACCCAATTGTAATGGGTGGTTCCCTAATCCTGAAAAAAAAAAAAAAAAACATGACATTAACAAATACACTTGGATGACCAGTTTCGATCGACAAGTGATCGCTTGACGATCGAAACTGGTCATCAAAGTGTATTCATACAGGGTCTTTCCCTCAAAGTGTGGCCAGCCCAGCGCTCTAGTTAGAACGTGCAGCTATAAAGGTCAGACGAGCATATTGCAGCGCGCTGCTGTCACAGCATATGTCATAATTAAGATAATGAAGGAAGTGCTGTTGGATTGATGCATCGGACTCTCGACCCTAAGCTCAGTGAGCTGCCTCTACGCGCCGCGCTGCCGGCCGCACTTTGAGTGAAAGACCCTGCATATTCGGTCGTTTGGGCCACCTATGGACCACGGTGCTTGTGCTTCAGCTTCTGTCTGCCACTTCTGGTGTTTTTGGTGGATTATATGCCGGCTGCTTTTTGCTGGAATCTTGAGCCTTTCTATTGGACCAATAAATCTTTCATTTTCTTGCTGAACTCTATCTTACGTTCCTCGGACCATTTCCTGGACGCGTTGTGGTGAACCTCTGTAATGGATGTGAGGAAATGCCTGGTTTCAACTGTCAGACAGTAGCGACTTCTGTCATTTATTGTGTCTTGCTGAATATTAAGTTCAGCAAGATCCTACTCAACTTGTTTGATCCACAAGGACTCAGTGGCTTTACCTTTCTTGGCTACCTTGAAGATCTTATAAGACACCCTGTGGTGGGGTGGTCCATTCGGTACAGGTGGCCGTATAATGCCAGGCGTCTCCTTCTGATGACATCGGTGAGGCTTCCTGGTATTTGTAGAGTTCGCAATTTGGTTCGTACCATCATCTTCCATCCGGAAAGTTCCTTGGTCCCACTATTTTCAGCAAGAATTTCCTTTCCTGTACCTCACACAACCCCCTTAGTTAGAAACAGGCACTTAGCTGCGTAGAGGATTGAAGGTCTGACTACTGCATTATTGTGTCTTAGTTTGACACTCATCGACAGATGTTTCGAGGCGTACAGTTTTCTGCAAGCATAGTATATGCCCTGTCTAGTTTGATCCTCCTGTGTTCAAGAGCTGTTCGCTTTGCGAATAGTTTTTGTTAGTGTTCATTTCCCGTATGGTTTGAAACATTTGTTTTAGTTCTGCCCCATTTTTCTACTTTGCCGTAATTGCAGAGTGAGCGCGGTTCTTGTATATTTATTCTTTAAGTACAACTGATATTTTAATTGTATTCATGTTTTACAATTATTTATGTATCATTACTCACCTATTCTGAAGTGTGTTTTTAGTGTTCCTCTCTCGCGAACTGTCACAAAATCACTGAGCTGCCCCAGCTGCCGTTCGCACGTCCCTTCTTTGTCTATGAGCTGATTGGTCGCCTGCCTTCCCCCGCTGGTCGGTTATCCGCATCTTGCAATGACGTCACTACCACTATATAACCTTAGGTCTACCGGCCTATGGGTCGACTCTCCATCATCGGTCACTTGCTGCTACAAGCTTGCTGGGGGTCATTACCCTCTGGAGTCACACGGCCTTGCCAGAGGCGCTGCTTCACGACAACACGGGGTCAGGCTCCAGGCCAACCTTTGCTCCAGCTGGCGGCTGGGCATTTTCTACAACGCTGTACTCAGTTTAAAGTCAGCCTAATGAAAAAGCAACTTCTCGAACCAGCGGAGATGTTATTACCAAGAAACATCTCACTGCTGGTCAACTCTCGTCAGCACGACTAAACATCACCAAAACCTTGGCTCAGAACCCGCGCCTCTGGAGTGTGTGCGCATTAACCTCGATCATCAGCCCTGTGCGGGCAAATAGAACTGCTACTTCAATCATCAGCTCTGTGTGGACAATCTACCCGCAACCTTGGTCATCAGCCCCTTGAGGACAAACCAACTGTTTCCAGCCAAGGGTTTGCTGGCCTAACACGAAAGGGTTATGTATTTTCACCTCATTGAAGGTGGTATCATATACTGGTAGACACCTAGATTCATCATGGTTAATCAATAAGGGTTCCTCTTTTATGTATTTTAAATTATGTCTCTTTTAATTAACAATATGAAGTTTAATCCCTCATAGGGGAATTTTGTTAACCTTTTTCGTTTCCTGGAGAAACTAGCAAATTTGCATTCTTATTATTCTTCTTGTTAATTCTTAAACTATATTTTTTCGAAGTAATTTCATATGGTCTTTAAAGATTTATTAAACGCAAAGGAAAATCTTAATCTTTGGTCTCTTCCATCACCTAAGATTCAATCCTTGTGTCCGAAACCCTACATCCTTTCGAAATCCCTAAAAGGGTGCGCCCCCACCCTTTTCCAAGAGCCATTTTTTCACTGAGATCTTCTGAGATCCATTCTCTAAGTTATTTTATTGCTTTCACTCTCTTGATATGGTTAGTGTCACTGACCCTCATGGCTTTAGGGGCTTCTTGAATATTGGTAATGAACTCTGTCTTTCCGATGTTGAACAACAGACCCGTTTTCGCCGCTATTGAGTACAGTGTTTGGAGTTGTGTGGTGGCCTCTTGCATGTCGTTTGCCAACAAGGTTAGGTCGTCTGCGAAGGCAAGGCAAGGGATCCTTTGATTATCTGCTTTGGTACCCATCCTTAATCTTGTGTCGACTGGTAGGTTTTGGTCCATCCCCTGACAATTTTTTCAAGAACACAGTTAAATAATATGCAAGATATACCATCTCCTTGCCTCACCCCTGTTTTGATAGGGAAACTGTCTGAGAGCTGCCCTCGAAACTTTACTCTGGAAGTAGTATTGCAAAGGGTGGCTTGTACTGTACCCGATACCTAGTTGAGGCTATCGGCTACGCCAGTTTTGATCGAGCCATGGTTGAGAGTTGTGGGCAAGGAGAAAAGATAGCGCTCAGATCGAGTCAGAAGAATGGTAGGAAATGACGTAGGAGGCCGAGGGAGATGGAGCCACTACCCCTCAAACATAAGGAATTATGGGAGAAATACTGGATGATTATAAAGATTAATTTGGAATTAAGTCTTATCTAACCTCAGAAGGGAAGGAAATATCAAGAAATCTTATTGACAATAACTTGAAGAAAGGTAGACAACTCCTTAAGTTATGTTATGACTTTATAGCTGAAATAGTGTGGCAGAGGTTAGATCTGTGACGTCAGACAGCGGAAGGAAGGAGGAAGTCACGTGGTAGGTCAAGACGAGACGGCCGAGTGAAGTGACACTAGCGAAGAGAAGTATTCCAGCGGTCCAGCTGAGTGGATCAAGTCGTGCTATAACAGAACAGTTTATAAGGCAGTGCAATACGGAGAGTTACGTGCAGTAGAGAGTCGCTAGGCGAAGCCTGCAATACAGTATCAGGAGTTCGGTTTTGGAGCACATGCTGTCTGTAGGGCAGGTCATGCAAGCCGTTAACTTTAGCAAGGAAGCCGGTGTTTAGACAATTGTTATTTCAACATCGCAGTCGTATTCACGTGGAACAGCAATGCTTTTTCAAGCTTACAATTTACCGAAGCAATACGCAGTATTACACTAGGATTGAGAAACATTATTTAAGCTACATTCTCAATGTATAACAGCACAGCGAAGCAGTATAATGAGGCCAGTATTTAACCTCATATTACACATGGACAGTGAAGCGAATCGTGTCATGCTGTGGGCGACATTTTGTTACCATGCGATAGTCAACGAGTTGAACATTACTCTGACATTTTGTCAAGTTTGAGATGCTAGGACTTGTATTTCAACAGTCCAATTGTGCGGTCCAGTTACACTTATGCACATTTTATTATGGACATTCAGATGGACTTGAACTTATTTCAGCAGTATTACAGCATATTTCATAATGCATTTGAACCGAAATATTTAAGGCGACCATGGGGCCGTTCCAACATTACTGCTTTTGGCAAGTTAAAATATGTAAGCGTATGCACTTTGTGAATAGTGGCACGTGCAGTATAATAGCTACACATCATGAACAGTTATGAAATACCTTCATTACGAACACAGATACAGGGTGTCTGACAAATCAGTACACTTTTGAAGCTACATTATATTTCTATGAGTGCAATTCAGCCGCTGTGGAGACTAACATTATTATCGAATGCCAACCGAATAGTTTATGGAACAGTGGCGTGACGTATTCGAAGAGAGTGTGGGGTAATCTGTGTTTTTGAACTTTTGTGGAGGATTTTGGACAATATCCATGATGGATAATCTTCAGTTCATCGTGTCGTGCTAGGCGGATACGGAGACGTGATGGCATCTCAGAGCGATGGATTCGGTTCCTAACGAAGAGGATAAATATGACATCAAATTCACTTGGATGGAGTCAGGTGTTGGTTCAGTGGGTGATACAGCGTTTTCGTCGATCTTGCGAGAAATCTGTGACAAACACTTGGATTACCGACGATCTTTGAATTCTATTAACATCTGGAATATGAAGGTATTGTAAGAGTTATGGCATTACTGATATGATTTTTCATAAACACTGGGCATACTCGTATATATATTTTGGTAGGAGTGCTACTATTATTTTTCGACATGGCTTAAATATTTTATCACTCCATTTGTTAAAATATGGTGTTACCATATGATATGGCAGGCACATTTATACAACGTTCTCACCATTGGTTGACTTTATTAGACAGGGTTTTTGGTCTTTATATATTTCTGTGAGGATAGTATTTCTTGATTATGGATATTTTTAGCGAGTGTTTCGAACTCGTGATCTGCAATTGGATAATTAGAATCTTTTCGTCAGTTCATTGCATTCTAGCGAGTATGTATAATTCATCAGCAGGGATTTTTTATTTTTTTTGGATTGTTTGGTGATATTAAATTTTATTCACTCAAGTGAATGCATATCGCTTTTATGTGACAAATAGAGTCTTGTTGATTCCAATCATGTACACTCATTCATTAGCCTACGAGACGGGGCCTGTTATTTTGAGTAACTGTGTGGTGGCACTCACCTTACCTGTCGTTTTTAGGGATTTTTCATTAGGGATTTTTCATCATAGTCTACGAGGCGGGGCCTGTTACTTTGAGTAAATGTGTGGTGGTACTCACATTACCTGCCAATCGAGGGCCTCATTTTATCATCCGAGTGTAATTATGATCGTAAGAGGATTAAAAAATAAACTACCAGTCACATATTAGTCGATTTTTGTTAAATAAATTAAAAATAAAACACTTTGTAATTCTTGTTTTGTCAATCCAATAGTTTGTTGTAATACTCTTTTGAGAGTAAATTCATTTAACAGTTAATACTTTTGATACTCTTTGTGAGTGATTTGATACCTTTGAGGAGGATTTCAAGTAATTGAATCTTGTAAGATGAGTTATTTATTGTCAGAATTTATTTTGAGGCAGATCATTATTAGATATTTTTGATGTGAGATAATATAAAACATTGATGTTTCTTTGAAGTAAATCTTGAGGATCTTAAGAGAATTTATGCTCTGAATTAAACCAGATCTTGAATTGGATTACGATTACTAAGGTAATTTTCATATTGTTTAAGAAGTTGTCTAGATATGACCAGATTAATTACAGTTCTTGTAGATTGTGTGCGTTAATCATCTGAAGCCTGTTATATTTTTTTTGTGGATCATGCAACGTGATTATGTGAAGTATTTTTGATAGGCGTTTTTGAGGTTGCCAGGTGAAAGTTTGCAATATTGCCAATGATGATTTTGAGGCAGACATGAGGTTGTTGAACCCAGTCTAGCATATTTCTGAGATTCATGCTGTGTGCTGAATAATTGTAGTGTTATATGGAATAATTATGGTATTCAAATGTGATATTTGACAAAGTGAGATTAAGTGGTGAAGTTTTGGATAGTGAGATCCAACGTGATTTTGTGAAGGCAACGTATTATTTTGGCATGATAATTAAATATGAGGTATAACTTGGAATTGATAAAATTTTAAGACAACGTTCTATAACCTATATTAAACAATTTTTAGGAAATTAAATAAATAAATAATTTTGATAATCCAAGATTTTCTAATAATAATAATAATAACAATTTATGGAATAATAATCTGAAGTTTAAACATATTAATGATCTGACCCGATGAATTAAGAGCTGAATAAACTCGATGAATGAAATAAATCGATGAATTAAAAGTTGAATAAATTAACTGAACTAAATAAATTAATAGGTGATTAAACAGCTGATAAATAAATGAATTAAAAGGTGATAATTAATTAAAGGAGCTGATGACAATAAATTTAAATAAATTTAAATAAATTTAAATAAGAAATATGATTTAAATAAATTGATGAATTGCAACTTAAATTAATGAATTGAACAATTTATATGGATGGATTGAGATAATTTAATTTAAATGAGATAATGAAATGAGAGTGTGTGGATGATTGAATAATCTAATGAATTGATGAATATAATATTTATTTAAATGATCTGATGGTAATTAATTAATTATTCTGACTTGAATGTAACGAATAATGGGATGAGAACTGATTTGAGAAACATTTTTTTTGACATGATAATGATGGTGATGACCGATGAATAGTGAAGTTTTCTTTGATTCACAACCAAGCAATGATCAGCAATAGTGTAAATATGGTGTATAAATTAATTGTTAAATTTTAAGGAGTAATTGTTGGGATTTCCAACATTGATTAGTGCCATTTAAGCCATAGAAATGAGTGAATAATTAAATATATGTGTTTTTAGGGTATTTTGTGTTAGACAGATTCATATTTCTTGACATCCACATTACTGATGTTAAATTAACGAAATGTTAGGTCTCAGGGTTCACGGAATGTCAGTGACGCAAAGACATAGTGCTACGGTGGCCCTGAGAACTCAAGCGAACTTAAGTAATCTTTATTTTTTTATGTGGATAAAAAATAATTTGAAATAGCACAGAGATGGTTCGATTTTGAGGACTATAACAACTTAACGTTTACATTCGACCATACTCTTAGGCAGGGCTTGTGTTTCTTTTTCTGTCTGACTGATTAAGTTTAAATACATTTTGTTTTATCTTAGTTGTGATCTGATGAGGGTGTTGTTTTCCCAATCCTTTCCTTTGTCTCAATTAAGGCTTAACCAGGAAGGATGTGGTTTTCTAGGGGTTCAGTTGATGGCGCCCATTTCTATTTGCTATTATGATTAAATTTAAGCCCGTAACGACCCTAGAGATACTTTATCTCGTGTTACCCTCTGCTTTTGTGATATTTCAACTGAATTTCCGGCACATTCCTTATTTTATTTCACGTTCATTTAACTCCACTCTGGCCTGGGAAGCCAGGTATGCGATGTAATGGCAGATGGGTCATCGCATACCTCGGATGATCGGGTGCAGTACTAACCTAATGATTTTGTCGTAAAGTTCCAGTTCTCCTAGGATTCTGAAGAGAGTCGTTCTATCTACAGAGGCGTATGCCTTTTTGAAGTCAACGGAGGTGTCTACCCACTTTCTGGCTCGTTTCATGCTGTATTGGAGGATGGTCTTAGATTTTGTATTTGTTCAGTGCAAGACCTTGATGATCTGAAACCAGCTTGGTATTCCCCTTTCTGATTGTATAATTGTCTCGTTACATGCCGTTCTAAGATCTTGGAAAAGATCATATAAATGACTGCTAAGAGTGATTTGCAGGATCTCTTTTGTTCCCTCTCTTGTGTATTGGGTGAATAACGGCTGACATCCACAAGTCCATATGTCCAGGATCACTGCGTAGATATGCATGAAGGTTTATTCTCCGGCTAGTTTTAGCATTTCTGCTACTATCCCATCTTCCCCAGACGCTTTGTTATTCTTGAGAAGTTTTATGATTTCTTCGACCTCTTCATATGTTGGAGGAAAGATGTAATCGGTGAGAGGATTAGTGGGTTCGCTAACTGGGAGTCGTTCGGCAGGTTCTTCGGCATTTAGGAGTGTCTGGAAGTAGTCAGCTAGGGTTTTAGTAGATTCAATATCGTTGAGGCACAGCGATCCGTCTGCTCTCTGGAAATGTAAGGTAGGGAGCGCAAACGAGGTCGATTGCTGTTTGAGGCCCTTATATAGGTCTCTAGAGTGTAATTATTAACATCATGTACATTCTTGTTCAGGATTAGGGAACCACCCATTACAATTGGGTACAATCGTGTTGACCGACTGAAAAACACTAAATTTCGATTGCTAAGGCAACACTAAATGAGTATTTCCGTGAAGAACTAAATAGCCTATTTTCATAATCCGACTGGTCTTTTCCATTAAAATTCTCCGGCCTATTACAAGGATTTTCCATGCGATATACTAAATAGCTTCTGTTTCTCGACCTGTGTCTTCACAAACTCCATTTCAATGGAAAGTTATGAGCTAGAATATATAGCTTTCAATATTGGTGATAAAGACTCCTCCCACGTGAGGACATCTTTCTATATCGAACCAGGGCAATTCATTTTTAGTAAAGTCAATGCACGGCTTCTATGATTTACGGAAAGTAAGCTACATAATTTAGTGCTATTAGATAATGTTTGTTATCATAGCCCAGGATACGAATCATCCTTCCAATCGCCTGAGTAAGATACGAAAAATAAAAAGTAAGGTTTTAAAATATCGAACTGATGCATCTTGATTTTTTGAAAACAATTGAACGTCATTAGATATCTCTATACTAAGCTCTGAATAAAGATTCACTGTGCCCAGGTTCGTTGCATTCGAGTGATAAGATCGCCAGGAAATGTGTTTGTAAGATTCGAAATCGGTTCGCCGGCCTCAACACTTTATAGAGCAGAACTATTATTAAAATATTTTATTTATATTTGTTTAAATTTAATTATTTTAGCCTAACTTTGATTTATTAATTTTATTTTGTATTATCTTTTTAATTTTCATGTTTAAATGTTTTATAATTTTATTTTTCATATTACATTATGTTCGACGATGTCGAAATGTAAATATTATAGCCTTTGTCAGAAAACTGTATCAAAATAAGGGTCATTATAACACTATTTTTCATTATGAAACAGTTTCTCCAGCCGATCAGAGCTCAAGAAACAGTTGTGTGACCAATTAGGTAAGGATAGCATCGCACCTGTGCTGACTTCTACGGCCTTCTATTTTAAATTTCACTGCGTGGCTAGTGACATAGTGGGGTATTTGAGGAGGCCATGGTCAAATACAAGGTATTCTCTGCGTCCAATGCGCTCTGTTCAGTACATAAAACTGGCGAAATCTCGAATGATATTTTTGAATATTTATGTTCGAACATAAAATAGTTATAATTATCGTCGAACATAAAGAGTCGTATGCAACTCGCCTATAATGGTAATTAAGGCACTCGTATGGAAATTATAAAACGAGCGGAGCGAATTTTATAAAAATACTCGTGTCTTAATTATTGCCATTATAGGCTCGTTGCATAATGTACTATTTTGTTCGACGATGTCGAAATGTAAATATTATATGTCAGAAAACTGTACTTTAATGGGGGTCATTATAGTCCTGTTTTCCATTATGAGACAGTTTCTCCAGCCAATCAGAGCTCTTCCATTGACCAATAAGGTAACCTTCGCGTATGTGCTCAAAATCCAACATGTCGGACATGAATTACATGATATAAAAATTGACAATATAGCCTATATTATATCAACCATTGTAGTTACAATGCCAAACACTAAGACAAAATCAGAACGAATCTTTACGGTAACAGGTAAATACTATGAACTATGCAAGAAAATTAGGAATATACGTCCAGAAATTTGCAACACCATCCTTCTAGCCATTACCGACATGAAAAGTGTTCACCGTCCCTAATGTTTGTATTAACAAACTGGCGAATATGAGACAAGAAATAGCACTGTACCTTAATATCCCCGACTCCAATTTCTACACAGCGCATTGCTTTCAAACGACTTCGTTGACAATATTAGTGAATGCTAGAGCTGGACGGCACCAGTCATCATGCAGACTCTAAACAATAGCATTGCCAAGAAAGTAAATGGTCTCTGCTTTCGAAGTGTTTTGACCCACGCGCATGCGCTCTGTTCAGTCAGCAAACCACCCAGCGCGCTCTGTTCACTAACTGAAGTTACTGCATCCCACATATATTTATGAATATTTATGTTAAAACATATAATAAAGTTATAATTATCGTCGAACATAAACAGTCGTATGCAACTCGCCTATAATGGTAATTAAGGCACTCGTATGGACATTATAACATACTCGTGTCTTAATTATTGCCATTATAGGCTCGTTGCATAATGTACTATTATGATCTTATTTTTTTATAATTCTATTTGATACGCTTATTGCTTATTCATTTTTACATTGATGTCGAAGAATTCAAGGCTGCTTGGAAAGAAATGAAACCGGGGAAAGCTGCTGGCCCAGACGATCTTCCAGCAGAACTCTGGAATTCTCAACAGTGGGATGCGGCAGGATGGTTAACACGCCTATTTCAGCTGATCTTTAAGGAGGGTCGAACACCGAGGGATTGGCAGCGAAGTATCACCGTACCCATTTTCATGAAGAAGGGGAGTCCAGCTGAATGTGCTGATTACCGGCCGATCTGACTTTTGTGTCATGCGATGAAGACATTCTAACGTGTTCTTGATAACAGGATACGTAAGATTGTCGAGATTTCCAAAAACCAAGCTGGATTTGTGAAGAATTGCGGCACAACCGATGCAATCCACGCAGCACGGCTCTTGATTGAAAAGCATTGTGAGAAGATCAAGCCGATTCATCTAGCTTTCCTGGACCTTGAGAAGGCCTTTGATTGTGTACCTCATGACCTCATATGGCTAGCACTGCGAGAGCATGGCATACCGGAATATCTTGTCAACTGGGTTCAGCTGCTTTACGTGAATCCACGGAGCTATGTTTCCCATCACCGTCGGCGTTCACCAGGGTTCAGCGCTGTCACCGCTTTTTTTCATTCTAGTAATGGAGACTGTAACAGCAGACCTTCACCATCCTTTGCCATGGACGCTCCTATATGCAGACGATGTCATTTTGGCCTCTGAGACCCAGGTTGATCTGCAACGTCAAACCCAGCAATGGAACAATCGGCTGGCGCAATACGGCCTGCGCCTCAATAAGAAGAAAACCGAATATATGACATCAGACACACAAGCAATCGGAACCATTCAGGTAGACGACGAAGATCTACCACGAGTAACGAGATTCAAGTATCTTGGCTCCACGATCGCTGCTGATGGTCGACTTGTCGAAGAGGTCAATGCAAGGATATCCGCAGCTTGGATGAAATGGCGAACAACAACTGGCGTCACTTGCGACAGAAGGATGAATGATCACCTGAAATCTAACATCTATCGTACTGTCATCCGACCTGTCGCACTGTAGGGTTGCGAATGTTAGCCTACTACGACTGAGACGGAGCGTCGACTGGGAGTCATGGAGACCAAGATGCTGCGGTGGACAGCTGGTGTTACTAAACTGGATCGCATCCCCAATGAATGCATCAGGGAAAGATTTGGCATTGCACCCTTTCCCGAAAAAATGCGCGAGAGTCGTTTAAGATGGTTTGGACATGTGCTGAGGACAGGGGCTGACACGATAGCAAAGACGGGTTACATGTGGGAAGTCGCCGGTAATAGACCAAAAGGACGACCAAAACAGCGATGGGCCGATACCCTTCACAAAGATCTGAAGTGCGTCAATCTCCACCCTGACATGGCCCAGGACAGAACTAAATGGAGACATCGAATCCATGTAGCGGACCCTGCCATCAGGCTGAAGAACATTTCTTTTCAATTTTAATTTCTTTCATATTTTATTATTTACGTTTTAATTGTTTTTGTTTAAAAAAAGTTATCAAGCATCTCAGTTCAAGAAGATAGAAACATACGGTTTTAATAATATTAACACTTCCAAACGAAAATTCGTTGACATATGGCTGAAAGATTCAACCATCAGCATCTTTGACATAGCAGATTGTTTATATCCAGAGCACTCACCAATAAAGGATCAGGGTTTGTGTTTTTCCTTAAATTAACAGTCTTCTAACACAATACAACATTTCAGTTTGATTGCTTAAATAGTTTCAGAGGTACTGAGTACCGGTGAAATGTATCCAACAAAATTTTAGTTTGATTGCTGTAATAGACTCGCTGATATTGAGAACCGTCTAAATATTTTGGATGATCGCCATGTTAGATTGTTTTATATGTAGGTCATAGGATTACGTACCATCAGATACAAATTATTTCTTAGGTGAATTATTCAAACGTTCACTTCGTTCGTATGAAAAGGACACAAAAAACAACTTAATTTTAAGAATTCTCACAGTTGCCATCTTGCTTTTAAGATTTGAATGCCAGTAGATTAAATCTTCTATAAACATTTATCGTACCGTACCAAGTTTCACTGCGATTAGTTGATTAAATCTCAAGAAAATGCCAGGTACATTTTTTAAATTCGCTTGGCTGCCTTGTTGGTTTTGTACTTAATATGGGTTTAACCATCGCATAGATGAACTTATCTTAGTATTCTCTACCACCATACAAACGTTCTGGTAGATACCAGTAGGCCAATAGTTTCGAAGATATAGACTGCCGGTGAAATATTTCGCACTGCCGCCATGTGGGATTGGTGAAACGTATTTAAAATTGAAGGGCATGGTCAGGGTCGGATCAAGTCTTTATCAAGTTTCATTGAAATCTCTCAAACCATTTAGATTCAATTAGTGGGAAGGGGGTACACACACGCACATACACACGGACAAAAGGTGACCCCATAAGTCTATGTTTTCATATGATGAAAATAGACTAAAAATTGCTTCCAACACGATAATGACAACCTGTGTTAATGTAGTGTCTGTAGTGGGGAGCGTGATGGCGCAGTGGTTTCGATGCTCGTCTTTCACCCGGACGGCCGGGGTTCGAATCCCAGTAACAGCGGGGTGGGATTTTCACCTAAAAAATATCACATGACTTCAGGAAGGGCATCCGGCCTTAAAATCCGCGGCCAATACCAAAATAAGTCTGGTTGGCTCTGGCGACCCCAATTAATTGGGAAAAGCCGAAGAAAGTAATGTGGTGTGAGTATTTGTAATTGAGACTGGGATTTGGGAGGCCTTAAGTTAGGAACCATCCCGGCATTTACCTGGAGTAGAAATGGGAGTGCCCGGAATACCACTTCTAGGGCAATTGAGGTGGGAGTCGAACCCACCTCTTCTCGCTTGTCCTTCACGAAGTTCAAATCATGGGACCAGAGTTTCAACACTTACCCCATTACCACAGAAGGCAGCTCTGAGGAAGTACACGTGTGTACGTTCCAGTGATGCTTTGACATTGAGTGCAATGTTCGGTACAAACAGTGAATTTGATATCAAGTTAGGATTTGAAACAGGTCTTTAGTTGTCAGCTTTTATTAAGTATTTCTTTCCTGTATGTTAAGACTAGTTCCTTTTGAGTGCCCTTTCCATAGGCTATTTCCTATCAGCTTGAAGGAAGAAAATTGTGAATCGGAAAATACAAGGAATAGGTCCATGCTGCTATGACAAAGTAGACCATAATGCAAATATATCGTTATATCAAAACCGTCTACTCCATAAATATGCTCCATGTCAAACGCTACGAAACTAAACCGCCAATTTAGGCGAACAAAAAAAAAGTTGTTTTTCTAAAATTCTCTCCACGTATGAAATATAATACACCCAGTTAAGCTGAAATTGGGGATCACCTTCACGTAACCCTGAGACCATAGGATCAGTCGAGACTTGAACATTTCTTGTAATGCTAGTGTAAGCCTACTTATTATTGTTTATTCTGAATACAGAATGAGGTGAACAACTTTTATTGCAACATTTATTTAGATCCGATTTGTATTCTCCAAATATTCCGAAAAACAGTTTTAAGCGCCTCACCGTGTATTGTTATGAATACTGTAGTTAAGTAGTCGCCTGGTTCCAAATCTTTGTCTGTAGGGTTCACTTTGATTTGAGGTTTTGGTTACTTTGAAATCGTTCCCGGCTCGTGTCTTTGATACAGGGAAAGACTTTCAATGAGCATATGGCTCCCTGGGATGGATTCACACTATTTGTGAGCAGGCCCTGGGTGGAAACCAACCAGACTTTATGGAAGTCCACAAACACTGATGCCTGTAGAATATTTTAAAAGAGGCGAGAGAGGGGGGGGGGGGGGATGGAAATCCAGAAATAGACCTCTAATTGACACAAAATGATGTCCGATTTGTTGCCTAATATATAAGTCTACTATCAACAATCATTGCGATACAGACATACATTTACCCCAAATCATCATCATCATCATCATCTTCATTTCACCTTTTCCAGCTGACACTGGGTGGGGGAAAATATGGTTCCTCTCCACCTTGCTCTGTCGTTCCACCATTCCTCTTCCAACACGGTGTTCCAATCCAGGTTCCGTTTACTAATGCTATTCCTCACCGAGTCCATCCAACGCATTATTGGTCTTCCTCGTCCTCTCTTCCCTGGCATCCGTCGTTCCAGTGCTCGTCTTGGTAGTCTTACTTCATTCATCCGTTTGACATGTCCAAACCAACTCAATCTGTTTTGCTCCAGTTTGTCATTTAGAATCTGTAGTCCCAGTTCTTTCCGTATATCTTCAATTCTCACTCTGTCTCTCCTCGTTTTCTGGACCCTACGTATCAGGAATCTCATCTCAGCTGCCTGTACTCTGCTCGCATCCCTCTTAGTCATTGTCCAAGTTTCTGCTGCATATGTCATTATAGGAACATAATATGCTTTGTACATAACTTCTTCAGCCTTAATTGGTATATCCTTGTTCCATACTAGTCCCCGTACCTGTTGGTAGAAAGCACTCCCGAGTTGTATTCTTTTGCTAATTTCCAAATAATCTAGTCTTCCATCTTCAGTCAGTTCACTTCCCAAGTATTTGAAGTGTTTCACCACTTCCAATTCCTTATCTCCTACTTTGATTATTCCTTTTCCTTCTTTCTTACTCTACTCACCACCACTGTTTTACTCTTCTCCACATTTATCTTCAATCCCCATTGCTCAATCTTTTCATTTATTACGTCTAACTGTTCTTGTACCTCCATCTCATCCTCGCCCCAGATCACAACATCGTCTGAAAACAACATTAACCTCATCTTTGCCCTACTATAGTCTTTCATTGCTGCCTTCATGATGTCATCCATCACCATTAAGGACAATAATGGTGACAACACACTTCCTTGCTTTAGTCTAGTGACAATTTTAAACCATTCCGATGTCCCGACTCTAGTCTTCACACTACTGTAGCAATCCATGCACATTCGTTCTATCATGTGTCTCAATTCCCTGCCTATCCCCCTATTTGTTAAACTTTCCCAAACTTTTGTTCTGGGGATGCTATCATAGGCCTTTTCTAGATCAATAAAAGTCATTACCATATCCTTCCCATATTCCCAACTCTTTTCAATGTTCTGTCTCAGAATGAAAATGGATTCCACTGTTGACCTGACCCCTCTAAATCCAAACTGCTCCTCCTCTATTTGGTTTTCTACCATTGCTCTAATTATTTTTTCTACGATTCTTTCCATTATTTTGGCAACATGTGAGATGATGATGATTCCTCGGGAGTTACCACACACCTTCCTGTTTCCTTTCTTGAATATTGGCAATATTATTCCCTTTTTCCAGTCTTCAGGAACTTTCTTCTCTCTCCACACACTCCTGAGAAGTCTGTATGTCCACTGCAGTCACACTGGTCCTGCCTCCTTGATCATTTCTATTGCCACTTCGTCGATTCCCACAGCTTACCCCACCTTCATCTTCCTAACTGCCCATTCCATTTTTGCTATAGTAATGTCTGGTTCTCCTTCTATATTTTCCTCCGCCGTTTTGGCTGTTTGCGCAACTTCTCCGCATGTCTGGCGTCTCACATTCAACAGATCGCTGAAATATTATTTCCATCTGTCCGTTATCTCTTCTCTTTGTCAATATTTCACCTTCATTGTTTTTCATGAAAACAGTGTTCACCTTTTCATTTCTTCTACTTTTTATAATTCCAAACAGCCATTTATTTCCACAATTTAAATCCTCCCTTATTTCCTGAGTGAATTCTTCCCAGCTTTTCTTCTTTTCCTCTGCAATTAGTTTCTTGCAATCTCTGTTTGCTTCTATACATTTCGCTCTAAATTCTTCAGTCTTTTTTGTTTTCCATTCCTTCTTAGTTTTCTTCTTCTCCCTTACCATTTCTTTCACTCTATCATTCCACCATTTTTTCGCCTTTTTCCGTACCTTTCCTGATGTTCTATCACATGTTTTCTCTGCACTGCTTACAAATGAACACTTGAACTTTTTCCATTCTTGTTCCACATGGGTAATATCCGTCCTTGGTATCTGTTCTTGAAATTCTTTCTTAAACTCTTCTGCAATCTCCTTTTCCTTTAGTCTCCAGACCTTAATCGGTCTTTCCCTTTTTTCTGGTAATCTCATAACTTTTCCTACTTTTAATTTTGCTACCACTGCCCTATGGTCTCCTCCAAAGGCTTCGTCTGGCATGACTGTGACATCCATTAGCTCTTTCCGATGTCCTTTTTCGACTAAAACATAATCTATCAGAGTTTTCGTTCTTCTATCTCCCCATCCATACCTCGTTATCTTCTGACTATTTTTCTTTCTGAACCACGTATTCCCTATAATTAATTGGTTCCGCTGACAGAAGTCTATTAAGAAATCCCCTTCTGGATTCTTACTGCCATAACCTATGGTCCCAAAATCTCCTCTCTTCCTTGTCTGTCTCTTCCCACTTGTGCATTCAAATCTCCCATTACTATTATTTCCTTATCCTCTATATATTTTCCACCTCTTCTAGAAATTCTTCTAAGTTCTCTTCTTTATTCCCCGTTTGTGGAGCATATACTTGAACCAGATCTTTTGTCCCTGTGTGGAACTGTATCCTTCCTATGATCATCTTGTCACTTATCTTCTTCACCTCCTCCACATACTCTAGGACATCGTTTCTTATAATCATTCCTACTCCATTTTTTGCTTCCTGTCCTCCAATGTAAAACAGCCAATATCCTTCCTTAATTTTCTTTCCCCTTTTCCATTCCATTTCGTTTAACTGAGACCGAGGATGGCTATATCCTTCTCTATCATGAAGTCCACTAGCTCCTCAGTTTTGTCCGTCAGGGTTAAGATGTTGACTGTCCTTATTCGGATGAATTGTGATGCTGGTGGCCCATTTCTCACAGCTCCCCCAACATCTGAAGGACTGCGCGTCGCCTGCATGGGACGCCTTAGCATTTTCCGAGGCTGAACCATATTTGCTTTCATTTTACCACAAATGTTCCTTGTAAATTCCGTGTGGACGGTGAAGACTGAAACTTGTGCACAAATGTACAAATAGGAAGATATTTCAAATGTTGAACGGAAGAACTCTTAAAGTGCCGCTGCCATACAGTGGTGCTATCTGACAAAAATGTTTAAAACTTTCCTTTCAGAAAACCATTTGAGTAGAAACAAAGTAGAAAAAACGGAAACTCCGTGGCACTACGGCCCGTGACTGGCCTGGGCCTACTAAGCGACCGCTGCTCAACCATTTGGCCTACAACAGATTGCGGGATGACGCGTTGTCTTGGCTTTAATTACTGGGGTGCTTAGTGCACCCTACTTCAGCTTCTAAAATCCCTACTACGTCAGCTTCTAAAATCCCTAACGGAGCAGGGAAATGAACCCGGGGCGCCCGGGTGAGAGACAGGCGTACTACCCCTACACCACGAGAGCCAGCACCATTTGAGTTAACCTCACAGTGATTCTGGTAACACTAATCGGAGAGTGACAAAGGGGGCGAGTGTTTATTCAGCCCACTAATAGGAGATCTTGTAATGTGTTGACTGCTCGAGCCTTCGCTGCTGCCGTGGAAAGCTAAACCACGCGTCTCGGTTCTGTTTCACGGGGAAGAATAGGAGCTTTGTTGTTGTTGTTAGGGGCTTTGTGATATCGTGGTCGTGTGCCCCGTGTAATTGGGTGTGTGTGTGTAGTTTTTGTCTGCTAATAACCAGTGTTACTGTGATGTATGTATAGTGTGTGTATTTGTAATTGAGGTAGGATTTGGGAAGGAAGCGGTCCTGTCCTTGAGTTAGGTAGCATCCAAGCATTTACCTGGAGTAGAAGTGGGAAACTACGGTAAACCACTTCCAGGACGGTTGAGGCAGGAATCGGACTCACCTCATGTTTGCCTCACGACGCTGAGTGTACCCCGTTCCAGCCCTCAGACCAGAATTAAATTTCTCGGCAGAGCCGGGAATCGAACTCGGGCCTCCACGGTGACAGAACAGGGAGCTTTAAGACGCCACCTAACGTGGCTCTACTAGCTGTCTAAAATGTCTATAGTCAGTTTCAAATATATTGCCTGTCGTGGCTGGATAGACGGAGCGAAATTTCCAAATGTTTATTATTAACTCAGATGCTAAATAGCATAGCATTAATAAAGACGTGTATTTAAAGAAACTTTCCGGAAAAGGCTCCATCCGAGAGCCTTTAAATACCAGCTCATGAGCCGCTCACACTACCAGCCTCGTCAGCGTGTACGGGCTTCTGAGCATAGTTCGAGCCGACCTTCAGCCGCGCAATCTGAGCCGGCTGAAGTCGGTTTTAACAGCGAGCACAAAGGAACGCTCAGTATCAGTGTGTACGGCAGAGATACAGTACGCGCTCGCCAAGTGTGTACCAGCTTCTTTGAGCCACAGCATGGCGGTCTGGTCCGGAGATGATGTGCGTAGGCTAATCGATACGTATCGGTCACATTCTGTGTTATGGGACCCGAAACATCACAATCAATGCAAAATGAAAATGTTAAGGAGGATAGCTGGCGCGACATCGGTGCATCAATGGGACGACCCGTGGATGATTGCAAACTATAAACTGTATTGCATTATCTATGTAAAGAGGAAAATAAAAATCACGAACCTGTCTTGAGCCGAAATCGGAGAGCGGAGAAATGTTTCCTGTTTCGAGATTTTGTGGCGACATCCTTGTGAAAGTTTTATACTGACCACTAACGCTATGGAACTTCATGTCCAACAATAAATCCAACCCACTTCGTCTTTCGTACAGCTCATTGCGACAACACCGACGGAGTTTCTTTTCATTTTCATTTAAATTGGCCATCATCATCATTGCTGTGCCACTCGCAACCATCACAGCAAGCAGAGTTTCTTGTACGGAAGACATCCGTTTTGCACGTGGAAACAACACAAAATGACTACTCGCGATCATTATGGCTCAAACAATGCTCATAGAAGGCTCGGGCATTTACTTTTTCCTCTCAAGTGTGTACCCGCCTTAAAATGCTTTCCACAAGCAAGAAGCACTTTCTCAAGCAGAGACCAAAATACAGACTGAGATAGTGCTTATTTAACAGGGTGTGATGTCGGGTTTTGTAGCCACAGGACTCGCATATAAAACGTGCTTTCCTTTATAAATGTTTTCTGTCACTTAGAATGCAATGGTTTAGTAAGATGGCTTCTTTAGAATGTACGGTATAAAACCATGAAAATAATTAGTCCTGTGTGATGTTTTAATGACAGAATTTCAAATTACACTGTGTCGTGAAGGTGTTAATCAATAAGAGGTAAGATTGTTATACCTAAGAATGTTCTTAATCAATTTAAGAAGGATCAAAAACAGAAAATAAATTTGTTATCATTTTCAATTTAAAGAAATTTGAGATGAATTAGATTTTGTGAGGTTTGAAGCCATTTTTCAGTGTTGCCTAAGTAAACAAAAGTTTGGTGCTTTTCAGTCGGTCAACACGAATGTACCCAAAAAAGAGCTGGGTTGTGCCCTAATCCTGAAATAAATTACATGTATTTATTAATCTCATGTAATTTATTTCAGGATTAGGGCACAACCCAGCTCCTTTTGGGTACATTTGTGTAGACCGACTAAAAAGCACCAAACTTTTGTTTTGATAAATTAGATTGTTCCTTAAGGGAGGAAATTGACTCATAAATTAAGAAAAAAATAGTTAATAATGGTAAATAATATTAAGGTGATAGGAAATATTGAAAACAAGAATAATCACCTTATAGGTGCTATTTGAGGAATAGAGAAATAGGCCTATTAATATTATTAATAATATTTTTATGACATACTAAAGGTATTTTTTTTAATAATTCCTTCATTAAAAGTAAACGTTAATTACTGAATAGGGTTGTAAGTCTGCAATGTATACTAATACAAAAGATATATTTTTGAAACACGTTGTGGAAATTAGATCGAATTCCCTGAATGCATTCGAGTGACGAACAGGTTAACTGTGTAATAATGTAGCCGTCCCGTGCTCTCTGCTAATATATGCACCATTATACAAACTGGGGGAGATCTGCGATTAATATGACGCTGAAAGCCGCAAACATACCAATGTTAAATGTAATAACTCGATTTCAATTAATGGAGAATGTGGTAATGGGATACATCAGAAGTATGGAATATTACTGACATTCACTTTGATGTACAGAGTGGTATCACATTATAAGGCAACAATCTGGAATTTAAAACCTTTCACATGTGTGGGGAAATACAGGGTGCCGCCAAAATTGTATACTCATGGATATCCGGAGGCATAATTACAGAAACCAGTTCCTGTATGTTAGAAGTATTGGCCCTGGCTGTTGAGGCACTTGTCCCACAGTGACACAAGGCGGTGGATGGCTGTCTCATAAAATTCCCTGGGCTGCGATATGAACCAGTTCTGCACGTACAGCTGGACGTCGGCGTCCGAGGTGAATCGTTGGCCCCGCAGAGCCCTTTTCAGGGGAACAAACATGGCGTAATCACAGGGAGAGAGGTCTGGACTGTATGGAGGGTGGCCGAGAACCTCTCATTTGAATTTCTGCAGGAGTGCCGCGACTGTGTTGGCCGTATGAGGTCGTGCATTGTCGTGGAGCGACCACGGCGGCTATGGCGTTCACTGTCACTCGGCGGTCCTGGGTAATGAGTGCATCAACCAGCTGGACGTTGTCATCGGTAATGCAGACCGGGCATCATTGGATAACGACACCCGTCCTTCTCTGAAGCGCTTGTGCCACGCCTTGACCCTTGCAAGGGACATGCAGTGTTCACCGTACACTTGTGACATTTGGCGAAGAATGCCCGTTCCCCCTACTCCTTCCGCTGTCAGAAACCGAACAACACCTCTTTGCTCTTCGTTTGACGCCTCCATGCCACTGTTTGCAATGCTACTGGCAGCGTTGGACGATTGATGCATGCTGCTGCTCACTTTGTATCCTCACGTGACGTGCACGCGTGCCCTCTAGCGACGGGCTGTGACCTTCCATGCTCAGGTCGGAACCACACCTCGTCACACACGCCACGGTTAGCCGATGTCGTCACCGGTTGGCGCATTCCAGCCTCCGGCTCGTTACTTATTGAACGCACCTTATAAAATAAACCAGCGAGGACTGGCGCATGGGTATTTTTGACCCGAGGCTTCAATAATGCTCTATATTTTCGTATTGGTCAGCCCTTCTTTCCTGTCGCTTACTGTACCTTCCTTCCTAGCCTTGAACTTCACCCTGCAAAAGTAACAAGTCCATAGCTTTTTGAACACTCAAGTTATTTCTATATTATTTACGGTCGGGTCAGATTTACCCATGGCGCCAGTCCTCGAGTGAACAATTTTCGGCTTACGTTATTCGGGACAATCCGTAAAAATATAAGGGGGAAAATCCAACTATTTTGGTGCAGCACAATCTCATATCTCACGTTCTTGTTGATTCATGTTTAGGGCTTGGGACACCTTGGTCAACAGCTCCTTTGTTCAAAAGAATCGAGATGACTACTTTACCGCCACTATCAAGGCCAATTATATTGTTAATAGTACATTATGCAACGAGCCTATAATGGCAATAATTAAGACACGGGTATGTTTATAAAACGAGCGTATGCGAGTTTTATAATTTCCATACGAGTGTCTTAATTACCATTATAGGCGAGTTGCATACGACTGTATTTGTTCGACGACAATTATTATAACTATTATATGTTCGAACATAAATATTCTAAAATATCTGTCGAGATTTCGCCAGTTTTATGTACTGATCAGAGCGCATGGGACGCAGAGAATGCCATGTATTTGACCATGGCCTTCTCGATTACCCTACTATGACACTAGGCAACGCAGTGAAATTTAAATTAGAAGGCCGTGGAACTCAGCGCGGGTGCGATGCTAACCTTATCTAATTGTCAAACAACTGTTTCATGAGCTGTGATTGGTGGGAGAAACTGTTTCAAAATGAAAAATAGTGTAATAATGACCATCATTATGAGACAGTTTTCTGACATATAATAGTCAGGGTCGAACATAATTTTTTTTTTGCATATTAAATTTGAAAATATAAATAAACCTCATTTTATATTGGGAATAGTTCAAAGGAAGACACCAGGTGTAAAATTACTTCATTAAAATCCGTACGACTACGACAAAAAGGGAGTGACACGCTATGCGTCAAAATGACCCAGCGCGAGTCCTCGTGTTATATTTTTTCACGCCAGTCCTCAAGGGTTAATTTTGTTTCTTGAAATGTGCTGAAGGAAGGAAAAGGGCCAAAGTGATTAGAATGTATTCATATTTGGTCGATTTGGATGGCTAATGAAAGCGTGCAAGGTTGTTCTCTTTGCCCATAAACAATGACTGGGCATTCACAGAGGTGTTAATTTGAGCCTTTTCATCGTGAAGGATAACATCTCTTGCAGGGGACAGTGAATTTGGTCACCAAAAATATTCTCATAGTCCCTGCCCATCGTCTTTTCTTTCAAGACTGGATGAAAAGCGGGATATGAGCACCTAAACAATGGTGAAACCACCACCATGCATCACCATGGCATAAGACATTCTGAATTGTAAACTTTAGCGGCATGCCGGGATTCATCACGTGCAAAAAAGCCACGAGATATCAATGGGTAATTCATTCAGTTCCATCACGTATTTTAAGTGAGGGGCAGCCCAGGTTTTATCCTCTTGGTAGTAATGACCTCTTAGTTTCACATTCAACTTCGTTAAGAGAGTGTTGGGGATATGGGGGCGCAGTGGCGCAAGATGTTTGCCTCTCAGCAAGGTAGGCTGGGTTTGATTCCCTGTCAAAACATGTGAGATTTTCAAAATGAAATGCCTTATCCTGTGCTACGGATTCCACGTAAAAAGCAGGTCTCGTGGCTCATGATTTATAGTCACGTAAAACTACAAGCCTCCTTTTCTTGTTGGGGATAACAGCTCTAGAAACAGGGTGCTGTAGATGCAGAATGAGATATGGAGGAACATCATCTTACAAGAAGCCGCTCCCCTGTCTCTGCCTTTAACTAATATTGCTTGCTGTCACTCCACTGCACACAATAACTTTGCGGATGAATTACCTAGCCGCACACAACTAACTGACCCATTTAAGAGCGTATAAGACAGGGCTGGGCAATCGATGCAATCGGGAGCAATGAGCATTATTGAGTACACACCCAAGCTTTCCTAATACAGGGTCGGGCAATATCGTTGCTCGCGTGCAAAGTACTTCCAGGTATTTGTCGAGATATCCACATTACAACTGTGATGTTGTAACGTGTTTATCGAGGGTATTTTACGCCACTGACATAAGTCAGTAGGAAGCCATTCAATGTTTATTTACGCGGCAACTTGTTAAGCCAAGATATGTTCCATGTAACTTATTATTATTATTAAGGTATTTTTGGAGCGTTTTTTATAAGATTATAAGTATACAGATAGGTTTTCGATGTTATAGAAAACACTATCAAGCGAATTATTACGAACAACATTATCGCGGAAAATTATATGATTACGGAATTTAACGGATTTTGTCAGTTAGAGTTTATTGTGAGAGAGATGAGTCATTGGGAATTCAGCTACAGGTATATTCCTGTCGGGAAGCGTGACGAAAGCCGTGGGGCACTTCCAGCTGGCTGTATCAAGAAAAGGCGAAATGGCCTGGACCGGAAATCGACATCGTCGCGCTGAGTATATTGACCCTTATGTCGGGAGTATCGCGTGGTGTCTCAGCCAATCATAGGAGACCGGGCGACTAGGAGACGGCTCCGGAGAGGGGATGCGAGGAGTGCATATATTGTTTGCGCGCCGAGAAGGGAGGACTATCAACATTGTAAAACTTGACCGATGTGGTTGCTCGTTTGGTTGGTTCTGGTGTGATCGGACCATAACTTTACATTTCTACAACAATCTCCACAACTGACGAAGAAGATGGCGACGTCCAGAAGGCTGTTGGAAGCTCTCTTAAAGAACATCAAGTACGAGGGAAATGCTATGGCAATTTCCAAAGGTAAGCGCGAATGACTCAGAACTACATAATCTCTCGCTTCATTGTTTCATATTCAGTATTTCAGTAACTTCTTAGCTTGGGAATAATAGTAAAATCAGTAATTCATCTGACTCCGTTTTCACGTAATTCTCTAGTGGTAAATTCAAATCGTTACGCTCCAATTTAAATTTATTATTATTATTATTTTTAAAATTGCCACTACTTGTTTTTATATAATAAATTCATTTCTTATACTATGCAATCTTTGCTTTCAGTAGGTAGCAGTAGATATAGACCAAATTCCTTCTCCTGATACAATTGTTAGTTGGGTTAATGATCAAATCATACCACGATCTGAGTGTGAAGATTCTTAAAGGTGTTCTGCCAGAGCTAGGTGTTGTTAAATATAAATTTAGATTTCAACATAGTGTTGAGGTCTTGGCGCCAATTAATACAACGTATCATAGTCAGAGTAAACATTACATTTATCACCTCAAACTTGGGACTTGTTGTGGGTTTTCCACACTCTCTCCAGTGAAACGTTACACTTGTCACCCAACATTGGGGACGCTAGAAAACCGTTACACGTGCCACCCAACTGTGGAGCTTCTTATATATGTATTTTAAAGTGCAAGGCAAGGCTAATGAAACCGTTACACATGTACGCTCAACGTGGAGCGAAAACCTAATAACATTTGTGGAAGGAGAAGGGTATATATTTCTGTGCCTGTATTTTTTTTTTAAAATTTATCGGTGTGTATCAGCATGGGTAGTGTTGAGGAAGAGATGAAGTTGCGTAGTGGTCACCAGTTGGATAGTGAGGATACGAGCAGTATGGCTAGTCTTGGAAATGAAAGCAGTACAGGGATTTCGGAGGTAAATCCCGATACTGAGGGGGGTAATCAAAACAGTCAAGCAGGGTTAGAGAGTTTGCTTCTCCAGTTTATGCAACAAAATAAAATTAGCACAGATGCTTTAAACGCTAGACTTGAACAAAACAGTGGGGAAAATAAAGAGAGTACTGAAACTTTAAATGCTAAACTTGAACAAAACAGTAGGGAAAATAGAGAGAGAATTGAAACTTTAAATGCTAAACTCGAACAAAATAATGCTAAACATGAACAAAACAGTAGGGAAATTAGTGATAAATTTGAGCTGATTAGAGGTGAGATCAGAGGGGTGATGGAAGAGAAGGCTAAAGGGATTATTGGAGATGTAGACAGAAAATTAGGAAAAGTACAGGAGGAGTTAGAAATTAGAATCAGTACACAGGCTGAAAATTTAAAAGAACTAGTGCAACTTGAAACACAGCAGGTCAAAAAGCAATTGGGGGGAGAAATTGACAAAATTCAGGTAGCCACTAAAGAGGTTAAAGAACAGCTGGGGGGGGAAGAATTGATAAAGTTCATGCAGAAATAATCACTGAAGTTAATGATTTAAGGGAGAGGGGAATAAGGAAAGCATTAATGAGATTAATGAGAAACAAGCTAAGTTAAGTGGTAAAGTTGAAGCATCGGAAAGGAGCATTAGGTTAACTGTAACTAATATTGAAAGAAAAGCTGAGGAGAAAATTGCTGAATTAGAACAGAAGTTGAAAGCTAGAATTAGGCAGGAAAATAGTCAGAGTAGGCCAGTTTATGTGAATAGCACACACAGGGAAATAGAACTAGGCAAATTCAGTAATCGGCAGGGTTGTCCAATGGAGTTCATGAATGCAATAGAAAATACATTCAGGGAGAGGTTGGAAGATGGTAGTATTGAGTGGTGCCACGTAGTTGAGATTTTAGAGCAAGCGTTTGTAGGGGAGACAAGAAACCGGTTTGCTGTCTACAGAGACAATTTCGAGAACATTTCAGACTTTAAAGTTAAAATTTGTGAGAAATTTTGGAATGAGGTAATTCAGTCTCAGCATCGTGAGGGAATTGTGTGTGGGAAATATAACCCCGAGAGGAAACTACACTATGACCGAGTACTTTTTAGGACAGGTATTGACGTGTAAATATCTGGATGGTTTGAAGGAGGAAAGTGATGTAGTCAGGCTATTACTAAGACATTTTCCATATAGAATCAAGAAACTGCCTGTATCCAAAATGTTAAATCTATTTCACAAGTGGAAAATTTATTAAGTACATTCGATGCTCTGGCAAGAGGTGGTTACGAGGAGAATTTCAGTAGGAACCAGGATAACCATAATAACAGGCCTAATGAGAATAGGAATCAGGAAGTTCAAGGGAACAGTGGCGAAGGGGCCAACGACCAAAATAGGGGGAACCATAATAATAATAATAATAATCAGCAAAATCAGTACAGAAGAAATGGGTATGGTACCCAGTACCAAGGTAGAAATAATGATTTCAGGGGAAATCAAGGTCGAAATAATGATTTTAGGGGTAACCAGGGGAGGTATAATAACAATAATAATTATAACCAGAACAGGGGTCAAGGAGGGAATCAGCCCAATGGTAATAACGGACAGAGAAATACCGTTAACTCAACCCAGAACGACCAGACCAGTTAAGTAGTGAGTAGTACTACACCAAGCGGTAGCGGTACTTTAAACACGAACCAGGCTGCGATGAAAGGTCAGAATCTCAGTCTGTAACATGCCCTGTCCATACAGTTATACGGGAACCCTATGACCTAAATGTAAGAAGTGAATTATTACGTGAACTAAATGATGAAGGTATTATTCAGGAGGTGGCTAGTAAGAGCCCCATAGTTAAATTTTACGTGTCCGAGGCGTACACAGGTGTTTTAATTGATAGTGGTTGTGTGAAGAGTTGCATAAGTAGTGCATTTTATGATAAAATGAAAGGAACTGGAGTAAATTTTGAGGAGATGCCAATTAAAAGCACTTTTGTTATCACAGCTGTTGGGAAGAGGTCTAAAGTAATTTCTAAGCAAGTTTTAGTAGACATTAAAATTAATTATCACGTAGAAAAGCAGATTTGTCTTGTAATTCCAAATTTAGTATTCAGTTTTATCTTGGGTTCAGAGTGGCTAAGTAGAGTGTCTGGTAACTTATGTTATGATGTAGGGAGTTTGAAATTTAAATGGGGTGATTCTGAAGTAGAAGTAGCGTTCAATGGCCATATTCAGAGAAGTAGTGTTGTAGGTGTGATTTGTACTTTAAATGAGATATCGCCAGCCGTAGAGCGGGATTCTCCAAATTTTGTGGGCAGTGTGATTACGAATGACAGTCTAGAGGACTCGTTACGTGATGCTGCATTTCAGGGAAATATAGAGGAAGAACTGTGTGTTCGGCTCTAAGATGTGTTATTGTAAATAGGAGAGTTTTTGAGGATCGCATTGTTATGGCCAATTGCTATATGCATTCATTGAACGTTATCGATAGGTCAGTATTCACAGGACATAGATATCCTGTACCTTTCGCTTATCAGAGTGCAGTTGACGAACAAATTAACCAGATGCTTGAAGATGGGATTATTGAGCACTCGAACAGCCCATATGTTAATTCTTTGATCACGGTACCCAAGGCCGATGGCACAGTTCGTATTTGTTTAGACGCTCATTTGGTTAACAGTAGAATTAGTTCAGATCAGCTGAAATCCATGTCAATAGAGGAATTAATGCAAACATTTGAGGGGAAGAAGTATTTCACTTGTGTAGATTTGAGTTCCAGATTTTGGCAAGTGCCACTTATGTACGAAGATAGGCCATTTACAGCTTTTAGTCATAAATATAACCTTTATCAATTTTGTAGAACACCTTATGGGTTAAAGAGTAGTTCATCAGCTTTAATTAGGGCTTTAAACATCGCATTAGGGGATGACACAGGAGAGTTTGTAACCATTTACATTGATGATATGGTAATTAGTTCACGCAGTTTTGAGGAGCATCTACGTCATTTAGATATAGTTTTTCAGAAGTTAGATCAGGCAGGGTTCACTTTGAAGCTGTCTAAGTCGTCATTCTGTCAGTCAGAAGTGACATTTTGAGGTCATAGAGTGTCGAGTAGAGGTGTAACACCAGAAGAAAGTAGGGTTAATAATATACTTAACGCAGAGGTGCCACAGAATGTCAAACAGTTAAAAACATACATGGGAATTTGCAACTTTTTCAGGAGGTTCGTTCTTAAATACTCAGGGTTGGTAGAACCATTCAGGGAATTGCTTAAAAGTGGGACTCGGTGGAGATGGGAGTCCAAGCATGATCAGGCTTTTAGAGCGCTGAAGGAAGGTTTTGAGAAAGCTGTAGTGCTGAAATATCCTTTGAAAGATAAGGAATATGTGGTTATGACAGATGCTTCAAATATAGGCATTGCTAGAGTATTATGTCAGAAAGGTGATGAGAATAATCTGTGCATTCTATCTTTAGCCTTGCGAGGACTGACAGCAGCAGAGAAAAGATACACGATTACTGAGTTAGAGCTTTTAGGTATTGTTTTCAGTTTGGGGAAATTTAGAATGTATTTAGTAGGGGGGAAATTTGAGATCCATACAGATGACCATGCATTACTGTATATGAGGACTTGTAAACTCAGTTCTAACAGAGTTAGTAGGTGGATTCTTGCTCTGCAGGAATACGAATTCACAGTAAAATATATTAAAGGTAAAGATAAGATTCTTGCAGACATGCTATCAAGGGACACTAATTTATGTAGGGATTATCCTGTTGTTAAAGCAGAGGACAGTATTTTATTATGTGCATGTGTGGACAGTAGCAACAGGGCATCGTTACAGACACTGAGAAATATGCTAGCGGAGCAACGTGATGACATTAAGTATGTGTCATAAAGTGAGTGTGTTTAGCTGGTGAGCCAGCCTATCAAATGAGTAAGTGTGGTGTTTGGTGCGTGGGAGATCTGGTCTTCCAGGCAGGCGTATCGGAAGTCACAAAGGGGGGGGGGGGTAGTATATAAGTAATTGAGAGTTTTTAAGGTACAGGGAAATACGACGGGATTGTCGGATGCTCTTGAGCACTAAAATGTCTCGATACACCAAGGCCAGAATTTGGTAGCGCTGGTGAATTCCCATTTGTCTCCTAGAGATGGGTGAGCGCTTGTACAGGGTATTTTTGCTTAAGGCGTTCACGAGACAAAAGATGGGCCACCAGAAGGCGAGACAGTCCTTCATGAAATTCATACATAAGAGCACACGTGATTTCTGTTTACGGCCTCGCCATGTAAGAGCTGTAGGTGTGAAATTTAAGGTAATTAGTACAAAGGTATTATTTGAGTGAGGAGAACTGGTCTGGGTGGCGAACTAGTATTAAGTAGAAGATGGTTTACGGGAACTTAGTAAGACAGGGCGATTACGGCACATAATTATTTGGTGTTATATGTAATGCGCACTTACTGTTTTTTTTTTTTTTCAGAAATCAATATTAATTTTATCTAATACACAGAGATTTATTTATTTATTTATTTATTATTTATTTATCGTATGGCTGTTAGTGCCGGGAGTGTCCGAGGACATGTTCGGCTCGCCTGAGTCTGTAGCTGCTTCCAGCGGACACCCTAAAGGGTGAGCTACAAGTTCCGTTCAATTTCAAGTAGTTCCAACTTTCGCCACGAGATATCAATGATACCTAGTGGTGAACGTTGGAACTTTGATAGAGCGTTCTGACGAAATCTAACCTAACAAATTTTGCTTTACACAAGTTTAGTCTGTGAAAGGATCTTTTACATGCCATAAATCTATGACATGGAACCGCCGGCTTTACTTCCCCTCCGAAGGAAGGCATACTGAAGGGCTTTTAACGCTCTTAAAAAATCCGACGACTTCGGCCGGGTTTGAACCCGCTATCTTGGGCATAGTAGTTCATCATGCTACCCACTACGCCACTACACAGAGAGATTAAGTATTATGGTCACGATGCGCAGCCACAATAGTGTGATCGTGTGCTCGGGTGATCAGTGAGATAAAGTTTCACCAGAAGAAAGCGACCTCCAGTGATATTAGGAAGTTCTGTGGTGGTATATATATCAGAACACCTTTGATGCGTGTGATGTGACATCATACACAGTGCTCACACATTATTTATGTATATCTTTCCCAACATAGAGATATTTGAGAGGCGGAAATATCCGTGGATCATAAATCAAAATGAAAAACATTGGACTGATTGCATAGGGCAATCCAATATAACAACAGACTTTGACGCAAAGTGCGTAAAGAAAATTATGAGTGTATATATATGTAATTTAGGGTGATTTAATTTGTGTAATATGAATTTTGGATGGGGATTTTATTAACGTGTCTGGGATAATCGCATGATGTACCGTCGTCACGGTAAATCATCCGATGATCCGAGGCGAATATGTAACGTGTTTTTCGAGGGTATTTTACGCCACTGACATAAGTCAGTAGGAAGCCATACAATGTTTATTTACGCGGCAACTTGTTAAGCCAAGATATGTTTCATGTAACATATTATTATTATTAAGGTATTTTTGGAGCGTTTTTTATAAGATTATAAGTATACAGATAGGTTTTCGATGTTATAGAAAACACTATCAAACGAATTATTACGAACAACATTATCGCGGAAAATTATATGATTACGGAATTTAACGGATTTTGTCAGTTAGAGTTTATTGTAAGAGAGATGAGTCATTGGGAATTCAGCTACAGGTATATTCTTGTCGGGAAGCGTGACGAAGGCCGTGAGGCACTTCCAGCTGGCTGTATCAAGAAAAGGCGAAATTGCCTGGACCGGAAATCGACATCGTCGCGCTGAGTATATTGACCCTGATGTCGGGAGTATCGCGTGGTGACTCGGCCAATCATAGGAGACCGGGCGACTAGGAGACGGCTCCGGAGAGGGGATGCGAGGAGTGCATATATTGTTTGCGCGCCGAGAAGGGAGGACTATTAACATTGTAAAACTTGACCGATGTGGTTGCTCGTTTGGTTGGTTCCGGTGTGATCGGACCATAACTTTACATTTCTACAACAATCTCCACAACTGACGAAGAAGATGGCGACGTCCAGAAGGCTGTTGGAAGCTCTCTTAAAGAACATCAAGTACGAGGGAAATGCTATGGCAATTTCCAATGGTAAGCGCGAATGACTCAGAACTACATAATCTCTCGCTTCATTGTTTCATATTCAGTATTTCTGTAACTTCTTAGCTTGGGAATAATAGTAAAATCAGTAATTCATCCGACTCCGTTTTCACGTAATTCTCTAGTGGTAAATTCAAATCGTTACGCTCCAATTTAAATTTATTATTATTATTATTTTTAAAATTGCCACTACTTGTTTTTATATAATAAATTCATTCCTTATACTATGCAATCTTTGCTTTCAGTAGGTAGCATTAGATATAGACCAAATTCCTTCTCCTGATACAATTGTTAGTTGGGTTAATGATCAAATCATACCACGATCTGAGTGTGAAGATTCTTAAAGGTGTTCTGCCAGAGCAAGGTGTTGTTAAATATAAATTTAGATTTCAACATAGTGTTGAGGTCTTGGCGCCCATTAATACAACGTATCTTAGTCAGAGTAAACATTACATTTATCACCTCAAACGTGGGACTTGTTGTGGTTTTTCCACACTCTCTCCAGTGAAACGTTACACTTGTCACCCAACAGTGGGGACGCTAGAAAACCGTTACACGTGCCACCCAACTGTGGAGCTCTTATATATGTATTTTAAAGTGCAAGGCAGGGCTAAAGAAACCGTTACACATGTACGCTCAACGTGGAGCGAAAACGTTACAATGTATCCATTTTGAGTTTTGGCGATTTAAGCGCCATCTTTGAACAAACATGACTTCAATCGTAGGTCAAACAAATGTAGCATTTTCTGGAGAATCCATGTTGTTGTTGATTGAGTCTTTAGTCTTTTGACTGGTTTGATGCAGCACTCCATGCCTCCCTGTCCTGAGCTGATCGTTTCATCTCTACATAGTTACCACACCCTACATCCGAGGCAATCTGTTTGACATATTCTAACCTTGGTCTACCCCTACAGTTCTTGTCCTCGACCCTTCCTTCCATAACTAAGCTTGCTATTCCTGGGTGTCTTAGTATGTGTCCTACCAACCTATCTCTTCTCTTCATTAGCAGTCGCCAGAAAATTCTCTCTTCTCCCACTCGTCTTAATACCTCTCCGTTTGTCACCCTATCTACCCATCTGATATTCATCATTCTCCTGTAACACCACATTTCAAACGCTTCAATTCTCCTCTTTTCTGCTGCACCAATAGTCCAAGTTTCACTTCCATAGAGCGCCACGCTCCAGACAAAGGCTTTCAAAAATGATTTCCTAATACCTAAATCTATATTCGATGTCAACAGATTCCTTTTCTGTAGAAATGCTTTCCTTGCCTGAGCCAACCTACTTTTTACATCCGTTTTGCTTCGTACATCACTGGTTATTTTGCTTCCTAAGTAACAGAAGTCTCCTACTTCCTTCAGCTTTTCACCTGCCAATTTGATGTCCACAGAGGTTTCTGATTTATTTCGGCTGCATTCCAGTATGTTTGTGTTACATTTATTAATTTTCATCATGAATTCTTTCCTCAAGAGGGAGTCCATACCATTCAAATACTCTTTCAAATCCTCAGGCGTGTCGGCCAAGATGACGATGTCATCGGCAAATCTCAGAGTTGAAATTATTTCTCCTTGAATCTTCACTCCCTCTTTAAATTTTTCTCCAATTTCCTTCATTGCTTGTTCAATGTAAAGATTGAAAAGTATGGGTGATAAGTTGCAGCCTTGCCTTACACCTTTCTGAATACCAGCTTCTCTCTCATATCCTTCATCTCGAATGACTGCTGTCTGGTTTCTGTATAGATTGTAGATTACCCTCCTATCCCTGTACTTTATTCCAATAGATTTCAAAATGTCAAACAATTTAGTCCAATCAACGTTATCAATCCATCTCTGCTATAAAATGGGGGTTCCCATTCAAGATTTTTGTTAACTTCCCCCACCACCCTCACGGGAGATGGGGATGATCTCCTTTGTGGCGAACAACTTTCTTTCAAAATTGACCGGCTCAGTGGTAGTAACGTTCTCGCCCGCTATTCCCAAGGTTGCAGGATCGAATCCTGGTGCAGCCAGCTGGGATTTGAGGGTGCACAAATGCGAAGGAGATTCAGTAGATCTTATGACACGTTAAAGATCCCGTTTAGGTCAAAATGACGGCACCCCGGCTTCTCAAAATGCCTCAGTAGTTAAAAGGGACGTAAAGTCCATAACAACATCAGCTACTACTAAAAAATTTTCACTGACTTAAAACTTACTTACTAGAGGAATACATTAAATCACGTAACAAAGGAAATAAAACACAAAGAACTGAATTGCCCTCAACCCATGAGGGTTAATGAATACGGGACTTCAAAGGAAATACAGCCATGGAAAGCTGATAGGAAAGAGTCCGTCCCGTAGCTATAGTCAATGGAAGAAAGGGAAAAAATTGCCCTGCTCAGGAATACCCCACGGTCGCCAACTCCCGAGCAAACACTCCATGTCTATCCCTCCTAATGTTAGCTAGGGGTTACCGTACATGGTGAGCCACACACATTTTATTACCGTAACCAGGGGATACTGTGAGGAACAGGAGAGGCGTGAACATTCGGAAAATTAGGGTAAGAAGTGTCAGTTACGGCAGAATAATGAAAGACACCTTAGACCTAGACTACTGCGGGGATCAGAAGAGAACAAGAGTAGGTCTACAGGAGTGATGAAGGAGACAAGCCCGACAATGAAGGAAGTGCCATTCTCAGCTGGCGTCCCTTGGTCGCCAACTCACCTACCACCTTCTTCCAGTAATGGGATCAGCCTGCATGTAGGCTACAGCACAATATACCAACATGATTATAAATACCAGAATTAATGACATTTCAGATACATAAATGAACTGAATGCCGTGATTATCAACTATTACCTCGTGTCTGGGACAACTAATAGATCTAATTAAAAGTATATGGATGTTTTTAAACAATTGATGTGAAAATAAAATTAAAAATTAAAAATCATGTCAATCAAATTAAAACTTCTATAACTGTGAAACATGTGCCATTACATTTTGTAATTTTATATTCAACGGTCGATCCAATGTAAACCAAAGATATTTTGTCTATAATGGTTGTAATACTGCGTATGGTCCACCACTATAGTCTACACGGCTGCCTTCTGTATTCTTCGGGTACGTATTGAGAGGCCAGTCTCAAAAGTTCGGTTCTCGGCTCTATCAAGAAATTTAATTATGGTGTAAGAACTTAAACGGAGTACAGTCAGCGTAGAGAGGCAGAACTGAGAAGAGGTGGTTTCAATTCCCATCTTAAACATCCTAGAAGTTGTTACTACCTAGCTGTAGTGTCTCGAGTTGTTTTGTCGACGTTGGACCGTCATTTCAGTAGGCTTAGCCATGACTACAGTTAACTACACTAGTTCCGGCCTCGAAAGTTTACGAAACAAAATCCTAGAAAGTTGTTTTCCGTGGTTTCCCACATGAATCCAGGCCATCATTTCCTCAGTCCGAGCCCTAATTGAATGTACACATACTAGCACAACCATCAAAACAACAAAGTACACAAGGGTGATGACGACAATTCCGTGCGCCTCTAAATGAAACAAAATTGTAAGCACGTCATTTCCATCTTGGTATATCCGAATTTGTACGTCTCGTGGTGAGCATGGTTGGCTACCACCTCGGAGGACCCTGGTTTCATTCCCGGCTCTGCCAAGAGCTTACGTTACGATTGGGGTACAGTAATGGTATCGTTGATACACAAGTCACCCAAATAGTATCGATGTCTAAAACGTGCGCCGGACCAGTGAGCTACAGGAGTTTTATATTTTTTCCAAAGCTCAGGTAGTGATTATCTCGCCCCTAAAAGAGAAAAAGAAAGTTAAATTGCGCACGAAGTCTTGAACACCTTTGTCGTTTGGAATGTTTATGATGTCACTCAAGTGCTTCGTCGATTTTTTTCTGCAAAGGGGATTCAAATCTGTTAGAGCCACGTGCGGTCAAAGCCGGACTACAAGGCGGGCGGTGATTCGAAATTCACCAGTATAGTTACTTTGATTTCTGGGACATAGTGCTCTTGTGTATCATTGCCTAGCTGTGCATGCAATTTGCTCAATTCCTTCAAGGCCAGTTGTGATGACTCAGCCTTGTACACCTAAGTTCACCATGTTCTAATTCATTTGCAATATGTGGCTAGGAGTTCCTGTGTCCCATTCTAGACAATGGTGGTTAAGCTATTTACGGTATTATTGTTACAAGTGATCAGAAAATGTGTGATGAATTAAAAAAAAGTATTCTTATTATTTGTCACCTGTGCATAGATACCGGCACATAATCTTATGTTTACAAACGTTTGATGCTTTTCAGTCTGTCAACACGATTGTACCCAAATGAGATGGGTTATTCCCTAATCCTGAAAAAAAAATTGAGATTAGTAAATACACTTGATGACCAGTTTCGATCGACAAGCACTTAGGCTATTAAATCTATGTCTGAAAGTATGGGTGAAAGTATTTACAATATGTACACTTATTTAGTTGCAGTATTAGTTGAGATAACGCAACTCGTCAATATTTGTTAGTTGTGGTCTAGGTGATGTTTTGTTGAGATACTGGAAGTGGTGATTGACCTCCAGAATTTGCTTGTTTGGAGTGAATATGTGGTTGTTGTAAATGGTCAATTCAGATTGTATTGTACAGGCTACTTATCAGGTTGCAACTTGCGTGGTCCTGGTGAGTGCAGTTAACTTGGTAACTGTCTGCACTCGACTGAAGGGAAATTCCTGTGTGTGAGGGTCCCTTATTTCGTTGAGATATTCCCCGTCTCGCATTCCTATGTGCCATGTGTTCCTCGTACAAATGTAACTCTAAGTTGCCAAGTCCAGTCTCTCAAATGTGGTGTAGGTTACTGAATTCAGGATATTCTTCAACTATTAAAGATCTGGTTTCAAACTCGCAGCGCATAAGCTAAAAAGCCCTCTTTAAGCGCAAACGGTCTAATGAGAATGTTCCGGCTCCTTTAATACTGCCGTTAATACCGGCCTAGATTTATTGAAGAAAAAGATACATCGTACATCCTGATCCAATAACATGTTTCCCTTGAACATTATGGGGTTTGAAGCCATTTTTCAGTGTTGCCTTAGTATACAAAAGTTTGGTGCTTTTCAGTCGGTCAACACTGAGAAGTTGCATTACCAATACTGCAACCAAATAATTGTACATATTGTAAATTTTTTCACCTGTATTTTCAAACCTAGATTTTATAGCCGAAGTGTAATGGATCTGATGATGATCGCTTGACGATCGAAACTGGTCATCCTAGGGTATTTATTGATTTCATGTAATTTTTCAGGATTAGGGTATTACCCAACTCTTTTGGGTACATTCGTGTTGACCGACTAAAAAGCACCAACCATTTGTTATGTTTCCCTTATTAATCCCTTATCTAGCTTGGCTACGTCGTTATGTTGTGTCATGTTTCCGACGGGGTGTGTTTTCTGGTAGAGTAAAGAGGGGTGAATTCTCCATGAAAGTGTGTTCGTTTAAATTATTGGGGTTGTTTCTTTTAGCTAAGTGTATCTCGATTGCTTCCTTTATGTGAAGAGCTCTTGCCTTTCGGTTCGTGATGAATTATTTTAAGTCGGTTTCAATGTTAGTGAAACTTATCTTATGGTTGTTAAAACACTTGCCTGCATTGAGAGAGCAGAACCGATGCAGAAATGAATGAATAATACTAGAAAGTTATTCACCATTCAGTAAATATAGGCTGTAGGAAACATTGTTTGCATAAAGAACCGTACTGCAATGTTTACATGAGTTACTAATATATTTCATGATACCACCAGGACCCAGTGTCCAACTGCAATATTCAATAATAATAGAAATACCAAGGGTGCCCAATATCAGCTTCGGGATCCTACCGAGTTATCCATGGTCGCGATTTATGTGATGAAATTGTCTTAAGAGTATTAAGACAGTATTATATTGATACCCGGGACTAGAGTATTTCCTCAAGTTGTACTGCGGGATTCTTATGGTGCAGTAGCCTAGCTTTTGGCCTTTTACTGCAACTGTGGGTGGATATTTTACCTTACAAACCACATAACAACAAGAAGGGTACCCAGGTTAAAATACCCAAAACGAGCGACCCTAAATAATGGGGATAAGACGGCCATTGATTTACTGTATTGTAATGTAGAGTAAATAAGCTTAATGGTAGTTGTACTGGACATGTTTGGGTGTTGGTGACCAGCCTTAAGGGAACAATTGAGAGGAAGTACATTACGGCAAAGGAGACTGATGGGAATGCCATGGTCTCATAGGTGGTGCAGTTTTTTGAGCATTACTATTCAATCCTCGCTTGAAGTATGATGCTGTTTTAAGGACTATTAATTTATATCTTTCAGTCGGTCAACACGCTTTTGCCTAAATAGATTGGCCGGGGTAATTACATAACACACTTTCCTGAAAAAATATTACATGTATTAATATTATCCACTGATAGAGGGGGAATTTTAGGATTACACGTTTCGACCGTCACGTGGTCATCATCAGATCCTGGTCACTAGGGTTAAAGTTCTAGCTTTATTCAAGTGTGAACACCCGTGCGACGACTGTGCCTGATATTCTAACGGTTAAGTACTCATCTTAAGAAGAAGTCAGTGTGCATGCTCTAATTTTATTATGTTGTGTAGCTTTACACTTGCAAAATATTCATACGTAGATCTCAAACATGTCAACATCAATGATCAGACCAACATTTCTAAATAACGAGATTAATTGTGAACAAGACAAGATATACTAAGTAGAGCAAAACATATTAAAAATACTTGTGTAAAATTAAACTTTAACCCTAGTGATCAAGATCTGATGATGACCGCGTGATGGTCAAAACGCGTAATCCTTAAATGCCCCATTTGTCGGTGAATAACATAATTATTATTAATAATATTTATATCTTTAATGTTTTACAGGAAAGTGCTGTACTGCATATACAGTACCCCACCCAATCTAATTAGGCAAAAGCGTGTTGACCGACTGAAAGATATAAACTGATAGCTTGTACAGGCAACACTGGGAACAAATGGCTTCAAGACGTCACTGTTTTAAGGAGACAAACATAAAGGTTATCGGCTCATTCCATGAAGAAGACAAAGAGTTCAGCTGGCACTCATAAGGAACCATCCTCGATTTCAATTTTTTTTTTGTGCAATTTATTGAAGCCATTGGAATACTGGCGTTAGGCGGCACCACTCTCCACACGAAGAAGTGAAAACTTGTGGCTCAAGCCAGACTTCCATGAAATTAGATTTATTCCCTGGGTTATGTATTGGCTTTGGATATTTTGCGTCACACCATGCCCTAAATTCAGTGGCAAGAATTTAGGTTCTCTACCCCCACCTCCATCAGCCTTCTCCCTGGCCACTTCATTTGCATTTACCTTCCCACTTACATAAACATGCACTCATTGTTGAACGAAACAGTGGAAGGGTTAAGACACCATCTAAAATCCATCCACCTCCCATTAATGTGTGGTATTCTGTCGACGGAACACTTAAAAGCCTCTAATAGCAAAACTTTAGGGCTCATACAAATTCATTGCTCCATTCCTGCCAAGTATAACCTAGTTGGTAATTATGAAGCCTACATTATGTAATCCCGAGTGTAACTTACTTGGCTAGTACTCCAGTTACCACTTTAGAAGCCCTCTCTCCCTTCCACAGCTTTTCTGCGTCTATCCTTAAAATGAAATGTGAGGGATTTACTCGTTCCTCCCATGCTAACATTAAAACGTTTCACACATGCTTCCTTGCACGTTACCCACCACTTACCACAGTACTTCAAGAAATATGCACCTTTTTCAAAATCTTTCATGGGGCAGTAGGACGGCAAGACTAGCTCAAAGTCATCTTCGTGTGACAAACACACCACCTCACCCGTAATATGCAAGACGAGCTGAAAGTCTCCTTCGTGTTATACGCACACCACCTCACCCCTAATATACAAGACTAGCTCAAAGTCTCCTTCGTGTGATACGCACACCACCTCACCCTTAATATACAAGACTAGCTCAAAGTCTCCTTCGTGTGATACGCACACCACCTCACCCCTAATATACAAGACTAGCTCAAAATCTCCTTCGAGTGATAAGCACACCGAAACACCCCTAATATACAAGACTAGCTCAAAGTCTCCTTCGTGTGATACGCACACCACCTCACCCCTAATATACAAGACTAGCTCAAAGTCTCCTTCGTGTGATACGCACACCACCTCACCCCTAATATACAAGACTAGCTCAAAGTCTCCTTCGTGTGATACGCACACCACCTCACCCCTAATATACAAGACTAGCTCAAAGTCTCCTTCGTGTGATTCGCACACCACCTCACCCCTAATATACAAGACTAGCTCAAAGTCTCCTTCGTGTGACACCCACACCGACTCACACCTAACCTATATTGATAGGGTGTGTAAATAATTTCGTTTGATCAGGTAAAATGACGAGAATTTAGGTTTGATATTTAGGGGAGGATTGTATCATGTTGTGGGTGTTTTTCTGGATTCAAGAAACAGATTTCATCACTATTAAATACGTCGGACATTCATTAATCTACCTGAAATTTTGAACGTTGATAGAGGGCTGTAATAGAAAATCGTATGTTTGATTTACCTGAAAATGATCTCAACAAAATCAACATGGCGGCCAAGTGAATTTCAAATGTTGAATTTTCAGGCAAAATATTTAATCACTATTTAATAACTATTACCATGTTTTTGATCTGTTACAGGCTGAGATCACCAAGTTTGTATAGCCTATTTAGGAATATACTATGTGTAGTGTTTCGAGCGTTGTCATTCCTCCTGGTTATGCAGATTTGGTTTCGGACGTTATTTCCTTAGTAAACTTCGCACTATTATCATGTTGGAAGCCATTTTTCAGTGGTGTCTAAGTAATCGAAATTTAATGTTTTTCAGTCAGTCAATGTGATTGTACTCAATTGTAATGGGTGTTTCCCTAATCTTGAAAAGCATTAAATGAGATCAATAGACACACCTGGATGATCAGTTTCGATCGTCAAGGGATCATCATCAAATCCTTTACACTTAGGCTATTAAATCTATGTCTATAAATATAGCTCCCGCGTGGGCAGGAAAATTGGCCTTTAATAGTTGAAGATATTCAGAATACAGTAAAATACACCACATTAGGATGATCTAGACTTAGCAATACAACATATGTTACATTGCCGGATGAACATAGACAATTAGGAATGCGGAGAAAAGTCAAGGAGGATAAAAGATAACGAGACCGCACAGGAAATTCCTTACAGTTCAGTGTAGGCAGTGGTAGTAGTAATTGCACAAGAAGGGACCACACATCGCTCAAAAAATCAGCTACGTTCATAATCCACTCTCACGTAACCATTTAATAACAATTACAGATTTCACACTGAGCAAGCAAACTTGAAGGTCAATCAGCTCCATCAATATCTTAACAAAACAAATTCACAAATAACTAACAAATCTTGACAAGCTGCGCTAGTTTAACTACAACTGCTGCAACTAAATAAGTGTATGCATTGTAAATACCACACCCATTCTTGTAGATATAGATTTAATAGCGTAAGTGTAAATGCTCTGATAATGATCCCTTGACGATCAAAACTGGTCATCCAAGTGTATCTATTAATATCATGTAATTTTGTTTCAGGATTATGGAGACACCGATAACAATTGGATATAACCTTGTTGACCGACTGAAAATAATTAAATTTTGATAAACTGCCCACATTAATAGGAATGGTGCCCCGCCGGTATAACGGCCGGTGAAGGCTTTGATTATAATATTAACAAATCACATTAGGCTCATGTATCAAGTATTTCTTTGAGAGCATACTTACTTCACATGCTCAGTTCGACAGAACACGCCCTGAAGCTTCCTCATGAACAATCCCCTATTTTGACTTCGGAGAGGACAGCTTATTTTCTACCTAGAGATATATTACTTATTATTTTAATGCCACATATCTCAGGATCATATAATAATTAATTCTGTATAATTTACCATCTTCTATGCCTTTGGGAAATGGTAAATCATTTTATGGTAAATGTAACAGGCTCTCATTCCCCCCTCACCCTCTAGATAACCAAAATGATAATAATAATATTAGCATATCAAAATGCTTTATCAACATGACATTACCATAACCAAATTAATAACTTAATTACTCGCTAGGTCTGCTGAGTTCACAGCAAAAAAAAAAACAACCTAGGAGTGAATGTTCCAAATTTTCGTGGTATTCCAGAACACCCTGATTTGATTTAGATTAAGAGATCAGGCGGGGCGAAGCTAATGTCAAGACCAGCTTGTTGAATGGAAGGCTGGACGTACTCAGGAAGGCCGACAATTTTAATCTTGCCACACATGGTGAAAGGAATAGAATCAATCTTCCTGCTGACTGCCGTTATTAAATAAAAATACAACATCAAAATGTCAAGGTATAATAAGAATCTAGGAATGATAAAATTAAATTACAATTAAATTACAACTAAAACCCTTAACCGCTTAGGCTAATGTTTAAAGGTAATGCGGAAACAAGTTCCGGGTAATACAGTGAATAAAATAAGGTCAGACATTGCCCAGTTGGCAATATTACATTTCCCCATCATACGACTAATTGAATTACTGAATTGAGGCTAGCATCACCCGCAAGGATAAAGGAAATTTAACAACATGAAATTCAGGCCCGGTGCCGTTTCACAAACAAATTGCATAAAGCAACAAACGCGTTCCTTAGCGAACGAAAGCGTCCGAGAAACTTCAGAGTCCAGTACAGACTGTTCTTTGAAGCCTATCTGACTAAAATTAAGTCCACGAGGTTCCCATCCAGCTAACGGGAAATAGGGCAATAATAACCCACCCTGCAGTAACTAGATATAAAGGTACCACCAAATAATACCAAACCCTCCAAAAGATTACATACTAAAGTGCTAAAATAAAAATTGTCAGTCCGCTCAAAATATGGTCCACCGACACATGGCCTTAACGACATTCCAAATGACACAGTTTTTGTTCCATCGAACGGTTGCCCCTTCTAACAAATTGAGTTCATACCACCTGGTGTATTTCAGCCCTCCGGGGAAGCTGCCTTCCCAGTTTCCCCGGAGGCGATCGCTTAAGAGTCCTTCCGTGAGCAAGCTTCTCACCACACTGTCTGTCGAGTCACAGATTCCACCCCTTGTATTCCAGAGTCCCCCCACCACCCTACTCCAGTCATACCACCCGCGACTAGTGGCACAATCGGCCAACACAAGGGCAGAGCCCAAGGTTTTGAGTTGGTAGTATTGAATATCAGCCCACACAGGCTACTGCGTAGAAACCTTCTAGGAGTTGAGGCGTCACACAATGTTCTTGCAAGGGTGTTCTTAGAACAGGGGCTTGGCGAATGTAGAAGACAGGAAATGTTCAGCTTTCCAATGTTCACAGATCAAAGCTCGACTTATCCCTCTTTTCCATTTGCGATAATACCTTAAGTGACAGTTCGCACGAAGGGTAGAAATCCTGGCAGAAAGGCTTGGCGATCCCATTTCACCAGTAGTCAGGCGCCAGGTTGGCGAAAGGAATTCTCAGAAGAGGCCTGGTGTATGCTCTCATGATAATCCGGCCAGACCTGGAGCTCTTGCTGCGTCTCGAAGATAAGATGAACATGTACTGATTTGCAAAATCGGTACATCCTCCTCCTCCAAAGGAAGACGATGAGGAGATGATGAACAGGGTGATGGTGTCCAGCTGGCCTCTGGGCAGCTGAAGAGGCTACTTCAATCTCCGCCAGCAGACCTTGAAGTAGATCTCCTCGGGTAGAATGATGCCATGGGACCTAGATGGTACCTCCAAACTGGACCCAGATTGGTAGTACACGTCCCACATAGTGACCACTGAAACACACATCAGAACAGCAGCGTATGGTCCAAATACAGTTCCCTTAGAGGGAACGAGCGTTCCAGGCCAGTCAGCCAGCCATAACAGCTGAAGTTATCCCAGGAAGGATAAAAAAAACATATCACACGAAGCATTAGTGTCCCATCGAAGTTCACTTAAGAGTCTTTCATGTCACAAGGGATACTTGAGGCTTCAAACAAGGTTCTACGCAAAGAGATAGTGTTCAGGGCATAATTAAAGGTCCACTGAAGTATGAAAAACACACGAAAGGAGCAACCAACTATACGATATGATTGACGTTAACAAGCTTAATTGAAAGTTCACTACAATACTTAGCAAGAATAACCAAAATTTGACTAAGGTGTACAGAACCCAGAATTTTTCTTTAGAATACGCAAATCAAAGGCACCTACAAACTTGCCCACCAAAAAATTTTAAACAATTTTTCAAAATGAATTTATTTTAACCAAAACCGAAGGACCATTTTCCTGCGACTTCACGAATTCAGGACAGCACGTAACTATTTCCAAAATTCACAATGACAATTACATTAACATGCCGCACGGGGCATTCCATCAGAACTAAATTTACTATACCGCCCGTGGTATCGCTCAAGTTAATACATTACAAAATTACCTACCGCACCGAAGGCATCACACACAGCTTGTTTTGATATGCACACAAACACAAATTACATGTCTTGCTCAATTTCACATGCCCCTGAACCACACTGCCCTCAGTGGCCTCCAAGGACAGGAGGAACAGAGACCACAACATCCTACCCCACAACCATACTAGCAGCAAGACAAACAAAATAAGGAAAAACCACGTCACCCACATAATTCACACACATTCACACTCCCGGCACCTGGGCTGAGAACTGAACCCAAGGCCAAGGACTCATACAAAGCGGAGGACTGACTCTGCGGAACGATTCACACCAAAATATAAGATCCTCAGATCCATCGGACTGTCACCCCGATATTTCTCCCACTCCATAACTGCCTACGGGCACTGTTCCCGGCGACAACACAACGTCTCCCACTCCATAACTGCCTACGGGCACTGTTCCCGGCGACAACACAAAACATAAATAACCCTAAATTCCATAGGACAACTTGCGAACCAGGAAAACAGCACGAGGACTGCAGTTCACAACCTGACGTGAATTATTAAAACAGTATGCACTGTCATTCACACACTACACAAATAAATATCGCCCTGTCCTTCGCACGACAGGTCCTCTCCCTTATGACACCGGGAGGAACATTTACACTTGCGCCACCAAACCCTGGCTATCACGACATAAATGAGCTCGGTACCTGAGCTCCCCCTCCGGATCAACACACGACCCCACAGAGGGTAATTAACATCTTCCCCCACAAAGGCACGGCCGCCTCAGAAGATGACAGTACAACACATTATCAAAACATAAATACACATTCGACACAAGGTAGGGCACCCACCAAGCGTCACACACACCCTAGTGCACGTGGCTCACCTTCCAATCACACAACACAGACAAACACAATCCCGAAAATTTCTCTAACTGGCGTTACCACAGACTACAGACGTCTCTAACTAACAACGTGTGTCACCTACTATTAATGTTCACCATCCAAATACTGGGTGACACTTTATGACCACACTCAAATCGAACCCATGATGCTTCAACGCAACACTGTCATCAAACGTTCCCAAAACATTAACTTCACGAAGCTACTTAAAATCTTAAAATTCACAACCTCCTCGACTAACAACACGTGTCTGTATCTCGCCAAATTCTAACGCCAATAAAATTCCTCCCAGAATATCAAAACTAATTTATTCAGAATTACAAGTCACAGAAATGACCGATGTTACATTTCAAAAGGCACGAAGCAATTAAAATCTTCAAAATAAATCCATAAATCCAGCTCGCACCTAACCACATTGGAACCTCACATACCCAAAAAAACTGCCAAGCTACAACACACTATTACTCAGAGAATTTAAATTTATTTACCACAAAAGATGATTACTCCAGTAACTACCCAGGACACTGACTGTCACTAAGGCTCACAATCGATCAGAACATCCGGTAGCAACAGCCGAACTCACACACACCCAAGGTGACGGGGCTACACAAAATTTTAACGAACCCAGAACTTTTCAGAGTTGAGACTACAACAGAGACCCTAGCGGTCTAACAGATCAAGGCTGCAAGTTATAAATAACTAACCAACTAATGCACTGAAGCACCCTCAAGTGAAAACTCCAGAATCAAAATATCAAAATATGCATGAACGCCTACAACAGCTGATTGTGAAGTGAACACACCCAAGCTAACGGGAGTCTACATGAAATCTCACGAACCTACAATCCTTCAGAAATGTGACCACAATGGAATAACCTAGCCGCCTAACAGCAAGACCTGCAAGTTATGAATAACTAACGAACCAGCCTATTTCAATGCCATCGCAAACGAAACACTGCAACCTCAAAAAATCCCAAAATCAGACTAGCGAACACAGCAGCTCACATACAACGACAGCTCAGCATGCCACCGCAGGATATCTCCCTAAGGAAAACTTTCACCAACCGAACTACCAAATATTTTTTATATACCAAAAATCGACAAGTATTCCCAGAGTTAGCAACTTCATCACTGGAACTCGAACACAGGACTCCAGTTCCCAACATTTATCCATCATCCATCACACATCCTTCTCAAACATCTCATTATAAGATTTTACCACCCACGACAATAACCCGTTACTTTCAATTATGCAAATTAGCAATCGTACAAATATCATGAACACAAAATACCCTATGGTATAGAAACACTTACCGACAGCTCAGCAATTGTGGCCCGACTCTCCATACTAACTGGACGAGTGGCTTCTAAATACCCCCCAAAAAAATCGCCTGTCACCGAGATAACGAAGTCCCATACCTTCAGTCACTCGACTCGGGCAAATGCTATATACACCCTGCCCGGGCCCAATCAAGATGGTACTCACACCCCAAATTAACTGGACTCCTGACAGTAGATCCCCGAACGAAGCACATCTGCATAATAGGTCCATTTTCGAAATGCAACTAATACAACTAATATAAATAACAATCCACCTTACGTTAATGGCAATTAGGCCTCAATTACTCCCACCCAATTCAAATTGCAAAGTTGCATCAATTCATCCACACATGACTAATTCATTCAATCAACAGGCTCAAAAAACTTGAAGGACTACAGAAGAAAATAAATTTGACATCAAAGGAAAACCAGTTCGATCCCTAGTCAGGACAGCAATAAAAATCGCATCACACACACTCTTTCATCCTGAACACAATCAACCACAGAAATACATTCATACCTCCACCAGACATACGTGCTCCCTTCCCTGACCAATTCTAAATTCCCCATTTACACCAGTATGTTAGTATTCGGATCGTCAAGACACTATAACGCCAACGGAGTATCAACTCACGTGAGGACCTGATAAAACAACCCGTAGTTGTAGCCCTGAAATCACAGTTCTCCTTACATCGTAAAAATACGTCCCAAAACGAAAGACACGAATCGGGGGAAAATATTTATTTACACCCTAAATGAGATGTGACCTGAAGGTGAATGCCTCCCAGAAAAAATCCCACTTAGTAAGTCACTCAACGAACACACACTAAGATACTGAATATTAAAGCCATTTAATACTTGACCAATTTAGACGACAACCTAACCTTAATAATCCTGTCATAACAAGGCAATTTACTCGCCCCCAATTACTAAGCAACTTAAACATCAACCAATCATACATAAACACTCACCTGATTCATTTATACTGAATTAGCACACACGCAACTCGACATTTAACATCATTCAAAACACAATTACCGAACGTACATATTGACAGCAATTCGACCATTCCCCAGAAGTAATTTAACACAGAATAAGTTTACAACACCAAATTTTAATACTCCCACGGTCCAATTTAATTTGACAGAACTACCAACAGCGAAATAATTAACCTCCAACTAAAGAAATGACAACAAAACTTGAAATGTTTGGCCTAATGAACAGCTGACCACTACCAATTATACCTCACACGTATTATGCACAGCGAATCGCAGAACTTCAGATATCCAGCCTTACGTCACTAACAATTATTAAGAATAATTACAGATTTACCCCAAGGAACCTGCTGATGATAAATCCACACACGCAATTCACATTTTTACTGACATCAGTTGCATAAAATAATAACTTGTCACAGTCGCCGCCATGATAGTTCAAAATCACTACGTGATTCAACAGGCGTGCACTAAATGCACATCAAAACAGACACTAAGTTATTCTTACTGGAAATACAAGCATATCAATTTCAGCCTATTTTCAAGAGAATTTAAAACGTCACTAATTTAAGTTTTACCAAAACTACTTCCAATCAGACAAACATTTCATTCTTTCCAAACACGTGACACAATTTAGTCAAAACAACACTTCCCGAGGTGTACTTTTAGCGCAGGCGCAGTAAAATTGAGCTGGACTATTTCCTACAAGAACAGAATGAATTTACAACCACCCCAAAACATACAAACAGCATATCAAAACTCACCACGTGTGAAATTCATTCGGCCGGTCGATCGATCAATCTGGCAACGCAGCTCAGCCATTTATTATTCCAGCAATCCTGACTTCCGTTCAGCGCACGTGACTGCCACTTACAGTTTTCAGCTATCTTCTCGTCTAACAGCTGACGATATGATTGCTCATTTGGTCCTCGATGTACACAGCAAGTTATTTTACATGAAATCAAATCACAGGATGTATTAGGTTCTGCTCTAATAACTAGCCTACCTATTGTAAAGAAGAAACATTAGTAAGGAGGACCCAATCTACATTAATTAAGTTACTGAATTTAATTTTAATTAATTACTGCAATCAGTCAGCAGGAAAGATTATTTGCTAATGGCAAGATCACAGAACAAACCATGCTCAACCATGCTCTGCTACCAATGTAACAGGCTCTCATTCCCCCCTCACCCTCTAGATAACCAAAATGATAATAATAATATTAGCATATCAAAATGCTTTATCAACATGACATTACCATAACCAAATTAATAACTTAATTACTCGCTAGGTCTGCTGAGTTCACAGCAAAAAAAAAACCTAGGAGTGAATGTTCCAAATTTTCGTGGTATTCCAGAACACCCTGATTTGATTTAGATTAAGAGATCAGGCGGGGCGAAGCTAATGTCAAGACCAGCTTGTTGAATGGAAGGCTGGACGTACTCAGGAAGGCCGACAATTTTAATCTTGCCACACATGGTGAAAGGAATAGAATCAATCTTCCTGCTGACTGCCGTTATTAAATAAAAATACAACATCAAAATGTCAAGGTATAATAAGAATCTAGGAATGATACAATTAAATTACAATTAAATTACAACTAAAACCCTTAACCGCTTAGGCTAATGTTTAAAGGTAATGCGGAAACAAGTTCCGGGTAATACAGTGAATAAAATAAGGTCAGACATTGCCCAGTTGGCAATATTACATTTCCCCATCATACGACTAATTGAATTACTGAATTGAGGCTAGCATCACCCGCAAGGATAAAGGAAATTTAACAACATGAAATTCAGGCCCGGTGCCGTTTCACAAACAAATTGCATAAAGCAACAAACGCGTTCCTTAGCGAACGAAAGCGTCCGAGAAACTTCAGAGTCCAGTACAGACTGTTCTTTGAAGCCTATCTGACTAAAATTAAGTCCACGAGGTTCCCATCCAGCTAACGGGAAATAGGGCAATAATAACCCACCCTGCAGTAACTAGATATAAAGGTACCACCAAATAATACCAAACCCTCCAAAAGATTACATACTAAAGTGCTAAAATAAAAATTGTCAGTCCGCTCAAAATATGGTCCACCGACACATGGCCTTAACGACATTCCAAATGACACAGTTTTTGTTCCATCGAACGGTTGCCCCTTCTAACAAATTGAGTTCATACCACCTGGTGTATTTCAGCCCTCAGGGGAAGCTGCCTTCCCAGTTTCCCCGGAGGCGATCGCTTAAGAGTCCTTCCGTGAGCAAGCTTCTCACCACACTGTCTGTCGAGTCACAGATTCCACCCCTTGTATTCCAGAGTCCCCCCACCACCCTACTCCAGTCATACCACCCGCGACTAGTGGCACAATCGGCCAACACAAGGGCAGAGCCCAAGGTTTTGAGTTGGTAGTATTGAATATCAGCCCACACAGGTTACTGCGTAGAAACCTTCTAGGAGTTGAGGCGTCACACAATGTTCTTGCAAGGGTGTTCTTAGAACAGGGGCTTGGCGAATGTAGAAGACAGGAAATGTTCAGCTTTCCAATGTTCACAGATCAAAGCTCGACTTATCCCTCTTTTCCATTTGCGATAATACCTTAAGTGACAGTTCGCACGAAGGGTAGAAATCCTGGCAGAAAGGCTTGGCGATCCCATTTCACCAGTAGTCAGGCGCCAGGTTGGCGAAAGGAATTCTCAGAAGAGGCCTGGTGTATGCTCTCATGATAATCCGGCCAGACCTGGAGCTCTTGCTGCGTCTCGAAGATAAGATGAACATGTACTGATTTGCAAAATCGGTACAGTAAAGGTATTTTTCACCGCAGACACGTGGAGGACAATGCAAATAGTCGCTAATTGACTTGACTACTTCCTTCAAATCAGGAAGCCGTGCTATGCACAAACACACCGTTTTGATAGTCCACTGAGGCAGGACGTATTGTGTCGATTGTCCGTCTTTAAGACGAAGGCCACATTTGGCAAGTGCATACCCCATAATTGGGAGGACTACAATCTACAGCCATCGAGCTGCGTATTACCATTTGAGTCTACGAAAAGTATTATTTCGGCCAGGTAAGGCCAGTGCTACGTGGTTGTGAAAGTTGAAATTTAATTGAGTGAATTCGACATATTTTTTCACTAACCACGAGGACCGTCTGAAGGCAGACGTGAAATATTCAGGCAGACGTGAAATATTTAAGCTACAACTACGTCTTATAGCCCAGTGTGTGCTACTACAAAAAATCAACTATGATAAAGCTACGCATCGCACGCATGCGACAGTGATTGTTCAGATTTACAGCGATTTGACATAGTGTAAAATCTGTGAACAATACCACGTGTATGGTATTACTAGAGTCTGTGGCAGGAAAAGCAGAGTATTTTGATCACCTGCAATTATTAAAGCTAGTGTGCATTTATATAATCATATTTCCATAGAATCTGTGTATTTTGATAACCACGATGCCTACGTTAATGCACCACGTGTTGGTGATTCTCCAACTTTATTCTGAGAGCATCGTGATGGTGTAATTCCTATTGTGAGGAAAACACCGATGAAATAAACCGCCACCATGGAATTGTCCGACCAACACCACCAGGTACAAACCATGTGCATGACGAGAACCAAGGACCACAAGGACAGGCTGGAACCCATAGCCTTAACCAGGAATATGCTTGGAGCCCTGGAAGCATATTACCCCTTCCAATGGGAGTTCTGGAAGGTGATCTACCTTATGAAGTAATCGTGAGTCCTGTATTGTCTATGTACGGGGTTTGTCCAGGTTGAGGTTGTATTTTAATGTAATTTTTAGCCGAAACGGCTCGATAATTTGACCACATAGGTAGGAATGTACGTCTCCCATAAGTCCAACATCTCGTCCACGTCGTGGGAGACGGGCAACGGCACAAAGTAGGGGATCGCCTGTAGGGGCGAAGTCCAGTGGGGACTTCGTGTGCCCCGGGACCGTTACGGTAGCTGTGAAGGTCCTACAGGAACCCTGAAAAGTGACGGCTAACGGGGCTCTGGTGAAGCTACGATAGGCCCAGCAGGCCAGTAGTGGATGAAACCAAATGCTTTCAAAAATGGAACGAGCCTCGGACATGATGGATATAATAGACGACGACACGGCTGTACACACGGACTAAGATTTGGAACTTTAAACATAAGAACGCTGACGGAGAAGGTGGAGGAGATAGTGGATATGATGGAAAGATGGAAGATGGATTTATTGGGATTGGCAGAAACAAAGTGGAAAGGGGAAGGAAGGAGAGAACTGAGAAAAGGCTATAGACTGTACTGGAGTGGGAATAAAGAGGGAAAGAGGAATGGAGTGGGAGTAGTAGTACGAAATTGTTTAAAAGGATAAGTGAGGAGAATAAGTGATAGGATGATGAAAGTGAAAGTAGCACTGAGGGGAGAGACCGTAGAAATAGTGCAAGTGTATGCTCCACAAGCAGGCAGCGCCTCTGAAGAGAAGGAGGAGTTTGAAGAGGAATTGCAGAAGCAGCTGGTAGGAAGAAATATAATTGTTATGGGGGATCTGAATGCCCATGTAGGAATAGAAAGACAAGGTTATGAGAGTGTTCTAGGACAAGAGGGTTGGGGCGGAATATATGAGGAAGGAAAGAGACTGTTGGACTTCTGCCAGAGGAACAGCCTGCTAGTTGGGAACTCCTGGTTCAAGAAAAGAGAGAGCCACACAATCACATGGTACAGTGATGACTTGACCAGAAAGTCGGTGGTCGACTATATACTGTATGAGAAAGAACTAAATAAGAACATCACGGACATCAAGGTTATACCATCGGAGAACCTGGATAGCGACCATCGATTGCTGGTAACGGACCTGAGAGGGAGTAAGGAGAAGAAAGGGACTGAGAACCAGGAAAGACGTATAAGGATATGGAAACTGAAAGAAGGGGATAGAAGGGTCGAGTACCTCAAAATGGTAAAGGAAGGAATTCCAACAGATGAAGAAAGAGGGGTGGAAGATGAATGGGCTAGATTTAAGGAGACACTAGTGTGTGCAACAGAAGCAGTATGTGGGAGGACAAGTAGTAAGAAGAGGTGGAAGGAAACACCATGGTGGAATAAGAAGACAAAAGATATAGTAAGGGAAAAGAATAGAGCCTTTAGGAGGTGGTATCAAAATAGGACGGTAGAGACAAGGGAAGAGTACCAGGAAAGAAAGAAGGAGGCGAAGAGAGTAGTGGCTGAGGAGAGAAGAAAGTGGATGGAAGAGTGGACAAAGATGATGAAGGAGGATAGTGAAGGTACAAAAAAGGTCCTGTATGGGATGGTAAAAATTAAGAGGCGGAAGGATCCTACGGATTATGTTAGAATGGTGAACAAAAGGGGACAAGAGATAGAAAGTAGGGAAGAACTGAAGAAAATGTGGAAAGAATATTTTGAAGAACTCCTGAACCCAAATGGAAACCACGGCGAGAGGAAGAAATCGGGGAAGAGGAAGATGAACCGCAAACAGAAAAGGACTTAACATGGAAAGAAGTGGAAGATGCAGTGAGGAAGATGAAAGGAGGGAAGGCACCGGGTGTGGATGAGTTGAGTGTGGAGATGGTGAGAGCAGAAGGAGAGGTGGGGATACAATGGTTGTACCGAGTGATGAGGACAGCATGGAAGGAAAGGAAGACCCCAGAGGACTGGAAAAAAGGAATAATTGTCCCGATCTTCAAGAAAGGTAGTAGAACAGAATGCAGAAACTACCGGGGAATAACACTGATGAGTCATTGTGCAAAGATCTTCGAGAAAGTTTTGGAAAGGAGAATTAGGACAAGGATAGAAGGAGGGATAAGGGAAGAACAACATGGCTTCAGAGCAGCAAGGTCCACAGTGGATTTGATTTTTGCTGTAAGGCAGTTACAAGACCAGCACTATGAGTATGGAACAGATCTACTGATGGCCTTCCTGGACATTGAGAAAGCATAAGCAGAAACCAAGTATGGAAGTCCCTGGGGGATAGAGGAGTAGAGAAATTGACTATAAAGAGGATAAAGGAGATGTACAAGGGAAGCGTGAGCTGTGTGAAATTGGGAGGAGAGAGATTGGACTGGTTGGAACAGAGAAACAGCCTGAAACAAGGAAGTACACTGTCACCGTTACTTTTCATTGTGGTGATGGATGACAATGACCCGAGTGGCACAAGTAATTGGGGAAGGAAAGATGAAAGCAATGGTGTTTGCAGATGATTTGGGGAAACAAGGAGGAGGAGGTACAGGAACAGTTGGACGTGTGGGAAGGAATAATACAAGGATATGGGATGAAATTTAGCGTAAATAAGAGTGAGATGGTCATCACAACAAGGAAGAAGGAAAGAACCACAACTGGAATAACAATTGGTGGGGAACAGCTGAAGAAAGTGGAGAGTTTCAAGTATCTGGGAAGCCTGATACAAGATAATGGAAGAAACGATAGAGAAATAAATGAGCGGGGGAGGCAGGCAGAAGCATTTCGGAGGAGTGTGAGAAGCATGTTATGGAGCAAGGATGTCCCTCAGAACGGCAAAAAGATCGTATATCGGACGTACTATGTCCCAATCCTGACGTATGCCTCGGAGACCTGGGTTATGAAAGGAAGGGAGAAGTGCAAAATACAGGCCAGTGGGATGAGGTTCTTGAGAAGCAGTATTGGAGCTACAAAGATGGACAGAATAAGAAATGAGAGGACCAGAGAATTAATGAAGGAGGAACCATTACATGATGATATAGAGAAGTCTAGACTTAGATGGTATGGACATGTAAAACGAATGGAGGAGAAGAGGATACCCAGGAGGGCACATGAGACGAAGTGGGAAGGAAAGGGACCGTGAGGAAGACCGAGAGACAGGTGGCTGAAGGGGTTGGAAGAAAGCGTGAAGAAGAGAGGAGAAGACTGGACAAGGGTGGAGACTGTGAGATGGTGGGAAGACAGAAGACGTTGGAGAGGCTTGTGTTCCAAACAGACCCAGCCAGTGGCTGGAAACTGTGCAAGATGATGTGGTAGAAATGTACATATTTTCTTTCTTGGCACTGGGACAATCTTTCAGTTAGATACCACAGTCCGTGTACTGTACGGCAGGTGCACATTCACATGTAATTTTAGTGTATTTATAAGCCAGCAAGGAACTGTGATTTTATGTCATGTAAACGGCATCTTAAGAACAGAAGGTGTAGGCTTCTGAAAGTTTAGGGGGCACCCTATAGTTAGGTCCCTTATTTTAAGTTGAAAGAGCTTTATTTTCCTATCATTTCTCAGCCAAAAGTTGCTGAAACAATTTTGTACTCTTTATTTGACATTTTTCGTGAGTACTATTTACTACGTGAAAGTTCCGGAGGAACGAACCCATACATAGTAAGAATGGTGGGCGAACCTACATCGTATCATTTCAAACATCACAGCAGAGGTTAGATGTTTTATGTTTGTTGTGGAGAGTGCCAAGCCACACATATCAAAGCCCACGTGTACAGAGAATGAGTGACATATCTCCGAATGTCAGTGCAGTTAGATGCACGAGTGTGACATTTTTATATTAGTATTCTTTGAATTTATTACTGCATTATATCATATTGAAGGGTAAAATATCCCAAGAAACACTGTTCGGGAAGTGATGATGCATTTTTATACAATCTGTAGAGCACTTGAGGACTTTAATTCGTACTACTGCAATATTAAAATGATCAATTTGAAGCACAATCTTTGCTATGCTAAAGCTGTACGCGATGCAGTGAGAGAGTTGTTTGAGCGCGCCAGCTGATAACCGGTTTACCCGAGATGCAATGGGAGACGACAATATTGACTTTTTTGAGTGCTAATTTACGTCACAAGTCCTAGGAATGTTGATGGTCACTGTTATTAATATGTAAGCTGCTAACATCTGTTACTTCTTTCACCACTTTTAATTAGTGAGGGGATGCTCGCTTATGCGAATTCCTTTAATGTTTTGAGCCGACGACATTGATTCATCTGGCGTGTTATGGAATGGTTTAAACAATAATGTTAATTGACCCAGCTTCTGTATAAATTAGGCTAGCAAGTGTGATTGTTGTGTCCGTGGACACATTATTTGGTAATTAGGCAGGACGGATGAATGTCTGCCTTATTGTTGGTTTATTCCAGCGTTCTTTGAGCTGCGGCCAAGACGACCGATGCTACTTGCGCGCAATGGGAGCAAGACGCGCCAACCTGTGTTATTGTTGCCTTGTTGAAGTCATGTTCTTTGAGTGAATCTCAAGCGAGATCACATGCTGAAGCCTACGACTGGTGTCATAAATTGAACTAACTAAACAGTATTTAAACCTTCTGATAAATCAAAAGCATAATTATCCTAAACCGACGGATTGTTGTAATTCATTACAGCCATAGCTTTGCAACCATTTGCTTGTTGTTTAATTGACACTGTGACTTCAATTCATTTCCATGTGGGAGATGACCTTTAAATGAGCTGACACTACTTTTTTTCGACGACATGCATCTTCGGGACCAATAATCAGTAACTTGTGGCCCGCGCGATTCAAAGCTTGTAAGTCGCAGTGATGATTGCGCATTGCCAACATAACTCACATGCATGAGATGACGACTGGGTACAAACAGTACGTCAGTTCGCGAAGGCAGGCTAGTATTAGAGTGTTTATTTATTCATTCCCGAGTGTATTTACCCCATTGTTCTTGTTAGATTTATGAGTGTTATGTAATTGTTTTTTTTGATAGACAGTGGTCAAACTATCATTAGATTTGGTAATAAGCATTTGTTTACGACGCGTCTCGTCGTGATACTTTCGTTCACATTGGCATTAGACAGAATTTAAATGTAATATTAAATGTGGACATGGTACCATCCTAACCTAGGGATCGGTTTGCTAGCTGTTAAATGTAAATTATACCGAGTCATTTATATGTAAATTTGCTACGCGTTAATTCTTCTTGTACCACGCGCCTAGTTAGTTTTGCTGTTGCTTCATGTAACTAGAACTTCGCGAGGGTACTTAACATCAAACTAGGGAACGACTCACTATTGTAATTAGAGCAGCGGATTAGCCGATTTCAAACCTCGGAAATAGTTTAGGGGTCTTACTTGAATAAATCATGCACGAATCTAACTTAAGACTGGATCTCTTTTTATTGCTAGCTATGTATTTTTCGGATGTATTTCTTTGGGCGTCTAAGACAGTTTTCGTGCTAAATGATCCAGATCCCCTGGATCAAGCCCCTCGTGCTCAGCAAGCCTACAAAGAAATGCACCCGATCTTCTAAGGTATTGGGTTCGAAGGACGGGGTGTTTCGAAGTACCATTTAATTAGGCGGATGGTACCCGGATGACCTTCTCTAACGGGCTCAATACAGTATAGCAAACATCTTATTTAATTAATCTGATCTATATGTAATGATATTCGCATGCCAACCGAAACATGCCATTCACATTTTATGTGGAGCAGTGTATTGTACCCGTCTTTCTTCTGGCTGGAAAAGAGTGTTTGAAACGTTAACTTCGGGCTATGATAAGGAGGTCCCTGAGTAGGCTGCGATCAGGAATAGGCAGATCCAGGGTTAATCTGGCAAGATGAGTTTAGCACCAAGTGTGATGGTGGAGAAGAACAGACCAAGAGTCATAACCACCAATGTCGACTGTATTCAACATCCTGTCTACATCATGTCTCGGGGAAAACACTGACAGTGCCCAAGCTTTTGGTCAAATCTCGTATAATGTTTGTAACTGTGTATCAATATTAATCGGACGCTCAGCGGTGTCTCACAAAGCGGTTGCAGTAATATGGTAGAACCATTCGCAGTACACAGAACCACCCCGGACATGTTAGACATCCTGGTGCAAACACAACGTCTATAGCCTGCTAGATATGACTAATACTGTTACTATCTCGCTAAACCACACACATTTTCGCGACATTGAGCACTTCTTCACCTGGGGAATCGTAAGTTCACAGTTGCCTTGTTATCCCCCACCAACCCTGTAGGCTCAGGGACTTTGCTGACCACCATTTCACGACTGACTGCGTTGTGCAGCGGTAACGTTCTCGCCTGCTGTGCCCAAATTAGCAGGGTCGAATCCTGGCGCAGTCAGTTGGCAATTGAGGGTGCAGAAATGCGAGGGAGCCAGGTCAGTAGTTTAACCGGCACGTTAAAGACCCAACATTCCGGCACCCTGGCGTCTCTAAAAGCCACAGTAGTTAAAGGCTACGAGAAACCAATATTATTATTATTATTACTAACGATAACCGCTGCACCCAAGTGACTTATTGTATTGATGCACTTTCTCTTTGTCAAGCTAGGATGAGAACAATAAACTCAAAACTGTTCTTCAGGCAACGATTGCCCTGATGTTTAGCTGTGCGTGTTAAGTCGTGAAACATGACTAGAAGAGGAAGCTGGAAGTCCGCAGATCTAATGTGCTAACAGCTCGCATATTGATTGCTTTTAGTTGGAATTTCTTGTTTGTACTCTCTCGAGGAAGAATCCGTATTTCAAATTTCCTAGCTCTTACCCTAATCCTACTCCCTAACAATTACAGTTACACATACAGAATCACAGGCCAGACAAATTCAACACACACCCAAGTACACGAGGCTGATGACCAAAATCTCCCAAGTCCTTCGAACAATATTAACTACTGACTATCGATTACTTTTCCCTGATACCTGATGTGTTACATCGAAGTCGTGCAAGGTCAAGATATCCGAGGTCTGGGATAAGCATACTGTGTCGGAAGGAACCCTGCATGATGGCGCAGTGGCTTAGCTGCTCGTCTTTCACCCGGATGGCCGGGGTTCGAATCCCGATGACAGCGGGGTGGAATTTTCACCTGGGAAAACACGTGGCGTGAGGAAGGGCATCCAGCCTTAAATCCCTGGCCAAAATCAAAATGAGCCTGGTTGGCCCCGGTGACCCCAATTTATTGGGAAAAGCCAAAGAAAGTTACCGACAGGAATCCTATCACGAACGATGTAATGGAATGTCCCACTTCCATGTACTACCTGGGTGACATGAGGTGTGATTTGTTGTGATGATTGGTACACAGACATTTTAGCTCAGAAATGAAATTTTCTTAGAAATAAACACGACACACACCCGTGGCTGGATTCGAAGCGTGAGCTCAGTTGCTAGACCAACCTGTTATCACTGCCCGACGCCCAGCCAGAAAATCAGGTAAGGTGCTTGATTAGGACACATGAAGTTGTATATCACATCTATCTCACCTTCATGTCACGTGATCTGCTGATGGAGTCATGAGCCCGTGCTCACCTATGAAGAAAAGAAGTGAATAATAAAGTACTTACAACGTTAGAATTCATAGAAATATATTAATGTTAACACATCCTTTGTCGAGAACAAAGTAGTGGAGTTAGGGTGAAGCAGCAGCATTAAAATATAAGGTGTGTTCAAAAAGTAACGAGCCAAGGGCATAATTACAGAAACCAGTACCTGTATGTTAGAAGTATTGGCCCTGGCTGTTGAGGCTCTTGTCCCACTGTGACACGAGGCGGTGAATGGCTGTCTCATAAAATTCCCTTGGATGCGATGTGAACCAGTTCCGCACGTATAGCTGGGCGTCGGCGTCCGAGGTGAATCGTTGGCTCCGCAGAGCCCGTTTCAGGGGACCAAACATGGCGTAATCACAGGGTGAGAGGTCTGGACTGTACGGAGTGTTTTAGATCCCTTATTTGGGGGTGGTTGGATCTAAAAGACAGAGTTATTGTATTAATTTATAGAGCTGTGCCTAAAAGGGGGTAGCTTCCCTTGGCAGGGTAAGCTGACCAGTGTAGAGTGTTGTTGTGTGCTAGGAGCTAGGGGGCGCTCCTATAAATAACGTAGTAGTGTTTTAGGGGATGGGACCCAATGCAAGGGTCACTGTGCTGGTCGCTCAGCTGACTGGCTTATTATATAACTGAACGTGCTTGTATCAGCTAAGTGGCACGCGCTGCTCTCTAGCAGCCGGGCCGCCGCGAGGAACACAATGATATCTGAGCTAGCACTATCAGACTACCGTATGTCACGTCTAACCGTGACGGGAATAAGGAAGGGCGTTGGGATGTAAAGAGGCGTATAAACAGTAAGGCGAGTGTAGAGTGTTGACCAAGTGTTTATTGGTCTGTGATGTTATAGTATGAGTCCCTTGTAGGGAATGTAACAATGTAACAATGTTCACAATGTGAAAGTACAAGCTGTGGGTGAAGGTTACAAAAGTAGGAAATCTGAACACGACTGACTCACCTCTGATGACACCAGCGTAGCCTCCGGCTGTACCACTGAAAGACTGATAATGGAGAGATCCTTGTGACCTCCTTAGGCCTCCTTTTATATTCTTGGGCGCTATGCTGTCAGCAATGTGATGGCATAGCTGCCCCAGTTAATAATATGTCGCTGTGTGTAATAATTGTGCAAGGATTGAGCTGCTTTCTAGAATGGCAAGCTGTCCTTGCGGCGTTGATGTATGTTGGCCTGGCTTTACGAGGGTTGCCCGTTAGGATATTTAGATAGATGCTGGGGGGATGGTCTCCAAGGGGTGCATACCCCTGGGGTACTGTACAAGCCTCCTTCCCTATTAAGTTCGCGTCCCCGCGAACGGGAACGGAACTTGAGGTTGGGATGCTGATGTAGGCGTTCTTGCAGCCCCCTCGTATCGTCTGGCGGTGTCTTCCTCGTCGTCGTTGGCGTCGTCGTAGAGAATGGGTGATGTCGTGAAGTGTAGGTGTGAGATCAGCCCGTGTTCAGAGGGGAGGGTTATGGGATGTACAGATATATGTATAACACTGACATTGGCATTGTGCAAATGGAAATTGACAAGAAAAAATTGACATTGCGAAAAATTTTGACATCGAGAAAAAATTGACATTGAAAAAATTGACATTGAGAAAAATTTGACATTGAAAAAAAAATTGATGTTGCCATTGTTGGCATGTTGCTAGTTTCAAAAAAGAAAAAAAAACATGGTTTTGATAGTTACATAGTTGTGCAGGGAGGAAAAACCCAGCTAGACGAGGAATTGTGCCGTCTGGCTTTATTTTGGGGAAAAAGTGCTCCCTGCGAAGAGAAAGATAGAAGAGAATAGAAAAAATGGGTGTTCCAGGGTATAATTTAAGGGAAATATTCAAAGTATTTATTTGTTTGGGAAAAAACGGAACACCCTGACAAATTTGGGCGTTAGTAGAGTAGAAAGGAAAAAACAAAACCGTATATTCAGTGTTGCCATTATGGCAGTGTTGAATGGCGTGACATATTGTTGACATTTAATTTACAAGCATGATATTTTGAATGGCGTGACATATTGTTGCCATGTACTTTACAAGCATGATATTTTATATATATAAACCTTTAATTTACAAGCATGATATAATGTATATATAAACCTTTAATTTACAAGCATGATATAATGTATATATAAACCTTTAATTTACAAGCATGATATAATGTATATATAAAAATAAGAATCTTATTATTAAACCGGTTTGCTCATGAGCCTGGTACCTTTCATTTCGTAGAGCTCTTTACCTGACCTTTGTATACCATTCGCTGATTCTTTCCTGGCCATGTTCCACTCAGCCATTTTATCGTAGTTTAGTGGCTAGGCCGCTAATTCCTTCTCCATTGAGCTTATGTCCTAGTGGTTTTCCCGCCGTGGGTTGGGAAATTCCACCTTGGCGTCGAAGGTTCGGCCCTTACAATATTTGTGCCGCCCTTAGATGCCGCAGTCACGCCTTATTTGCGTGCATCTTTTTTTTGGCGTTCATCGATGCCCAGTATCCCACGGATACTGTGCTTCGGTGGTCGCTACGCTGTCACCTTTAGGAGGTGCAACGGAAATTAAAAAAAGGGTGTATGTTTCTGTACAAAAACGTGTGGTATTTTTTTGTGTTGGGATATGTATATACAACAGGTTAGTGTACAATGCTCGCCATCTGCAAAACAAAATGTGTTAATGGCCATACATCTGGAAACATGTACATTCAGTCGCTTCCTTGCTTTCCTGCAAATAGAGTGTATTAATACATATAGCAGTTCCATCGCTGCGCATAGTATATAAAATCAATTATGGTGCCACTTAAGTCTAACTTAATCTAGGTTAGCCTATGTTAGTCTAGTTTATCCTAAGTATGGTCGGGCTTACCTCGGTAACGGATTTTTAGTCACCGAGTGCCGAAATTTTACCTTAATATATACAAAAAAATGCCCTAAATGTAGACTGTATTGTAATGCCTTATCACTAGGTATCATGGGTGGTCATGAAATGTCATGAGTTTGCCATGAGTTGCCATGAGTTTGCCATGAGTTGTCATGATTTTGCCATGCGCTCGCCATGGGTTTGCCATGAGTTTGCCATGAATTGTCATGATTTTGCCATGCGCTCGCCATGGGTTTGCCATGAGTTTGCCATGAATTGTCATGATTTTGCCATGCGCTCGCCATGGGTTTGCCATGAGTTTGCCATGAATTGTCATGAGTTGTCATGAATTTGTCATGAATTGTCGGACTTACCCTGATGCCGGGTTTGTGGGCCATCAGGCGCCGAACGGCGTTACTTAATGCTATCTATCTTAATTATGGTCTAAATAAAAAAAATGCTATTTCTAGGCCGAAAGGGTTGCCTTAATCTACTGCCGAAATGTGCTGTGCCATACCTGGCAACAGCGGTGAATAAATTTGCTTAATCCTAGGTTGCGTGTCAAATGCAACCGTCTTACAGCTAAATTTCGACCAGGGCGATCGCCTGGGGCAATTTACTTCCCCAGGACACCACCCGCACGATTCCAGAAACACCGGTTGTCTCTAGAACCGCTGGATTCCGCCCCCTTAACTCTAGGTGTCGACGTCTATTACTAGTACTAATCTAGTCGCAGGCGGCTTACGGTGCCACTAAGCAAACCGTTTCGCCCGCTGTACTTATCATTTCTTTGCCGTTGCCATTGCGTGTGTAGTCGTAGCTGGGCCGCCCACGTAACCCTTATGAGGCGCTCGCAATGCCCCTCTCTTAATGCCCATTGGCTGCCCGATGCATCGCCATTTATGTGGGCATTGGACATTGTCGTCCAATGGCATAATATTCTCTTCGCCTTTGGCGGCAATCGTAATCTGCTTTTCGCAGTAATCTTCACCTGTATCGGCCGTAGTAGTATGCTTTTCGCATTAATATTCGCCTGTATCGGCCGTAGTAGTATGCCTTTCGCATTGTAGGAATCTCTTCGCCTTTGTCGGCCGTAATATTATGTATTTCGGAGTAACATTTCACTCCAACGCACAGGAGTTTTGCTTCCCGCTATGGAAGCCGTGCCTACTTAAATTTAAACTTAACTAGAAGTCTAGTCATAATGGGGTCGTCTCTAGGGATAGCTCCCGAGTCCGGCGCTGAGTGAGCTATTTCTCCCGCCATTCTCAGAAAGTCTCCCTGCAGGTCTTGGCTTCGACGACCGTGGCACAAAGTGGGTGTAGCATCCCTTCCTCCCAGGGGCGGTTTATGCGCACCTAGGATTCCAGAGCTTGCCCGGCCAGGCCGCGAATGCTTTGACCTTACGTGGTTCGTCTGTTTGGTCTAGCCGTCAAGTTAAGTGAGGTCGCTGCGCTGTTGAGCCAACTGGGGTAAGGGTCCACATCGCCTTCCCCAGCTCTGCTCCAGTGTGGTCCCTCTGACCTTCGGCTTACGCCGTTGTCATCAATCAGAGCGTATCAGATTCCTTTGTAAAAAAAAAGTGTGGTCGTAACCTGTGTAAATAGTTTAATCTTTGTGTAAAATGTAAAATATTTCCAGTGTTGTGGGGTTGTAGATCTTCTAAGTACATAGACTACTTCTGGTCTACCATTGCTACGTCAGCTTTCCAGCAATAATGCTCTCTTTACCTTAATGGAGGTGTTAGTAGGGTCTGTGGCGTCAGGTACCCTGTTATTATGATCTGGGGGTAGTTATTTGTTGAGTGGGCTTAAAGTATGGTAGGAAGGGGTTGCGCACCTTTGGGTTCCACGTTAGTGGTGGCCTGGAACCGGTGATGGCGCTGGGATGCTCCTATAGTGAGTGGACTGGGGAGGTAATTCCCGGGATTGCAAAGATACGAAAATTCCATGCAGGTTTGATATTAATATCCCTGGTGAATGGATGGGATAGTCATGCATGTGTCTGGATATGAGGCATCTGCACTCATATAAGGATAGGTGTAGGGTGGGGCATAATACCAATATATTCCTGTCATGCGGGAGTGTTTAATTAATAAAGAATGGTTAGTATATATATCTATGGCCTCATCTCTCATTTGGAGATGCGCATTATGCTTATTTAATTTTTTGCCGACCCACCCCTAATACTCAGGTGGTAGCATCGTGGTCCAAGGCGTAGCATGCCTTCTCTTTAGACGCATGAAGTCCATCAACCCCTTGTGTGTACTCTGTAATGTAGTGTAGCTGTTTTGATCGTGTTCATGTGTCTGCGTTGGTTTATGTTGGACGTGAGAGGGTTATTGGAAGGGAATTGGGTATTAACCATGGTAGCCTGCTGTAGTATGTCGGTAATCCCTCTCGGATTATCCACCTATGGTTTGTCATCCTCCCTTGGTCCATGTTGGCTTTCTATCCGCGCCTTGGGATAGTAAAGCTTCACGACCTAATCTGGTCTGCCATTTGTAGTGTAAATGTGGCCAGTGGTCGTAGTGCGACTGGCCATGTCCTAGTCATCTGTAATGATTCCTATGCCTTATAATCGAGAAAAGAAGTTATTAGAGGGGAGATCTTGTCTGTGTTTGCTCCTAATTGTTGAGTGCATGTGCGTGTGTGTGACTATGTTCCGCTACACCACGCGGACGGTTGGTCTGTTGCAGGCTAGGTCGTAATATGTATCGCGTGTATGGGCATGAGGCGCCCGTGGCCTGTCAACGTCTTGTCCATTGCCAAGTGCTTTTGCGGTGTAATAAAAAAAATGCATGTTATTATGATTGTTTTGCGTTTTTGATTTCATTGTCAATGCCGGTACACAATAGTGTCTTGTCATCAGCAGTATTGCAGTATGACTAGTCTGCAAGTCAGCAGTTGGTATGTGTAATGTCAGGCTGGGATGTTATTGTTTGTCATCCGCTGGCATGTGCTTTCCTGCCCGTATGCAAGTGTTGTCATTGTTGTAGATTCCTTGCGGCCTTAACGTGGCAATTCATACTATTTGCTAATACTAATATGTGGTCACTATTCCGTAAGACCTTTGTCTTATGAAATTTTCCTACCTGTGTTTGGGAAATGTATTTTCTATGTCTGGTGTAATTCGAAATTTTATGTCTGGCTTTTGGTGGGAGGAAATGTGGTATTCCCTGTTCATGTATCTGTATGGGCCAATTTCGGTGTGGTTGACAACCTGGATAACTGTTTTCCCTGGTGTCCATTTTTTTTTTTACTGGGATTGGGACCCGCGACCTCATGTCATTCTCTGTGTTATGTCATGTGTTTCTGAGAGTCCTGGGTTCAAATCCCTCTCGTCCCTTTGTTCCGAGGGGGTTGTTCTAGGCTCTGCCCCTCGGTTTGGCAAAATTGCCTTCCGATCCGGAGCTGAAGGACATGTGTTTGTGTAACTTTGTGCTTGTAGCCTATTGGAGCCTAACCTGGCCGTCTTCTTGACTGTAGCCATGGTGACCTCCTTCCCATGTGTGGCAGTACATGGCGAGAGAGACATCCTCGCAAATTGTCGAGTTAGCGTATCTACGCTTATGTCCTCTCTCGGCTGGGCTGGTGGCCCTACCATGAACTCAAAAATGGCCTTGTTGGCTTGGTATTCGTCCCAAATTTGGGTGTACTGCCTATTGAGGCATATGGCCTGTTCAGCGACTTTTGTGCCACTGGTCCCCATTCGATTGTGTTCCCTTATGAGTGTCTCCCATTGTTGGAACATAAACTCGTGTCGGCAGTGTAGTTGCCAGTGTGCTTTTATGATTTGTGTGCGGAGGGTGGGGATTTTCGCCCGAATCTTGCGATTCTTAGCGCTGCGGAGTGGCCGGACAAGGGCTCTTATGATCCGCATGTACTGGGCGTGCAGGAGCTGCTGAAACCTTCTGAGGTAGTCCTGCCTAGTTTCAAAAACTCTGTGCCAGGCAATTAATTCCTGGTACTCCCCAATGCTCCTTAGCACAGCTAGGCGGTATAGGGGGGCCATGTTGAATGAAGTGTATGTGAATAAAATACAAATAAAATATCTGTGCGTGTTTGACAGTGTATTTTCGTATCTGTTTGATTCTTTCTGGGCTGGAGGGTTGGTTTAGTAAGAATTTCCCCTGTGTAGCTAGTTTTGGAGCAAAAATGGTGTTTTTTGTCTGGGAAAATTTTTTTTTCACTATTTGCTTGGCTTTTTGCGGTACGGAAGGGGTCGTTTTAACTACGAGGGCTCGTTGGTTGAGTCCTTTTCTCTATGCGTAGTACCCCGCCTCCACCAGTGTTTTAGATCCCTTATTTGGGGGTGGTTGGATCTAAAAGACAGAGTTATTGTATTAATTTATAGAGCTGTGCCTAAAAGGGGGTAGCTTCCCTTGGCAGGGTAAGCTGACCAGTGTAGAGTGTTGTTGTGTGCTAGGAGCTAGGGGGCGCTCCTATAAATAACGTAGTAGTGTTTTAGGGGATGGGACCCAATGCAAGGGTCACTGTGCTGGTCGCTCAGCTGACTGGCTTATTATATAACTGAACGTGCTTGTATCAGCTAAGTGGCACGCGCTGCTCTCTAGCAGCCGGGCCGCCGCGAGGAACACAATGATATCTGAGCTAGCACTATCAGACTACCGTATGTCACGTCTAACCGTGACGGGAATAAGGAAGGGCGTTGGGATGTAAAGAGGCGTATAAACAGTAAGGCGAGTGTAGAGTGTTGACCAAGTGTTTATTGGTCTGTGATGTTATAGTATGAGTCCCTTGTAGGGAATGTAACAATGTAACAATGTTCACAATGTGAAAGTACAAGCTGTGGGTGAAGGTTACAAAAGTAGGAAATCTGAACACGACTGACTCACCTCTGATGACACCAGCGTAGCCTCCGGCTGTACCACTGAAAGACTGATAATGGAGAGATCCTTGTGACCTCCTTAGGCCTCCTTTTATATTCTTGGGCGCTATGCTGTCAGCAATGTGATGGCATAGCTGCCCCAGTTAATAATATGTCGCTGTGTGTAATAATTGTGCAAGGATTGAGCTGCTTTCTAGAATGGCAAGCTGTCCTTGCGGCGTTGATGTATGTTGGCCTGGCTTTACGAGGGTTGCCCGTTAGGATATTTAGATAGATGCTGGGGGGATGGTCTCCAAGGGGTGCATACCCCTGGGGTACTGTACAGGAGGGTGGCCGAGAACTTCCCATTTGAATTTCTGCAGGAGTGCTGCGACTGTGTTGGCCGTATGAGGTCGTGCATTGTCAAGGAGCGACCACGGCGGCTATGGCGTTCACTGTCACTCGGCGGTCCTGGGTAATGAGTGCATCAACCAGCTGGACGTTGTCATCGGTAATGCAGGGGGGTGCCCCAGACTGGGCATCATCGGCTAACGACACCCGTCCTTCCCTGAAGCGCTTGTGCCACGCCTTGACCCTTGCAAGGGACATGCAGTGATCACCGTACGCTTGTGACATTCGGCGATGAATGTCCGTCCCCCCTACTCCTTCCCCTGTCAGAAACATAACAACACCTCATTGCTCTTCGGTTGTCGCCTCCATATCACTGTTTGCAATGCGACTGGCAGCGTTGGACGATTGATGCATGCTGCTGCTCGTTTTGTATCGTCACGTGACGTACACGCGTGCCCTCTAGCGACGGGCTGTCACCTTCCACGCTCTGGTCTCAACCACACTTTGTTACACACGCCACGATTAGCCGATGTAATCACCGGTTTGCGCATTCCAGCCTCCGGCCCGTTAATTTTTGAACGCACCTTATAGATCTGAAGTGATTCAACTCCTAGCCAAAGATGGAATTTAAGTGGCGTGCATTGGACTCATTTGGAACGCGTGCATTACAGTAGAACTGTGTTGTGACATATCCACATCAGGAAGTTATCCTTCCCACCTCGCAATATTCTCAGAATAGCAGAGTCAACTGACAACCCCATAATGTTTAAATTACAACTCGAAGCCAAAGAGAGGAAGTTTTTGAGAAAGATCTTGGGCCCGGTTAAGGAAGGCGGAGATTATAGAAGACGACACAACGATGAAATTTATCTAAATGTGGAGAAAATAACGGACACCATACGCAAAAGATGACGCTCCTTTTATGGCCATTTAACAGGAATTAGCTCTGGAAGATTGTCCAATCGAATCTGTGCCTACTTTGTGGGAAAGAAAACCAAAGGGATCTGGTTTACAGAGGTGGAAAAAGACCTACAAGAACTGGGGATATCACACGAGGACATCTTGGAACGTGACTCTTTGAAGAAGAAACTTAGGGAAATACAGAGTATTCAGCCAAAACCTATATTAAAAACCGGCAAGAAGTGAACAGAAGAACGAAAAGAAGCTCTCCGAAGAGGAATGCGCGAATACTGGGCCAATGTGAAATAACGAGGGGAAATGTAGTTGAAATAACGTGGTCCATACACGACCGAAACGATTATAAAAAAGTCAAGATGAAATGCACGTATCAACCTCGACAAGGTCTCAAATTTAAAGATCATTAAATTATAAATGTTCTTCACTAAAGCTGAAGTCCGGCTCCATGGCTAATTGGTTAGCGCGCTAGGCTTTGGCCTGCAGGGTCACGGGTTCGATTTCCTGCCGGGCCATTAGGGATTTTAATCTCCTGGGGTTAATTCCCGTGGACCGGGGACTGGGTGTTTGTGACGTCTTCATCATCACTTCATCCTCATTACGACGTGCAGGTCGCCCACGGGCTTTAACTAAAAAGGCCTGCACCTGTCCTCTCAGGGGGCCTTACGAAGGAAAACTAAAGCTGAGAACAAGCATGGCCCCATTAAGAAGAAGATTGTGGTTTTACGTGGCCGTGAATCTTGTGATTATGAGCCACGGGACCTCCTTTTTACGTGGAATCCGAAAATCTCACATGTATTAACCGTGAATCGAACCCAGTCCACCTTGGTGAGAGGCCAACAGCTTGACCGCTGCACCACCACGCCCCAAACACATTAAAAAATTAATTGTAAAGAAAGGAAAAAAGATATTTTAAATCTTGCACTTTTGAAGGAATATGTTATATATCTTGGTATTTTAGCCTATTTTCATTTTATGAAAAAAAAAAGGCTTATGAGATCACCTTTTGTCCGTGTGTGTGTATGTCTCTCCCCATAATAACTTCTAAACGGCTGGAGCGATTTAAATGAAACTCGGTAAGGTCATAGTAGGCTCCTATTTTGGCCGACCCCGGCCATGCCCTTGACATTTTATTACGGTTCATTAAATTGTAAAATTAATAGATCAAATTCATTGGAATTTTAACTAAGAACATTTTCAGCAATTATTATTTTAACTAACCCATACGGAGATAAATGGGAAAAACTATAATAGGAAAGATGGAATTTGTGCAATCTGCTTTATTTCCCGTTACTCAGATACGAATTCGCTTCGATTACACGCTGACTCACGCCTGCTACTTAATCATCTTTAGAGCGGCGTTTCAAAGAGGTGTTGTTGCTCTTTAACAAAACCGAAGTTAAAAATTGCTATGAAACAAAAATGATTTCAATGGGCTTAGAATAGCAAAAATTAGTCAGAGGAAGATTGGAATAAGGTTTGCTTCTCAGATGAATCATCAATACAGATCCTCGATGATAAAACCGAGTTTTATCGACGCCGCACCAAAGAAAAATTCAATGAAGACTGGGTGGTGGAACGGGGGAAACATCCTATCTCCATAATGATCTGGTCTGTGATTAGCAGCAAGGGTAATTGGCCCTGTATATTATTCAAGGCACATTGCAGAAGGACAGTACGAGCTGGTCTTAAGGAATGAACTTTTGCCTCAATCTTCAGAATGGTTCCCGAATATAGATTTTACTTTCATGCATGATTAAATACAATGTCACAAGGCTAAATCAGTAAGAGCCTTCCTACAGAATAAATAATAATGTTTTGAACTGGCCAGGCAATTCTCCAGACATGAATCCCATAGAAAACTTTGGAGGGCACAGAAGAAAGAAGTTACTAAAAAGAGGTGTCATTACAAGCAAGAACATGCTTCTAGAAAGACTAAATGAGGCTTGGAGAAGCCCGTATATGGAGGAACAGGAGAGAAAATGCATTACAAATATGCCAAGAAGGATCTCTGCACTGATTGCGGCTGTGGGTGGCTTCACATGGTAGTCTACTTAATGTTTGATCTGTACGAAGGTAATTTTAACTATGAAATTGTTATTTCGGTAGAATGTGGTAAATAGAATTTGTAAAATACTAATGCGATAAAGAAAATGCATTAACAGTCACCATAAATATTTTTTTCTCTGGTCAAACATTTACCAAATCCTGAATTTTCATTCTGAGTTTAATAATATAGCAGATCACTGTAGCTGAACGTACCTGAGTTTTCTCTATCGCCACACAACATTTCAGGGTTATATCGGTAATAGTTTCGGAACTATGGGTGCCGGTGAAATATATTTTGCGTGGCCGCCATGTTGGATTGGTGAAACGCATTAAAATTCGAAAGACACGGTCTAGGTTGGACGAGGTAGTATTTTGTTCTTACCAAGTTTCATTCATTCGATTATGTCAGGGACACATTCACACACAGATCACACACACATATATAAACAAACACACGCACACTCACGGACTAAAGGTGATCTCATAAGTCTATTTTTACATATGACGAAAATAGGCTAAAATGGGTGGGTGGATTATTTTATTGATTTTACAAGATATAATTGTTATAAACAATGCCAAAGCCCATTTGGAAATGGGAAACACCACCAATTTACTCATATTTTAAGACCAAGCGAGTTAGGCCTACACGTTTTCATTTTTGTTGTTCAGTATAACGGTATTGTATATTTAAGCCACAGAAGTTTACTATCGTGTGAGTGATTACTTCACTAAGCATTAACATTGCTCGTATGTTTGTGATACTGCATTCTATTACCGTTTGATTACTAGTCACGCCCGTATTCCCATCTGGACTTACAGTGCATTTTAACATTATGAGTTACACGGTCTTCCGGAGTTTATATCCCCGATAAAAGGGCATTAGTTCAACCCCTGTCAAAGAACACTGTCAAAGACCCACTCGACCACTTCCCAAGTGTTTGCGAACTTAAGTATTATCTTAGTGGGCTGAGGAAGCTGGCAGACGGAATGCAATCTAGAAGCAAAAGGAGAAAATTTCAAGAGCTGAGCGCTACTGTCTTTTCTAAATATTTGCACCTTCTTAATGCCCTCTTGATACAGCTTCCTTGTAAAGCACACAGCAAAGGTAGAAAAGACGCAGTGGTGAGAATTATTGTGGGTGGTTCATAAACAGGAGGCGTGGTTCATTGTTAATTGGCAATTGCTGTCTGCAAGGATATCAGTGCCAGGAGGAGCTACATCACTATAACATTTACAGAGTGTGGGTTGGTAAGACGATACGCATCAGAGAGGTATATGTGAAATTTTCACTGACCAGATCTGATGGTAAATACATCTGCCTTACATACTAAGGTAGTTATATTGGGCATAGGCTGATTTCATCCCCCAAAAGTCCAGATAATGATTCCGGGTTCCACCAAGAAGTTTTTTCTGATCTGAGAGCTGGAGTGGGATATTCACAGTGTTGACAGAATAACTGAAGTTTGATTCACATCTCATTGATCCCCAGAGTAATGTTCTGTGTTTTCCCACTTCTACTCCAGGACAATAACAGAACGGTACCTAAGCCACCTCCATCCTAATCATAGTCCCGTTCACAAGTACAAGCAGGTAAGTCATCAAATTAACCATCAAACTTTCAGGTGTCAACATGTTTCAGGCCCCATGTTCCCACGATTTGAGGACTGATACTAGTTTCTAAGTTTTTCCACTCCTCTGATCTGCAATTCAAGGACTTGCCTATTGACCAAACAATTTATAATAAATCAATCTTTCTTAATTCCATGTTGATCCCCTCCTGGTGCAGTGGCTGTCAACCCTGAGATCCGGGTTCGATTCCCGGCTCTGCCAAGAACTTTAATTCTGGTCTGAGGGCTGGAATGGGGCACATTTAACCTTGTTAGGCAGAACTAGGGAGAGATGTGATCAATTACTACTTCAGTCATCCTATAAGTGATTTCACGTGGTTTCTTACTTTCTCGCCAGGCAAATGATAGGACGGTACCTTAAGATCACGGCCACCTCTTACCCAATCCGAATCCCCTATACAACACACATACATTATTACAGCCATAAAAATAACAGAGGTTATCGGCCAGGTTTCAAACACACCCACGTACACGGGACTACAAGAACAACAGGTCACAAAGTCCCTAAATGAAGCAACAACAATATTAGTTCTTTGTTCTCTGGAGATGAACTGATGTGGATTTCTTCACAAGTGCTGGCTGGCGTGGTAATTTCCTCCAAGCGCGAGAAACTTTCCCCTTTGCCAGTGAGCTCCATAGGGCTGACTTATTACGGCCATTACTGCTGACACTGTGTAATGTTCGATATTTTCTTTGATGGTGTGGTAATATCCGCAGGAAGCGTTTAGGCGCGGCTCGGCAGGCACACTTCCTTGCCGCTGATAGACGTGGGTGGGCATCAACATCTTCATGTCGTCTCGTTAAATATTTCAATTTTATTAAAGGAGACGAGTTGACACTCTGGGTAGATTGGGGAATGAAGACAGCCTTAGCTCCTTTTATATTTTCTCTCACCAATAGGGGTGAATTTGGCTGATAATATAATAATCATAATAATAATAATCAACAACAAGTGGTTTATGGCATACATATTGAGCCCGCTGTCTCATGCTCTGTGATATTTTTCATTGCAACACATTTGCTAATGTAATGCATCAACTTTGAACGCACCTGAAAACCAGAGCATGGCTGGAGATGAATGTGGATGTACTTTTGACTTTGACGAAATCACGATTTTTTAAAATCTGAGTCCTTATTAACATGTCTCCATTTTTTCACAAAGCTCAGATCATCTCATTTTGTAATTCAGTATATTCTGAACATTCTGGTGAATGTGATTTTATATTATGGTAAGGTATTTTCCATCGCAGATACGCGAAACGGAAGGAGTTAGTCGCTAAACGACTCATGTATTCACTAGATCCAGCATGCAGGAGCGCCGAACTATGCACTCGAGTTTGGTTTATCGTCCACACTGAACGTGTGAAATTTTCCGTCTTGTAAGACGAGGAAATAGTCCGCCTGGAAGGCGAGGAAATTATCAACGTTCATCGTTGTGTTTTTATGCATCAAGTAGTGTGTCATCGAGTGATATTTAACGCCTGTGTGTGCGTGAATAACAACATTATTAAATTTGTGAAAATTCGTGAAAAATACGACGCCGTGGAACACCACATGTCAACCACGAGGCCGTCAGAATTCTATATCCACGAGGGACACAAAATATTCTAAAGCCAGTGAACAAATAACAGTTTCTGTGGTTAACTTGAACGCCACAAACTGTGAAAAGATTACAGCCGCTATTACGAGCATTTTTAACCGTGGATTGCTAGGATGCCACGTGATTCAGTGTAACGGTAAAATCTGTGAGAACACGCCAAGTAGGCGAGATAATAGAAGCTGTGAAAGCAGACAGTGCATGGGCAATTTGATTAAGTCTGCATTGTGTAATCCCAGTGAGTTTGTTACTGTTAATCATTTAAGCTTCAGTGAAAGCTGTGTTATAATTGTGATTTCTACGAGTGAAAATAACCACCAATCTTGTATTATTCAACTGACCACGTGTATGAAGTGATTATTCATCTATCTACGATGGGGATGATGGAGTGAGAACCCCATAATGTGAAGGAGCCGTTCTAAGGAAACTACAACATGACGGAAGACCCAGAGGTACCGCACGTAGAGGAGATGGACGTGTTGGAATATGAAGAATGACCACTACCACCATGGGAGAGAAGCAGATGACATCATTACGTCGACCACGAGGACGTATCAAGACCCTGGTCATGGATATGGCCTGGAATGGAGGCCGAGTTTGGACAACCCTTGTCCGGAAACCAGAGGATGATTTTTAACCCTCAGTTCTTTGGAAAGAACGAGGTGATGATGCCTTAGGTCAGTGAGTCCGTTCCTTCTCTCTTTTTACGATTCTTTTTGTGGTGGAGTAATTTAGTTAAGCCAACCGAACTCATCCTGACAGCCGATAGGTAGGATTTTGTATTTGGCACTCATTTATTTGTCATTCACTTACAGTGATAGTTAGCCACCCTTTTGATTGAACATGGTTCAATCGGTGCATTATTTCTGACGTCGAGAGATGTCAAGTCTATTTGTTAGCTAAACGTGACTATAGTTTTTGAGCTACTTTGTTTAACCCTGGTATGGGGGATTTTTGTTTGTTTTCTTCAATACGACGATTAGCCGTCATTTTTAGTGGTATTTTTGTGACACCCATTCTTGGTAATTGCATGTCATGCCTCTCATCTGTTCAGATTAGGCCGTATCGGTTGATGGTCAACTAAAACCATGAGTTTTGTAACTATGCTATACATGTTTCATTATGATGAGCTTTGATGCCATCTAGTTCTTGGTGAAGAACATAGTCAGGGAATTAATTTGTATGCAACTAGAGCATCGAACCCTGGACTAACATCGTATCATTAGCAAACTCAGCAGATGTGAGAATTTGCGTATTTTTCTGTATTATTTGTGTCTAGTGATTTGACACAGTATTTTTGTTGGTTATGATAATGTAAACAATACTTGATGTGACATCTCTGTCATGTCAAAGACACTCCGATTGAGTTACATTGCTACCTTTTACTTCTATTTGTTCTGAAAGGCATTTTACGTCTTATTTCTTACTGCGTGTTTCTACGTAGTACAATTGTGTTATTAGATGTTATATTGGGATATGCCACAGGCCAGTTCATATAGGACTTTCTTTCGAGAGAACTGATGCCTACATGTGAATCCAGTGTTTTGTTAAAGTTGCCTGACCCAACGAAGGTTACGAGCACAAGCTCATTGCTATGAACAGGTGGAGATATTACCCAGCGACCACCGAGCGCACAGAAGTGAGACCTACTTATTTGAGACCCTAGACGAATGCTTATAGCATCGCTTTCTGTTAGTTTTAAATTTTCATTATTTGGGTCAAGTTCTCAGCAGCCATTTTGTATAAATCAGATGTTTTGATCTTATGATGGGTAACTGGCAGAAGTCACATGCTTGATCGCTTCGCATAGTGACTACGTTTAACATTATTTGAGAGTGTACTTTTAATATTTAGATAAGGTTTATTCTCTGTTATTTGACTAGTGTAAGACACCCTTGTTGGAGGTTATTCATGGTATTCTAGTGCTTGAAATGCACGTATGTCCAGACTCAGTTCTGTGGACTTTTTATTAACGGGAGAAAACTGAAGTGTTTCCCAGGCCTGCCCGAGGTTAATCAGATGTGCCGAGCGCCACTGATAACTTGTGTTATTGTATTGTCCGAGCGAATAGATGGAGGTATTCCGACTTTTATGTCGATGTGACAGCAGATCTCGCAGGAGACGCTACTGCTCATCCCAGGTGTCTAGGATCGTCAGCACTATCGTCATAAACCGACAATGATTTTAAACCGACGAAATAATAACCAAGCGCATAATTACTCTAAACAAGCTGATAATTAATTAATTGTTTCTGATAATCTTGAAATGCACATATTGAGCTTGCTGACCGACACCTCGTGATGTTATACAATTCCTGGCGGAAATGACTTAGGACAGACGACACTATTTTGAGATGACGGAGTGTTGCTTAACTTTAGTTCGTAGCTGGTGGAGCACGACACTCATGTGATGTAAGTCGTAGTTATAACTACGCCATTGCCAACCTAATTAACACGCACTTATATGACTTTGGATGCAAGGAGTATTTAAAAAACGTGTAGGCAGGGTAATAACAAGAATTTTGGTCTTGTGTTTTATTTATTTTACAATGTGTGTAATCCCATGTTTACCTTTCTCTGTGTTGATGAACACTTAGCTTATAAGAGTGTGTTTAATGTTTATTTTCTTGGCTGTCATGTAGATTTGATGTTAATGTTTTGCTTAACTGACGTCATCGCTGTAATTTTTTTTATTCATTGTTAGGACTTAGCTAAATTAATTAACGTTAAATGTAAATAAGGAAATGGTATCATCGTAACTTAGATTTGTTTTTGCTGCCCTGTTAAATGCAAATTCTGTTAGTAACTTGAACTTTGTAACTTGGGTTACGGATACTTTGCGTACCATTTTCCTAGCGTTGTTGTTGTTGATTATGTTTGTAATTAGATCTTTCGTGAGGGTTTACCTTAGTTTACAGGTAGGGCTTGATTTACACCCCTCTTTTTTATTAGTTTGCGGATTAGCCGATATATACCCACCGAACTAGGATAGGTGCTTTCTGATTTTAAAATAAAAGTGTTCACGAGTTTTACTTAAGTCTGGATGTTTTTCATTTCTCAGTTTAGTTGTTTAGGGTGTATGTTCTTGGGCCGTCTCTGACCTTAGCCACCATGTTACCCCAGATCCCCTGGATCATGGTTTCTCGTGCCGCTATGACCTATAAGAAATGAATCCGATCCTCTCGGCACATGGGTCAGGCAGGTGAGGTGTCTGTGAAGTCACTTCAGTTTTTGGCGAAACTGACAGCTCCTCTGACGGGCACAATATGTGACACGTCTTGATACCTGGAGTGAAATGTCACAATTCACAGAAAGGACGACAATAGTTTTCAGACGATCTTGTGACATGGATGATTGGGTACAATATCACAAATTAGCATTAATATAGAAACATATATGTGCTTTGTATGCCAAAGGCAAAAGAACACTTCTGCCACATAAACCAGATGATGGTCGAGCATACTATTGAAACTTGAAAATCAATAGACCAGGATCTAATTGCACAATTAACATGCAATTTTGTAAGATGGGAGATACAGATAACATATATCACTTGCATTAATCATAAGACTATCACTCTGCATAAAGCACTTACGCGTCATCTTGAATATATTGAACCCTTATTCATACGGTCGTAGAACAATTGTTCAAATTTTAATTTTATGTACTGCATAATGTCCCCAGTCAGTTGAAGCAATTTGGGAGCTGAGTGTTGCAAGAGGTAGGCCAGTTGAGCACGCTTTGTAAATTTAAACATTTTCCTGGAAGCGAGGTCGTTGATCGCTGACCTTGCGTCTCGAGTATTTGTTAAACCAGGCCAAACAGAGAGGAAAGTATGAGACAGAGATACTTTTGAGGACGACAGGTGGGTGAAGTGACGTGCTCTACTCAACGATTTTGCATATGAATTGACGAATGACGAAGACCCAAGCTAGTTTCGGCGCAATGAGAGCGTGCCCTGGAAAAGCGCGCCAAAACTGTATCTAATTAATCATCTATGCGATTTGATTCCGCGAGGCAGCGTTGGAACGTTCATGAAAAATAATGATCTTTGACACCACCCGCAAGTTTCTACGACAATTCCTTCGAATTATAAAAAAAATACAGTCCCCTCTACCGACCTATTGACCAGATCTGTATAAATCAGGTGTCTGTGCTAACTAAGATGTTTATAATTTTGGAGTAGCCGAGAGCTACCACACGTACCGTTCCTACTTCAATGTACCTCGGAGGTACTACACGTACTGTTCTTATTTTGCCGTAGCCGAGCGCTACTAACATTTGGTAAAGTACTTTTGACTTCGATCTCAAGTGAGATGTATAACATTTTGAGAACTCTGTTGAGAGCCGATTGTAATATACAGTGATATCTTATAGTTTGTCTTTTGCGTGTGATTTTAGCCAGTTGTTATCTAGCGAAAGTGTCGACTTTAGTAATTGCCTAGGACTAAGAGTGAATGTGTAGCTCTGTTGCAATTATAGTAGGTGTAGAAATAATACTAATTCTGAACTGTATTTTCACCTTTGAAGAAGGCATCAAGATGACGAACATTGGGTCAACCGCTGGGATGGTGAACATGCAACCTACTCAGATGTTCGTGATGGCCATGTAAATTCCTAGTGGGCCATGGAAAGTCACGTCCACTGACGTGACGGGCAGATATGGCTGAGTACTAATATTTATTTATTCATATTATAGATATTTTGGCATGGGAACATTGTGTAAATAGTTTTTCTTGTGATTTTTGTCTTGTTTCAATTTTGATAGATTAACGTATTGTCCCGACACTCAGATATTTAAATGCGTGAGGACGCGTGGCCATCAGTATGATTTGTTGTATTTTGTGTAAATTTTAATCCGTGTACTCGTGTACATGCACATATTTGATTTGGGACACATGGTGCGGCCAAGGAGATAAGTGGAGCTGGTTATTTAGCAGTAAAAATAGCAAGGGGGGAAAATGTGTGTTTGCTAGTTTCTTGAATGAACGAGTATTTTTATTGTGAGTTGCCTTGTTGCAACAGGATTTTGTAAAGAACCGTCCGTTCTTTTATTTAGTTTAATTTTGTTTTGATTAATTAATTCTTCGGTCAGAATACTAGATCAGGCGCGCGCTGTGTGTGGGAAATATGTGTGTACTTTTATTTCAGGTGTTCTTCAAAACCCTAGCGTGTGATTGTGTGTGTCTAGGTGTGTCTATATTTCATTCATTCATTCATCCATTCATTCATTCATTCGTTTATTTGCAAGTGGGGGTGTGTCCCCCGTTGGCAAATTAGATATACATAACAAATAAATAATTGTACATAACAATTCACTAACAATTTAACTGGAGTATTTACACAAGTAGTCAGTCTTTTCTTAAACACACCTATATGTTTGGGAAAAGGCTCTAAGGCTGCGGTAGGCAGAGAGATCCAATTATCAATGACACGGTTTACGAAAGAATATTTACCATAATTTGTTCGCTGTGGTCGGCCCTTAACTTTGAAAGGATGATCGCTACTACCCATGTAAGTAGGCTTTTCCATACGTTTGCTAAGCTCACCCCATGCTGGTTGATTTGTATACGGGTTGTACATAGCGCAGAGTCTAGATTTCATCCTCCTAGCCTCAAGTGATTCACACCCAATTTCTTTAACATACGGCTCACACTGCTCCTGGGATTAAAGTCACTGAGCACAAATCTAGCGGCCTTTCTTTGTACCATTTCCAACTCATTTATGAGCCCTACTTGATATGGATCCCAAACCGCCGAGGCGTATTCCAGAATTGGTCTTACAAGTGACAAATATCCTAATTCTTTAGCAGAGGTACTACTTTTAATACCCTCATTACAAAGTGCAGTGATTTGTAAGCTTTAGAAACTACACATCCTATATGACTGCTCAATTTCATATCATTTCTTACGTGAACGCCCAAATATTTGCAAGAATCTTCTTCTACAAGTATTTCCGAGCCAATGTTATATTGAAAATCTTGCCTTCGCACTTTCCCTATTTTTATTAGACTACATTTTCTTGTGTTTATTTTCATTTTATTTTTAATCGCCCACTTATAGACCAGGTTCAGGTCATCTTGAAGTACTGCATTGTCTTGTGAGTCATGTATCTTTCGATATATTACACAATCATCCGCAAACAATCGACAGTCACTGTGAATCCCATTTGGTAAGTCGTTTATAAACGCCAAAAATAACAAAGTTCCGATTACGCTGCCCTGAGGGATACCCGACGTTACGGTAATTTCATCCGAGAATCGGCCTTCAACTTTCACTTTCTGGGAACGACCCGTCAAAAATTCTTGGATCCATAAAATTACTCTTCTATCAATCTTCGTCGAAGCTAATTTATGGAGTAGCATGTCATGCTGCACGACATCGAATGCCTTCGCAAAATCTATAACTACGGCGTCGACTGAAACTCCATCGTCTAACGATTCGCTAATATCTTGAAAAAGTGATAGCATCTGACTCTCGCATGAGTAACCTTTCCGAAATCCATGTTGCCTATCATTAAACCATGATAATGTTTCCCACTGTTCCCTCAAGTAGTCGCAAATGAGATGCTCCATCTGTTTACAAACGATGGACGTAAGACTAACCCGCCTGTACTTGCCCAATTCAAGTCTGCTCCCTCCCTTAAATATTGGGACTACCGTAGCTCTTTTCCAGTCATCCGGGATTTGCGCATTGTTTATGGACACATTAAACATCACCTCTAAGTATCGTGCCACGGCCCTACCTCCTAGTTTAAGTACTTCACTAACAATATTATCAGGACCCTTCGATATATTGTAACGTAATTTTTGTATTAGCTTTATAATTGCTGACTGGTTTATTTGGAGAAGTGAAGCCCCTGATTCACCGTTAAGGCCCAACACACAGCTATTGGATTTATTGAACACACTACCATAAAAGACATTTGATTCATTAGCAATGCCCTGCTTCTCAGTAATTAATTTACCGTCACCGGACATTATCATCGACTAATTATTTGAATTTCCCTTTCTTCTCCTAACATAACTGTAATTTTTTTCCACCCATCGCCTCCCAAACCAAGTAAACCTTGCATATATTTGTCATGAGCAGCCCTCTTTTTTAAGACGAGCTCTCTTGATAAGGACTTAAATTTCAACATATACTTGTCACCAGGGATAGATTTGAGAGGGTACGCACCGGTACACCGTACCGAAACCTCTGTACAGGGGAAAAGTCGAATATATAACATAATTTTTAGGACTGTGGACCGTTAGTATATACAGGTTAAAGGTTCCGCCTGATCAATACTTTTATTAAATACTAGCAGGTAACCGCGGCTTCGCTCGCGTCATAGTCGTGTCATATTTTTATTCAATGAAATGCAGGTTTAACCCCGTTAACACCACATTAGAACCTGAATATCCAAAAATCCCTCCTTAGTAGACGTTTTCGACACACAACAAACATATCCCCAAAATGTCTTCCTTCTAACTTTAATAGTTTTGGTTGGTCGATGAGAGTGATTATCCAAAAATTCCTCCCTAGTGGACGTTTTTCTTACAGAATGTCACCCCTCCCCATGGGCCCCTTAAATTGGATTTATGGAAAAACGGTCGAACACCTATTTATTTATTTATTTTTAAGCTGATTGTTTTCCTCTGAGTTTCAAACTCCTCGCCTATGTCGTGTAAGGGATACACGCTCCGTTAGGAATCCACAACCCCCACTTTTCACCCCTTTAACTCATAATATACACCACACCGAAAAACCATTAGACATGTGTCGGCTTATTTCTAATGATTAGTTTATATGCCAAGTATAACCACTCGTGAGATATTGTTATTCAATGAAATGCACGTTTACCCCCTTAACACCCCTTTAGAACCTGAATATCCAAAAACCTTTCCTTAGTGGACGTTTTCGACATACAGCAAACATATCCCCAAAATTTCATGTTTCTAACTTCAATAATTTTGGCTGGGTGATGATGAGTGAGTGAGTCAGGACATTTTCTTTCATTTATTTTTTAAGTTGATTTGTTCCGCTGAATTTCAAACTTCTCGCTAATGTCGTTTAAGAGATACACGCTCCGTTAAGAATCCTTCAACCCCCAATTTTCACCCCTTTCACCTCATAATATACACCATATCGATAAACCCTTAAACATATGTCTGCTTATTTTTAATGATTAGTTTATATGCCGAATATCACATCCCCAAATGAAACAACTCGTGAGATATATTTATTCAATGAAATGCAAGTTTAACCCCCTTAACACCCCTTCAGAACATGAATATCCAAAAATCCATCCTTAGTGGACGTTTTCGACATACAACGAACATATCCCCAAAATTTCAAGTTTCTAACTGCAAGAGGTTTAACTGGGTGATGATGAGTGAATATCCGAAAATCCTTCCTTAGTGGACTTTTTCCCCAGAATTTCACCCCACCCCATGGGCCCCTTAAATTGGATTTATGAAAAAACGGTCGACCATTTATTTACTTATTTTTCAAGCCGATTTTCCCCCGAGTTTCATACTTTATGCCTCGGTCTTTTAAGAGATACTTGCTCCGTTAGGAATCCTTAAACCTCCACTTTTCACACATACACCTCATAATATACACTACATCGAAAAACCCTCAGACATGTGTCTTCTTATTCTTAATGGTGAGTTTATATGCCGAGTATCGCATCCCCCGAGTAAACCAATCGGGAGATATTGTTATTCAATTAAATGCAGGTCTACCCCCTTAACACCCATTTAGAACCTGAATATCCCAAAATCCTTCCTTGGTGGACGTTTTCGACATTCAACGAACACAAACCCAAAATGTCGTGTTTCTAACTTCAATAATTTTGGCTGGGCGATGATGAGTGAGTGAGTAAGTCAGGACATTTTCTTTCATTTATTTTTCAGAATATCACCCCTCTCATGAATCCCTTATATTGGATTTATGAAAGAAAAAAACGGTCGAACACCTATTTACTTCTTTTTATGCTGTTCTTCCCCCCTGAGTTTGATGAGTGAGTGAGTTAATCAATTAGAACACTTTCTTTCCTGTTTTTCCCCAGAATTTCATCCCTCTCCAAGGGCCCCTTAAATTGGATTTATGAAAAAACGGTCGACACCTGTTTACTTATATTTTAAGCTGTTTTTTTTTTCGCTGAATGTCAAACTTCTCGCCTATGTCGTTTAAGAGATACATGCTCCGTTAAGAATCCTTCAACCCCCCAATTTTCACCCCTTTTACCTCACAATATACACCACATCGATAAACCCTTAGACATATGTTTGCTTAATTTTAATGATTAGTTTATATGCCGAATATCACATCCCCAAAGAAACAACTCATGAGATATCGTTATTCAATGAAATGCACTTTACCCCCCTTAACACCTCTTTAGAACCCGAATAAACAAAAATCCTTCCTTAGTTGACGTTTTCGACATACAGCGATCATATTCCCAAAATTTAATGTTTCCAACTTCAATAGTTTTCGCTGGGTGATGATGAGGGAGTCAGTCAGTCAGGACATTTTCTTTCAATCATTCTTATCAGAATTTCACCCCACCCCATGGGCCCCTTAAATTGGATTTATAAAAAACACTCGAACACCTATTAACTTATTTTTAAGCTATCTTTTTTACCTGAGTTTGATGAGTGAGTGAGTTAGTCAGTCAGTTAAGACACTTTCTCTCCTTTTTTTTTCCAGAATTTCACCCCACCCCATTGGCCCCTTAAATTGAATTTATGAAGAAAAAAAAAAACGGTCGAACACCGATGTACTTATTTTTAAGCTGATATTTTCCGCTGAGTTTCAAACTTCTCGCCTATGTCCTTTAAGAGATACACGCTCCTTTATGTATCCTTAAACCCCCACTTTTCATCCCTTTCACCTCATAATATACACCACATCGAAAAACCCTCAGACACGTGTCTTGTTACTTTTAATGTTGAGTTTATATGCCGAGTATCACATCCACAAATGAAACCACTCGTGAGATATTGTTATTCAATGAAATGCAGGTTTAACCCCCTCAAGACCCCTATGGAACCTGAATATCCGAAAATCCTCCCGTAGTGTAAAGTTTTGACATACAACGAACATATCCCCAAAATGTCATGTTTCAAACTTCAATAATTTTGGCTGAGCGATGATGAGTGAGTGAGTCAGGACATTGTCTTTCATTCTTTTCTTCAGAATTTCACCCCTCCCCATGAACCCCTTAAATTTGATTTACGAAAAAAAAAACTGTCCAACACTTACTTACTTACTTACTTACTTATTTTAAGCAGTTTTCTCTTCCTGAGTTTGAAGAGTGAGTGAGTCGGTCATTCAGTTAGGACTCTTTCTTTTCTGTTCCCCCCCCCCAGAATTTCACCCCTCCCTATGGGCCCCTTAAATTGGATTTATGAAAAAATGAACGGTCGAACACCTATTTACTTATATTTTAAGCTGATTTTTTCCGCTGAGATTCAAACTCCTCGCCTAAGTCGTTTAAAAGATACACGCTCCATTAGGAATCCTTCAATCCCACTTTTCACCCCTTTCACCTCATAATATACACCACATCGAAAAACCCTCAGACATGTGTCTTCTTATTTTTAATGATGTGTTTATATGCCGAGTATCACATCCCACAATGAATCCAATCGGGAGTTATTGTTATTCAATGAAATGCAGGTTTAACCCCCATAAGACCCTTTTAGAACCTGAATATCCGAAAATCCTCCCTTAGTGGACGGGTTTGACATAATACAATGATCATATCCCCCAAATGTCATGTTTCTAACTTCAATAATATTGGCTGGGCGATGGTGAGGGAGTCAGGACTTATTCTTTCAATTTTCTTTTTTCAGAATTTCACCCCTCCCCATGAACCCCTTAAATTTGATTTATGAAAAAAACTGTCGTATACCTATTTACTTATTTTTAAGCAGTTTCCCCCCCTGAGTTTGATGAGTGAGTCAGTCAGTCAATCAGTAAGGACACTTTCTTTCCTGTTCCCCCCCCCCCCCCCCGAATTTCACCCCTCCCCATGAGCCCCTTAAATTGGATTTATGAAAAAACGGTCAAACACCTATTTACTTATTTTTAAGCTGATTTTTTCCGCTGAGTTTCAAACTCCTCGCCTATGCCGTTTAATAGATACACCCTCCGTTAGGAATCCTTCAACCCCCCACTTTCCACTCCTATCACCTCATAATATACACCACATCGAAAAACCCTCAGAAACATGTCTTCTTACTTTTAATGATGAGTTTATGTGTCGAGTATCACATCCCTCAATGAAACCAAGCCGGAGATATTGGTATTCAATGAAATGCAGGTGTACCCCTTAACACCCCTTTAGAACCTGAATATCCAAAAATCCTTCCTTAGTGGGCGTTTTCGACTTACAACGAACATATCCCCAAAATTTCATGTTTCTATCTTTAATAGTTTTGGCTGGGCGATGATGAGTCAGTCAGTCAATCTGTCAGTCAGGACACTTAGTTTTATATAATAGATGATCACTGTGTGATCATTAGTGGGACATGTTTCGAGGCCTAATTATTAGTTTTGGCCCCTTCATCAGCCGACATGAAAAAAAACGATACAAGATAATTGTATGGCGTAACACTAAAAATTCCCTTAAAATTAAATCTTGTATGGTGCACCATAAAGAGAGATTGAAACATTTTTCACGCCTAAAGTAATGTAAATGATGTCAAAAGTCTTATGAACTATGAACACATTCAATACACGCTTCACTGTGGTCTGTAGATGCTAATGAAAAAACGAATGTACCGGTTCAGTACTGCAGCAACAGTTGAGAACACCTTGAAAATATGTTGGAAACCAGCAGTAATGATGGAAACCTTAATACCGCAATACTTCACCAGCAATGTAGAAATAGAAAAATAATAAAACCAATGAAGTCACCGCGCTGAAATTTTATCTTGCTAATAGAAAGCTTATGAAGTGCATAACTTCAACACTTGCAATGACAAAGATTGGCCTCTAATCCGTCTAGAAAGAAGAAATATGGGGAACAATTAGTAAATTGTTAAGGGGGAAATTAATAGGTGAATGCCACTTATAAACTCCATAACCAGTAACAAGAAATTACCTGGTTCGAGCAACGATTAATAAGATAACTTATTAAATATGCAAATTACATCAGGTTAAATTGTATGCTATGTCGGCTCTGATTTGTATTTTACTTTAATATTATTGTCAATTTTATGAGTACAGCAGAGCTCATTCTCCAGATATTTTACTGTATTAAATGAAAATCATGGGAGTGTTAGTTCTGGTTAAAGCTGTAGAATAGGGGTGGTGTGCTTACATATTATATTAGCAAGAGAGATTCTCTTATAGGAAGACACGTGCAAATGTAAAGTGTTCCATCATTACTGCTGGTTTCCAACATGTTTTCAATGTGTTCTCAACTGTTGCTGCCGTGCAGAACCGGTACATTTGTGTTTTCATTAGCATCTACAGACCACATTGAAGCGTATTGAAAGTGTTCATAATTCATAAGACTTTTGACATCATTTATATTACATTAGGCGTTAAAAAATTTCAATCTCTCTATATGGTGCACCATACAAGATTTAATTTTAAGGGAATGTTTAGTGTTACGCCAAACAATTATATTGTATCGTTTTCTATCATATCGACTGACGAAGGTGCCAAATTTATTAATTAGGCCTCGAAACATGTCCACTAATGACCACACAGTGATCATATTTAGTAAAATTATTGAACAGGCGGAACCTTTAACCTGTTTATACTAATTAGTTTATCAATACGGCACCAGAATGAACCTTTTAAGTTCTAAAATCCGTGGAACGTTCGTTGTAAGTCAAGGTCAACTTGGTCTTTGACTGGACTGTACTTCAAAGTCCATGGAATCTTGCCTGCTTCAGGGACGGCACTCCGCTCTGGATATTAACAGCAAGGTGAGAGAGAGAGGAGGCACATACAAAGAAAACTTTTCTAACCTTTGGACAATTTATTTTAACTGTGAGGTAACGCATGTTTAAATACTGTAACCTTTTATAAAAATAATTATATCAGAAAGCAGTAAAGACAAAATTATAAAACAAGAAATAAAAGATTGTTGGTGAACTTGTGTGTATTTTCAAACAGAATGTATTTAATTTAATATTTAATATTAATATTTAATATAAGACAATGGCTATGGTAAAGAAAACGTTGATACAACAGTCTAAATTAAATTTAAAGTTGTAATCAAAATTAGATTGCTATTTTGTCCACTGATTAATTTTCAAAGGTGTTCAGAAAAGTGTAAAAATATCGTTTTTAGAACTATATATTTCAATATTCCATAAGAACCCCACACCTCCCTCCCTCCACCACCACCCGGTAGCCCACAGTACCGGAACCTCTTTTTTTTACAAATCAAGCACTGCATGTCACTATCATGTCTTTTATTGTATAATTTCCTAATTTACGGTTAAGACTCCTGATTTCCCGTGTGTAATACTCAGGATCTGGGTTTTGTTTCAGTAATTTAAATGGAACAAATTTATCAATAGCGCTATTTAAAATGTTCACAAATTTAGTCCACAGGATATTAATGTGATTTCCTTCCGATGCCCATCCTACAAATAGCTAATTCAAACACCCCTGAAATTTGCCCTGATTCGCCCTGAGATACTGGAATATGATCTTATTTGCTACATCGGAGTCTAATTTTGTTATGTCACCGTATCTATTATTTAATTCAACCCCAGAATGGTCACTAATTCCTGGTACTTTCAGACAGTTAATATACAGCTCTACAGGCCTTACGAGATAAACATCTAAGGTGTTATTGCCTTTAGTTGGGAAGTCAACTACTTGGGAAAAAAAACCTCCCTTAAGAATTTGTTTGCAGCGCTCTGAGCTTGACCACAGCTAGTTGACTCACCAGACCAGTCTACTTTGGGGAGGTTTAAATCTCCGGCAATTATTATGCTCTTTTCATAGCATTACCCGTACAAGTTTTATCATACAGTGTGTCGAGAAGCGAAAAGTTATCTTTCGGTGCTCTATACGCCCCCATTCACCTGAAGGAAGTTTGTACACATAACATTTCATGATCCGTATCAGTCCACTTTAAGAAACTAGCTATATTTTTGCGCACACAAATAAATAGCCCACCACCTCGCTTCCCCCGATCCCTTCTGTACATTTCGTAGGCCAATGAATTATTTCATTACTATTTATATCCTGATATAACCAAGATTCAGTAGCAATGACAATGTCCGGAGAATACGTTTCTACAAGATTCCAAAATTCAATTAAATTACTTCCTAAACTCTGACAATTAACCTGCAGTAATCTTAGAGTCTGATTCACGAAGCTTTGTTCTAAGTTCCTGTATTATTTGATCCCTTGCTTTGATTTGCACCCTCAAACAGTCCGGCGTATCACATGCTTTACAAAACCAATTCCCGACATCACAATCCTTCTTCTTGACCTTAATGCAGCCGAAGTGATACCATTTCTCACATAGTCCACACTGAACACCGTACTTCAATGTTTTACTGTACGTCGAACACTTTAATGCTACCACTGGATCATTTGCCTGATTCACATTTGGAGTAACAGGGCCTGGATTCACTTCCACTCCACCAATAACTAACAACGCAGCTATCACTAGGGCTATAAACCACAAGTTACTAGGCCCCGTACGCACACACAAACACCGGAAATCCTGACTACCCTTCGCATACCACAGTCCGATCCTCGCGCGATAACACTGCAGAGAATTATTTGCGCGGGAGGATGGCTTGGGGCCAGTCCTCTGCCTGCTGCAATGTTTTATGGATGGTGAGTGATTCCCGCAGGGACCTCGGCCAGTCCAATGCTGATCTTGTAATTAAAGGGGAATTAATGAGATATTTGGTGACACACATATTTTATTTGAGCTGAGTTGGCAGCTGTTCTTCGTGATCTTGTAATTCCAAGTGGAATTGATGAGATATTATTTTGATGACACACACACACATTTGAGCAGCTCGTGACAGCTATTCTTCGTTGATCTTGGGACCTGAGCAATTAGTGCTGGCCCGGGACATGGTTCACGCGAGGGGTGATTTGACATGTGATAACGAGTTCCACACTGTGCGCTGATCTGAGGTATTTTCTGGATACCTGTTTGTGAGGGGGAAACGGCCTCGCCGTGTCCTAGTTGTAATTATGCTTGCTTGTTCATTTAAAGAGCGATATATCATTCAGGGTCGAGATCGCCACGCCTGAGCGGTATTCCCATGTGCGACGTCCAAATGAAATGTTTTTCTTGTATATTAATTGTTTTGCTGTTGAGCATTTGTTTTATTAATTTTATGGTATGTAAATTCTTGTTGGTACCTGGTTGTGTACTTCAGTGTATGATGACATGTGGTCATTTGTTGTTGTTGTTGTTGTTGTATCGTGGTCACGCTACTTACTCTTGTGTTTATTTGATGAAGTCTTGTGATTGAAGCAGTTTGTTGTGCTGTGGCACGTTGATCCAGGTTTCAACGGAAATCTTTGTTTGTTGTAAATATTTAAAGTTAGTGAGTGTCGGTATTGTATTGATTGATATTAGTAGAGTTTAGTTCCCATTGCTATTTTATCTCAGATGAGGATTTGTAGCCTGACGGCATTCGCAGGATGGCAACAAATCACGTATCATGTACTCTACCATATCACATGCTTGATCACATCACACGCACATATGATTTGCAGATAAGCAGGCCATATTTCGGGACCTGTTATTTGTATTGACATCTCTGTGAGATAATTTTATTTGCATTCACTGTATATTGGGTGTAATGTTAAGAGGGTGTTCCCTCGTGTTGTTTGTTGTGTTTATGTTTTATTCTGAAATTAAATTTGTTTTTTATTTAGTTTGGCATCACTTTTGTTCTTGTCTGTCATATATTTTGGACTATGTTACCTTGCACCTTGTAGAAGCATAATTTTAACAACTTCGTATGGACCGTCCACTACCCGAAGAAAGAGTCTCATAAAAAGCTTCTCGGAAGGGTTCATTGATCATAAATGTCTGCCCAACGTGGGGTTTGTTGTTGTTGCTTCCTAGAGTAGCATAACAATTCGGGTTGTTGTTGTTTTTTCTTGCCTCTTAGTATTTTGTGGAAAAATAATACCAGGCATTGCATATTTAATTAGTAGAATATCTAACATCTAACCTCCTTGACTTTCATAGTGCTTCAAGGGACCACGAAATTCGACATGCAAGCTACCCTCTGGGTGTCAAATAACAAAGCTTGCACTCGGCATCCGAGGCCATATGATATTATTAAATTATTATTTATTAGTAGAATCAGTAAATTAGGTTAAGTATTTCCACCATGTGCATAAGTAAAATCAGAGAGTTCATTTAAGGTTAGAAATACGGAACACAGTAGATTTGATATTGTATTGATTTATGATGTGTTCCTGGCGCCCATTTTAATGTAAAATTAGTGATTGTTTTGATTCAATGAACTCAGAAATATTTAAATGACAGGAAGGTGATGCCTTGAAATTTTAATTAACACTGGTTAATTAAAAGATGTTTATGTAAATTCATTCAGATTAGGAATTTATGACCAGAATAAAAAGGGGAAATTTAAATTAAAATTAAATTCAAATACTCAAATGCTTTGATTGTGTTTTTTAACGTAAAATTAAATGATTGAGTATGAATGAATATTAAATGTCAAACATGTGTGTGAGTGCGGTGGAGGTTACTGGTTGCATGGCCCTATTTCTCCAAGTGAATTTTTGTGTTGTGATGGCAACGATTGCCGAAATTAGTGAGTTGTTGGAGAGGTCTTCAGCTAAGATGCAAGAGAGTAATAAGGAACAATTATTGACACTTGAAAGTAAGATGGAAGAGAGTAATAGGGAACAATTATTGACACTTGAAAGTAAGATGCAGGAGCGTATCAAGGAACAGTTATTAGAAATGCAGGAGAGTAGTGAGAAACAATTACAAACACTAGAAACTAAAATGCGGGAGAACAATAATGAACAATTGTTAACACTAGAAACTAAAATGAAGGAACATAACAGTGAAAACTTAGCCACGTTAAATAATAATATCACAGAGCAGTAAACTTGAGGAACAGGCGCTAGCACAGACTGAAAACCTAAGTAAAATCACACTTGAGATAAATGAGAATACGAAGGTGCAATTAGACAGACTGGCAACCGAGATGTATGAGAACAACACTTGAGCATTTGTTTTATTAATTTTATGGTATGTAAATTCTAGTTGGCACCTTGTGGGGTACTTCAGTGTAAGATGACATGCGGTCATTTGTTGTTGTTGTTGTTGTTGTTGTATCGTGGTCACGCTACTTACTCTTGTGTTTATTTGATGAAGTCCTGTGATTGAGGCAGTTTGTTGTGCTGTGGCACGTTGATCCAGATTTCAACGGAAATCTTTGTTTGTTGTAAATATTTAAAGTTAGCGAGTGTCGGTATTGTATTGATAGTTATTAGTAGTGTTTAGTTCACATTGCTATTTTATCTCAGATGAGGATTTGTAGCCTGACGGCATTCGCAGGATGGCAACAAATCACGTATCATGTACTCTCCCATATCGCATGCTTGATCACATCACACGCACACATGATTTGTACATAAGCAGGCCATATTTCGGGACCAGTTATTTGTATTGTCATCTCTGTGAGATAATTTTATTTGCATTCACTGTATATTGGGTGTAAAGTTAAGAGGGTGTTCCCTCGTGTTGTTTGTTGTGTTTATGTTTTATTCTGAAATTAAATTTGTTTTTATTTAGTTTGGCTTCACTTTTGTTCTTGTCTGTCATATATTTTGGACTATGTTACCTTGCACATTGTAGAAGCATAATTTTAACAACTTCGTATTGACCGTCCACTACCCGAAGAAAGAGTCTCATAAAAAGCTTCTCGCAAGGGTTCAATATATGACATTAATATCAGCAATCCACTATGTATTAGAGTTTCAATGACGAAATGCAGCATATATGCAGCCTCGCAATAAAGGTTTTCTTTGTAAAAGGTGCAAGATAAACGATTCCATACATTCAAGATGGAGGATGGGAGTGCTTTTCAAATGTTCCAATCAATTCCTTTGGATGCCAACGCGGGATTGCAAAGAAATTTAGTGAACGGGTAGTTCATCACAAGAGCATTCAAATTATACTCCTCGATAAGGACAAAGAGTTACAAAAATACCCATACATTTAAGAGAAAGTAGGCTACATGTTCTTTACTGAACATCTTGCCATTTCATTATTTTTGTCATAGCTTATTTTTATGTGGTAGATAATTTCATTCCTTTTATTCACGTTACTCCAATGTGGAGCATTGTGCACACACAAGAGTTCTCCATCTGACCCTGTTCGCTGTAATTGTCTGGATGTTTGTCCGTGTTTTAAAGCCAAGTGTCGTCAACGAGGTAACCGTACGGTTTTCTCTTGTATGAGTCTCAATAACGTTTGTAACTTTTCCAGGGTAGGGTTGTTGGCCCCACACCCAACCCCTAACCTGGAGGACCAGGTCTCTTCTATCAGGGTTCCTATACCTTAGCTGAGATACCTCGTTTTAAGGCACCAGGGTTTCGCCCACAGCCCTCCTTTCTGTAGGAGTGGTAGGATTTGCTGGTTGCATAGGAAGGCTATCTTACCAACTTGAGCATTTCCCGGTATTTGTAAGAGTCACCTACTCGGCATTGGTGACTCCACCGAGACTCCAACCCAACCATTCACCGTCCCCATTTATCCGGGCTTGGGACCGGCGTCGGGTTGAGCAGGATTGCTCACCCGATGGCTGGGTTTCTTATTAAAATAAATGCCCCGTATTGGTTTGACAAATTTGATACTTGAATTTTTATTATGTAAAGTGCATGAAGATAAAGATTGATTCTGGATTCTTCAATGGCGATTGTAGATTTTGAAGTTTTGACTGGTGGCAACGTCCTGGAATGATTTGAAGTCATTGTGAGGACTTAACTTTGTATAGATTACCTTTCCTTCTTATTTTCATAAGTGAAAAATGTATTTTAAATATTATTGTAAGAGGAAATTTGGAATAGTTCAGAGAGAATTTGGTCATACTGGTGACACATATTTATACGATTGGCCATTCATACCATGTGGTCTGGATAGTTGAATGATATGATCAGTGATTGAATTCCATTATTGAAATTAATTGAAAGGATTAGTCCAGGTTAAATTTGGTCTGATGTGACAGAAAACCTTTAGGAATTTAGGATTCAATAGACAGGATAGTAGATTTGAGAGGAACAATTGGTTTGAGAGGAACGTGGTTTCCTGAATTTTATGTGTCTACAAGAGGAAGGTTACAAGGTATTGTGTGATGTCCCTAGTTACAGAATTGTGTCCAAGTAAACTGTTCATTGTAATATAGACCTACACATAAAAAAGAAGGTTTTGCATATATTTACCACATTGAGTGGCGGTGGTTCAAAACTTCCTCCAGGAGGCCACCATTGCGCGAATGGGATGGCCTGAGATGTCGCCGGATATGAATTGTATCGAACATGTCTGGGATATGCTGAAGCGTGCTATTGCTCAGCATCCACGCCCTCCCATAACCCGCCAAGAGATCATGGAAGCCACCGACGAAGAGTGTGATCGCCTGCTTCAAGAGGCCCTGGACAACTTGATCTTTGGTAAGAGCCCTGCTGGACGCCCGTGGTGGCCATGTTCCTTATTGAAAGGTCACAGGATGGCAATATTATAACACATATTAGTCCCTGTTTAACTGGCCAAAGGTCTTCCTGTTTATGATTTTCTTTTCACACATAAATAAATTCTGCAGGATTTGTCAGAATGCCGTCTCTTTTGTAATAACCACCCCCATCAGTTATCAGTTGGCAGTCAAAGTGAAAGGTCGTGTTTTTCCCGAGCTCTCAGGTTTGCTGAAATGGGTTGTTCTCTGGAGTGTTATCGGGCGAGGATCGGACTGTGGTATGCGAAGGGTAGTCAGGATTTCCGTGTTGGTGTGTGCGTACGGGCCCTAGCAACTTGTGGTTCATAGACCAAGTGATAGCTGCATTGCTAGTTATTGGTGGAGTGGAAGTGAATCCAGGGCCTCTTACTCCAAATGTGAATAAGGCAAATGATCCAGTGGCAGCATTAAAGTGTTCGACGTGCAATAAAACATTGAAGAATGGTGTTGAGTGTGGACTATGTGAGAAATGGTTTCACTTCGGCTGTATTAAGGTCAAGAAGGAGGATTGTGATGTCGGAAAATGGTTTTGTAAAGTATGTGATACGCCGGACTGTTTGAGGGTGAAAATCAAAGCAAGGGATCAAATAATACAGGAACTTAGAGCAAAGCTTCGTGAATCAGAAAAAACGGTGAAGGATGTGACTGAACGGCTTTCTACTGGGATCAGTGAGGACGAGGGCGTGCAGGAGCAAACTGAGGATGACGTTATCATAATGGGTGATTCTATGATACGATGGAGTGCGAATATCTCGAGGAAATCAGATGTGAAAGTGCGGTGTTATCCGGGGATTAAAATTGACCAGCTTGCCCAACAAGTGGAAGAATCAAATGTAGAGGACTGTGAAAAACTTAAAGTGTTGTTGCTACATGTTGGGACGAACGATTTGAAGAAGAGGGCTACAGCTGATTACATCATGGGTGAGCTCTACGAACTAGGCAGAAAAGCTAAAAGCAAGTTTAGAAATGCAAAAATTATAATGAGTGGCATTGTTCGGCGGGGAGATGTTCCGTTAAGGCGAGTTAAGACTGTAAATGACCGCATGTACTGGGTATGTGCACAACTGGGATTAGTGTACGTAGAAGCTGACTGCTGGATTGGTGGCCGTGACTTCGCCCGAGACGGGCTGCATCTAAATCGACGGGGCGCTTTCAACCTAGGGAGCCTACATGACAGGGTCATCGGTTCGTGCCGGCTTTTGTGAGGAGGAGCAGGTCCAGAGGCTGCCAGCCGATGGGAACAGAAGGAGCTATTTCGAGATATTTGCTGCGGAGGTAAGACTCTAAGATTACTGCAGGTTAATTGTCAGAGTTTAGGAAATAATTTAATTGAATTTTGGAATCTGGTAGAGATGTACTCTCCGGACATTGTCATTGAAACCGAATATTGGTTATATGAGGACATAAATAAAAGTTTGGTGCTTTTCAGTCGGTCAACACGAATGTACCCAAATAGAGCTGGGTTATGCCCTGATCCTGAAATAAATTACATAAGATTAATAATTACACTAGGATGACCAGTTTCGAAGGTCAAGCGATCATCATCAGATCCATTACACTTAGGCTATAACATCTATGTTTGAGAATACAGGTGAAAAATAAACCTAGGCCGATATGCAGGGCGGATCAGGGCAAATTTCAGGGGTATTTGAATGAGCTATTTGTAGGATGGGCATCGGAAGGAAATCACATTAATATCCTGTGGACTAACTTTTTGAAAATTTTAAATAGTGCTGTTGATACATTTGTCCCATTTAAATTGCTGAAACAAAACCCAGATCCTGAGTATTACACACGAGAAATTAGGAGTCTAAAACGGAAAATTAGGAAATTATACAATAAAAGACATGATAGTGACAAGTATATGTTGAAATTTAAGTCCTTATCAAGAGAGCTCGTCTTAATAAAGAGGGCTGATCATGACAGTTATATGCAAGGTTTACTCGGTTCGGGAGGTGATGGGTGGAAAAAAAATTACAGTTATATTAGGAGAAGAAAGGGAAATTCAAATAATTTGTTGATGATAATGTCCGGTGACGGTAAATTAATTACTGAAGTAGGGGGATGGTGGCGCTTCTAACTCACAAGGTGCTCAAAAAGTTAGTACACACTTTTTGCTTATTCATATCTCTCGAACGCATGGTCCGATGTTGACAAATGAGGTGTCGTTGAACTCTGGTTGACGCCCTCTTTCCAATGGACCACTCATTTCAACCCCTAAAAAAACCTACCCCTACTAGGGGGTGAAAGTGTAATTTTTTAGTGAAAGTCTCTTTTCAAATGCGACATGTATAAGGTGCGCTGCTAAAATGAACTTAAACGTTGTTGCTCATATAGCGCATGCGTTTTGCTGGATGTCGCTATGGATTAACATTTTTGTTTTTGTTTTGTACGCATGCGCACTTGGGATTTTTGTAAGAGGGCGAGCTCTTTGAAAAAAAAATGATTGATAAGAAGGGGTTTTGATGGTGAGGAGAGAGCCAGAGAGTCGCCTACTTTCCTACGAAGTTTGCCGATATTTCTCAAACGCAAGGTCGGATTTGGACATGTGACGTGTCAAATCGTTTGTCTCGAAGCCCTATATATGTTATTAATAGGTTAAAGTTTTGAGAATGAGGGAAACAGGCTTTTTGTGGGTAAAACCGTGATTTTAGACTTTTTCCGATATCTCACGAATGCATGGTCGGATTTGGTCCTATGACGTATCAAATGGCTTGTCTCGAAACCCTCTTTATTTTGGTAATAGGTTAAAGTTTTTGAGAATGAGGGACACATATTTTTTGGAGGGTAAAACCGTGATTTTAAACTTTTTGCTATATTTCGCGAACCAATCATGCTAGAGGCGTGTACGACGGGTCCAAGGACTCGGGGTGACGTCCTCTTTGCTATGGACCACTCGTTAGATATTTTTTACAAAATTTGGAAACTCGATTTTGGGGGTAAACACGTGTTTTTTGTGATTTTTGCTGATAACTCCCGAACCAATAAGCCTAGAGACGTGTACGATGTGTCATTTTTTTCATGGCGTTGCCCTCTTGCCGAGAATGTTCGTGTTGAGCAGGAATGAAAAACCATGTTGAGGTAAAACCATGATTATAGACTTTTTGCTTTATGTCGCAAACCCATAACACTAGAGACGTGTACGAGGTGTCCTAGGACTCGGGCTAACGCCCCCTGTTTGAAACTCTGTTTGAAATTTTGACAAAGGGCCTAACGCCATACATGAAGAAAAATTTTTTTTTACCGATACCTGTTAATAATGTTCATGATGCGTGGTGGTTCAGACGATACGTCTGGGTGTGTGTGTTTCATCGAACCTGTCGCTGACCACGGTGGCTATGATTAATAGAACAATCGTTATTTCGATGGGTCGGTTCATGACAGAGCGAGGGTGCGTTTTTTCTTATACATTACCCCCGATGATGATCTTTAACGTGTAAACGGTGATGAGAACTTGGTTCTATGTTGGTCGAAGCGAGTAGAGAAAACAAACTTACAGACGAGCAGACGAGAAGGAGGTGAATGTCATTTGAGCTTATTGGAATGCTGTGGTAGGAAAAGGGAGAGAAGGGAAAATAGTAGGAGATTTCGGATTAGGTGAAAGGAATGATCGAGGAAGCAGGCTGGTAGAATTCTGCACCGAGCATGAGTTGGTCATAGCTAACACCTTATTCAATAACCACAATAGAAGAATATACACATGGATGAGACCAGGAGATACAGGGCGTTACCAAATCGACTTCATTATTGTCAAGCAGAGGTTTCGAAACCAGATTTTGGATTGTAAAGCATATCCTGGTGCTGACATAAACTCTGACCACAATCTGGTCGTAATGAAATGCAGATTAAAGTTGATGAAACTGAAGAAAAGTCAAAAGCCAAAAAGGTGGGCAATAGACAGACTGAAAGAGAAGGATGTAAACGAAAGATTCAAGAAGAGTATAAAGGAAGGACTAATGAAAACCCTAAACAAACTTCAATTGCAGACGAATGGGCACTTTTGAAGAATGAAATAACAAAATCCGCAGAAGAAAACATTGGTAGGAAAGAAAGAATAGGTAGAAAACCGTGGATCACTCAGGATATACAAGAATTGATGGATGAAAGGCGGAAACACAAGAATCTAAGAGATGAAAAGTGGAAAGCAGAATACAGACGTCTGAGAAATGAGGTTAACAAGAAGTGCAAGGAAGCGAAAGAAGAATGGTTGAAAGAGAAATGTGCAGGTATAGAAAATTGTCTGAAATTAGGTAAAGTAGACACAGCTTATCGAAGGATTAAGAATACTTTTGGGGAAAAGAAGACTAAGTGCTGTAATATTAAGGACACAAATGGAAAGCCTCTAACAGATAGGGACGAAAAGGTTGAGAGATGGAAAGCTTACATAGAGAGTTTGTATAAGGGAAAGGAGACTGAGAATCATGTAATAGAAAGGTAGGGGGAAATTGATGAGGATGCGAAAGGAGATTTAATATTGAGATCAGAATTTTATAGAGCTTTGGAAGACTTAAGCAGGAACAAAGCACCAGGCATAGATGATATACCGATTGAGTTGTTACGCTGCATAGGAGATGAAGGTCTGATCAGGTTATTTCGCTTGGTGTGTAGGATTTATGAGACAGGTGAGGTACCCCCTGATTTCAAGAAGAATGTAATCATCCCTATACCAAAGAAATTGGGAGCTAACAGATGTGAAGATTACCGTACAATCAGCTTGATTACTCATGCTTCAAAGATCCTGTCTAGGATAATTTACAGGAGGATTGAAAGCCAGATAGAAACAGAGTTGGGTGAAGACCAGTTTGGTTTCAGGGGAAATGTAGGAACAAGGGAAGCTGTACTAAGTCTTAGGCTGATTTTGGAAGGTAGAATAAGGAAAGATAAGAGAACGTTCATGACTTTTGTAGACTTAGAAAAGGCTTTTGATAACGTTGATTGGACTAAATTGTTTGACATTTTGAAATCGATTGGAATAAAGTACTGAGATAAGAGGGTGATATACAATCTATACAGATACCAGACAGCAGTCATTCGAGTTGAAGGACATGAGAGAGAAGCTGGTATTCAGAAAGGTGTAAGGCAAGGCTGCAACTTATCACCCATACTTTTCAATCTTTACATTGAACAAGCAATGAAGGAAATTAGAGAAAAATTTAAAGTGGGAGTGAAGATTCAAGGAGAAATAATTTCAACTCTGAGATTTGCTGATGACATCGTCATCTTGGCCGACAAGCCTGAGGATTTGAATGAGTTTTTGAATGGTATGGACTCCGTCTTACAGAAAGAATTCATGATGAAAATTAATAAATGTAAAACAAAAATACTGGAATGCAGCCGAAATAAATCAGAAACCTCTATGGAGATCAAATTGACAGGTGAAAAGCTGAAGGAAGTAGAAGACTTCTGTTACTTAGGAAGTAGAATAACCAGTGATGGACGAAGCAAAGAGGATATAAAAAGTAGGTTGGCTCAGGCAAAGAAAGCTTTTCTACAAAAAAGGAATCTGCTGACATCGAATATAGATTTAGGTATTAGGAAGTCATTTTTGAAAGCCTTTGTCTGGAGCGTGGCGCTCTATGGAAGTGAAACTTGGACTATTGGTGCAGCAGAAAAGAGGAGAATAGAAGCATTTGAAATGTGGTGTTACAGGAGAATGATGAAGATCAGATGGGTAGATAGGGTTACAAACATAGAGGTATTAAGACGAGTGGGAGAGGAGAGATGTTTCTGGCGACTGCTAATGAAGAGAAGAGATAGGTTGGTAGGACAAATACTAAGACACCCAGGAATGGCAAGCTTAGTTATGGAAGGAAGGGTCGAGGACAAGAACTGTAGGGGTAGACCAAGGTTAGAATATGTTAAACAGATTGCCTCAGATGTAGGGTGTGGTAGTTATGTAGAGATGAAACGATTAGCTCAGGACAGGGAGGCATGGAGAGCTGCATCAAACCAGTCAACAGACTGAAGACTCAAACAACAACGATCTGACTTGACAACAGGTGCAATGGAAAATGTCCAAGACGCTTGAAGGTGAAATAATCTGACCATTGTGGTGGCAGGGAAGAGCGAAATGCATGCATACACGTGTGAGATGACATGTACGCTAAACAAGTTACATCCTGTTTGCTTTGTACGTGACAAAATGCAAGTTCATGTGAAATTTGACCTAGCACAGGTGTTCACCTTGGACGTTATCTGTCCACGTGCATGATAACAGAATGTTCAAAGCGTGGGAAAAAATGATTATACATGCAACGTAGCATATATAAAGACATGTCGTTATCATTTCCACCCTCACTTGGGTGGACTACCTTTGAACACACTGCGTTGCGTGAAACACTTGGTCTTGTTTAACAGTTTTGGTGTTGGTGGAAAATACTTAACCTTGTTGTGGGGTAGGTATTTATATATTTATTGATTTATATATTTATTTATTGCTTAGGTAATTAATGATTTTATTTATTTATTTGTTTGCAGATAACCGGTATACCTTACATGTCTGAGAGAGAAGAAACCATTGCACTTTTGAGCCCACTAGAAGGAAACAGCAAGAAGCCACTGCAAGTAAAGGTGGGATTATTTTTTTAACTAACTTGTTTTTTATATTTTTTATATTTTATTTTATGAAATATATGTATTAACCTGAATTTAGGTATTTATAACGGTTTATTTTATGCGAGCGAAATGCATGCATACACGTTGATCGACCATGGATGCAAGACCAGAAAGTCTTAAAGAGGAGTGTTTCATTTAGAGGCTTGGAACATCATGGTCAAGACCCCTGTACTTGGGTGTGTGCTCAATTTGTTTGAAAACCCGTTGACAGATCATAAGTTAATCTGTGGCTGGAATCCACTCCGTCCTATGCTAAGCTGCGAGTACTGGGCACCATTAGTGTTCTGTGACTACTGTATCAATTTCTGAAAATTGTGTCATAGGCCTATGCATAGTCGCTGAGAATGTTCTCTGAATTGTGAATACCAGTAGGCTAGCCTACTTAGCTGCCTCCTTCACTAGCATTTCCAGGCACCTGGTTAGTTGTTAAAATGAAATAGAAAAATCACTTGAATGATTCAAGTTGTCCTTGATTGCCCTCGAGGGACAGTGTACCCCATTCCAGATCTTAGTTCAGAATTAGTTTCCTTGACGGAGTTGGAGAAACAGTCACAATACCTATGGTACTATAGACCTAGTACGGTACATGTAGATGGAAGCAACCACTAGGTAGCTTATGTCCCATTAGTTGGGAGTGTTAGGGATTGGGAGATTGGTTCAACATTTCAGCCTATGATGTTGTATATTTCATTAATATATGAGATCTAAAAGTGTATCATAGGAATATTAAAGCAAACCATAATATATTACCAGTTGGTCAATTGGATACAACAATTCAATGAAACATTCTGTTAATAATTAGGAAGTGTCGTAGGCAACCAGAGAAGCGACACAAGAAAAAACACCTGAGTCTGCCAGGCAGTTGTCATCAACTGTATTTCACATAGAGAAGAATGACTAAAATGGTTCCTCATGAAAAAAAACAATTGGTCAATGGCTTGAAAGACAGTAGTAAGGACTTACATGCTGTCAGTAAAAGTGGAGTTAAGAAAGATGTCTGGAATATTTAAATCAGTAGTTGATAGCCATGATTTTTAAAATTACCCTAGTTAATTGCACCTTAATATGATTAGTAGCCTACCGGTATGTGCAAGATTTTAAATGGTAGGTTTTCCTGTGAACCAAAAAACAGCTCTTAACATGTTATTATTTTCGCAAGATATTTGAATTTCTGAACAATTTTTATCTCTTTATTATTGTTCAGTTGAACGACTGGTAGATCAACTTTAAAAGTTGGCATCATTTCTGTTTTTTTCAAATGAAATTTGTATTCCCATTTTTTATTTTTTATTGCTATAATTTCTAGTTGCTCAATTTGAAATTTAGCCTCTTCTATTGTATTTGCAAGTAATGCTAAATCGTCCACAAAAGCAAGACAGTTGAGTTTAATATTTCTACCGATCTTGATAGTTGGTTGACATTTCTTGTTCCATTCACGCATAACCTTCTCCAATGCACATAAACAACAATGGTGAAAGTCCGTCTCCTTGTCGAAGTCCAGTTCTTATAGTGAATGATTCTGATAATTCACCTCTAACTTTTGCCTTCGTATTTTTGAAAGTCATACTAATGAAGTTAACGAGTTTTTGGTGTAAGCCAAATTCTTTAAGGCTTTTCAGTAATGATTCACGATGGATACTGTCGTATGTTTTCTTAAGATCTACAAACGTGATGACTAGACCCTTATTTCGAACTCTTTGGTTCTTCATTATCCATTTTAAACTAATGATTTGATCCGGACAGCCTCTACCTGGTCGAAATCCTCCCTGATATTCTCCAACTTCTTGGTTGAGTTGTTCTTGGATTCTTGTGTATATAATCTTAAATAAAATCTTGTATGTAATATCAAGCAAGGATATCCCCCGATAATTATTTGGATTGGAGCGATCACCTTTCTTATGCAGCGGGTGAATTATCACTGTATTCCATTCCTCGGGAAGCTTCTCCGTGTTCCAAATATCAATGATGTATTTATGTAGGTTTTGAATAGTCTGATCATTAGCATTCTTCCATATTTCTGCTACTATTTGATTCCCTCCTGCTGCTTTGTAGTTTTTAAGTACATTAATTGCTGTGTTCACTTCATTGTAAACTGGTGGTATAACTGGTGGCTGCGATGATCATTCACCATTGGGATAGTAAAAGAATAACAGCAACACAACTTGGCAGCAAAGCAGCATCTATATTGTAATTTCTTAAAATCTATGTACACAATTTTAATAACTCTTGTTTGGTGAACATGTAGACAAAAGCTTGATTGTCTTGGGTGGTTAATATTAATATAATCATCCCAAAGAAACAAGAAAGCAGGACTTCAACCAATCAAGTCTGAGAAGGGACTTCGTTATCCCGCATCGTATGAAACGTTTATATTTTTAGGTTTCTTATTTTCTATGAAGGGACTATTTCGATGAAATTTAAAGTAAAAAATTAAAAAAATTATCTTATTACCAGCGTTTCGTTGGCATTTGACATTTTAGGGAGGAAATAGCATATTTCGCAAAATAAATTTATTTCGGGATATTCAACAAGATAATAGATACAGAAAACATACCTAACCAGTGGCTGCTAAGTACGATAATATTATTGTACAAGAAGGGAGTACGTGATGATCTAGACAACTACATACCAATAACTCGGATCTCAAACAATATAAAGTGTTTATTAAAATTTAATAATAATATTATTATTATTATTACTGTAAATATTGTCAATTCAAATAACAGTACAGTATGTATGTAGTTAGTTTTAGTTGTAAGTAGGTAGTTAGTTTGTCTATTAGATATGTGTCATTGTTCTATTAGACTGTGGTGTGTGAGTGTGTCTGGTATCAGTTGCATTGTTTATTAGTTCTAGTTCATTGTTTCAGTAGACTGTGAGGGTGCATGTGAGTGTGCCTGGTGACAGACTGTTTTAGTGGTAGTATTTGTTGTTGGTGGAACTTTAGTATTTTTTTCGTTAGTAGAATTTTGGTATTTAATTGTTAGTACGGTAGAAGGTTAGTATTTTTGTTTAGTAGAATTGCTCTTTACTTATTCTGAAAGGGAGTAGCAGCCTTTCAGAATAAATCAATTCTTTACTAGTCTTATAGACGGTTAAGATATTGATAATATAAGCCAAATAATGGCTACACTGCGTCCTGCTGCACGGCTGAAAGCAACGGGAAACTACAGCCGTATGCTATTCCCGAGGATATGCACCTCTCTATGCATAATTACATGTGATGATGGCCTCCTCCCTTGTAAAATTTCAATCCGGAGGTAAACTAGTCCCCCGTTCGGATCTCCGGGTGGGGACTACTCGAGAGGGGGTTAACATCACAGAAGTGACAAAGAGGAAATCTGACATTCTACGGATCGGAGCGTGGAATGTTAGAAGTCTGCTAGGAAGTGGAAAGTTAGAAAACTTAGAAAGGGAAATGGATAGGTTGAGGTTGGATTTGGTTGGGATTAGTGAAATGCGCTGGCAGGAAGAACAGGACTTTTGGTCAGGAGACTATAGGGTCATTAGCACTAAATCAAACAATGGCCAAGCAGGGGTTGGCCTCATATTGAGTAGGAAACTTGGACAGCGGGTGGAATATTATGAACAATATAGTGAACGGATTATTGTAGCAAAAATCAATACTAAACCTACCTGCACCACAGTGGTACAAGTCTATATGCCTACCAGTCAAGCTGATGATGAGGATGTTGAAAAGATCTACGAAGAAATAGACGAAATTTTGAGGTATATCAAGGGTGATGAAAATGTTATAGTAATGGGAGATTGGAATGCTGTGGTAGGAAAAGGGAGAGAAGGGAAAATAGTAGGAGATTTCGGATTAGGTGAAAGGAATGATCGAGGAAGCAGGCTGGTAGAATTCTGCACCGAGCATGAGTTGGTCATAGCTAACACCTTATTCAATAACCACAATAGAAGAATATACACATGGATGAGACCAGGAGATACAGGGCGTTACCAAATCGACTTCATTATGGTCAAGCAGAGGTTTCGAAACCAGATTTTGGATTGTAAAACATATCCTGGTGCTGACATAAACTCTGACCACAATCTGATCGTAATGAAATGCAGATTAAAGTTGAAGAAACTGAAGAAAAGTCAAAAGCCAAAAAGGTGGGCAATAGACAGACTGAAAGAGAAGGATGTAAACGAAAGATTCAAGAAGAGTATAAAGGAAGGACTAATGAAAAACCCTAAACAAACTTCAATTGCAGACGAATGGGCACTTTTGAAGAATGAAATAACAAAATCCGCAGAAGAAAACATTGGTAGGAAAGAAAGAATAGGTAGAAAACCGTGGATCACTCAGGATATACTAGAATTGATGGATGAAAGGCGGAAACACAAGAATGTAAGAGATGAGAAGGGGAAAGCAGAATACAGACGTCTGAGAAATGAGGTTAACAAGAAGTGCAAGGAAGCGAAAGAAGAATGGTTGAAAGAGAAATGTGCAGGTATAGAAAATTGTCTGAAATTAGGTAAAGTAGACACAGCTTATCGAAGGATTAAGAATACTTTTGGGGAAAAGAAGACTAAGTGCTGTAATATTAAGGACACAAATGGAAAGCCTCTAACAGATAGGGAAGAAAAGGTTGAGAGATGGAAAGCTTACATAGAGAGTTTGTATGAGGGAAAGGAGATTGAGAATCATGTAATGGAATGGGAGGAGGAAATTGATGAGGATGCGAAAGGAGATTTAATATTGAGATCAGAATTTGATAGAGCTTTGGAAGACTTAAGCAGGAACAAAGCACCAGGCATAGATGATATACCGATTGAGTTGCTACGCTGCATAGGAGATGAAGGTCTGATCAGGTTATTTCACTTGGTGTGTAGGATTTATGAGACAGGTGAGGTACCCCCTGATTTCAAGAAGAATGTAATCATCCCTATACCAAAGAAAGTGGGAGCTGTCAGATGTGAAGATTACCGTACAATCAGCTTGAATACTCATGCTTCAAAGATCCTGTCTAGAATAATTTACAAGAGGATTGAAAGCCAGATAGAAACGGAGTTGGATGAAGACCAGTTTGGTTTCAGGAGAAATGTAGGAACAAGGGAAGCTGTACTAAGTCTTAGGCTGATTTTGGAAGGTAGAATAAGGAAAGATAAGAGAACGTTCATGGCTTTTGTAGACTTAGAAAAGGCTTTTGATAACGTTGATTGGACTAAAGTGTTTGACATTTTGAAATCGATTGGAATAAAGTACAGAGATAGGAGGGTGATATACAATCTATACAGAAACCAGACAGCAGTCATTCGAGTTGAAGGACATGAGAGAGAAGCTGGTATTCAGAAAGGTGTAAGGCAAGGCTGCAACTTATCACCCATACTTTTCAATCTTTACATTGAACAAGCAATGAAGGAAATTAGAGAAAAATTTAAAGTGGGAGTGAAGATTCAAGGAGAAATAATTTCAACTCTGAGATTTGCTGATGACATCGTCATCTTGGCCGACAAGCCTGAGGATTTGAATGAGTTTTTGAATGGTATGGACTCCGTCTTACAGAAAGAATTCATGATGAAAATTAATAAATGTAAAACAAAAATACTGGAATGCAGCCGAAATAAATCAGAAACCTCTATGGAGATCAAATTGACAGGTGAAAAGCTGAAGGAAGTAGAAAACTTCTGTTACTTAGGAAGTAGAATAACCAGTGATGGACGAAGCAAAGAGGATATAAAAAGTAGGTTGGCTCAGGCAAAGAAAGCTTTTCTACAAAAAAGGAATCTGCTGACATCGAATATAGATTTAGGTATTAGGAAGTCATTTTTGAAAGCCTTTGTCTGGAGCGTGGCGCTCTATGGAAGTGAAACTTGGACTATTGGTGCAACAGAAAAGAGGAGAATAGAAGCATTTGAAATGTGGTGTTACAGGAGAATGTTGAAGATCAGATGGGTAGATAGGGTTACAAACATAGAGGTATTAAGACGAGTGGGAGAGGAGAGATGTTTCTGGCGACTGCTAATGAAGAGAAGAGATAGGTTGGTAGGACACATACTAAGACACCCAGGAATAGCAAGCTTAGTTATGGAAGGAAGGGTCGAGGACAAGAACTGTAGGGGTAGACCAAGGTTAGAATATATTAAACAGATTGCCTCAGATGTAGGGTGTGGTAGTTATGTAGAGATGAAACGATTAGCTCAGGACAGGGAGGCATGGAGAGCTGCATCAAACCAGTCAAAAGACTGAAGACTCAAACAACAACATTTTATTTATTTTTAGAAACTTGGAAAGAAAAGCCTTACCGCCGTAGCAGTCGCTGAAAACCCGAGACGCAGTAAAGTGCAACCATTGTTTCCAGGCAGTGAACTATTTAAAACTCAGGTAAGACTAACATAAAATGCTATTCCATTTTACCACTACTGAAATCTCATAGACAAAAAATTAATTACCTGTACATGACTAGGACGATGATTGATTTCTTGATTAATGACTATGTATTGAACCCATGTACCATAGGCCTCAAAGGGAGTCGAATCCATGTATTTTGAGAAAGGAATGAAAGAATCATACAGTCTCTAAGGGAACGGAGAGAGATTTCAAGCCAGGATTATAGCCTAACATTGTGCAAGCACTAGGGCCAGGTGTTCCTTAGATGAGCTCATGCCTCTTGACATTTATAAGGAGCCAGTCATGGATATAATTAGAACGAGTGGAAAGTTTGGACTGTAAGACGAAGAAGCTTGACTCGGAAATTGCTCTTACGTTGCAGGAAAATGGCAACCTCGCTGCTGAGTCAGAACAGGAATAATTAAATTTAACCCGTTTACGAGTATAAAAATAAGTAAACAGATACAGTACGGTGAATCATTTTGGATTAGAGATTTTTGTGTAAAGAAAAACCTTGTAAAAATTGCACAGGAGAAAACTGCAAACGCATGTATACGTCATTGGGGATTCACCGGGACCCAAGGAGTGGGAGAATTAAAAATGAACAGCACCATCCACACAGTTGAGGACGAAGAATTAATTAATATCTCGGAAATGCACGATCGATTTCCATGCACAGGAAGATTATTTTACGTTTGGAAGACGAGCTTTCTGGAGATATGATTTTTATAATTGTGCGACAATTAGTTCAAAAGTTGGTCACGAAAAGGACTAGGATTTTATCTTTTTGTGACTGAAAGGTATAAAACTCCTGGCCTCACCAAGCCAATCATGCAGTCTACGATAGCCCGTGAGGGGAACGTCACGCTGTATCAGTACATGCAGTCTACGATAGCCCGTGAGGGGAACGTCACGCTGTATCAGTACATGCAGTCTACGAGCATTTCGGGAGCGGAAGTGCTGCACCACATCGTATACGCAGTATTCAAGAGCCCGTGAGGGGAACGTAACGCTGTATCAGACATCGAAGGCAGCTAACCAGTACTCCTTGAGGGGAGAAACGCTGTATTACACCGCATAATTAATATATCCGATAGCCACGGGCATCGAAGTATCAGTAACTTGCGTGCCTCCGGAAGGAGTTGCAAAGAAGAAGTATTAAAGTATCACCGTGTTGAAAAATTAGGAAAATCCTAGTTACAGGATTTAGGTCCGACAGGGCAAAAGTTACCGTAAAAGTTCCAAAAATACAGTCAAAGCAGGCTGCGAACTTAGGATTCAGGCGATAGGTCTTTCAGTAATCGACCAAAAGTATCATAACGTACGGAAGTACCGGAACAGCGAGATAAACAGTTTATAAATTTTAAAGAACCCGAACAGGGAAAACTGAGTAAGGTTCGCAACGTATTTCAGAAAATTAGAAGTGCGAGAACCAAATAAACAAAGAAGAACGGAAAATATAGACATTGTTTTCAAGAAAGCAGACGAACTATTCTAAAGCACTAAGACTCGAGAAGTATTAGTGGCTAAAAAATCCATAGGTCACCGATAGGATATCGAGGGGACCTCGATCAGAACAGACTTTCGCTAGGATCGATAAATCAGATCTAAAAGGGGAACCGTTCAAGCTAGAGAAATAGCCGATCATCAGGAACGGGATTTGAAGAATTGTTAATCCAGGGGAGTAGTAGATGATTCGATACTTTCGTATTCTGCAGGATAGGAAGCCGACATTGAATAAATTTCACCCTTGGAGACGGGAGATTAAGAGGTCACGTGTGATAGGCTAAAAAGACGGCCTAGTGATCAAAAGTTGTGAAGTGTAAATATATCAAAAGTGTGTGTTAAAAGTAATATATTTTTTAGTGTTTTATTGTGTGTTCAAAACGGATACACCAGTGTATTAAAAATGTTGTCAGTGTTAAATATAGTGAATATGTGTCAAGAAATTTCTGTACATGAGATGAGTTTGTACAATATGGAGTAGGTCAAGAAGGTGGGCCAAAATGTCACATCAAACGAGAATAAAGGTCAGAATACGACCTTAGACATGTGAGTAAAGATTTTCATTATATTTTGGTGTCGGGAAAAATTTTGTGTACAATTCCACCGGAGTTTTGAGTAAAAGGGATGTTTTTAAATAAATAATAACTAAATAAGAACGCGATCTGAACAAAAATAAAGTTTTAAAAAATAATAAATAATTATGTGAAATAATAAATCCTGTAGAGGAAATGCATGGAATAAAATGTCAGTGTATTTAATGAATGTTATAAAAGCAAGCGTAATAATAATAATTATAACAAAGATATTTACATAAAGGTAAATTTGAATTATATGAAAGAAATAGCTTTTGAGCTTTTGTAAGGAATGTAATCATAATAATAACAAGGTAAAGAAATCTAAATAAAGATTAAATTGAATGATATAAAAATATAGAGCGTTGAAGCCTTAACAAATGTATAAGACATGATGTGAATGCATGTTCTTAAAATGGAGCGATTTATTGTCAACGGAAAAGATTAATATAAGAATTGGGATATGTATCAATTGTTACTATGAAATTTATCAGTTCTTTGGAAGACATTAGGCCGTAAAGTAATGTGTAGCGTAATGGAACGCAATTAAGTAAAAGTCACGCTAGGAACGCGTAAAAGTTAAAGTACTTGGTAAGTTACTTATGGAGGGTAGTTGATTGCAGTGAATTGAGATATTTTGTAAGTCCTCTAAATTGTGACGTGGATCACGAGGCCATGTGTGTATTATATTATAAAAGGGAGCAAATGTATTGGGCGTAGGTCCTGTAAGCTACGGCTAGACCCTGAATCGCGTCTTGTATAAGTCCTCCAATGTGGAAATGGTTCCCGAGGCATGTTAAGAGATTCGAACCTAGAATCCTCTGTTTGTTAAAGCCCCTTATTATTCGTCGTCGAATGTGTATTACTCTTCCCCAATCAACGAGGACCCTTCATAATTAATAAATGCCAAGATTACGAGAGTGGTTTATGAGCCAATAATATTGTTGAAAGTAAAACGATTGAGTAGAAAGCCAAGTCTCCCCAAAGAACTGAGAATAATGTGAAGGTTTGTTTTAAAAAGCATTGAAGAGCGCTCCAACCGTAAGCTAGGCCGGGAGTCGCTCTCCCTGTCATAAATCACGCTCGAGTATAATGGCCTGACCCTCATAGTACGAGGGTGGGTAAAAACCGTCTTGTAAGAAGTGTTGAATACACCGTGATTGTTTAAAGTTGTTAATGACCCGGGCGTTGAACCGAGGTCCTTGTAGATTGATATTATCGCTTGCCAGTTCAGATCGTAGTTTTCTTATGTGATAATGGTCTTATAAGACAAATGAATTAAATAAAATCCCTATTGTAATGTTGTATGGAAAATAAGGAATCCACGAGTTTTGTGAAGATAACTAGATTCGGGAGTAATCATAGTTTTTGACTTTGTCAAGTAATCTTTATGACTCTGGAGTACACAAGTAGTTTCCCGATCACCGTAGTGAATTTGCAAACTTGAGAGAGATAGTAAATACTGAGAATATGTGAAATGCCCAAATATTGAAGTGAATAATTAACATATAATTTTAAATGTAATTATATATTTGTTTTGATGATAAGAAAAGATAAAATAGTTCTTGAGGTGTACAAAAGTAAGACACCATTATTATGGAAAAGTATCGAGCCAAAGAAGCTCGTAGTTATGGAACTTTAAGATAAGTACTTTATGGAAGTGAAAATAATCGTGAATTGTTGGTTTTAAAGAAAACCATGTGTTTTAATCTAATATTTGTTTTATTTTTATGCTATTCCTTGTTCACTTTGAACAAGTAGAATGATATTGGTCAGTAGTTTATTTGTTTTATTGTTTGTAGCGCCATAATTTTTATTAATTAAATATGTAAAAATAGGAGTTGATTTTGTTGTTATTTTTGCAAGTGTATCCTCTATTTAATCCAAAATGTGTAAGTCACAGAGTGGGAAAACTTACCGCAGCCCCGAAAAATCCTGAATTGAGAAATGCTGGCATACTGTGATTTGCATATTTCTTGCTGAAGGGCACAGTATTGGCAACCGGTAAAAGACCATATTGGTTGTTTACCGGGAAAGTACAAGGCCATATTGGATTTTGTGAAAAACAAAAATATTAATTTAACTGACATGTCGTTCCCTATAATAATAATAATAATAATAATAATAATAATAATAATAATAATAATAATAATAATAATAATAATAATAATAATAATAATAATAATATAGGTCCCAGGAATTAGCCTGGGAAGAGTCCTTGTGGCTCTGGGCAAATGGGAGTGAAAGCGTCGTTGCCTGTCATCTGCAACCATAACATATTGGATTCAGCAAGAGAATCCAACTAGTCTCTTTCATTCCAACTCCAGCACGTAACCTACAAGAGGTGCCCCTGTTAAGCCGAGCAACCCAGTGGAAGGTTGGGTAACCAATCCCAGCGGGAAGCTGGGTCGGTGAGCCGATCAGTGCTCGGGGCTCTAAGAAAAACGGTCAATGGTCTCAAAGGCGGAAGAAGAATTTCATTTCTCAACGGCTGAGAGGGCGGAAGAACCTAGTCGAGTCAACCACGAAAACAAATCATTTCAGACTAACAATCTGATCTTACTTTGGAATATTATTCCTACCCTTGAAACACACAATTTCAATTGCAGAAAGGAAAAGCCGCCGAAAGAAAGCACTACCCCAGGTGGCAGCTCGGAAGAGAAATCCACCATTGCGTTATGCAATGCATCGGGACCTAGGGTTCTGGGGAGTCCCAACATCTGCAATAGGGATGAGTCGTTAAGTTTAAACATAAGTTTTTTGCAGGTACTTTGAATGTAAATTCTTTACTGAAGGTGGGTAAACAAAAGGAATTAGAACTGCTTTTAGATACAAACGAAATTCAAATTTTAGCAGTACAAGAGACAAGATATTTGGATGAGAATGTGACAGAAACGAAAGATTATAGAATCTTTAAAGGTAAACCTGCGATTAAAATTATGAAAGGAATGCCACTCTTGGGAACAGCCTTTTATGTCCATAAAAGTCTATTAGCCAATGTAACTGAATTCAAATCACGCTCAGAAAGGATGTGTCTTTTGACAATGAAATGCAAAAATAAAATATATACTTTTGTTAATTGTCATGCGCCAATAAACGAAGACATCAAGAAGAACCCAAATAAAGTAGAGGAATTCTGGGACCTCCTAGATGATGAAATATATAAAATTCCAAAATCAAATGTGGTGATATTACTTGGAGATTTCAATGCCCAAATAGGAAGAGAGAGGATTCATAGACCAATAGTGGGAGAATATGCTGCACACCAAAGAAAAAACAGAAATGGGATGAGATTAATTACTATTTGTAAAAACTTTCAACTTAAGTTAATGTCAACTTTCTTCAAGAAATTGCCAAGAAAAGCTAAAACATGGATTTCTCCAAATCCAATACTAGGTGAATTTCAAATGGATCATGGAGCTATATCCAAAAGAAACATGAAAGAAATTATGAATGTCAAGGTTATAAGAAGCAGAGAATTTGACTCTGATCACTATTTGTCTAAAATTAAACTCAAATTCTTACCCAACAGAAACCACAGAAGAGGGGAAAGAGTAAATAAATATAACACAAATAGACTTCAAATTACACAAGAAACATTGGAAAAATTTCAGGAAGAAATAAAAGTAACTCATCATGGGAAGTGGCAAGATTTATCTAAAGAAATAACCAACGCAGCTCAGAAGACGTTTGGGCTAGCCAAACCTAAGAAGGAGCCTTGGTGGAATCAAATATGTGAAGATACGTTACAAGAGAGAACAAAACAATGGAAAAAGTGGAAATGCTCTGGAAGGACGGAACATTATGAACAATTCAAACAGCAAAGGAAAGACACTGCCAGAATAATAAGGGGAGTTAAAAGATCATTCGAAAAATCACAACTTACTGACCGGCAAGACAGCTTTGTTAAAAATAACTCTCGAAACTTCTATCAGACTTTTAAGAGTCAATTAAAGAGGTATCAAGCGCCTAGCATATGCTTTAAAGATGAAAATGATAGACTTGGCCTAAGCAATGTTGAGAACTGTGAAATACTTGCGAAGCACTTTGATCAACTTTTAAACTGCCCTGAACCAGATCATAAGTTGGAATTCTCACAAGCAACAGAAAATCTGGAAGAAGATATACCACCCAATGCTGAAGAAATTAAAGAAGCAATTAACAATCTAAAAAATAATAAAGCTAGCGGAGAGGACTCTATAACGGCTGAACTTTTGAAATGGTCTCAATCAAAAATCATTGAAGAGCTGCAGTTAATCTTTGAAGATATTTGGAGAACAGAGAGGATTCCAGAGGAAGGGAAAGTGGCTCTAATACACCCATTGCATAAAAAAGGGGACAAACAAAACGTTGATAACTATAGAGGCATCTCTCTTCTTCAAATTGCATACAAGGTATTTTCAAAAATATTGATGAATAGAGTAGAAACATCACTTGACAAGCAACTGGGCGAGTATCAAGCTGGATTTCGAAAAGGTAGATCTTGTTCAGAACAAATATTTAACTTAAAATCCATAATTCGCCATAGGATACTGAATTCAAAGGACATAGTTGTGACTTTTGTAGATTTTAAAAAGACCTTTGACTCGGTTGATAGAGAAACCATAAATAAAACAATTCGTGAATTTGGAGTGAAAACTAAATTGGCAAACCTAATACGTGAAACCCTTACTGACATGATTTCAAAAGTTAAATTTATGGGTGAGATATCAAAATCTATTAAGATAAATACAGGTGCACGGCAGGGTGATGGTTTATCACCCCTTCTGTTCAACTGTGTTTTAGAGAAAATTGTAAAAATTTGGAATTTAAAGCTAAAAGTACACAACATTTCGCCAGTAACTTTGGGGAGAAGAAACAAAGGCATTGAAATAAGTTGCCTAGCATTTGCAGACGATTTTGCTATATTGTCAGAAAACCTAACAAGTGCAACAACACAAATCAATCTCTTGGATGAAATAGCCAACAAAACAGGGTTGAGAATCTCCGTAGAAAAAACTAAATTTATTACAAACATCAAGAATGCTTCAAAATATTTGGCAACAGATACTGGCCCAGTGGAAAAAGTAAAGAAATTCAAATATCTGGGAGAAATAATTCAAGAAAATGGTTTAGAAAAATCTTCGGTAGAAGAAAGGGTACACAAGATGGAAAGAGCATATGGTATCACTAAGAATTTTTATAACAAAAAGTGCTTATCTAAAAATCTTAAAATAAGGCACTACACTACAGTGGTGAAACCGGAATGCCTATACGCAAGTGAATGTCTGGTACTAAACTATAGATTAGATAAACTTGAAGCACTAGAAAGGAGAATCATGAGGAAAATTTTAGGGCCAGTGAAAACAGCAGAGGTATGGAAATTAAGATCTAATGATGAAATATACAGGAACATAGAAAATATAACAGAAACGATAAGAAAAATGAGATTGCAATTTTTTGGACACATTTACAGAATGGATGATTCCAGATTAACAAAAAGGATATTCAAGTACCTTTGGGAGAAAAGGGCAACAACTAGCTGGATTCAAGAAGTAAAGAAAGAGTTAGAAAGAAATAATATAAGTGAAGAAGAAACGGTGAACAGAGAGATCTTTAGAAAAAGGGTATTAATATGAAAGGATTCCAAGGAAGATTGCCAAAGAAACCTGGTGCGAAGTGGTCCGAGGACAGAAAGAAGCAGCATAGTGAACGGATGAAGGAGTACTGGAGTGAACGGAAGAGAAAACAACAAAGTGTGAAGAATTGAAATTGGCACGTGGTCCCTAGCAGGCCTCATCGGAGAGAAGAAGAATAATAATTTAATATTAATAATAATATTAATATCGTATGGCCTCGGGTGCCAGGTGCAAGCTTTGATATTTGACACACAGAGGGTAGCTTGCATGTCGAATTTAGTTGTTCCTTGACTATGAAAGTCATGGAGGTTAGATCCTAGATATCTAATATCTTTAAACTCTATAGCGCTTTCTAGTAGAAAAATGAGGAAATTTGTACCCTATGAACTCAACGAATATTCACAGGTTTGAACATGATAATCTGAACAAAACGACATGACATCATAATTTTTTGTTTATGTATTGGTTAAAGGGGAATGTAAATGACTGCAGGTTTATAAAAAGAAAATACGTACATGGGTTACTGTTAGTGCCGACATACAGTTTATTATAATTTTTATGGTGTTTTGATATATTAATGCCAATTAACGTTAAAGTTTTATTTACAAGTATTGATTGATTGAGTGATTGGTTATTTTGTTTGCTTTTAGGTGTCTTCATGCGCCATTAACGTAATGAACAGACAGTGAACAAGCATACATTGTGCTTTAAAGTACTATGTGCAACGTTAATAACTTACAATAAGAAAAAGTTTTATTATAACATATGGCGTTAGTACCAAATACAACAAGTGAGCAAGTTGGTTTACCACGTGGGTTAAATTTAAAATCAGAACTTGACCGTTGGTTAATATTTGAATCCTGGCCTGTAGGCTTTTTGTCGACACATGAACTTGCAAAAGCAGTTTTTTTTTACTTGAACCGAGAAGATGTGGTGCGCTGTGTGTTTTGCCGTATTGAACTTTCACACTGGGAAGAAGGGGATGATCCCTTTAGAGACCATTTGCGATGGTCTCCTTGTTGTCCTTACATGCTTGGAAAACAAGTGGGTAACATACCTGTGTATTAATTTTGCCGAACCACGAGACCATTGGCCGCTACTTACGTTGCTGAATCACAAATAAATAATAATGATGTATTACCAGCCAACAACGGTAGTGTCGATATATGTGGTCCATACGCCATAGACAGTGTTAAATTGGCATGTGCTTTTGAAAAATTGGGAGTTTGCAAGACTAAAGCACTAGCACACCCAGAGTACAGCTCTGTTGAAAAACGTTTAGAATCTTAAAAAACTATTTGGCCGTTAATATTAAAACACCTTACCAAACAGCTAAGTGAAGCTGGATTTTTTTTAAACCGGCGAAGGAGATAAAACAATATGTTTTTATTGTGGATTTGCTTTAAAGGATTGGCAAATGACTGATGACCCTTTTAAGCAACACGCTTGTTGGTTACCTAACTGCAAATACATGGTGTTGCTTAAAGGTCAGGAATTTTTGAACACTATTCGTAAAGAAAACATGATTGCAGCACAAGACTTAAAAGTTCCTTTAGAGTTAGAACACGCGGAGCAAATACACGAGGCTGAAAGAAAAGACTTGTCTCACGAACAGCTACAAAAGTGTGACCAACAATTATGTAAAATTTGTTATCAAGATGAACTAGGTGTTGTATTTTTGCCTTGTGGACACATGATAGCCTGTGTCAAGTGTGCATTAGAAATCAACACTTGTGCTATATGCAGAAAAGCAGTATCTGCTACAGTTAGGGCATTTCTTGCATAAATAGTAAAATAATCAGCCATGCATAGTGCAAAATCCCTAATTGCACAACATTATTAAAGCTGTTTTAGAGTGTAATAGGTATGCTTTTCTTTTGTTTATAGACTACTACAATGAATGTTTTGAATGCTGTGGGTCAAGCATGTGGCTTAGAGACAAAGAAGCTCAGCGAATTGCCAACGCATATTCCATTCCGCATTATCAAGATTCGGAAATTGAAAACAACATATGGTGATCGTGTGCTTTGTGTATGTGAAAACTTTGAGACATTTCTGCCTATACGGTTTAATGATATGTCGGAGAGTGTTTTTGATGAAGTCAATAATGCTGTGCAACATGTACACTTAATTTATGAAGGTTTTAAAAACAATCAGTGCATGGTTCGTTTTAAAAAACTGTTTCCTTTAAATACATTAATGGATATGTTGTTGGCTTTCTCAAATTGTTGTTGTTGTTGTTGTTTTCTGCCAACAGATGCTTACTGCGTATGACAAGGCTGTACACTCGTGGGTTAGACAGCCTTTCTTGCTAAGGGTCTCCTATATACCCTATACATGGCTATACATGTTAGTTCTGAACATTTAGTGGTTAATTGTATATTGAGTTTAAATAGAGAACTTATACAAGCACGTCTTGCATGTGGTTAAACTTCACAAGTGTCACATGCAACATGCAAAGTATGTTTCCGCTACCTAGCGGTAAATATGAGCACTACCTGTACTACTAGCATGCTACCTAGCAGAGGATATGAACACTTACTAGTAATATCCAAAGTGAGCTGAGGTTAGGTTAGGTTAGGTAAAGTTAGGTTAGCCATTAAAATAAGTTACAAAATAAGCCGTCAAAAATAATTGTTTTTTTACCCCTGAGGTCTTGGTATCCAACTTGACTATGTACAGAATTTAATTAACATCTGAGAGTTGAAAGGTTAGGTTAGGTTAGGTAAAGTTAGGTTAGGTTAGGTTAGTGAACTGAGGTTAAGTCTTTAAATATTCCCTCTCTTTCAACTACTTTCCAACACCAAGAAAAAAATCCACTTAATACATTGACACAAATAACTTGTCAAATAAGCCAATACAAAAGCCAATACTAAAGCCAACACAAAAAGCCCACACAAAAAGCCAACACGAAAAGCCAATACAAAAAGCCAACATGAAAGGCCAATACAAAAAAGCCAACACGAAAAGCCAACACAAAATGCCAACAAAAGCCAACACGAAAAGCCAACACGAAATGCCAACACGAAAAGCCAACACAAAAAGCCAACATGAAAAGCCAACACAAAAGCCAACACGAAATGCCAACACGAAAAAGCCAACACAAAAAGCCAACACGAAATGCCAACACGAAATGCCAACACAAAAAGCCAACACAAAAAGCCAACACACAAGCCAACACAAAAGCCAACACGAAAAGCCAATATATAAGCTTATGGTAGGTCACTCCATCAGCAAAACAGTTGTAACCTTTGTAGTGTGAACATCGTACTGACAGGTCAGTTACTACTATGGAACTTATTACAACCAACAAAGGTAGGCTACGTGCACTCTATCAAGGCTACTCCTATAACTATAATCGCCAGAATGTAAATGGAATAATATTCTGGCGATGCTCAAAAGAGAGGTCAACAAAATGTCGAGGCAATCTGAAAAGTAAAAATGGAAAGGTTTTAAGTGTGAGTGTTCATCAATGTAGTGCTCGAAACGAACCACGCTTACTGTTTACAAACAATTATCAAAATGCTAAAAAGCAAGTTCAAGAAAACGATATTGCGGCTAAAGATAGTGCAGTGTTTGTTCAAAAGGACTTATCATGTCCTCAAAACGTCATGTTAGGACAGTTGTCAACGTCCAAGAAACCTTCAACACTATCAAAATCAACTCAGACTATAAATAAAGTGGTATTGCAAGAGGATCAAAAAGGACTATATAGTAACAGTGATGATGGTCATGATGATAATGGTGATCATGATGATGATAATGATGATGATGATGATAATGATCATGATAATGGTAATGCTTTGTTTACACCTAAAAATCCATTTGTTAAATTTGTATACTGGCACAATCCCAATAAGCTCGTCCAGCGGCTACAGTTGTTGCATGCCTCACGTCAAGCTGGCCATACTGGTCACGATTGGGAAATCAAAGAAATTGAACAAGAGCTTCGTCGTGCTGAAATTATTGTGTAATGGGTCTACCACTTTGCGACCACTTTCACCCCAACTCTTGTTTCTAATATTTGCTTATTTGCTTTCACTTTTACCTGAACTCTTTGGATCCATATTTGCTCTCACATTAAACTAGTATTCTTATTACCAAGTTGACTTTACAAGAGCTTAGTCTATGCTTGACAGTTGATATGGAAGTATCAGTGACTAGGTATGGTAAGCCTTACGCATACTATAAAGGATATTCATATATTGTGAAACGAACCAATAAAAATGGAACTGTTATTTGGCGTTGTTCAAAGCAACGTTCCAAACATTGTCGTGGTGACCTAAAAAGTAAAAATAGTGAGGTTTTAAGTGTCAGTGATCATCAATGTAGTGTACCGCATGAAACACAGTTGCCGTCGACAAAAAATCAAAAAAACTATATTGCTACTCAAAATAGTGCATTGTTTAATGATCAACGTTTAACCCCTGTTCTCAAAGTTATTTTTAATCCATCTTCCACGTCGCAAGAGCCATCAACATCACAAACTATGCAAGAGGTAGTGTTGTTGTTGTCGTTTTAAAGAGTGGAACAACTAGGTCATCTGCTCTTGATATGCAAGGGGATCAAAGTGACTAAATAGTAATAACCATAAGGTTTTTATGTCAATACAACCATTGCGGCTTCCCCACTTTTCGAAAACAACATTGAAGGGACATTGCTATAAAATGATCTACAACAAGCCTTGTGTTTAAAACTATAACAGACTATTGTAAAGTGAGAAAGGCTTGTATTCAGTATGCATTTATTGTCATAATCATGTATACTCTGCAATGTTAAATATACTAACTTTGTATAAAATAAAACAGCATTGTAACATCATTTTGCATTTATTTACAAACTTTATATACATTTTTTTGGTTTCATCATAATATTTTTAAAGACAACACTAAACACTAAAACATTACTATTCTATGCACATATTTTCTTTCTTTTTCAGTATATTGTCATTACTTATATTTTCTATTATTATTTCACATTATTTATTTATTTAATTAAAACAAACCATGCACCTATTGTTTTTAAAACCTTCATAAATTAAGTGTACAGGTTGCACAGCATTATTGACTTCATCAAAAACACTCTCCGACATATCATTAAACCGTATAGGCAGAAATGTCTCAAAGTTTTCACATACACAAAGTACACGATCACCATATGCTGTTTTCAATTTCCGAATCTTGATAATGCGGAATTGAATATGCGTTGGCAATTCGCTGAGCTTCTTTGTCTCTAAGCCACATGATTGTCCCACAGCATTCAAAACATTCATTGTAGTAGTCTATAAACAAAACAAAAGCATATCTATTACACTCTAAAACAGCTTTAATAATATTGTGCAATTAGGGATTTTGCACTATCCATGGCGAATAAATTATACTAGTTATGCAAGAAATGCCCTAACTGTTGCAGATACTACTTTTCTGCATATAGCACAAGTGTTAAGTTCTAATGCACACTTGACACAGGCTATCATGTGTCCACAGGGTAAAAATACAACACCTAGTTCATCTTGATAACAAATTTTACATAATTGTTGGTCACACTTTTGTATCTGTTCGTGAGACAAGTCGTTTCTTTCAGCCTTATGTATTTGCTCCGCGTGCTCTAACTCTAAAGGCACTTTTATGTCTTGTGCTGCAATCACTTTTTCTTTACGAATAGTGTTCACAAATTCCTGACCTTTAAGCAACACCATGTATTTACAGTTTGGTAACCAACGAGCGTGTTGCACAAAAGGGTCATCAGTCATTTGCCAATCCTTTAAAGCAAATCCACAATAAAAACATATTGTTTTATCCCCTTCACCAGTATAAAAAATCCAGCTTCACTTAGCTGTTTGGTAAAGTGTTTTAATATTAATGGCCAAACATTTTTATAAGATTCGAAACGTTTTCCAACAGAGCTGTACTCTGAGTGTGCTAGTGCTTTAGTCTTGCAAACTCCCAATTTTTCAAAAGCACACGCCAATTCAACACTGTCTATGGCATATGGACCACATATATCGACACTACCGTTGGCTGGTAATACATCATTATTATTATTTATTTGTGATTCAGCAACGTAAGTAGCGGCCAAAGGCCTTGTGGTTCGGTAAAATGAATGCACGGGTAGGTTACCCACTTGCTTTCCAAGCATGTAAGGACAGTGAGGAGACCATCGCAAATGGTCTCTAAAGGGATCATCCCCTTCTTCCCAGTGTGAAAGTTCAATACGACAAAACACACAGCGCACCACATCTTCTCGGTTCAAGTAAAAAAAAACGGCTTTTGCAAGTTCATGCGTCGACAAAAAGCCTAGAGGCCAGGATTCAAATGTTAACCATCGATCATGTTCTGATTTTAAATTTAACCCACGTGGTAAACCAACTTGCTCACTTGTTGTATTTAGTACTAACGCCATGTGTTATAATAAAACTTTTTCTTATTGTAAGTTATTAACATTGCACAGAGTACTTTAAAGCAAAATGCATGCTTGTTCACTGTCTGTTCATTACGTTAATGGCACATGACGACACCTAAAAGCAAACAAAATAACCCATCAATCAATCAATCAATCAATCAATCAATCAATCAATCAATCAATACTTGTAAATAAAACGTTAACGTTAATTGGCATTCATATATATCAAAACACCATTAAAAATAAACTGTATGTTGGCACTAACAGTAACCCATGTACTTATTTTCTTTTTTATCAAGCTACAGTCATTTACATTCCCCCACCCTCCCTTTATCCAATATATAAACAAAAATGAATGTCATGTCATTTTGTTCACATTATCATGTTCAAACCTGTGGATATTCGTTGAGTCCATAGGGAACCACCCATAAATTAAATTTATTATTTTTATTTTTAGAAAATCCAACATGGCCTTGTACTTTTCCCAGTCAACAATAACAACATAGCCATTAATCAAGACAGCAATCATTGTCCCAGGCATGTACAGGTAATGAATTTTTTTTTGTATACGAGTTTTCAGTAGTGGTAAAATGGAATAGCATTTTTAAGTTGGACTTACCTGAGTTTTAAACAGTTCACTCTTTGGCAGTGGTTTCGGTTTATGCGTTTCTGGTTTTTTTCAGCGACTGCTACGGCGGTAAGGCTATTCTTTCCAAGTTTCTAAAAAATAAATAAAATAAACCGCTATAAATACCTAAATTCAGGTTAATACATACATTTCATAAAATAAAACATAAAACAAAAAAATGAAACAAATTAGTTTAAAAAATCATCTCACCTTTACTTGCAGTGACTTGTTGCTCTTCCCTTCTAGTGGGCTCAAAAGTGCTATGGTTTCTTCTCCCTCAGACATGTAAGGTATGCCGGTTATCTGCAAACAAATAAATACAATCATTAATTACCTAATCAATAAATAATTGCTTGTAAATATATATATTAATCAATAAATGTATAAATGAATAAATAAATACCTACCCCACAACAAGGTTAAGTATTTTCCACCAACACCAAAACTGTTAAACAAGACCAGGGGTTTCATGCAACGCAGTGTGTTCAAAGGTAGTCCACCCAAGTGAGAGTGGAAATGATAACGAAATGTCTTTATATATGCTACGTTGCATGTATAATCATTGTTTCCCACGCTTTGAACATTCTGTTATCGGTCACGTGGACAGCTAACGCCCAAAGTGAACACATGTGGCGAATCAAATTTCACATGAACTTGCATTTTGTCACGTACGAAGCAAAACAGGATGTGACTTGTTAACAGTTATCATGCACGTGGACAGCTAACACCCAAGGTGAACACCTGCGGTAGATCAAATTTCACATGAACTTGCATTTTGTCACGTACGAAGCAAGACAGGATGTCACTTGTTTAGCGTGCATGTGGTTTCACATGTGTTCACATGCCTTTCGCACTCCCCTGCCACCACGATGGTCAGATTATTTCACCTTGAAGCGTCTTGGTCATTTTTCCATTGCACTTGTTGTCAAGTCAGATCAGTGCCTTCCAATTAGCTCAAATGACATTCACCTCCTGCTCCTCAGCTAGTTTGTTTTCTGTACTCGCTTCGACCAACATAGAACCAAGTTCTCATCACCGTTTACACGTCAAAGGTAAAATATCAGAAAACGCACGCTCGCTCTGTCATACACCGACCCGTCGAAATAGCGATTGTTCTATTAAGCATGGTCTTTGTGGTTAGCGACAGGTTCGTTGAAACACACACACACCCAGCCGTATCGTCTCTCTCAACCACCACGCTTCATAGACATTATAAACAAGTATCGGTAAAGATTTTTTTTCAACATGTACGGCGTTAGGCCCTTTGTGAATAATTTTTTGGAAAAAATATCTACCACATTTGAAAGGGGGCGTTACCCCGAGTCCTAGGACACCTCGTACACGTCTCTAGCGTTATTGGTTCGTGATATATCGGCAAAAATCACAAAAAACACGTGTTCACCCCCAGAATCGCGTTTCCCAATTTTTTTAAAATTACAACGAGTGGTCCATAGCAAAGAGGACATCACCCCGAGTACTTGGACCCGTCGTACATGCCTCTAGCATGATTGGTTCGCGAGATATAGCAAAAAGTTTAAAATCAGGTTTTCCCCCCAAAAAACCGTGTTTCCAGCATTTCACCTTTTCGACATCTACATTCCCGTAAAGAGCATGACGAGACGAAAAAAACGAATCCAAGCACGCCCTCCTAGCATGGCTCCTTCCATTCCAAGGTCGCAGGGGCTCACAACTTGCTTTTGTAAGCAGCTCCCCCCTCAACAAACTACTTACTGAACCCATGGGCCATAGGGTCCATGACGGTCGAATCCATGTCCTTAAGGAAGAAATGAAAGAAACGTATAGTTTCTTAAAGGAACGGAGAGAGATTTTAAGCCAGGAATATAGCTTAACATTGTGCAAGCGACTAGGGACAGATGTTCCTTAGATGAGATCACCCCACTCGACATGCCAGAGAGGGCTGGTCACGAGTATTAATAACTGAGTGGAATCTTCCACCGTGATAGAAAGAGAAGCCTGAATCGGAATTCAAGCTGACGTGGCTGGAAATTGACAACGTCGCATATGCACCAGAAGAGGAATAATTAAAATTAACACGTTTACGAGCATAATAATGAGTAAACAAGCACAGCACAGTGAATCATTTTGAATGAGAGATTTTTCAGTATAAAGAAACCATGTAATAATTGTGCAGAAATAAACTGCCGACGTAAGACGACGTCATCGGTGAATTACCTAAGCCTCTGTGGAGGGGAGAGAACAAAAAGAATGCAACTCCCACACAATTGAGGACGAGAAATTAATTAATATCTCCAAATTGCACGATCGATTCTTAGGTGCAATAAGATCATTTGACATTGAGAAGACGAGCTTTCGGAAGGTATAATTTTTATATTTGTGGCACCATTATTTTATAAGTTGACCACAGAAAAGGCTAGAGTCTTATTTTTTTGTAGTAAAACAGTATAAAGCTTCGGGCGTTTCCAAGCCAATCATGCAGTTCACGACAGACTCCGTGAGGGGAGGTGCTGTATCACATCACAACGAAAGCAGTTATTATCAGCCTGCGGGCATGACACTGTGTCACGATCATCATTGAATGCAGTTACAACGAGCACTCCGTGACCGGAGGTGCTGCATCAAAGTCTTCAAACGTACGAACCTCAGGGGAGGTCATACTGCGCAACAAGTATAAGCATCGCATGCAGTATTCGAACGGCCCGAGGGGTATCGCCACGCATCACGCATCACGAATCCGTCCAGGAGGACGTGAAGTTATATCAGCACATGCAGTTATTCTGAGAGCCCGTGAGGGGACGTAACTCTGCGTTACATCGATAACAGCTACCAGTACTCCTTGAGGGGAGAAACGCTGTTTAACACCGCCGAAGCAAGATCCGATAGCCACAGGCGTCACAGTAGTAACGACTTGCTTGCCTCCATAAGGAGCATTCAAGGCGAGATTTTAAAGTATCGCCGTAGTGAAATCTTAGGAAAATCCTAATTATAGGATTTAGGCCCGACTGTATACAAGTTAAAGTGAAAATTCGCAAGATATAGTCAGTGCAGGCTGCGAACGTCGGACTTAAAGGCGATAGGTCGTTATATGTTCGAACGAACAGATCATAACGTACGGAAGTATTGTACCAGACAGATAAACTGTTATTTAAATTGAAGCAACCTAAAAAGGAAGAACAGAATAAGGTTCGAACGTAGGAGCGTTAAAACAGTTCCAATAAATAGAATAGGAGACTATAAACATTAGCTCCAGATATCAGGCGAACAATTCTAATAGTACTAGAATCAAGAAGTGCTAGCTGCTAGAAACTAAATCTATAGGTCTTAGAGGAGACCTCGATCCATATAGACTCTCGTTAGGATCAATAGACAGATCGACAGAGAAGCCGTTCAAGCTAGATAATAGCCAGTTATCCAGGATAGGAATAGCAGAATTGAACTCCAGGGAACAGTAGATGTTTCAGGACTTTCGCATTTCTTCAGAATAGGAAGCCGACATCAGATAAATCTCACCCTTGGAGACGGGAATTAAAGAAGATCACGTGTGATAGGCTCAGAAGTACGGCCTAGTGATCGAGTAATTGTGAAGTGTAAAATAATCAAGATTGTGTGTTAGATAATATTTTTAGTGTTATTATGTGTTCAAAAGGGACACACTAGTATATAAAAATGTCGTCAATATTAAGTGTTCTAGATATAGGTCAAAAAGTGTTTCTACGTAAGATGAATACCTTCAATATGGTGTAAAAAGTTCAAAGTGGGCCCCAAAAATGAAACACCACACCAGATTTAAGATCATGGGATGATCTGAAAATATGTAAGTACAAAATTCATTTTTATTTTGGTGTCAGAAATTGATTGTGTGCAACTCACCGGAGTTTTGAGTGAAAGGGATGTGTTTTAATGAATAAATACTGAATAATCAAGAATACGGTCTGAACAATAATAAAATAAATAGAGAAATTATGAATAATTATGTAAAGAATAAATCCCGTAGAGGTAATAGGTGAATAAAGGGTTAAAGTATTTAACAAATGTCATAAGAGCAAGCGAAATATCAGTTAAATATCATGAAAGACATTGAAATAAAGTAAAGTTGAGATATGAAAGAAATAGCTTTTGAGCTTATATAAAGAATAAAGAATAATAATAATAATTAAATATGGAAATGTTAAATAAAAATCAAATAAATTGATATGAACATAAGAACGTTAAGCCTTAACGTATGTGTAAGAAATGAGGTTCAATGGAATATTTTAAAACAGGGAACGATTTATCGACCATGGAAAGATTAATATGTGAATTAAAATAATATTGAATTGTTACTAAAGAGATTTTATCAGTTCTTGGGAAGACATTTTCGGCTTAAAATAATGCATAGCGCATAATGAGCGCAAATATAATATTAAAGTGTCACGCTCGGAACGCGTAGTAGTTAAATACTTGGTACATTACTTATGGAGGGTAGTTGATTGCAGTGAATGATAATTGTATAAGTCCTCTATTTGTGACATTAGTATCACGAGGCATTGTGTATGTATTTAAAAAGGGAGCTAATATATGGTATTATTGAGCGTATGTCATATGGGCCACGGCCGACTCTAAATCGCATTTTGTATAAGCCCTCTGTATGGGATTAGTTCCCGAGGCACCTGAAGAGATTCGAATGCAGGATCTTCTTATGATAAAAGCCCCTGAAATTCTCCGTCGTCGTATGTGTATTTAATCTTCCCAATCAATGAGGACCCTCTCATAATTAATAAATGCCAAGGATATGAAAATGGTCTGTGAACCAAAGAATAGTTGTTTGAATGTTACGGTACAATAAAGCCTGGTCTCCTCAGAACTGGATAGAATGGAAAGGTTTGTTTTGAAAGCCTTGAAAATAAGCTACTAAAATGTTGGGTCAGACGGGAAATCTCCACCACCCTAACAGGTCATAAATCGCACCCCAGTAGTAGAGACTAGCTCTTTTAAAGCGAGATGGAACAGAGACCGTCTCGTAAGCTGTTGTAAAGAGAGACGAATACACCAGGAGTGTTTAGAGTTGTAAACGACCCGGGCATTGAACCGAGGCCCTTAAAGATGGATATTTCGTTTGCCGGTTCAGATCGTAGTTTCTTATATGATAATGATCTATTAAGACATAAGAGATAAATAACAATCCCTATTGTAATAATGTAAGGACGTGGGATTCCACGAGTTGATTGAAGGCAACTGAGTTCGGGAGTAACTATAGTTTTTTGACTGTGTCAAGTACCTTCACGCTCTGGAGTACACAATTGATTTTCTGATTACCTTAATATGTTTGTGAAATAAAGAGAGATGATAACAACTGAATGTGTGGACATGCCCAAAAATATTGAGTTAGATAATTAACCTATATTTTTAAATATAATTATATATTTGTTTTAAAGAATAAGAAAATATAAAAGACAGTGTTTGAGGTGTACAAGAATGACACCATAATAATGTAAATGCATGGAGCCAAAGAGCTCGGAGTTATGTAAACTTAATGTTAGTGCTTTATGGAAGTGAGACTAAGTAAGAATTGTTGGTTTATGTGGAAACCACAGGTTTTGAATTCAATATTTGTTTATTTTATTTTGTGATCCCTTGTTCATTTCGAACAAGCAGTTGATATTTTGGTCAAGAATTAAAGTGTTAAAATGTTTGTAGCGCCATTAATTTTATTAATTAAATATGTTTAAATAGGAGTTGATTTTGTTGTTATTTTTGCAAGTGTATCCTCTAATTAATCCAAAATATGTGAGTCACAGAGTGGGGGAACTTACCACTGCCCCGAAATCCCGAATTGAGCTACGCTGGTATACTGTGATTGGCATATTTCATGCTAAATGGGCACAGGGGGATATATAAATACTGTGCTGGATTAATAACTAGAGGAACACTTAAGTCGGTCATATCATGTAAAATTAAAGTAATGATAGGAAAAGCTACAACGTAAAATATTAACTGACCGCATGGGTCCCTGGAAACTCATACCGAGCAGCCCTGAATATATGAATATATATATATTAAACCCCCTAGCAAAACTAAACATGGCGCCCAGTACGCAGGGCTGAGTTTTCCTAGGGAAAACCCGAGTTTTCTCGAAAAATCAAAATTTTCATTTTTTGAAAAAAAATGGTTTTTCGAAATTTTGAATTTTAAACACTTCCATAAAGGTTTATGAAATTGAATAAAGGTATTAAAAGGGTACGTTGTAAGTGAATACCCGTACCAAAGTAATATCTTAAAAGAGATTGGGACACACCGATTCAGAGTATCATCTCTCAAGCATGTACTAGTGTGGTGGCATTTGTGGCCCACTGTATTTTTATATTAGAAAGATGGTGACGATGATGGAGTTAAAGGAGTGTTTGGATGAACATTTCCAAAAGAATAGGGACGAGATAATAAAAATAAGTACGCAAAGTACGGAAGATGCAAAAAAAGAGAATAGGGAAGAGAGGCAGGAACTTTTGAACGCTTTAAAAGCCGATAGCAATGAGAAGTGGGAGGCCATAAACAATAAATTGGGAACAATAGACAATACATTGGGTCTCCAAAAGGATGAAAATAACAAAGTGTTCGAATCCATAAATGAGAGTTTGAATAAGTTGGATAGCCAACAGATTGAAAATAAAGAAGGGTTAGGAGCTATAAACAATATATTGAGTCTCCAAAAGGAGGAAAATAACATAGTGTTCGAATCCATAAATGAAAGTTTGGAGTCACTAAAAACTGATAGTGTTAATATGAACACTAAACTAGAGGCCATGGAGACTAAAATACAAAGTAATATAAATGAGAAATTAGAAGGGATAATGAATGACAAATTCCAAGGTTTTGATACTAAGTTGGGGGACAAGTTAATTGAGTTAAAAGGGGAAATCACAAGTAAAATTGAAAATGAAAATGGGGCACTTAAGTCTGAACTGCAAGGCCAAATCAACATATTGAAAGACAGTATGGTAAATTCCCAAACTCAATGCGAAGAAAACTTTGAAAATTTAAAAGGTAATTTTAAGGCTATAAAAATTAAGTTAAATTCTATGGAAACAAAATGTCAAAAGAATGTAGACGATTGTAAAAATGAACTTGTAACCCAGATCCAAGGTGTGCAGAAAGAATTAGAAGCTCAGATAAAATCTAACAGCGATATTTGTAAGGCATCCCGGGAGGAAATAAGACAAAGCGTGAATAAGCTAGGAGATAGATTTGAAGGGGTTGAAGAGAAAGTAGGGACCCTCGAGGACAAAATCGGTGTAGTTCAGACTGAGGTAACTGAGATGAAAAATCAAAATATAAAGGATGCGCGGGATATGAAAGATCAATTTGAGCTATTTACCGGGCAGGTGGATGATAACTTAAAGAAGTATGAGGGTGAAATAAATCGAAGATTAGGTATCTACGAGGGGCATCTCCAGGGTGAAAGAAAACAACGAGAGGACGAAAATAAGGATAACACCCATAAAATAAATGAAATAAGTCAGGGTATTACTGAGGTCCAGGGAACTATCGAAAAATTAGAAGGACGAGTAGGAAAAACTAATAATGAAATAAAACTGATTAAAGATGACTTATTGAAAGTGTCTAAGAAAACTGAGGAAAAGCTGGAAGGAATTAAGGGAGAGGTGGAGAAGAAGATAAAGGAAATACGAGAAGACCTGGAGACTATAGGTGACGTTAAGCCAGAGATTATCAATCAACAGGCCATGATCATTAAGAAAGAGGTCGAAGACCAAATGAATGAATTCAAGGATAGTTATAGGGAGGAGAAATTCCAATCCAAAAAGGCAGAGGAAGATAGTAAAAGGAATCAAGAAAGAATTCAGAATGAATTAAGATCTAGGTTGGAGAGGACTGAACATAAGAATAGTCAAATGGAAATCCAACTCATGGCAAATGAAGAAAGTGCCCGAAGAGAAAGGAAGTTAGAATTCGAAAATCAGGAGGAGTTTCCAAAAACAGGATGGGCAGATTCTCGTGAACAAGGCACAGATGCGGAGAGGGACTTAGGAGGGGAGAGCCCTTATAAGATCCCAGGATATCCAATGGCGATGTCAACCCCGTACACGAATCAGACAAATGGCCAAATAATAAACATTATTAAATCCAATGAGGATAGACCAGTAAAGTTTACGGGTAACAACATGTCTATTACTCCAAAATACTGGCTAAAAGAAGTGGCAGAGTATCTAAATGAAATGAAGGTTCCTCAGGATCGGAGACTGAGAGCTATTGAAAAGCTGTTGGCAGGTGATTGTCTCACCTGGTTCAGAAGCTTCAGATACACTTTTGATACGGTGGAAGGCTTTAGGGAAGCATTTTTAAAGCGATATTGGGCAGCAGATGTCCAAGAAAACTTAAGGCTAGATCTGTACTCTAGGAAGTACAGCACCAATGCACCTACTAAATACTCGGAATTTTTCACTGCTCAGCTGTGTAAATTCCGCGAACTGGATATTGCTCCGGCAGAAAACGACCTGTGTGCCGCCATTGCAAGACAGCTTCCATATGAGATTCAGAGGCTGTTAATCTCATCCAAAGCCAGAAGTGCTGTGGAAGTGGAAAGCGTATTACGTCAGTTAGATATGACGACTTCGCACGTAACACCTCGGCATCAGAGACAAACTGAGCAAGTACACATGGCCAGCAGTCAGGAAACTGGAGAAAAACCAGCGACCAGGAATCAGTCCACCAGTAGGGATACTCAAGGACGAGATCGAGAGTATGGGCACCAGGAGCCTAGAAGGATACAGCCATATTACCGGGGAGGATATCGAGGAAGAAATCCTAGAACGACGGGTTATCGGCAACAGGAAAGCCGACCCTATAATAATAACCAGCAAAGGCCGGACAATAGAAAGAAATGGGAAAATTATCCCAGGAGAAATGTAAGGCCAGACGATAGGGATGATGAATATCGGGCCGAAATAGAAGAAAGATATCAGGAGAGTCTTCGTTATATGAACGAAAGACCAGATGAACCTGATAGGCAAAAAGTCCGTTGGAGTGAGGCAATCAAGAACCGGAAATCACCCGACCGACTAGACGGAGCTCAAAGCTTGGAACTACAAGCTCAGCTAAAGAATGAGGGAAAAGGGAGCCCTCAGGATAAAAAAAACTCCAAATTTAAATTGTCAAAAGTGGAAACATACCAGGAGCTGGGAGGAGGTAGAAATTGTAAATTGGATAGCCAGACCAGATGAACTAATTAACGAGTATGTGGAAGGAATCCCACCTATTAAAAGAGAACTACCTATAATTATGCTTAGGATAGAAGGATTACTGGTCAGAGCATTGATGGATACTGGATCCACAATAAGTTTAATTACACAAACCCTTTTAAGTGAATTGGAAACAAGGGGCCGAGTACTAAAGATTCCCACATCAAGTGTAAAGATTAAGGGAATTATCCCTGAAAAATCTTTGACATGTAAATTTCAGGTATACATTGATTTAATCATGGGTAACGCTGAAATTTCGCAGTGCTTTTTGCTGGTAAATCAATTACCGTATAATGTCATTTTAGGTATTGATTTTATCCGTGAGAACAAGGTCATTATAGACCTAGCGCAAAATTGCATTAGAATTCAAAGAGAGGATGTGGATGAGCAAAACATTAACCTACAGGATCAGGAGGTGAAAATAGCAGAACAGGTATGGCATATGGAAGAAGTGATTGGGGAAGATTATAAGGACATAGAAAAAATATTTGAAGTCCTCAACATAGAACTCGAAGATAATGTAGAAAATGAGTTCGAGACCAACCTGTCAGGAAAAGTGGAGGAAGCTAAAGTCAGCCTCGAAATTAAGGAACAGTTAAAGAAATTATTATTGGATTATAGGGACGTATTTGATTCCAAGCCAGGGAAGATTGAAAATTTTAAATACGCGTTCCAAGTCAACGATTGGGCACCGTTCAAACAAAAACCATACCCGGTTGCGGAAAAATATTACCCACAAACCAAGAAAACACTGCAGGAGATGATGAATGCAGGGGTTATAGAAAAGATGGCGACACCATATGTTAGTCCATTAGTGATTGTGAGTAAACCGGATGGCTCAGTAAGGGTGTGTTTAGATGCCAGAAATCTAAATGCAAAAATTATACCAGAAAATGATTCGGCACCACCCATAAAAGAAATACTGAGGAAGTTTAAAGGCAAGAAGATTTTTACGAATATTGACATGACTTCTTCGTATCATCATCTCGAACTGGAAGAGAAAACCAGCTTGTTGACTGGATTTCAGTTCGATCAACAAACGTACTGCTTTAGAAGATGTCCGTTTGGATTAAAGACTGCAGGATCCGCATTAATAAGAGCGCTGGATCGAAACCTGTCAGAGGAAGTGAAAGATTGCACTATCCGATACGTAGATGACATTTTGCTTACCTCGGAGAACATTGAGGAACATTTAGAAAATTTGAAGAAATTATTAGAAGACCTAAGAAGGGCAAATTTTAAGATAAATTTAAAGAAGTCGAACTTCTGTCAAAGGCAAGTGACATTTTTAGGGCATGTGATTGACAAGGATGGTGTTAAACCAAATCCATGCAAATTGGAATCGATAAGGGATTTTCCAAGGCCTTTGAAAGTGAAGAACGTTCGCCAGTTTTTGGGATTGATTGGGTTCTTCTCAGGACATTGTCCATCATACACCAAAACTGTGGCACCACTACAGGACCTTCTGAAGAAGGGGGGCAAGTGGAAATGGACGGAGGAAGCAGAAAAAGCATTCGTGGAAGCCAAGGAAATGCTCTTAAATTACGTGAAGCTAGGATATCCTGATTTTAATCAGAGATTTATCATTCAGACAGATGCATCCCAGATTGGAATAGGGGCAATGCTATATCAGGAGAACCCGGAAAACCCTGATAAGAAGAATTATCTAGCTTTCACAAGTAGGAGACTGAAACCACACGAGAAAAATTATACGATCAGCGAGATCGAGCTGTTAGCGATATTGCACGCGTTGCAATATTGGCGGAAGATCGTATATGGGTTTCAGGTCATTCTAAGGACGGATCATAAAGCCTTAACCTTTTTGATGAAGACGGATTTATCCAGTCAAAGGTTGATGCGTTGGGCTTTATATATTCAACAATTTGATGTCAAGATAGAGTACTGCCCAGGAAAGGAAAACATAGTTCCAGACTACTTAAGTAGACAGCCAGAGTCCATAGAAGAGGAAGTAATGGCTATAGATTTGGAAGACAGGGATCAGCGTACTCTTAATGAGTTAAGAAGCATTAGTCAAAGACAACGGGAGGATCCATGGATGAACATGCTCATATCATTCCTTGAGGGAAGCTTGATAAGAGGAACACCAGCGTACACGGAAGCTGAGAAGATAGCACAAGACTACACGTTTTATAATGGGTTATTATATAAGTTTGTGGACTCTGACCATACGAAATTAAGGATTGTTGTACCTGCAATTTTGCAGAGGAAAATAGTATGGTTAGCCCATAGATCGTTCGGACATATGGGAGTCGACAAAACAGTCTCGATGCTGAAAGAAGCATTTATATGGCCGAGACTGAGAGAAACTGTAAGGGACACGCTAAAGACATGTGATCTATGTCAAAGGATTAAACCTAATGCATTTTTGATGAGACAGAAGCCTATACCATTGTTGCCTGAAAGGCCCGGCCAAATCATATCTATTGATAATTTTGGACCTTTGCCAAAGGCAAGAAGAGGAAATCGACACATAATGGTGGCTATGGATGTCTTCACTAAAATGGTTGTCCTTGCTCCCATACAGAAGACTAGTACCAAACAGGTGTTAAAACGACTTAAAGAAAAAGTGATACCGATTCTGGGGAAACCTGAGAATTTGTTGTCGGATCACGGCAGTTGTTTCACCAGTGTAGAGTTCAGACGAGAATTAGAAAGACTTGGAATACGTCAAATTTTGTCAAGTATTCGCCATCCTGAGGCAAACCCTGTAGAGAGAGTTATGAGAGAAACGGCCAAGTATTGTAGAATATACTGTGCCGAAGAAAATTGGAAGTGGATAGATATTTTGGATATTATTGAATTTTGTATAAATAATACAATCCATGAATCCACAGGAGAGATACCCATAACGTTACATCGGAATGAGCAACCAGAAAGACCTTGGAATCTGGTAATTCCTAGACCAGCAGACGCTCAGCCGGGAAGAGATGTACGAATTAGGAGAGCCTTTGAGCATCTTAAAGCTCAAGCCGACAGGAGGCAGAGAAGAAATAGGCATAAGAGGTATCATCGACCATTATTAGCAGGAGAAATGGTGTTAGTGAAAAGACCAGCTATTTCGGATCCAGGGAATCGTGTGTACAAGAAGTTCCAGAAAATGTACCACGGACCATATCAGATAATCAGAGATTTGAGGAATAACGCATATAGAATTCGGCACTGTGAAACGGATCACGAAGTGACTATGAATTCAGCAAATTTGAAATTATATTACCCTCCCGAAGATTTTGATGAAGAAAATGAACAAGCCCTGGTCATGGAAACATTTAGAGATGAATCCGCTTTTGACATAGACAAGAATAAGGAAGAAATAGAAAATAGAGCTCAAGCATTCGAGTGCGAATGCGAATTGGAGAAAGTATATTGGGAAATTAAAGAAATAATTGAATTTATTGAAGAAGAAAATTCCAATTTAAGAAAAGAAAATGATGAAATAAGGAAACGGGTAGGGATAGACCAAACCCGTAAGGGAGAATGAGGTTCTGGGAACTTAAAGTCCAGACAATGAAAGAAAGAAAGAAAGGGTAGGGACAGAGCATACCCGACCTACACAATTACCGGATACGACTTAAAAGAAGTAAAAACAACAGTAAATACGGATGACGTTATGATGGATTCGACGAATAGAGTAATACAAAAAAATTGAAATAAATTTCCTCAAAATTATCGAAAATTTATTTACCTAAGGAGGGGAGAGATGAACCCATGGGCCATAGGGTCCATGACGGTCGAATCCATGTCCTTAAGGAAGAAATGAAAGAAACGTATAGTTTCTTAAAGGAACGGAGAGAGATTTTAAGCCAGGAATATAGCTTAACATTGTGCAAGCGACTAGGGACAGATGTTCCTTAGATGAGATCACCCCACTCGACATGCCAGAGAGGGCTGGTCACGAGTATTAATAACTGAGTGGAATCTTCCACCGTGATAGAAAGAGAAGCCTGAATCGGAATTCAAGCTGACGTGGCTGGAAATTGACAACGTCGCATATGCACCAGAAGAGGAATAATTAAAATTAACACGTTTACGAGCATAATAATGAGTAAACAAGCACAGCACAGTGAATCATTTTGAATGAGAGATTTTTCAGTATAAAGAAACCATGTAATAATTGTGCAGAAATAAACTGCCGACGTAAGACGACGTCATCGGTGAATTACCTAAGCCTCTGTGGAGGGGAGAGAACAAAAAGAATGCAACTCCCACACAATTGAGGACGAGAAATTAATTAATATCTCCAAATTGCACGATCGATTCTTAGGTGCAATAAGATCATTTGACATTGAGAAGACGAGCTTTCGGAAGGTATAATTTTTATATTTGTGGCACCATTATTTTATAAGTTGACCACAGAAAAGGCTAGAGTCTTATTTTTTTGTAGTAAAACAGTATAAAGCTTCGGGCGTTTCCAAGCCAATCATGCAGTTCACGACAGACTCCGTGAGGGGAGGTGCTGTATCACATCACAACGAAAGCAGTTATTATCAGCCTGCGGGCATGACACTGTGTCACGATCATCATTGAATGCAGTTACAACGAGCACTCCGTGACCGGAGGTGCTGCATCAAAGTCTTCAAACGTACGAACCTCAGGGGAGGTCATACTGCGCAACAAGTATAAGCATCGCATGCAGTATTCGAACGGCCCGAGGGGTATCGCCACGCATCACGCATCACGAATCCGTCCAGGAGGACGTGAAGTTATATCAGCACATGCAGTTATTCTGAGAGCCCGTGAGGGGACGTAACTCTGCGTTACATCGATAACAGCTACCAGTACTCCTTGAGGGGAGAAACGCTGTTTAACACCGCCGAAGCAAGATCCGATAGCCACAGGCGTCACAGTAGTAACGACTTGCTTGCCTCCATAAGGAGCATTCAAGGCGAGATTTTAAAGTATCGCCGTAGTGAAATCTTAGGAAAATCCTAATTATAGGATTTAGGCCCGACTGTATACAAGTTAAAGTGAAAATTCGCAAGATATAGTCAGTGCAGGCTGCGAACGTCGGACTTAAAGGCGATAGGTCGTTATATGTTCGAACGAACAGATCATAACGTACGGAAGTATTGTACCAGACAGATAAACTGTTATTTAAATTGAAGCAACCTAAAAAGGAAGAACAGAATAAGGTTCGAACGTAGGAGCGTTAAAACAGTTCCAATAAATAGAATAGGAGACTATAAACATTAGCTCCAGATATCAGGCGAACAATTCTAATAGTACTAGAATCAAGAAGTGCTAGCTGCTAGAAACTAAATCTATAGGTCTTAGAGGAGACCTCGATCCATATAGACTCTCGTTAGGATCAATAGACAGATCGACAGAGAAGCCGTTCAAGCTAGATAATAGCCAGTTATCCAGGATAGGAATAGCAGAATTGAACTCCAGGGAACAGTAGATGTTTCAGGACTTTCGCATTTCTTCAGAATAGGAAGCCGACATCAGATAAATCTCACCCTTGGAGACGGGAATTAAAGAAGATCACGTGTGATAGGCTCAGAAGTACGGCCTAGTGATCGAGTAATTGTGAAGTGTAAAATAATCAAGATTGTGTGTTAGATAATATTTTTAGTGTTATTATGTGTTCAAAAGGGACACACTAGTATATAAAAATGTCGTCAATATTAAGTGTTCTAGATATAGGTCAAAAAGTGTTTCTACGTAAGATGAATACCTTCAATATGGTGTAAAAAGTTCAAAGTGGGCCCCAAAAATGAAACACCACACCAGATTTAAGATCATGGGATGATCTGAAAATATGTAAGTACAAAATTCATTTTTATTTTGGTGTCAGAAATTGATTGTGTGCAACTCACCGGAGTTTTGAGTGAAAGGGATGTGTTTTAATGAATAAATACTGAATAATCAAGAATACGGTCTGAACAATAATAAAATAAATAGAGAAATTATGAATAATTATGTAAAGAATAAATCCCGTAGAGGTAATAGGTGAATAAAGGGTTAAAGTATTTAACAAATGTCATAAGAGCAAGCGAAATATCAGTTAAATATCATGAAAGACATTGAAATAAAGTAAAGTTGAGATATGAAAGAAATAGCTTTTGAGCTTATATAAAGAATAAAGAATAATAATAATAATTAAATATGGAAATGTTAAATAAAAATCAAATAAATTGATATGAACATAAGAACGTTAAGCCTTAACGTATGTGTAAGAAATGAGGTTCAATGGAATATTTTAAAACAGGGAACGATTTATCGACCATGGAAAGATTAATATGTGAATTAAAATAATATTGAATTGTTACTAAAGAGATTTTATCAGTTCTTGGGAAGACATTTTCGGCTTAAAATAATGCATAGCGCATAATGAGCGCAAATATAATATTAAAGTGTCACGCTCGGAACGCGTAGTAGTTAAATACTTGGTACATTACTTATGGAGGGTAGTTGATTGCAGTGAATGATAATTGTATAAGTCCTCTATTTGTGACATTAGTATCACGAGGCATTGTGTATGTATTTAAAAAGGGAGCTAATATATGGTATTATTGAGCGTATGTCATATGGGCCACGGCCGACTCTAAATCGCATTTTGTATAAGCCCTCTGTATGGGATTAGTTCCCGAGGCACCTGAAGAGATTCGAATGCAGGATCTTCTTATGATAAAAGCCCCTGAAATTCTCCGTCGTCGTATGTGTATTTAATCTTCCCAATCAATGAGGACCCTCTCATAATTAATAAATGCCAAGGATATGAAAATGGTCTGTGAACCAAAGAATAGTTGTTTGAATGTTACGGTACAATAAAGCCTGGTCTCCTCAGAACTGGATAGAATGGAAAGGTTTGTTTTGAAAGCCTTGAAAATAAGCTACTAAAATGTTGGGTCAGACGGGAAATCTCCACCACCCTAACAGGTCATAAATCGCACCCCAGTAGTAGAGACTAGCTCTTTTAAAGCGAGATGGAACAGAGACCGTCTCGTAAGCTGTTGTAAAGAGAGACGAATACACCAGGAGTGTTTAGAGTTGTAAACGACCCGGGCATTGAACCGAGGCCCTTAAAGATGGATATTTCGTTTGCCGGTTCAGATCGTAGTTTCTTATATGATAATGATCTATTAAGACATAAGAGATAAATAACAATCCCTATTGTAATAATGTAAGGACGTGGGATTCCACGAGTTGATTGAAGGCAACTGAGTTCGGGAGTAACTATAGTTTTTTGACTGTGTCAAGTACCTTCACGCTCTGGAGTACACAATTGATTTTCTGATTACCTTAATATGTTTGTGAAATAAAGAGAGATGATAACAACTGAATGTGTGGACATGCCCAAAAATATTGAGTTAGATAATTAACCTATATTTTTAAATATAATTATATATTTGTTTTAAAGAATAAGAAAATATAAAAGACAGTGTTTGAGGTGTACAAGAATGACACCATAATAATGTAAATGCATGGAGCCAAAGAGCTCGGAGTTATGTAAACTTAATGTTAGTGCTTTATGGAAGTGAGACTAAGTAAGAATTGTTGGTTTATGTGGAAACCACAGGTTTTGAATTCAATATTTGTTTATTTTATTTTGTGATCCCTTGTTCATTTGGAACAAGCAGTTGATATTTTGGTCAAGAATTAAAGTGTTAAAATGTTTGTAGCGCCATTAATTTTATTAATTAAATATGTTTAAATAGGAGTTGATTTTGTTGTTATTTTTGCAAGTGTATCCTCTAATTAATCCAAAATATGTGAGTCACAGAGTGGGGGAACTTACCACTGCCCCGAAATCCCGAATTGAGCTACGCTGGTATACTGTGATTGGCATATTTCATGCTAAATGGGCACATTACAAAACACAATTCTTTTCTCTAGAGACTTGAAATTTATTTTGGGGGTAGAGGGCATAGGTACCTTTCATTTATGTCAAATAAACGTTTTTGTAGAGTTCCTAGTTTCCAAAATATAGAATTTTCAAAATTCGAGTGTTTTCAAAAAAATATAAAAAATAAAAAAGTTTTATTACAAAAAATAAAGATCATAAAGACCATTCGTTTGAGCTATGGCACAACGTTTTACCAAGTTTGGTTTTCAAACTATCACCAACGTTGCAAAACAAAAAAATTCAAAGAATTTTTGAAAAATATAATACATGGTCGATAGGAAAAAGGACGTCAGCTCGAGTTCAACGACACCTCATTTGTCAACATCCGACCATGCGTTTGAGAGATATTAATTATTTCAATTTCGCGCGGCGCCATTTTGGTTTGTTGGGCACAGGAGTGTCAAGTGGGGCAGAACCATCACTACCCCCCTACTCTAGACTCTGCGCTATGTACAACACGTATACAATTCAACAAGCATGGGGTGAGCTTAGCAAACGATTGGGAAAGCCCACTTACATGGCTAGGAGCGATCATCCTTTCAAAGTTAAGGGCCGACCACAGCGAACAAATTATGGTAAATATTATTTTGTAAACCGTGCCATTGATAACTGGAACTCTCTACCTGCCGCAGTCTTCGAGCCTTTTCCCAAACATACAGGTGTGTTTAAGAAAAGACTGACTATTTGTGTAAATACTCCAGTTTAATTGTTGTAAAATTGTTATTGAATTGTTGTGTATAATTATTTATTTGTTATGTATATCCAATTTGCCACCGGGGGACACACCCCCCATTGCAAATAAATGAATGAATGAATGAATGAATGATCCCAACATACGCTCTGCATCATCGCAAACAAGTGTTATGCAAAAGATTCTTTGATGCGTATATATAAGAGTCATGGGAATGTAGCAACACGGCCGTTGAAATATATTAAATGTGTTATGGTAATTGAAGGTGTGGAATACGGATACACCTATTGTCAGGGTGCAGTAACGGTAATCAACACTTGCATATAAATGGAAGACAAACAGCAGTCTAGTACACGGTCTTGATAATGTCGATATTAAATCACTAAATAATAAACTCGTGCTAATGCTAATAATCCTATTATAGAACTTGGCATCAGTAAAATTGGACTAAAGAATTACTCTAAAATTATTGGTGAGAATTTGAGAAATACGAGATGGAATACTCGTATTAATGTTTGTATAGGACAGCTGACTGGCACACATGCTTATTGTTATTGTTGAACAGCTGATTAGAACAAACACATGAAGTATGCTCAAATAGTAATGTTTTCTTGATAGAATATTAGTAGATTTGACATCGATGAGACTCAGTTAGACGTGATTAGTCTAAAATTAAAACACTTTTTGGATTCCTACGGATCTGAATGCGGATCATATGATGGGATGTCATGATGGCTGTGTGAAGTTTATAACAGATGTGAGATAACACATAAGAGATTGCTAGTGTAACGTGAATAGTGTTTACAAGTTTGTAGATAATTTGTACAATATTTCGAGCATTATTGGTTAGTTTTTTGGGATTTATTTTGAGATATCACAGTGACAGCCTAAAAAAAAAGAGACTGTCATAAATAATTATTTTAATTGTAGTGAATTGTCGATCTCACATTAATCCAGTGTGAATCGAGTAACACATATTATAACGTAGCATCTCCTAGTTTGGAATCACACTTAGCCTATGTAAGATAGGGCACTTTTAGGGAAACTTTAAATCTATTGTAGGAGGTATTTTGAGTTATGAGATGTTGTATAGGCTAGTTGGTCATTAGCATAACATCCTCCAGAGTGGAATAGGCGTTTTAATTGCATAAATCAAAGGATGAAGTGTTATCTTGTCATTTTTAGTTCGAGCCCTGTTGTACATTTAAGGCTAGTGTGCCTATCAACTTCACCTCTCACTCTCGTGTTTCCTTTTTGTTTGTTCCTCAAAATTTGCAATTATAAAAAGGTTAATATCCTTTCCTTGGAATGCGGATGAGCTAACTGGGGTACTACATTTACCACAATCAGTCGGACGGGCACAATGCAGCGAATTGTGCAACATGGACTTTCTAGCAATGTTCGGGAAGGAATTTGTTTACTATCCTCTTTGCAGGAGCGTCAGAAATTGGATCACACTCATCATTCGTCCCTATATGCGTCATATGGATTAATAGGAACAATTGATTCTGCGTGATTACGAATATTTCTAACAATACAAACGCAAACCACACGCTCGACTGTTCACCAGATTGTTACACTCCGATATAGGAGGCACGTCCAGAAAGTAAGTTCCGTTTGGTAATAAAATTAAATTGTGCACAGATACAGAAAAATTATTTATTGTACAACATTCTACACCTCTTAAACTACTTTTCCACATAACTGCCGAACCTTTGCAGGCATTTGTCATAGCGTGGCACAAGTTTTTGGATACCTTCTTCATAGAAGTTTGCCGCCGACCGTAAACGAGAGTGAAGACTCCTCTGTAAGATATCCTATCGTTTGGCCACCACTGTTAGGCAAATTTCGTATGTGGTCAGGAGAACTCCTAAACATACGCAGTTCTCCTGGTAGGCACACAATTTGCCTAACAGTGGTGGCCAAACGGTAGGATATCTTACAGGGGAGTCTTCACTCTCGTTTACGGTCGGCGGCAAACTTCTATGAAGAATGTATCCAAAAACTTGTGCCACGCTATGAAAAATGCCTGCAAAATTTCGGCAATTATGTGGAAAAGTAGTTTAAGAGGTGTAGAATGTTGTGCAATAAATATTTTTTCTGTAACTGTACACAATTTAATTTTATTACCAAATGGAACTTACTTTCTGGACGTGCCTCGTATCTGGACTCGAACTGGAATAGGTTGGCTGTGTTGTTTTTCAATAGCCCGTCTATCTTCGCATTATTTCTCTCAATTTTTTCTTTTCTTACATTGTCTTCTTCGAGTTTTCGTTATTGAGAGCCAGTTACGATTTTCTGACTTCAGCGACAAAAGAGTGACGTCCAACCGTCTGAGTCACGAAGGGGCTTACTGGATCATTGAGTGGTATAATAATAGGAGACTTTGGCAATCTGCTTGCACATTGGAAATCAGGGAGAATGGAAAGCAGATTGGTTTCATGACGTTGCGAGGAATCTGCAGGAACACAACACACATGCGGTAACTGTGTTTGAGAAAATAATACGCGTGATATTTCTGTAAATTCTACTAGAATCAAAACAAAGCCAATGAGCCGCTCAAGTCAGCTTTTCCCCTGTTGCTTCCTCCCCTCCCCTTCCCCTCCTTCTCCCAGGCCGCACTGCTCTGATTGTGCGTCACTGCACACGAAGCGTTGTCCAATTGCCAATATTGAAATAATGAATCCCTTACTGAAATATTAGTAGCCATTCTCCAATGTTGCCTAAGTCATCTACTATTAGAAGCTTTTCAGTCAGACAAACTCATTGTGTGGAGGGGCGAGCTATGTGGTGGGGAGCTTGCGGTGTGGCCTTAAGATGCACATAGACGTGGCTTGGACTATAGAATGCTCTACATACAGTATGCTGCTGCTACTGCTCCTATGGCTCCTTTGCACTTATACGGGCTACCATTATCCTGAAATTTAAGCGGGATTGTTCTATAGTTATTTTATCCAGAGTTGGGTTCTGATTGTTCGGCGGAGAACCGTTGAACTGAAGGCAGCGTTTGAACGAATGCTGGTGACCACCACGTGCGTACTTCCGCCCTCCCACTCATTTCCACATGCTCATAATATTATTAGCATCATTACCGTATCATATTTATAACAATTTTACTCAGATGGCTTTCAAAATTCTTAAACAATGCAGTGCTTAAAAAAATTCGGTTCACACTCTAAAATAAAATAATAGCCTACCAAATTGAGGAGAGGCCTACAACATTGTAATGAATAGCAATATTTTGAATACTACCATAAAGCAAGAATATTCATAGCAAAACGACAACACGTGATTGTTTCTGTAATATTTAGCTATTTCTATTTTCTGTAACATAAGTTTCAAGGCACAAGAAACACACAAATGTATTACAAAATATACGCTCGATATGTAGGCTATTAACACACAGAAGCTAATCACAGGGAAGAGGCTCAATTCCATCCATATAATCATCGTTGCTGTCCCGGTCGAAGATACATTTTCCAGAGTTATCGTCCAGACAGTTCTCTTACCATTGCCAAGAGTAGAGGCAGTACGTTCCTGCGCGCAACTGAATGGAATTAAAGGTTCGCATTGTAACCGTACTTGAACCCTATTCTTTGATACTCAATAAATGATAATAGTAATAACAATAACCCACCTCTCCTCTCATTGACACATGTAAATAAATAAATAAATAAATAAATAATCGGAGTTCGTGGGGGTTAAGCAACTACACGATTATAGTAGCAGCAATACACATTCACACCCAACTACACCAGTGACCGCTTGAATTAATAAGAACTGATATGTGGTAAAACATACTATATTCTGATAAAAACACACATAATCACTTTGCAGGTTCCTCGCCGTCTACAGACTGACTATTGGTTCCCTATCATATTAGCATGGCAACACATAATGACACACTTATGGACCCTCGGTGAAGCTTGAAGATATGTGGTACTCAGTCGTGATGATCTCTGGTAGCTGATGTTTCCTACTAACTCTGGGGCTGATTTCCCCATAGAGTTAGTCCTAGTTTTACTCGTTGATTGATTTTGACTAAGTTATTTCACACGCAGCCTGACTTTAATTACTGATTACTGGTTTGCTTGGCTCACTGTAGCCTGAATTTGTTAATCGCACGCATAAGACATTATTACGTGGATTTATGATGTGGAAAGGCGGTAACTACTTGTTGATTCCGACCTTCACTCCGCTGGTTGAAATTATTGCACTTTCAAGCATAATTCGCTAGTGCTGCAAAATATATATTTCCCACGAACTTGCATACCAGCGAAACTGTTTAGAGCTATTCGAATCTAGTAAATAAGTAGTATCCACTATGTACAGTTCCGAGTCCAATGCGATGTTGCATTATAAGCCCCTATCACACAAGTTCCCTCTGAGCATTGCTAAGTTAGCATATCGCTCCCTAATTACAAGTTCCACAATACATGAATTAACTCCGCAGAGTTCCCAAAATCGAATGCCTCCGTAGAGATCACAAAATCTAGAGTGCCCCGCAGCCCGTCAACCGTAAGTAAAACATCATCACCCTCACCATCCGCCTCATGACTACCGTAGCATAGAATACACCACTACTTGATTATTAACCAGTCTCAAATTGGTGTACTTGTTAATCTTCACCTCCCTCGCTACAGCGTTGCCAGCTTGCTTGCTATCTAACACGCACTAAACCCCGCATTACTCACCGGGCCGAACCCCGGACGCTGGGAATAGAAATATTTCCAGGAAGTCGTTGGCCCACTTGAGGTAGCCTGCCAAAAAGGCTCAATTCCAGCATGCTGAATAAATAGCAATGAATACGTTTAAAACCTGACGCGGATCTTACTGTAAACTTATCTCTTAAATCTAATTAATTAAAACAATACATACATGAAATACGAATAATCACTCCATAAAATCGTTACAATCTAGATCATATCATCAAATAAATAAAGCCGTCATTCAGAATCGCATGTCCTGAAATGGAGGGTTCGATCCCTTGTCACATTTGTACCGTGACAGCCTGATGCTTGGATATTTTCACCGTCCCTTTAAAAAAATCCTTTGCGGCGATAATCATTTTCCTTCTGTGGCTTTGAATAGGTACACCCCGACCAGTTCATGACAATTCCTGAACTGGATATAACCTTGGTCTACCTCTACGAGAAGTCATCCTTAAGAACTTTACCACTCGCAAGGAAAAAGAGAGCTAACCTAAATCTAATTCACTCTAGTCTACGTTTAAACTGACACTAACACTAAATAATAACGACTGCTTCACAAATAAATAATGGACACTACACGAGAAAGTAATTAACTAATTAATTCAAAACTCATAAAAACAACAGATTATGAAACGCAGCTAGGTCCGTGAGCACACTAGAGGCAACCAAACAAGCGACTGGTCGGCGACACGCACGTGGCCAATCAGCATAATTCAACTTGGCAGCGCTGTATGATTTCCATGGCAACAAGTCTTGCATGTTATCTAATCGTCAAATATTTTGCCCAGTGGCGCCGAAACGTCAGATTTCTTCATTGAAAAACAAAACTATAGTACTGCTCATACTATCTGGTCTGAACTGGAGTGGTGGAGAGAAGTGTTGAATTATGTGTTCAAAGGGGCTGGCCTGACGAAATATGAATGAGTGGCCGAAGAGGAACCCGAAGAGAATTTATGATAATGCAATAGAGGGAATGGGAACTAACCTTTTCTCTCTCACAATTACGTCTTTCCGATAGTTCAGTTCAGGGGCGCCCCTGATTACAATTTTAGGGTGGGCCAGATTATACTATTGTTGTTTCATATTAAATATTGTTTTATATTTTGCATTCATTGTTGCCAATATTGCCATTATCATCATTTGAAACAAGTTTTAGTAAATAGTTGATGCATTAAAAACTGCACTCACATGGCTCTTTATTGATAGATATATTCTCTCATGTGCTTGGATGAAGCAAATTTATCTATCTGCTTGGTTGATGAGATCATAATTATTTAATTTCTAACTTTGTGTTCAGAGCTATAGAAGAAAATGGATTTGTTAATAAATATTCCACTTTCATTTTCCTATGTTGCATACAATCGACATATTAAGTAACTACATACCGTGCCACAAAAGTTAAAAACACATTCATACAGTAGAAATTATCTTCAGACAACTGAAAATGCATAAATATAGTTTTGTCTAATGTCAGAAAGCTGCAGACAATGGCTAAATACCTGTTCAAGGGCGTGGGGTGGACACTTCCCTCGTATTTAACAGAGACAGAAGCAGGAAGTGGAATGACGAGGTCTTCTGTTTCGCAACGAAACAACGCTATGGGCCCAATCTGCTGGTCCTTGAGAGAGAAAGAAAGTTCCCTTCATAGCACTGAAGAATTCGCGTGCAAGACAGTGCTATGTCCACTGTTTCCTCAACTGGCCCATCAAGCCATATACTTTACATGGGACTTTCTGTGGACCGGCCCTCGCTATGACAATACACAGTACGAGCCAGTCAGGATCTTAACCTAGGGATGAGTTATTTATAAATGAATTCTCTTTAGAGATTCTAGAAGGTTAAAACACTTATTTTAAGTTGAGTATCTGCAATTAAAAAAAACATTAATTAAACAAATTTTTTGCAATGCTGCCTAATGGCATTGGGTGGGCAGGGCCCATTCGGCCCTTAATGACGCACCGTCCCTGATTCAGTTCACTGAGGTTGTTAATTCTATTCTACTCTTTCAAAGTATTTGCAGGCTATTGTGTTCTCAGGATTTAAAAGTTTGTAATACTTTCATTGTTTACCAAAACATTTACCAAAAAGTTACAATATATTGGAGACGAACTGGTAATCATGATCTTCAGGTTGTCTATAGAACCTTACGTTTACTGTATTTTACGTTGTCAAATAAATTGTGGTTGCTACTTTTAATGAATCCTTATCCAATATTTATTTTCTGCTTCTAAAGTTAGTCACACAATTTCCAGTGCATTGTATCCATATTTAAATGTTAACGACTTGTACCACCTCCACTATACAGCCTGTTGAGCTAATGCATCTCCCAGGCAACAGCTACTCGACTGCAATACCAGACCAGATGCAAAGTGGACGAAGATAAACTGCTGGACTCTCAGCAGCTCTTCCCAGATAAAGGATGTTCCCTTGGTTCTTAAATTCACTGCTTTACAACTATTCCACATGAATACTGAACGAAAGTAGACCATACAAAATGTTGGTCAAGTTTAACTCTGTGTGACAATTAGTAATATAGCCTGTTATAGTTCACATTGCGATACGTGATGGTGATCACAATTTCCTAAACGTTTACTCTCGACTGCAAGGGGAGCTGGAAGTCCAGAGATCGAAGGTTCGAATTCTGGTACTGACAGCGTCCATCCTGAGTGTGGTTATCTCATGAGTTTCTATACACTGCTTCCAAGAAAAAGCCGGGATGGTACTTTATTTCATGTCCCGGGTCACTTTCCCAGACCCCATGGCCGCAGCTGCTTCCTTCCATATCCTTGCCCAGATTCATTCATCTTCATTCATTTCATCTCTCATTAACTTCTCTCGTGAGGTTGGCGTCAGGAAGGGCATACGGCCGTTAAAACACCACTCACATAGAAATTCATCGTATATCTCACCCTGTTGAAAAGGGGAAAAATAAGGCATCCACATCCATAAGGTAGTGTATTTTATCGCAACACGAACACCAGCAGAGGGACATAATGAGGTAGTGTATCGTAACGCAACACGAACACGAGCAGAAGGAAACTATGAGGTAGTGTATCGTAACGCAACACGAACACGAGCAGAAGAAAACTATCAGGTAGTGTGTTGTAACGCAACACGAACACGAGCAGAAGAAAACTATCAGGTAGTGTGTTGTAACGCAACACGAACAAGATCAGGGCGACACTCAATTGTAATGCAATACTTTTTTGCTCTCGCACAATAGCGTAATTTTAGTTCAGACTGTACTTTATTTTTCTAATCGTGAGGTTGGATGCAATCCATGGACATACAAAATAATATGGATTATTTCCTATTGATATTTGACTAACTGCTTTACAATGCGGTAGTAGTGGTTTTGTGACAGTTCTACAGCCACCTCCACCTCCCCACCTCACAAGATGGCGGTGGCACGATAACTCCCGAAACCGTGGTCGGATTTTGACGAATGAGGTGTCATTGAACTCGGGCTGACACTCCCTTTCCAATGAACAACATATTTCAACCCCAAAATAAAACCTACCCCTACTAGGAGGCGAAATTGTAATTTTTTAGAGAATCTGTCTTTCCAATTGCCACATGTGAGAGTTTGAATGCCAATATGGAATTAAACGTTGTTCTACACAAGAGACATGTATACGGTGGAAAGCCACTATGAATTAACATGCTTGTTTTCTGTTTTTTACGCATGCCCACTCATGGCTTTTGTAATAGGGTGGGGGAGCGGATCCCTGTGGATGGGTTATTGTTGACAGGTCATTGTTGGCGGGGTCATTGTTGCCGGGTCATTGTGGACGAGTCCTTGTGGACAAGTCCTTGTTGATAGGTCCTTGTGGGCAAGTCCTTGTTGACAGGTCCTTGTGGACAGGTCCTTGTTGAAGGTCCTTATGGACGAGTCCTTGTGGATGAGTCCTTGTTGATGAGTCCCTTTTGGACCGGTCCCTTTGGACTGGTTCCTACGGACTAGCCCATGAATTCATTTAAATTATGTCAAAGGGCCTAACTACATTTTGCGTGTAAAGCAGTGGGCTGAACTGACGTTGTTCACTAATCCCCCACTACTATAACGATATGAAAGGAAAGTGACGAAATACATGTGAACACGTGTGAGATGACCTTATTACCGTCCTCCTTGTGAAACAAGTCACATCCTGATTTGGTTCATACGTGAGAAAATGCAAGTTCACTGTGTAATATGACCTAACACACAAGTGTACACATGTCCACATGAACGATAAGTGCTAACAAGTCACAACCTGTTTTGACAGTGGTGGGAATAAGGCTAGAGACATGTACGAGTAGTCAAATTACTCCGGCAGACAACCCCTTTCCTATGGATAACTTATTTCCACTCCAAAATAAAATCTACCCCTACTAGAGGGTGAAATAATAATTTTTAGGTAAAAGTCTCTTTCTATGTGCAACATGTGGGAGTTTGTATGGCAATATGAAATTAAACTCGTTCCACATAAAGTGCATGCATACAACTGAATGCCGCTATGATTTATCATTTTTGGTTTGTGTTTTACAAATGCGCAATTGGGGTTTTTGTAAGAGGGCGGGCTTTTTGAATAATGATTTATAGATACGTTTTTTTTTACAAATTAACCAAAGATCCAAAAACAAATAGGTCATCGGCTTTTTAATATCTTATGAACTAAGAAAGCTAGGGACTTGTATGAGGGGTCGTTGGACTTGGGGTGACGCCCTGTTTTTGAATGTATTATTCATTTTTTGTCAAAAGGGCCTAACTGCACTTTTGTTAATATCACGCTAACTAATAATCACAGAGGGTCAAGTGAGGTGTCATAGGACTTAAAATGGCCAACCCCTCCCCATGACCAATGAATTTACCCAAAAAAAACAGCAAGGTCATTAACCTAAGATTTTATCAACTAATAATCAGAGAGGGACAAGTGAGGTGTCACAAGACTCAGGATGGCCAACCCTTTTCCATGACCAACGAATTTACCCAAAATACCCAAAACAGCAAGGTCATTGACCTGAGATTTTATAAACTAATAATCGGATATCAACATGTGAGGTGTCATAGGACTTAGAATGGTCAACCCTTTCCCATGGCTAATGAATTTACCCAAAAATACCCAATAAATCAAGGTCATCGACTTGAGATTTTATAAACTAATAATCGGATATGGACATGTGAAATGTTTACAGTGAGTGATGAAACATAGCTAGGTAGTGAAATAATTATTGTAGGCTACATGTATGGTGACTGACAAATCTTTCACCATAGGAACTTGTTTTCAGATCAAACTGCAGTACAGAGAGAGTATAGGTTGTAGGTATGGGATAATAAATGACAAATGGTGTATACAAAATCTGATTTATCGATTCAAGAAATAAGAGTAGACAATCTTTAATTGATTGGTTAAAGAGGATAGCTAAAATCCAAAATGGTGACTATATCGAACTAAACTGATCCAAGCTGAATCAAACCCAACTAAACCGAACTAAACCGAAGCAAACTTAATCAAAAACAAGCCAATGGTTTAAGTGTAAAACTTGTGGGTGAAGGTGGTCATTGGTAATGTCAGAAAGGAAAGGGATAACGCTCTACCTATAGAGGGTAAGGTAAAGCTAGTGCATGATGCTAATGCACACACTTAAGTACAAGAACCACACACAATTAACCTATACTGTTTTTATGGGTTGACTGTTAAAACTTGCTCAGTGGTTACTGGGACAAGATGATCGCTACACACAACAAGCGTTAAATACTAGAGGCTAATAAGCTACACACACACACACACACACACACACACACACACAAACACACACTTGTTCTAAACTAAACTGTCTTGCTGACAGTGCTCACACTGTTGGCAGATGACAGAAATGCTTGGCTAACAGAAATACAATCATTTCCGGTTGTTTAATGTCACCAGCTAACCATTTTGTGCTGCAGTGGCGAGCACATGTGCCACTTACACTAGAGATTTTAACTCGATTTCAAGCTCTAAGTCCTAGAATGAATCAAACTAAGAAAGAAGGGCATGGTGGCGCAGTGGTTAAGCTGTTAGCCTTTCACTAAAGTGGACTAGGGTTTGATTTCAGGTTAATACGCATGTCATAAACATATAAAAAAGCAGAGATAATGTTTTAAACCGATTACACTCGTCTCTTTTCAAATTATTACTTGGATTACAAATACAAAGGTGGACTGGGTGTGATATACAGTTAATGCTGCCTATCGCACACTAGCTGTAAGGAAGCCATATGTAGAGCTATATGTAGAGAACTACCTAGCGATTTCATGAACTGGTATAGCTATGTCGCATAAACGGTGCAGGATACAATCCAGCAACTATAATTCGTATCTTGTGGAACAGAGAAAATGCACTTTTGCCTTGATGGATGACAAATGTGTGCAGTCGAATGACCTACGCATTAGCCTACCAAGGGGTTATAACCACGAGGAGGAGGTGTGATTTCTATATTTTATAGTTTGGAGACATGGCTTTTGTAACCAGTAGGTTAAATGATTTAGTATTTTGTAAATATTAATTTTAGTAATTGTAAATAGTTAATTTTTTGTAAATAGTGGAAACCATTTATTTTTGTAACGGTAAATGTTAAATGTATAATTAAAGTTCTTTGGGATGAGTGTGCATGTCAATGATGTTTTAGGGATAAATAGAGTGGTTGTGTCCTTGTTCTCAAAGACAGGCATGGTTGTGTGGATGTATGACTACACAGAAAGAGAGAGAGAGAGTGTAGAAACAGCCTTACCTGCAGTAGTAATAGTAGACCTCTATGTTTTGCATACCCATAGACAGACTGTACGATCGCAATGGCCAAGCACTCACTTTAACACCATTTACAAAATCTTAAGATGAAAAAATCATGTTTCGCAAATATGAACTTTTGACAAACAAAATAAAAATAAAATGTGTAAACAACAAATTGGAAAATCCATGTTTCCATATCATGAAATTCAAAAACTTTAAACTGACATTTGAAAGAAATGCAAATGGAAAATTGACAAATTGTAATGAGTGAAATGTGAAAATGAACAAATTGCTATCATTACTTAAAAAAAAACATGGTGCTGTATGGTTGAGGTGTGAATCAAACCCTACTTATTTTGGACCACCCGAGACTGAGTATACTTGTTTTAGTCATCATACCACTTTTAAAATTTTGTGTTAAAGCTAGGAATTGAACCCAAGAGCTTGTAGGGGGAGACCAAGGTTAGAATATGTTAAACAGATAGTCTTGAATGTAGGGTGTGGTAGCTATATAGAGATGAAACGATTAGCTCGGGACAGGGGGGGCATTGAGATCTGCAGCAAACCAGTCAAAAGACTAAAGACTCAAACAACAACATGTAAGCTCACCAAAATAATGTTGTGAAACGGTAAATGTTAGTCAACGAACAGTAATGCATTACTAAAACACATGACACGATACCTAAGAGCTTTTCTAAAATTATTTTAAAATTCCTTTAACCCTATATTAAACACCAAGTTCACAAGACTCATAACTGCAATGTTATGGTAAAACAAAACAAAATCTATATTTCAAAACAAGCAAGTGGTTTAATCAATGTATACTGGGAAAAGTTTTGCAAGCACTCAATTCCACAAGACTAATTAAATTAGTAACTGTCAGGTTGGTCTAGTGGTTAAGGTGTTTAACTTAAGATCAAATTTTCTGTACAAGGAAGCAAGGGTTTGAATCCCTTACCTGACATAACTATTGACTTAACATTGCTTGGCCAAACTGTATTATGATACTCGGTACACAAACCATAGACGGAGTGTATTATTTAAGGCACTCTCTTTATGAACCTAGTCAGAGACTGTTGATGGTTAACAATTGCATTAATAGTGGGACATGGGGATAGCAATTAAGAAAAAAACAGCCAATACCCATACAATATTCTTATTCATTTAGTTTTTTTTTAATAGTTACACACTGAATACAACTTTTTATCTCTTTACCATTGTTTGATATAGATTTTAAACACAACGCTTGTTGTAGATCCTTTTATAACTTTCTTCAGGTACTGTTGTTCTTAAAAAATGGGGAAGCCGCAATGGTTTTATAGATATTAAACCCTCATCCTCTTCTTTTTCATCATCATCATCATCATCATCATCATCATCATCATCAATATTATCTTTATAATTATTATAGTCATTGTCACCATCATTATCATCATCATCGTCATCCTCAACATCACTAGAACTATCCAATTCCCTTTTTTTTCCTTTTCAAAAGGGACCTCTTGAAGAGTCTGTGTTGCTTTTGATAGTGTTATGGTTTTATTGAACGTTGACAACTGTCCTAACATGACTTTTTGAGGAGATAAATGTTTTTTCACAAGGAAGTCACTATGTTGAGTAACACTATGTTTTTGTTGGGCTTGCTTTTTCTTGTTCTTTTGATCATGTTATGTTAACACTAACGGTGTTTCATTTGGTATACCACATTGATGAGTACCCACACTTAAGACCTCACCATGTTTACTTTTTAGATGACCTAGACATTTTGTTGTTCTTTGTTTTGAGCACTGCCAAAATACGATGCCATTCGCATTTTCTCGCTTATAGTCATAAGAGTACCCATGAAACAGAGCACGTGGTTTACCTTTATTGGTTATAGTATATTTCATAGTAGCCACTGACTTGTATAGTCGATCCACCTACTACAAAGTTCTGAACACTTGTGGTGAAAGAATGATGTTGTGTTGACGTTTTATGCAGATGATGTTGGTGTCATAAGTGGGTGGCTTATGTGGGTGGCTTATGTTGATGACATATGTTGTTGGCTTATTTTGGTGGCTTATGTTGATGGTTTATGGTGGTGGCTTATATTGATGGCTTATGTTGGTGGCTTATGTTGGTGGTTTATGTTAGTGGCTTATGTTGATGACATATGTTGGTGACATATGTTGGTGACTTATGTTGATAGCTTATGTTGGTGGCTAATGTAGATGACATATGTTGTTGGCTTATGGTGGTGGCTTATGTTGATGGTTTATGTTGCTGGCCTATGTTGATGGTTTATGTTAATGGCTTAGGTTAATGTCTTAGGTTGATGGCTTATGTTGGTGGCTTATGTGGTGGCTTATGCTGGTGGCTTATGTTAGTGGCTTATGGTGGTGGTTTATGGTGGTGGCTTATGTTGATGACATATGTTGGTGACTTATGTTGATAGTTTATGTTGGTGGCTTATGTTGGTGGTTTATGGTGGTGGCTTATGATGGTGGCTTATGGTGGTGGCTTATGTTGGCTTATGGTGGTGGCTTATGATGGTGGTTTATGGTGGCTTATTGTGCTGGCTTATGGTGGCTTATGGTGGTGGCTTATGATGGTGGCTTGCGGTGATGGGTTATGGTGGCTTATGGTGGTGGCTTATGGGGGCTTATGGTGGTGACTTATAGTGGTGGCCTATGTTGGTGGCTTATTTTTGGTGGTTTACGTTAATACCTTATTTGTAATGGCTTATTTGTCAAGTTATTTTTGTCAATGTATTTAGACGATTTTTCTCTTGGTCTTGGAAAGTATCTCAACCCTTTTTTTATGGTAGCATAATGCTTACCGCCATGTTTGTAAGCAACAACAACACACTAAAATTCCAAGAATCCAAAGTACTCTAAGGTTAATGATTGTCTCTCAACTCCATTCAACGCCTAGTCAAAAACATTATATATATTTCACATTTTTCAAAATAGGTAAATTGGGGAAGTAGGCTGTATGTTTAAACTAAAAATCATATCAAATCATATGCTAACTCCAACACCTACGTCTATCCCACTCTCAGTCAAAAAATATAATATTCTTCTAATTTTTCCAAAAAAGTATTTGGAAAGTAGGCCATATTTTGAAAACTAATCATCCTATAAAGTCATATATAGACTCAAACCAATGGCTTTTATATCCTTAATCTTAAGAACAAAATATGGAGTTTTAGAATTTTTTTCCAAAATGTTCATTTTAAAACGGGGCTATATTTTGGAAACTAAGAATTTTACAAGAAAGTTTGTTTAACGTAAATGACAGGTATTTACCCCCACTACTCACAAACCAAGTCCCAGGTCTCTGGGACAAAATTCAAAAAAAGTTCAATTTGGAAAGTAGGGGATATTTTGAAAACTAATCATCCTAAAAAGTCATATATAGACTCAAACCAATGGCTTTTATGTCCTTAATTGGTAGAACAAAACTTAATTTTTTTTCAGTTTTTCCAAAAAAGTCCAATTTTCAAAATTGTCTATATTTTGGGAACTAAGAATTTTACAAAAAAGTTTGTTTAACGAAAATGAAAGGTCTTTACCCCCTCTACCCAAAACATAAATTACTGGGCCCTAGGACAACAACTGTGCAGTAGGATTTTTTTTTTTGGGGGGGGGTATATATCCACCTCCACCTCCCCACCTCATAATTTGGATATAATGCAGGGATCAGTCCAAAGGACCCGCCCACAGGGACCCGTCAACAAGGACCCGTCCTCCGGGACCCTTAAAAAATGACTCCCTTTAAAAAGGACCCGTCCAAAGGGGGCTAGTCAACAGGGACCAGTCCAAAGGGATACATCAACAGAGATCAATCAATAGGGGTCAATCAACAGGATTCAATCAAAGGTTAAGTTAAGCTACGGCAGCCATTTTGGAACTTTTTGATCACACCTCGTAGGGTTAGGTTAGGTTGAGTTAAGCTACGACCGCCATCTTGGAACTTTATGATCACACCTCGTAGGTTTAGGTTAGGTTAGGCTAGGTTCAGTTAAGCTATGACCACCACCTTGAAAATGTTTTGATCGCCCCTCGTAGGTTTAGGTTAAGTTAGGTTAGGTTAGGTTAGGTTAAGTGAAGCTACGGCCGCCATCTAGTTAGGTCAGGCTAGGTTAAGTTAAGCTACGGCCGCCATTTTGTTAGGTTAGGCTAGGTTAAGTTAAGCTATGGCCGCCATCTTGTGAGGTTAAACAAACTTTTTTTTTAGAATTCTTAATTCCCAAAATATAGAAAATTTTGAAAATTGGACTTTTTTGGAAAAACTGAAAAAATGTTAAGTTTCGTTCTACCAATTAAGGATATAAAATCCATTGGTTTGAGTCTATATATGACTTTTTAGGATGATTAGTTTTCAAAATATCGCCTACTTTCCAAATTGAACTTTTTTGGATATTGTCCCAGAGACCTGGGACTTGGTTTGAGGGTAGTGGGGGGTAAATACCTGTCATTTACGTTAAACAAACTTTCTTGTAAAATTACTAGTTTCCAAAATATAGCCCCGTTTTAAAATGAACATTTTTGGAAAAAATGTCAAAAATTCCATATTTTGTTCTTACGATTATGGATATAAAAGCCATTGGTTTGAGTCTATATATGACTTTATAGGATGATTAGTTTTCAAAATATGGCCTACTTTCCAAATACTGTTTTGGAAAAATTTGAAGAATATTATATTTTTGACTGAGAGTGGGATAGACGTAGGTGTTGGAGTTAGCATATGATTTGATATGATTTTTAGTTTAAACATATAGCCTACTTCCCCAATTTACCTTTTTTGAAAAATGTGAAAAATATATAACGTTTTTGACTAGGTGTTGAATGGAGTTGAGAGACAATCATTAACCTTAGAGTACTTTGGATTCTTGGAATTTTAGTGTGTTGTTGTTGCTTACAAACATGGCGGTAAGCATTATGCTACCATAAAAAAACGGGTTGAGATATTTTCCAAGACCAAGAGAAAAATCCTCTAAATACATTGACAAAAATAACTTGTCAAATAAGCCATTACAAATAAGGTATTAACGTAAACCACAAAAAATAAGCGACCAACATAAGCCACCACTATAAGTCACCACCATAAGCCACCATAAGCCATCACCACAAGCCACCATCATAAGCCACCACCATAAGCCACCATAAACCACCACCATAAGCCACCATCATAAGCCACCACCATAAGCCACCATAAGCCACCACCATAAGCCACCATCATAAGCCACCACCATAAACCACCAACATAAGCTATCAACATAAGTCACCAACATATGTCATCAACATAAGCCACCACCATAAACCACAACCATAAGCCACTAACATAAGCCACCTGCATAAGCCACCACCATAAGCCACCAACATAAGCCATCAACCTAAGCCATCAACCTAAGACATTAACCTAAGTCATTAACATAAACCATCAACATAGGCCAATAACATAACCCATCAACATAAGCCACCACCATAAGCCAACAACATATGTCATCAACATTAGCCACCAACATAAGCTATCAACATAAGTCACCATCATATGTCATCAACATAAGCCACTAACATAAACCACCAACATAAGCCACCAACAAAGCCATCAACATAAGCCACCACCATAAACCATCAACATAAGCCACCAAAATAAGCCAACAACATATGTCATCAACATAAGCCACCCACCTAAGCCACCAACATCATCCTGCATAAAACATCAACACAACAGCATTCTTTCACCACAAGTGTTCAGACATTTGTAGTAGGCGGATCGACTATACAAGTCAGTGGCTACTATGGAATATACTATAACCAATAAAGGTAAACCACGTGCCCTGTATCATGGGACTCTTATAACTATAAGCGAGAAAATGCGAATGGCATCATATTTTGGCAGTGCTCAAAACAAAGAACAACAAAATGTCTAGGTCATCTAAAAAGGACACATGGTGAGGTCTTAATTGTGGGTACTCATCAATGTGGTATACCAAATGAAACACCGTTAGTATTAACAAAACATGATCAAAAGAACAAGAAAAAGCAAGCCCAACAAAAACATAGTGTTACTCAACATAGTGACTTCCTTGTGAAAAAACATTTATCTCCTCAAAAAGTCATGTTAGGACAGTTGTCAACGTTCAATAAAACCGTAACACTATCAAAAGCAACACAGACTCTTCAAGAGGTCCCTTTTGAAAAGGAAAAAAAAGGAATTGGATAGTTCTAGTGATGTTGAGGATGACGATGATGATGATAATGATGGTGACAATGACTATAATAATTTTAAAGATAATATGTATAATGATGATGATGATGATGATGAAAAAGAAGAGGATGAGGGTTTAATGTCTATAAAACCATCGCGGCTTCCCCAGTTTTTAAGAACAAGAGTACCTGGAGAAAGTTATAAACAACAAGCGTTGTGTTTAAAATCTATATCAAACAATGGTAAAGACATAAAAAGTTGTATTCAGTGTGTAACTATTGTAAAAAAAACTAAATGAATAAAAATATTTTATGGGTATTGGCTGTTTTTTTTCTTAATTGCTATCCCCATGTCCCACTATTAATGCAATTGTTAACCATCAACAGTCTCTGACTATGTTCATAAAGAGAGTGCCTTAAACAATACACTCTGTCTATGGTTTGTGTACCGAGTATCATAATACAGTGTGGCCAAGCAATGTTAAGTCAATAGTTATGTCAGGTAAGGGATTCGAACCCTTGCTTCCTTGTACAGAAAATTTGATCTTAAGTTAAACACCTTAACCACTAGACCAACCTGACAGTTACTAATTTAATTAGTCTTGTGGACTTGAGTGCTTACAAAACTTTTCCCAGTATACATTGATTAAACCACTTGCTTTTTTTGAAATATAGATTTTGTTTTGTTTTACCATAACATTGCAGTTATGAGTCTTGTGAATTTGGTGTTTAATATAGGGTTAAAGGCATTTTAAAATAATTTTAGAAAAGCTCTTAGGTATCGTGTCAGGGGTTTTAGTAATGCATTACTGTTCGTTGACTAACATTTACCGTTACACAATATTATTTTGGTGAGCTTACATGTTGTTGTTTGAGTCTTTAGTCTTTTGACTGGTTTGCTGCAGATCTCAATGCCCTCTGTCCCGAGCTAATCGTTTCATCTCTATATAGCTACCACACCCTACATTCAAGACTATCTGTTTAACATATTCTGACCTTGGTCTCCCCCTACAAGCTCTTGGGTTCAATTCCTAGCTTTAACACAAAATTTTAAAAGTGGTATGAGGACTAAAACAAGCATACTCTGTCTCGGGTGGTCCAAAATATGTAGGGTTTGATTCACACCTCAACCATACAGCACCATGTTTTTTTTTTAATTTTTTTAAAATAATGATAGCCATTTGTTCATTTTCACATTTCACGCATTACAATTTGTCAATTTTCCATTTGCATTTCTTTTAAATGTCAGTTAAAAGTTTTTGAATTTCATGATATGGAAACATGGATTTTCCAATTTGTTGTTTACACATTTTATTTTTATTTTGTTTGTCAAAAGTTCATATTTGCGAAACATGATTTTTTCATCTTAAGATTTTGTAAATGGCGTTAAAGTGAGTGCTTGGCCATTGCGATCGTACAGTCTGTCTATGTGTATGCAAAACATAGAGGTCTACTATTACTACTGCAGGTAAGGCTGTTTCTACACTCTCTCTCTCTCTCTCTTTCTGTGTAGTCATACATCCACACAACCATGCCTGTCTTTGAGAACAAACACACAACCACTCTATTTATCCCTAAAACATCATTGACATGCACACTCATCCCAAAGAACTTTAATTATACATTTAACATTTACCATTACAAAAATAAATGGTTTCCACTATTTAAAAAAAATTAACTATTTACAATTACAAAAATTAATATTTACAAAATACTAAATCAATTAAATCTACTGGTTACAAAAGCCATGTCTCTAAACAATAAAATATAGAAATCACACCTCCTCCACGTGGTTATAACCCCTTGGTAGTCTAATGCGTAGGTCATTCGACTGCACACATTTGTCATCCATCAAGGCAAAAGTGCATTTTCTCTGTTCCACAAGATACGAATTATAGTTGCTGGATTGTATCATGCACCGTTTATGCGACATAGCTATACCAGTTCATGAAATCGCTAGGTAGTTCTCGACATATAGCTCTACATATGGCTTCCTTACAGCTAGTGTGCGATAGGCAGCATTAACTGTATATCACACCCAGTCCACCTTTGTATTTGTAATCCAAGTAATAATTTGAAAAGAGACGAGTGTAATCGGTTTAAAATATTATCTCTGCTTTTTTATATGTTTATGACATGCGTATTAACCTGAAATCAAACCCTAGTCCACTTTAGTGAAAGGCTAACAGCTTAACCACTGCGCCACCATGCCCTTCGTTCTTAGTTTGATTCATTCTAGGACTTAGAGCTTGAAATGGAGTTAAAATCTCTAGTGTAAGTGGCACATGTGCTCGCCACTGCAGCACAAAATGTTTTTTTTTTAGCGTATGGCTTTTCGTGCCGGGAGTGTCCGAGGACATGTTCGGCTCGCCAGTTTTGTAGCTGCTTCGAGACGGACACCCAACGGGTGAGCTACAAGTACCGTTGGGGAGGAAAGTTGGAAGGGAAGGGCGAGGAGTTGGAAGGTAGTGGCTGTGGCCTATAGTTAGGGACCAACCCCGGCATTTGCCTGGAAGGAAGATGGGAAACCACAGAAGACCATCTTCAATGTTGCCGGCGGGGGGATTCGAACCTCCTCGCCTCCCGGATGTGAGCGACTGCCATCAGTCATGCCGTAACCACCACGGCTAACTCACCCGGTACAAAATGGTTAGCTGGTAACATTAAACAACCGGAAATGATTGTATTTCTGTTAGCCAAGCATTTCTGTCATCTGCCTACAGTGTGAGCACTGTCAGCAAGACAGTTTAGTTTAGAACAAGTGTGTGTTTGTGTGTGTGTGTGTAGATTATTAGCCTCTAGTATTTAACGCTTGTTGTGTGTAGCGACCATCTTGTCCTAGTAACCACTGAGCAAGTTTTAACAGTCAACCCATAAAAACAGTATAGTTTAGTTGTGTGTGGTTCATGTACTTGTGTGTGTGCATTAGCATCATGCACTAGCTTTACCTTACCCTCTATAGGTAGAGCGTTATCCCTTTCCTTTCTGACATTATCAATGACCACCTTCACCCACAAGTTTTACACTTAAACCATTGGCTTGTTTTTGATTAAGTTTGCTTCGGTTTAGTTCGGTTTAGTTGGGTTTGATTCAGCTTGGATCAGTTTAGTTCGATATAGTCACCATTTTGGATTTTAGCTATCCTCTTTAACCAATCAATTAAAGATTGTCTACTCTTATTTCTTGAATCGATAAATCGGATTTTGTATACACCATTTGTCATTTATTATCCCATACCTACAACCTATACTCTCTCTGTACTGCAGTTTGATCTGAAAACAAGTTCCAATGGTGAAAGATTTGTCAGTCACCATACATGTAGCCTACAATAATTCTTTCACTACCTAGCTATGTTTCATCACTCACTGTAAACATTTCACATGTCCATAACCGATTATTAGTTTATAAAATCTCAGGTCGATGACCTTGATGTATTGGGTATTTTTGGGTAAATTCATTAGCCATGGGAAAGGGTTGACCATTCTAAGTCCTATGACACCTCACATGTTGATATCCGATTATTAGTTTATAAAATCTCAGGTCAATGACCTTGCTGTTTTGGATTGTTGGGGTAAATTCATTGGTCATGGGAAAGGGTTAACCATTCGTAGTCCTATGACACCTCACTTGACCCTCTCTACTGATAAGTTTATAAAATCTTAGGTCAATGACCTTGCTGTTTTGGGTATTTTGGGTAAATTCGTTGGTCATGGAAAAGGGTTGGCCATCCTGAGTCTTGTGACACCTCACTTGTCCCTCTCTGATTATTAGTTGATAAAATCTTAGGTTAATGTTCTTGCTGTTCTTTTTGGGTAAATTCATTGGTCATGGGGAGGGGTTGGCCATTTTAAGTCCTATGACACCTCACTTGACCCTCTGTGATTATTAGTTAGCGAGATATTAACAAAAGTGCAATTAGGCCCTTTTGACAAAAAATGAATAATACATTCAAAAACAGGGCGTCACCCCAAGTCCAACGACCCCTCATACAAGTCCCTAGCTTTCTTAGTTCATAAGATATTAAAAAGCCGATGACCTATTAGTTTTTGGATCTTTGGTCAATTTGTAAGAAAAACGTATCTATAAATCATTATTCAAAAAGCCCGCCCTCTTACAAAAACCCCAATTGCGCATTTGTAAAACAAAAACCAAAAATGATAAATCATAGCGGCATTCAGTTGTATGCATGCACTTTATGTGGAACGAGTTTAATTTAATATTGGCATACAACCTCCCACATGTTGCACATGGAAAGTGACTTTTACCTAAAAATTAGTATTTCACCCTCTAGTAGGGGTAGATTTTATTTTGGAGTGGAAATAAGTTATCCATAGGAAAGGGGTTGTCTGCCGGAGTAATTTAACTACTCGTACATGTCTCTAGCCTTATTCCCACCACTGTCAAAACAGGTTGTGACTTGTTAGCTCTTATCGTTCATGTGCACATGTGTACACTTGTGTGTTAGGTCATATTACACATGAACTTGCATTTTCTCACGTATGAACCAAATCAGTATGTGACTTGTTTCACAAGGAGGACGGTAATAAGGTCATCTCACACGTGTTCACATGTATTTCGTCACTTTCCTTTCATATCGTTATCACATTATAGTAGTGGGGGATTAGTGAACAACGTCAGTTCAACACACTGCTTTACAAGCAAAATGTAGTTAGGCCATTTGACATAATTTAAATGAATTCATGGGCTAGTCCGTAGGAACCAGTCAAAAGGGACCGGTCCAAAGGGATCTGTCCAAAGGGACTCATCAACAAGGACTCATCCACAAGGACTCGTCCACAAGAGTAGTGGGGTAGTGACAGAGTGCTACACTTCTTTATGAACCCTCCTCGTATCGGCCCCGAACCTGATATCTCGCTAACCAAACATGGGATTAGAACATACAAGGTGTCCTAGCACTGCTAGTAATGCCCCCTACTTTCCTATAGCCTCTTTATTTAATTAAAATACAAAAACTAAAAGATCATTCGCGAGTAGTGGGGTAGTGTTGGTTTCCTCAAGTCGCGCTCGTGCTTGAATAAGTATGCCTACGTTGGGAAAGGGTTAGGAGGTGGGGGAGGAGTAGGGTCGAGTGAGGGGTCGTTTATATGGTATTTTTTCCGCTCTAGGTGATGGTGAGGTTATTTTTTAAGATGGATGGAATTGGGAAACGCCATTTGGGGTAAACATGTTGTTTTTTGACATTTTGGCGATGAATGTTTTTGTTATACGCATGCGCACTTGAGGAGTTTTGTAAGAGGGCGAGCTTTTTAAATGATGATTTATAAATGAGTTATTTTTAAATATTTATAAAGAACCAAAAAACTAATAGGTCATCGGCTTTTTACTATTTCGCTAACCAATAATCGGATTTAAACCTATGAGGTGTCGTAGGACTCGTGGTGAACTCTCCTTTTCTATGGACGGGGTATATTCACCCCCCCCAAAAAACTACCCTTACCCGGGGGATGAAATAGTAATTTATTTTGTAAGCTTACGAACTTGGCGGTTTTTGTAAAAGAGCGGGATATTTTAAACGATTATTTATAAATGAGTCTTTTTTAAATATGTATTTAAATAAACCCAAAAAAACTAATAGGTCATCGGCTTTTTAGTATCTCGCCAGCCAATAATCGGATTTAAACCTATGAGGTGTCCTAGGACTCGTGGTGAACTCCCCTTTTCTATGGACGGGATATATCCACCCCAAAATAAAAACTACCCTTACCCGGGGGCTGAAATAGTAATTTATTTTAGTATGCTTACGAACTTGGCAGTTTTTGTAAGAGAGCGGGATTTTTTTAAATGATTATTTATAAATGAGTGATTTTTAATATGTATTGAAATAAACTCGAAAAAACTAATAGGTCATCGGCTTTTTAGTATCTCGCTAACCAATAATCGGATTTAAACATATGGGGTGTCGTAGGACTCGTCGTGAACTGCCCTTTTCTATGGACGGGGTATATTCGCCCCAAAATAAAAGCTACCCTTACCCGGGGGGTGAAATAGTATTTTTTTATGTGCGCGCACGGACGGCTTTTGTCAAAAGGACCTAACTACACGTTTGTTAATATTTTCTGAACCCCTCATGGGATTTTGCCATAGGCAGTATCCTAACCCTGGGGGTGACGCCCCGTTTTTGAATGTATGATTCGTTCTTGTCGAAAGGGCCTAACTATACTTTTGTTCATATCTCGCGAACCAATCATGCTAGGGACTTGTATGAAGGGTCCTAGCACTTGGGGTGACGTCCCGCTTTGCGGGGTGAAACTACCCCCCAAAATTGAAAAATCCATATCTAGGAAACGAAGAAACCTAAAAATAGGTGTGATAGCTTAAAAAGTAGGGGATGATATGGGCTTTTACCTCGATTGATCATTTCACCCCTAAAACAGTAAATAGTCATGTTATGGGAAAAAAACGTGTTAAACACCTAAAAATGATAAATGAACCTAAGATCTTTGATTTTTGATGAAAAATAGCAGGGGGTGAAAACAACAACCCCCCCCAATTGAAAAATCCATATCTCGGAAACGAAGAAACCTAAAATTAGGTGTGATAGCTTAAAAAATAGGGGATGATATGGGCTTTTACCTCAATTAGTCATTTCACCCCTAAAACAGTAAATAGTAATGCTATGGGGAAAAAACATGTTAAACACCTAAAAATGATAAATGAACCTAAGATCTTTTGTTTTTGATGAAAAATAGCAGGGGGGTGAAAACAACCCCCCCAAATTGAAAAATCCATATCTCGGAAACGAAGAAGCCTAAAATTAGGTGTGATAGCTTAAAAATAGGGGATGATATGGGCTTTTACCTCAATTGGTCATTTCACCCCTAAAACAGTAAATAGTCATGTTATGGGAAAAAACGTGTTAAACACCTAAAAATGATAAATGAACCTATGATCTTTTGTTTTTGATGAAAAATAGCAGGGGGGTGAAAACAACCCCCCAAATTGAAAAATCCATATCTAGGAAACGAAAACGCCTAAAATTAGGTGTGATAGCTTAAAAAATAGGGGTTGATATGGGCTTTTACCTCGATTGGTCATTTCACCCCTAAAACAGTAAATAGTCATGTCATGGGGGAAACACCCAAAAATGATAAATGAACCTAAGATCTTTTGTTTTTGATGAAAAATAGCAGGGGGGTGAAAACACCCCCCCCCCCCCAATTGAAAAATCCATGTCTAGGAAACGAAGAAGCCTAAAATTAGGTGTGATAGCTTAAAAAATAGGCCATGACATGCGCTTTTACCTGGATAGGTCATTTCACCCCTAAAGCAGTAAATAGTCATGTTAAGAGGAAAAAATTTGTTATACACCTAAAAGCATAAGCGTTTTGTGAAACCATGCTTTAATGGACATGTGTATGGAGGATGATGGTTATTATTATTATTATTATTATTATTATTATTATTAGGTAATTATGGATTAATGTGTGAATAGATAACTAACCAGTGGGGAGCGTGATGGCGCAGGTGCTTAGCTGCTCGTCTTTACCCGGACGGCTGGAGTTCAAATCCCGGTGACAGCGGGGGTTGGAATATTCACCTGAAAAATCACGTGGCGTCAGGAAGGGCATTCGGCCTTAAATCCCCGGTCAAAACCAAAATGAGCCTGGTTGGCTCCGGCGACTCAAAATAATTGGGAAAAGAAGAAGAAAGAAAGGTAACTCACCAGTAATAGTAAACATTGGGTTGAGGTGTTGAAGAAGTCAGGATGGCTAACCCTTTGCCATGGTTCACTAATGGACCCCAAAAAGTTTTACCTGTCAAGACTCAGTATACCCTGTTGCAGCCTTTAGAAAAAATATCGAACCGGGGCCTCTGTGGTGACAGAGGACTTATATTCATGATGCTTTTTAAACAAACATACGCTTGCATACTACCGCTGGGTTGAATCTGCACAGAGACACTGGCATTGGTTTGCCTAGTGTGCCTTGGGGATAACAGCACAGCGATCTTGTCAGCAAGTTTCATATTACTCGTCTGCTTGATAGTGGACGTGCTCTGCACATGACTAGATCGTTGTTAGGTTTGACAAAGCCTTAGTGAAGCTTATTGCAACCTTGAAATGAATGTCATGGTATAGTCGGGGTTGGAAGCCAAGACCTTAGGGTTGACAACCAAGTAGGTTAACCACTATACGGTGAGATGGTTAAATAATAATGTAACAGAACATATAGAAACGTTTTCTATAGTTTAACGAATTGGCTAAGAGCCATACCATGAGAGGTGTAGGTAATGGAAATTGAATCCGTAGCTGATGATTATACTACTTGTAATCTATAGCCATGCCCACGTACAAGCTATCATGTTAGAAAAAGAATTGTATGGCTTGTTTTAAACGGAGACTAATTGTGTTCACGGTGAAACACAAATCTGAATTTAAAATTAGTTTAAAATAATTAATAATTTAAAATAATTAATTTAAAATAATTAATTTAAACTTAACTAATTTAAAATTAGTTTAGTACGCTGAAGTTAAAATGAATAATGATCACGTTACAGACAGCCAGTTTCAAAGCCATGAGAACTAAGTGAACAAAGAATAAAGTTCATGAGCCAGTGAGGAATTCAACATGCTGTCCTTTCGACAAAAGAGAAGCGTTGTACAAACTTAACCACCAAGCTGTCCTATCGACCCTCAATGGTTTGGGTCATCGTAAAGAGGAAAATTAAATCTAAGCTATAACTAAAACTAACTACACTCTTACATACTAGAAGAAGAAATTGAAAACAAAAGGGCAATAGGCCAAATAAAGGAAAGAAGGAATAAAATGGCCCTCAACCCTCAAGCATGTGGATTGAGGGAGTTTGAAGGAAGCAGATCCATGAAAGGCAGATAAAAAAGTATAATAGGAAAGGCTCAGCCCCAGAGGTAATGGATAAAGAGGAGGAAAACTGGACTCAGCTCAGAAATCCCTTGGGGTTGCCAACTACCAAACTGATCAGCCGTAAGCCCCTTGAGGGTGTAGCCATATGCAGAGTGCACCACAAGTGGTGGGGCTATATACACCCTACCTTCTTGAGGGGGCTTGAGCAAAAGACAGGAAATAACATGAAAATAAAAACAAGGCTGCCTCCTCACACTAGTAGGATATCAGAAAAAATAAATAAACATGGGCGAATGAAGTTGCAAAAGGAAGAGACTCCCTAGGCCTCGGATACCCTTATCATGTTGGGGTCGGTAGAGAACAAGAGTTGAGCAAGTGTGTTCGACAGGAAATAAGACAGAGAGGAGCCTAGCCCAAGTTCGTGGAAGCAATGACGGTCTCAGCTGGGACTCCGTGATCGTCAACCTACATAACACTAGATATGACGCCCAGGGGTGGAATTAAAGACCTCTTTTGTTTTATATCACTGGCTAAGAACGCTAACACATTGCATGCATTATAATGCAATACTGGTCCTAGGGTATGCAAAATTGTATTAGAAACTCAGCTAATAATAGTGTGCATGCCCATGATTATTTTCCCATGTATAGTACATGGGACTGATAACCATGATTTCCAAGCCCCTAAGTAAGACAAAAACAAATGATTTTCAATTTCCAATGAGTTGGGGTGAGGTGAGGTGAGTTTTCTATACACCAAACTGATGTGGTTTCCCACTTCTACTCCAGGCAAATGCACATTTGATGTTAAGAATATTGAAATGGTTTGCAACTGCCCAATGCTAGGACCTGATTAGTGGCTTTTAAAAAATGGAATGAAATGGAGTACACTTACCCCAAAACAAACAAGAGGAGTGTTCGATCCCCCACAACAGCCATTCTTAAAGCCAATATAAATGACTATGCACTTCAGCTCATGACGGTCTCCTCTCTCCAATCCTACCCCTTGGTGGTGAAAGGCACACTCTTATACAACCATCATAGTGACAGGTTATCTGTTAAATACCTAACTATCCCCAGATTTACCTTAAATTTTCCTAAAATCCACTACATTTTCCGCAAATTGACCAAATGACACAACATTCCAGCAAAATTCAACAAATGACTACCAGATTTATTGAAATTCCATTGATTTACCTAAGCATGGTTTAAACTACCTCAAATTCATATAAAATTAGATGAATATAGATGAAAATTCACTAAAATTTAGCAAACTTACCAAAAGTTGGCTACAAACCATGAAATTTATCCATGTTTTGTAAATTCACTATATTTACTCGAAAATTCCATAATATTGCCTTTACAAGTATGCTTTTATTGTTGTTGTTTCGTTTACCACACTCCCTGCAGACAAATACCTCAATATGACTTTCTCCTAGACTAGGAGCTCCACATTCGACATGATAGCTGAGTTTCATTTCCCATAAACTTGTCTCTGAGGCGGGTGTCAGGAAGAGGCATTCAGCTGTAAAAACCACACTCTCACATAGACTTTCATAACCTCTTACGTTGAGGTTGTTAACACTAACGACATTGAATGATTGAACGGTTTCCTTTTCACAATTCCTGTCTATACTTTCCTCTTGAAGGTTGCTAAAATGCAATTAAATTTAATAAATACCTTAAGATGGTTTCATTTGTTTAATGATATGGTGTTGATGATGGATATATACGTTAAGACTAATTTTTGTTAGGTCTTGACTGGCCTTGCAATTAGAAATTGACAAACCAAACATGGGTTATCTACCAGGGGAACACTTTGACCACTATGTTGGTTATTGACCAGTAAGTACAGTTCTAGTAATGAGACAGAAATCCAACACAAACAATGAGCGCGCAATGCGGTGGAGATTGGTATCACGATGTACTGTCGGTTATGTAGCTATGTGGAATGTACATCACATATGGTTTACTTGAAGGTTTGTAGGTTCCATTAAAGATATTTCTACAATAAACCATTTTCAAATGGTCATTCATTGGTGCGAAAATATTTATTATATGGTTTTTATGTAAACAATTATGATTTATAAAAATTTTTACGTTTACTGTATTCTTATTTAATGTAAGCACTGGAGGCACTATCGACCAAAATACAGCACTATCTGGAATGTTTATTGCATACTTGAAGGTTTGGTGATCCCATTAAAGGTATTCCTACAATAAATGATTTTTAAGTTCTCGTTGTATGGCATGATTATTTAATATATGCTATTTGCTAATAGGATTTGACACTGGAATTATTTTACAAGAAGTTATTTTAATGACCAACAGAGTTTAATGTTAACAAGGCACAGCTCTATTTGAAATTTTGAATAACATGTTGCATGTTATACATCATATGCAACTACTGTAAGGCTTGTGATTTATTTAATGCCTTTAACCCTATATTAAACACTCAGTTTGCAATACTGATAACTGCAATGTTACTGAAAAAAATTGAAACAAAACAAAAATCAGCATTGAAAAACCAAAAAGTGGTTGAGCATATATATAGTGGGGAAAAGAAAAGTTTTGTAAACACTAATGTCCAACAAGACTAATTAAATCAGTAACTGTCAGGGTGGCCGAGTGGTTAAGGCGTTTGACTTAAGATCAAATTTCCAAATATATAAGGAAGCAAGGGTACGAATCCCTTCCCTGACATAACTATTGCTTGAACATGCAAGAAAACAAGAAATATACACAAACTATGTTTATCAATTTAATCAATTTTTTATTATTTTTTTACAAGAGATAGACACACAGAATACAGCTCTTTTGGTTTATCATTTCTTTTAATCATAACACTTGTTGAGAATTATTTTTTAGGGGATGGGGGTGTTGCTACGTTGACCCATCACACAATAATAGCAGCTTTACGAAGTTCATTTTCTATATTTAATAGCTCTTTCTCATAACCAATATGACCAACCTGTTTACAGGCATGCAAGAGCTGTAGACGATCGACTAATATATTAGGATCGTTCCATTTGTTTTTTTTATGAATGGTTTCAGAATCTCGGGAAGCAGTTCATCATTATCACCATCATTATGATTATCATCCTCATTATTATAATCATTTTCATAATGATGATCATTATCATCGTTATCATTACCATCATAATTTCCACCTGTGTCCACAGTCTGTTCAATGGTTTGAGTTGCCTTTGATAGTGTTGAAAGCTTCTTTTTAGATGTGCTAGAATGCTTTAACATTGTTATGTTATTATTACCACTATTACCTTTTCCCACTAACTTCTTGATGGGGTATATTGTCTCTGATAGGGTTGAGGGCTTTTGAGATGTGGGTGCGTGTCTGAACATGGGTTTCACAGGAGGTGTTAAAGGTTTCTCATTAAACAACTCGCTAACAGCATGAGTGCGTTGTAGTGTATTAAACTTGAGGTTAATATTATCTTGAGCAGCATTATCTTTCTCTTGGACTTGGTTTCTTGCTTTGGTTTGGGTTTTCCTTGCATTTAGGCTAGCGTGATTATTAAGTTTACATTCATGATTGTTTGAAGAAAGTACTTCCAATTCTTTTGTTTTAAGCATTCCTCGACACTGTTTCGATCGTTGCTTTGAACAGCGCCAAATAACAGTTCCATTTTTATTGCTTCGTTTCACAATATATGAATATCCTTTATAGTATGCATAAATATACCATACCTAGTCACTGATACTTCCATATCAACTGTCAAGCACGAACTAATCTCTAGTAAAGACAACTTGGTAATAACAACAATAGTTTAATGTGGGAGCATATATACATGCAAAAAGTGGGAGCAAAGGTGGGGGGGGGGGTGTAAAAAGTGGGAGCAAAAGTGGCAGCAAATGCGGGAGAAAAAAAAATAACTGTGAGCAAAAAGTGGGAGCAAATATGGGATCAAATGTGGGAGCAAAGCAAATATAAAAAGTGGGAGCAAACATGCTAACAAATATGTCAACAAATATACCAGCAAAAGTAAATACACAAGTCAAGATAGATTAAAGTGCAAAGAAAATATGGAAGCAAATATGAGAGCAAAAAGGGTGTTTTTCTAAAACAAGTAGACATAACAAACTTAGTCATAACCTAACCTAACCTAACCTAACCTAACCTCACCTAACCTCACCTAACCTCACCTAACCTAACCTAAACTAACCTCACCTAACCTAACCTCACCTCACCTAACTTCACCTAACCTAACCTAACCTAACCTAACCTAACTTCACCTAACCTCACTTGACTGAACTTTACCTAACCTAACCCATCATAACTTCACCTAACCTAACTTTACCTAATCTAACTTCACCTAACCTAACTTTCAACTCTCAGATCAAAATTAAATTCTAGGCATAGTTGAGTTGGAAGCCAAGACTTCAGGGATAACACACAAGTATACTAGCCACTACACCGCAAAATAGGCAAATTATCATGCAACACAACATAAAGTAAAAGTTTCCTGTAGTGTAACTCATTGGCTGACAACCATAGTTTGGGAATTCAAACCCAAGACCTCAGGACTTTTGTTTTGAACATTATCAGAAATATTATTCCATTTACATTTTGCTGCTGTTTATAGTTATAAGAGTTGGCATTGATATGGGAAGCAAAAAAAGTGGGAGCAAATGTGGGAGCCAATATGGGAGCCAATATGGGAGCAAATATGGGAGCCAATATGGGGGCAAAAGTGGGAGCAAATATGGGAGCAGCTGTGGGAGCCAATATGGCAGTCAATATGGAGGCAAATATGGGAGCAAATGTGTGAGCAAAAGTGTGAGCTAATCATCTCACCTCGGATAACGCCAGTGAGTACTCATATCCACCGCTAGGTAGCGGAAACATACTTTGTGTGTTGTATGTAACTATCTTACAAAGTTTGACTGCATGCAAAACGTCCTTGTATAAGCTGTGCATATAATTTTCATATACAATTAAGACTAGGTGTTCAGAACTAACATGTATAGCCTTGTCTAGGGTATATAGAGGATCCTTAGCAAGAAAGACTGACTAACCCAGGAGTGTAAAGCCTTGCCATATGCAGTAAGCATCTGTTGGCAGAAATCGTTCCTAATAATAACGGACTTAATGAATATGAAACGTGTTTTGAGTGTCGTCTTAAATCCTATTTTATACGTTGTGATACGTGTAAGGATTTAAGACGACACAAACGTCTTTTGGGTCTTGTCTTTTGTGTATTTTGTGTGGCGATATTCGAGGTGAGATGATTAGCTCACACATTTGCTCACACATTTGCTCCCATATTTGCCTCCATATTGACTCCCATATTGGCTCCCACAGCTGCTCCCATATTTGCTCCCACTTTTGCCCCCATATTGGCTCCCATATTTGCTCCCATATTGGCTCCCATATTGGCTCCCACATTTGCTCCCACTTTTTTTGCTTCCCATATTAATGCCAACTCTTATAACTATAAGCAGCAGCAAAATGTAAATGGAATAATATTTCTGATAATGTTCAAAACTGAAGTCCTGAGGTCTTGGGTTTGAATTCCCAAACTATGGTTGTCGACCAATGAACTACAGGAAACTTTTACTTTATGTTGTGTTGCATGATAATTTGCCTATTTTGCGGTGTAGTGGCTAGTATACTTGTGTGTTATCCCTGAAGTCTCGGCTTCCAACTCAACTATGCCTAGAATTTAATTTTGATCTGAGAGTTGAAAGTTAGGTTAGGTGAAGTTAGATTAGGTAAAGTTAGGTTAGGTGAAGTTATGATGGGTTAGGTTAGGTAAAGTTCAGTCAAGTTAGGTTAGGTGAAGTTAGGTTAGGTTAGGTTAGGTTAGGTGAAGTTAGGTGAGGTGAGGTTAGGTTAGGTGAGGTTAGTTTAGGTGAGGTTAGGTGAGGTTAGGTGAGGTTAGGTTAGGTTAGGTTAGGTTATGGCTAAGTTTGTTATGTCTACTTGTTTTAGAAAAACACCCTTCTTGCTCTCATATTTGCTTCCATATTTTCTTTGCACTTTAATCTATCCTGACTTGTGTATTTACTTTTTCTGGTATATTTTTTGACATATTTGTTAGCATATTTGCTCCCACTTTTTATATTTGCTTTGCTCCCACATTTGATCCCATATTTGCTCCCACGTTTGCTCACAGTTATTTTTTTCTCCCACATTTGCTGCCACTTTTGCTCCCACTTTTTACACCCCCCCCCCCCACCTTTGCTCCCACTTTTTGCATGTATATATGCTCCCACATTAAACTATTGTTGTTATGACCAAGTTGTCTTTACGAGAGATTAGTTTGTGCTTGACAGTTGATATGGAAGTATCAGTGACTAGGTATGGTATATTTATGCATACTATAAAGGATATTCATATATTGTGAAACGAAGCAATAAAAATGGAACTGTTATTTGGCGCTGTTCAAAGCAACGATCGAAACAGTGTCGAGGAAGGCTTAAAACAAAAGAATTGGACGTACTTTCTTCAAACAATCATGAATGTAAACTTAATAATCACGCTAGCCTAAATGCAAGGAAAACCCAAACCAAAGCAAGAAACCAAGTCCAAGAGAAAGATAATGCTGCTCAAGATAATATTAACCTAAAGTTTAATACACTACAACGCACTCATGCTGTTAGCGAGTTGTTTAATGAGAAACCTTTAACACCTCCTGTGAAACCCATGTTCAGACACGCACCCACATCTCAAAAGCCCTCAACCCTATCAGAGACAATATACCCCATCAAGAAGTTAGTGGGAAAAGGTAATAGTGGTAATAATAACATAACAATGTTAAAGCATTCTAGCACATCTAAAAAGAAGCTTTCAACACTATCAAAGGCAATTCAAACCATTGAACAGACTGTGGACACCGGTGAAAATTATGATGGTAATGATAACGATGATAATGATCATCATTATGAAAATGATTATAATAATGAGGATGATAATCATAATGATGGTGATAATGATGAACTGCTTCCCGAGATTCTGAAACCATTCATAAAAAATATCAAATGGAACGATCCTAATATATTAGTCGAACGTCTACAGCTCTTGCATGCCTGTAAACAGGTTGGTCATATTGGTTATGAGAAAGAGCTATTAAATATAGAAAATGAACTTCGTAAAGCTGCTATTATTGTGTGATGGGTCAACGTAGCAACACCCCCATCCCCTAAAAAATAATTCTCAACAAGTGTTATGATTAAAAGAAATGATAAACCAAAAGAGCTGTATTCTGTGTGTCTATCTCTTGTAAAAAAATAATAAAAAATTGATTAAATTGATAAACATAGTTTGTGTATATTTCTTGTTTTCTTGCATGTTCAAGCAATAGTTATGTCAGGGAAGGGATTCGAACCCTTGCTTCCTTATATATTTGGAAATTTGATCTTAAGTCAAACGCCTTAACCACTCGGCCACCCTGACAGTTACTGATTTAATTAGTCTTGTTGGACATTAGTGTTTACAAAACTTTTCTTTTCCCCACTATATATATGCTCAACCACTTTTTGGTTTTTCAATGCTGATTTTTGTTTTGTTTCAATTTTTTTCAGTAACATTGCAGTTATCAGTATTGCAAACTGAGTGTTTAATATAGGGTTAAAGGCATTAAATAAATCACAAGCCTTACAGTAGTTGCATATGATGTATAACATGCAACATGTTATTCAAAATTTCAAATAGAGCTGTGCCTTGTTAACATTAAACTCTGTTGGTCATTAAAATAACTTCTTGTAAAATAATTCCAGTGTCAAATCCTATTAGCAAATAGCATATATTAAATAATCATGCCATAAAACGAGAACTTAAAAATCATTTATTGTAGGAATACCTTTAATGGGATCACCAAACCATCAAGTATGCAATAAACATTCCAGATAGTGCTGTATTTTGGTCGATAGTGCCTCCAGTGCTTACATTAAATAAGAATACAGTAAACGTAAATTTTTTTATAAATCATAATTGTTTACATAAAATACCATATAATAAATATTTTCGCACCAACGAATGACCATTTGAAAATGGTTTATTGTAGAAATATCTTTAACGGAACCTACAAACCTTCAAGTAAACCATATGTGATGTACATTCCACATAGCTACATAACCGACAGTACATCGTGATACCAATCTCCACCGCATTGCGCGCTCATTGTTTGTGTTGGATTTCTGTCTCATTACTAGAACTGTACTTACTGGTCAATAACCAACATAGTGGTCAAAGTGTTCCCCTGGTAGATAACCCATGTTTGGTTTGTCAATTTCTAATTGCAAGGCCAGTCAAGACCTAACAAAAATTAGTCTTAACGTATATATCCATCATCAACACCATATAATTAAACAAATGAAACCATCTTAAGGTATTTATTAAATTTAATTGCATTTTAGCAACCTTCAAGAGGAAAGTATAGACAGGAATTGTGAAAAGGAAACCGTTCAATCATTCAATGTCGTTAGTGTTAACAACCTCAACGTAAGAGGTTATGAAAGTCTATGTGAGAGTGTGGTTTTTACAGCTGAATGCCTCTTCCTGACACCCGCCTCAGAGACAAGTTTATGGGAAATGAAACTCAGCTATCATGTCGAATGTGGAGCTCCTAGTCTAGGAGAAAGTCATATTGAGGTATTTGTCTGCAGGGAGTGTGGTAAACGAAACAACAACAATAAAAGCATACTTGTAAAGGCAATATTATGGAATTTTCGAGTAAATATAGTGAATTTACAAAACATGGATAAATTTCATGGTTTGTAGCCAACTTTTGGTAAGTTTGCTAAATTTTAGTGAATTTTCATCTATATTCATCTAATTTTATATGAATTTGAGGTAGTTTAAACCATGCTTAGGTAAATCAATGGAATTTCAATAAATCTGGTAGTCATTTGTTGAATTTTGCTGGAATGTTGTGTGATTTGGTCAATTTGCGGAAAATGTAGTGGATTATAGGAAAATTTAAGGTAAATCTGGGGATAGTTAGGTATTTAACAGATAACCTGTCACTATGATGGTTGTATAAGAGTGTGCCTTTCACCACCAAGGGGTAGGATTGGAGAGAGGAGACCGTCATGAGCTGAAGTGCATAGTAATTTATATTGAAATTAAGAATGGCTGTTGTGGGGGATCGAACACTCCTCTTGTTTGTTTTGGGGTAAGTGTACTCCATTTCATTCTATTTTTTAAAAGCCACTAATCAGGTCCTAGCATTGGGCAGTTGCAAACCATTTCACTATTCTTAACATCAAATGTGCATTTGCCTGGAGTAGAAGTGGGAAACCACATCAGTTTGGTGCATAGAAAACTCACCTCACCTCACCCCAACTCATTGGAAAATGAAAATCATTTGTTTTTGTCTTACTTATGGGCTTGGAAATCATGGTTATCAGTCCCATGTACTATACTTGGGAAAACAATCATGGGCATGCACACTATTATTAGCTGAGTTTCTAATACAATTTTGCATAACCTACGACCAGTATTGCGTTATAAGGCATGCCATGTGTTAGCGTTCTTAAAAGCCAGTGATATAAAACAAAAGAGGTCTTAAATTCCACCCCTGGGCTTCATATCTAGTGTCATGTAGGTTGACGATCACGGAGTCCCAGCTGAGACCGTCATTGCTTCCACGAACTTGTGCTAGGCTCCTCTCTGTCTTATTTCTTGTCGACCACACTTTCTCAACTCATGTTCTCTACCGACCCCAACATGATTAGGGTATCCGAGGCCTAGGGAGTCTCTTCCTTTTGCAACTTCATTGGCCCTTGTTTATTTATTTTTTCTGATATCCTACTAGTGTGAGGAGGCAGCCTTGTTTTTATTTTCATGTTATTTCCTGTCTTTTGCTCAAGCCCCCTCAAGAAGGTAGGGTGTATATAGCCCCACCACTTGCGGTGTACTCTGCATATGGCTACACCCTCAAGGGGCTTACGGCTGATCAGTTTGGAAGTTGGCGACCCCAAGGGATTTCTGATCTGAGTCCAGTTTTCCTCCTCTTTATCCATTACCTCTGGGGCAGAGCCTTTCCTATTATACTTTTTTTATCTGCCTTTCATGGCTCTCCTTCCTTCCAACTCCCTCAATACACATGCTTGAGGGTTGAGGGCCATTTTTTATTCCTTCTGTCCTTTATTTGGCCTATTGCCCTTTTGTTTTCCATTTCTTCTTCTAGTATATAAGAGTGTAGTTAGTTTTAGTTATAGCTTAGATTTAATTTTCATCTTTACGATGACCCAAACCATTGAGGGTCGATAGGACAGCTTGGTGGTTAAGTTTGTACAACGCTCCTCTTTTGTCCAAAGGACAGCATGTTGAATTCCTCACTGGCTCATGAATTTTATTCTTTGTTCACTTAGTTCTCATGGCTTTGAAACTGGCTGTCTGTAACGTGATCATTATTCATTTTAACTTCAGCGTACTAAACTAATTTTAAATTAGTTAATTTTGAATTAATTATTTTAAATTGTTAATTATTTTAAACTAATTTTAAATTCAGATTTGTGTTTCACAGTAAACACAATTATTCTCCGTTTTAAAACAAGCCATACAATTCTTTTTCTAACATGATAGCTCATACGTGGGCATTGCTATAGATTACAAGTAGTATAATCATCAGCTAAGGATTCAATTTCCATTACCTACACCTCTCATGGTATGGCTCTTAGCCAATTCGTTAAACTATAGAAAACGTTTCTATATGTTCTGTTACATTATTATTTAACCATCTCACCGTATAGTGGTTAACCTACTTGGTTGTCAACCCTAAGGTCTTGGCTTCCAACCCCGACTATACCATGACATTCATTTCAAGGTTGCAATAAGCTTCACTAAGCCTTTGTCAAACCTAGCAACGATCTAGTCATGTGCAGAGCACGTCCACTATCAAGCAGACGAGTAATATGAAACTTGCTGACAAGATCGCTGTGCTGTTATCACCAAGGCACACTAGGCAAACCAAAGCCAGTGTCTCTGTGCAGATTCAACCCAGCGGTAGTATGCAAGCGTATGTTTGTTTAAAAAGCATCATGAATATAAGTCCACTGTCACCACAGAGGCCTCGGTTCGATATTTTTTCTAAAGGCTGCAACAGGGTATACTGAGTCTTGACAGGTAAAACCTTTTGGGGTCCATTAGTGAACCATGGCAAAGGGTTGGCCATCCTGACTTCTTCAACACCTCAAACCAATGTTTACTATTACTGGTGAGTTACCTTTCTATCTTCTTCTTTTCCCAATTATTTTGAGTCGCTGGAGCCAACCAGGCTCATTTTGGTTTTGACCGGGGATTTAAGGCCGAATGCCCTTCCTGACGCCACGTGATTTTTCAGGTGAAAATTCCAACCCCCGCTGTCACCGGGATTTGAACCCCAGCCGTCCGGGTAAAGACGAGCAGCTAAGCACCTGCGCCATCACGCTCCCCACTGGTTAGTTATCTATACACACATTAATCCATAATTACCTAATAATAATAATAATAACCATCATCCTCCATACACATGTCCATTAAAGCATGGTTTCACAAAACGCATATGCTTTTAGGTGTATAACACATTTTTTCCTCATAACATGACTATTTACTGCTTTAGGGGAGAAATGACCTATCCAGGTAAAAGCGCATGTCATGGCCTATTTTTTAAGCTATCACACCTAATTTTAGGCTTCTTCGTTTCCTAGATATGGATTTTTCAATTTGGGGGGTGGGTGTTTTCACCCCCCTGCTATTTTTCATCAAAAACAAAAGATCTTAGGTTCATTTATCATTTTTGGGTGTTTTCCCCCATAACATGACTATTTACTGTTTTAGGGGTGAAATGACCAATCGAGGTAAAAGCCCATATCATTCCCTATTTTTTAAGCTATCACACCTAATTTTAGGCTTTTTCGTTTCCTAGATATGGATTTTTCAATTTGGTTTTTTTTTTTCATCCCCTGCTATTTTTCATAAAAAACAAAAGATCATAGGTTCATTTATCATTTTTAGGTGTTTAACACGTTTTTCCCCATAACATGTCTATTTACTGTTTTAGGGGCAAATGACCAACTGAGGTAAAAGCCCATATCATCCCCTATTTTTTAAGCTATCACACCTAATTTTAGGCATCTTCGTTTCCGAGATATGGATTTTTCAATTGGGGGGGGGGGGGGTTGTTTTCACCCCTCTGCTATTTTTCATCAAAAACAAAAGATCTTAGGTTCATTTATCATTTTTAGGTGTTTAAAACGTTTTTTTCCCCATAACATGACTATTTACGGTTTTAGGAGTGTAATGACCAATCGAGGTAAAGGCCCATACCATCCCCTATTTTTTAAGCTATCACACCTATTTTTAGGCTTCTTCGTTTCCTAGATATGTATTTTTCAATTTGGGGATGGTTTTCACCCCCTGCTATTTTTCATCAAAAAACAAAAGATCTTAGGTTCATTTATCATTTCAAAGTGTTTAACAGGTTTTTTTCTCGTAAAATGACTATTTAATGTTTTAGGGGTGAAATGACCAATCAAGGTAAAAGCCCATATCATCCCCTATTTTTAAAGCTATCACACCTATTTTTAGGCTTCTTCGTTTCCTAGATATGGATTTTTCAATTTTGGGGGGTAGTTTCACCCCGCAAAGGGGGACGTCATCCCAAGTGCTAGGACCCTTCATACAAGTCCCTAGCATGATTGGTTCGCGAGATATGAACAAAAGTATAGTTAGGCCCTTTCGACAAAAACGAATCATACATTCAAAAACGGGGCGTCACCCCCAGGGTTAGGATACTGCCTATGGCAAAATCCCATGAGGGGTTCAGAAAATATTAACAAACGTGTAGTTAGGTCCTTTTGACAAAAGCCGTCCGTGCGCGCACATAAAAAATACTATTTCACCCCCGGGTAAGGGTAGTTTTTATTTTGGGGTGAATATACCCCGTCCATAGAAAAGGGGAGTTCACGACGAGTCCTACGACACCCCATATGTTTAAATCCGATTATTGGTTAGCGAGATACTAAAAAGCCGATGACCTATTAGTTTTTTCGAGTTTATTTCTATACATATTAAAAAAACACTCATTTATAAATAATCATTTAAAAAAATCCCGCTCTCTTACACAAACCGCCAAGTTCGTAAGCATACAAAAATAAATTACTATTTCACCCCCCGGGTAAGGGTAGTTTTTATTTTGGGGTGGATATACCCCGTCCATAGAAAAGGGGAGTTCACCACGAGTCCTAGGACACCTCATAGGTTTAAATCCGATTATTGGTTAGCGAGATACTAAAAAGCCGATGACCTATTAGTTTTTTGGGGGTTTATTTAAATACATATTTAAAAACACTCATTTATAAATAATCATTTAAAAATATCCCGCTCTTTTACAAAAGCCGCCAAGTTCGTAAGCATACAAAAATAAATTACTATTTCATCCCCCGGGTAAGGGTAGTTTTTATTTTGGGGTGAATATACCCCGTCCATAGAAAAGGAGAGTTCACCACGAGTCCTACGACACCTCATAGGTTTAAATCCGATTATTGGTTAGCGAAATAGTAAAAAGCCGATGACCTATTAGTTTTTATGGTTCTTAATAAATATTTAAAAATAACTCATTTATAAATCATCATTTAACAAGCCCGCCCTCTTACAAAACTCCTCAAGTGCGCATGCGTATAAAAAAACATTCATCGCCAAAATGTCAAAAAAACAACATGTTTACCCCAAATGGCGTTTCCCAATTCCATCCATTTTAAAAAATAACCTCACCATCACCTAGAGCGGAAAAAATACCATCTAAACGACCCCTCACTCGACCCTACTCCTCCCCCACCTCCTAACCCTTTCCCAACATAGGCATACATATTCAAGCACGAGCGCGACTTGAGGAAACCAACACTACCCCACTACTCGCGAATGATCTTTTAGTTTTTGTATTTTAATTAAATAAAGAGGCTATAGGAAAGTAGGGGGCATTACTAGCAGTGCTAGGACACCCTGTATATTCTAATCCCATGTTTGGTTAGGGAGATATCAGGTTCGGGGCCGATACGAGGAGGGTTCAAAAAGAAGTGTAGCAGCTCTGTCACTACCCCACTACTCACAAGGACCTTCAACAAGGACCTGTCCACAAGGACCTGTCAACAAGGACTTGCCCACAAGGACCTGTCAACAAGGACTCGTCCACAAGGACTCGTCCACAATGACCCGGCAACAATGACCCCGCCAACAATGACCTGTCAACAATAACCCATCCACAGGGATCCGCTCCCCCACCCTCTTACAAGAGCCATGAGTGGGCATGCGTAAAAACAGAAAACAAGCATGTTAATTCATAGTGGCTTTCCACCGTATACATGTCTCTTGTGTAGAACAACGTTTAATTCCATATTGGCATTCAAACTTTCACATGTTGCAATTGGAAAGAGAGATTCTCTAAAAAATTACAATTTCGCCCCCTAGTAGGGGTAGGTTTTATTTTGGGGTTGAAATATGTTGTTCATTGGAAAGGGAGTGTCAGCCCGAGTTCAATCACACCTCATTCGTCAAAATCCGACCACGGGTTCGGGAGTTATCGTGCCGGGGCCATCTTGTGAGGTGGGGAGGTGTAGGTGGCTGTAGAACTGTAACAAAACCACTACTTGCGGTAACGTTTTAGTCGTGCCATAAGCATCGGCATCGAATCCCGGTGCAGTCAATTGGCATTTGATTGATTGATTGATTGATTTCTACGGCTACACTTAGAGCTTATGAGCTCCTTTCCGGGTGCTTCAATGCAAGTGAGTGATGTCTGTAATTTACTGGCACGTTAAAGAACCCCCTTCTGGAAAAAAAATGGCAGCCCCGGCGTGTATGCAGCCAAATCAGATAAAAGGGACGTGAAATCCGTACTATTATTATTTATTTTATTATTATTATTATTACTATTATTAATATTATTATTATTAATAATATTATTACCTTTCAGATGTGAGTGCTTGTGTTGTAAAACAGTTTGACGGCCTCACGCTCACCAATAATACAGCATTTAATCAACGTAACTGGCTTGTACACGGCAGCACGTTAGCTGCTAATGTATTCCAGCGTTAGTGACACACTTTTCGCTGTTGAGTACCGACAAGGGATTCCCTTGGGAGGTGGAGCGAACTGCATTTGCTTCAATTGAGTGCCTCTCAGCATAAGATCAATTAATTGTGTCATACCCAACATTCTGTTTCTACTTAGCACAAGAAAGCTACTGAATGTGGAAACTGGCACTTGCAGAATACCGCATGTGTTACTGATCCTAATTACTCTCTCGTACTGTAATGTAAATCCTTGTCTTCTCCTCACCAGGTCCGCCTCGTTACACAGTGGCTAGCATTCTTGCCAGTCACCGTGGAAGCCCGGGTTCGATTCCCGGCTCTGCCAAGAAATTTATTCTTGTCTGAGGACTGGAGGACCTTAGCCATCCTGGAAGTGTTTTTTCGTTGTTTCCCACTTCTACTCCAGGCAAATGCCGGGATGCCACCTAACGTAAGGCCACGGCCGCCTTCTCCTCAATCCTCAGATTAATTACAAATACACACGCTAATACAGCCATCTCAATAACATCAGTTCAATGCTCCAAATAGTTATTACTCCTGTTGTTAAAGCTACAATTAAAATTTTCAGAATAATAATTAAGTATTTTACTGCATTTAATAAATTCGAAATTATAATTCTAAGACTTAATTAAAAAAGGGTAGTTTAAATTAAAACCGAGTTTCTGGTTTATACTATGGACAATGTTGAGGAATGTATGGAACAGCCTATTGTTTTAGAAAGAGTTAATACTAAAATATTTATTAATTGAATTCTTAATACTTAAATTCATCAGTTGCCTGAAAGTAAGTAGGCTAGTGATCTCTGAAACCATTTTATAGTAATTAACGTTTACTTCTGATGAAGAAATTCATGACTATATTTTTATATTGGGATATATTACTTTTACTGATTTTTGTAATTTGAGTTATACTTAAATTCCACACACACACAATTGTTCGGGGAGGGGATAAGTAAAAATCCTGAACAAGAACTGTGCAAGTTACTCTACAACTGCGCAATAGAGCTTCGAAGTGTTCTACAGTATTATACTGTACTACTGCGTCTCGCCTGGCAGATGCACCATTGGGTGCGGGTCGTATCTGCGCGCCCGCTTAGGGGCGAGGTGCTCGGGAGACCATCACCCTTTCATTGTGTATCACGCAAATTTTGGTTTGACCTCTAGCCCAAAATCCTATCCATTTCAAAAAGGAAGAAACGGACCCGGTTCAGGTATTCCTCGAGGTCGCCAACTTACGAATTAACCAGCCGTACACCTTGCGTGCTGGGGCTACACGCACCCTGTCCTCTTTTGCAGATCCCCAAACGAACCCCATGGGTGGCTTGAGGGCATCAATTTCCTCCGTATTTTATTTCTCTCATTCCTTTCATGTCCATGAATGGCCTAGTCCTACGAAGCGACCGCTGCCCAGCCATTTTTCCTGCGGATTGTGGGGTGACGCATTGTCAGCGCGTCAGGATCCCTCGGCCGTTAATTTTGGTTTTAGTGACAGGGGCGCTGTCTCACTGTCACCCAGCTACTCAATTGTCCTCACGAGGCTAAGTGCACCCCGTTCCAGTCCTGACGTAAATTTCTAAAATCCCTGATGGAGCCGGGAGAAAATTAAGTGCGCTACCCCAACACTACGGCTACGGCCGTTTGCAAAAAAGAAAAAAAAGAAAGTCTTACACGTCCAAGAATTAGATATCAGAAAGTAGACGAAGGCCAATAAAAAGGGGAGAACATAAAAAACTCCCTGCCTCTACTGCCCTAATACCTTTGGTGTCGGAGGAGCAAAAGAGTTAACCAAGAGAGGCCGAAGGTAAAATTATATAAAGGAGCCCGGTACAAGTAAGTGGAAGCAATGGTGGACTCAGCAGGGTTCCCGTGGTTGCGAACCACGCACCACTAGTTGTGAGTCCCTGGCTAACTATTATTACTATTAGGAATGCAACTAACACTAGTTAAACCAGTGTGTATGCTAGAATATAGAATGGACAATAAGGAATAATGGAGATAAACTATGATCGAAAAGAATTGCCCTCAACCATGAAGCATAATGATTGAGGTACTTGGAAGGAAGTAAAGCCACGAAAGGCAGGGCAAAACAGAAAGGAGAGGGGATCCGTCGAAAAGTCAATGGAAGAAGGAAGCATGTGGTCTCGTGAAGTACTAAAATAGACTATTTTACTTTCCATCTCCAAATGTTGGCCATTCACCAAACATTATTCAGTCTATAGCATGGAAAATCTTTTGTTGTTGTTTTCTTTTGAGGGGCTTGGACATCGTGGGCATTTAGCACTATGTACTTGGGTGATTGTGGAATTATGCCTGATAACCTGATATTGTTTTGGCTATATTAGTGAGTGTATTTGTAATTGAGGTAAGGATTGGAAAGGAAGTGGCCGTGGCCTTAGGTTAGGAACCATCCTGGCATTCGCCTGGAGTAGAAGTGGTAAACCACAGAAAACCACATCCAGAACGGCTGAGGTGGGAATCGAACCCGTCTCTCCTCAGATTTACCTCACGAGGCTGGGTGGACCATGTTCCAGCCCTCAGACCAGAATGAAAATTTTTGGTAGGGCCGGGAATCGAACCCGGACCTTCGGGGTGACAGCCAAGAATGCTAGCCGCTACATCACGAAGAGGTCGGACAAGTTTTTCATTGTGGGAGAATGTTGAAATGGAAATACCAGTAAAAGTATGAAAATAGGCTATTTAATTCTTGAAGGATCAATTTGTATTTTCTGAGATGTGAAAGCTCTCAGTGCTCCTCCGATTCCATTTGGGTACATTTCCCGTTCATGTTAATTAGATTTGTTTACAAATTGCAGAGTTTTGTATTATTTAATATTCTGGTTTGTAAAATAATAACGTTTAGCCAAGTAGGTAAAGGAACAGCTGATTAATTTGTACTCCAATGCAAATAGTGCGGAGTACGCGTGTATTGTGGAACTTCGAGGTGAAACAATGTTGCTAAATAAATCTTGCGATGGTTGTATGTACTTTCTCATACAAAGTTTTGTCAAAACTGGGTATGTGTAAAGTTGGCACACGAACAGTTGACAGCTTAAACTTGATTATGCTTACGTTGTGCGTACATAGTTTAGTTGAAATTAAGTCAGCCTTTCACGAATTTTGAAATGAGTAGTGACATAGCAAAACCTGTCAATTCCAAAAAAAAAAAAAAAGTTTCTGAATCCTTGGCCCGATGCCAACTAACAGGGTGATGCATTTGAATTATCAAAGAAAACCGGTTAACTCCAGCATGTGTGTCATTGCAAAACCTGAAAAAAAAAACACAATTAAAATCTTAAATCAACAAATATGGGTTTTTAGCATAATTCTCAATTTTATTGATCACGAAGTTGACCAGTTTTTCCTGGTCACTATCAACTCTCACGTCCTGTTAGCAGCAGTGTTACTGCCGTAAATTGTGTTTAATTTGTACTCACAAAGTTTGGTTGGTTGGTTCTTAAGTTTAGGGGCTGCGACAACGCGGTCATTTAGCCCCGTGTACTTTGGGTGTGTGTAGAATCTGTCTGATAACCGGTGTTAATTGTGATGACTGTATTAGTGTGTGTTATCTGCTTTTTAATTTAAGTACTGCAACTTTGAATTTTTCAAATAGTTCCTACTTTTGCCGCCAAGCGCCACCGTGAACGACTACTAGGCCAAGTTCAGAACTTAGCTACTAGACGCCACCGCAGTCGGCTCTTGGCAACGAACGTAGAAACCTAAGAGCGTTGTTTACATTCTTAACCTATCCAATTTAGCTTCACACAGGTGCAATTAGTGGAAGGTTCTTTAACATGCCATAAATCTATGACATGGGACCACCGCGCCGGCTTTACTTCCCCTCCGAAGGAAGGCATACTGAGGGATTTTTAACGCTCTTAAAAATCCGATGGCTTTGGCCGGGTTTGAACCCGCTATCTTGGGCATAGAAGCTCAGCATGCTACCGACTACGCCACCGAAGCCGCCACTCACAAAGTTTGGATCAGACACTTGCACGTTATTGAAGGCTATCCATACGGTTGGTACCACCTGTTACGGTTGGATGCAGTGATGTCAGCAACAATGAGTGCTGAAGTCAGATATTCGTAAGTTTGTTGTTATCATTGAAGCTGTTCAGAAGTTAATAGGAAGACAACCAGTAGACACACGTACATAGTCGCGTGATTGATCTCCTAGTTTTACTTTCACTCTCTTTTATAAGGAAAGTAAACTAAAATAAGAATTGAAACTCCATCCAGGAGAACGAAATTTCATGATGGAAGCTAATATAAGAAAAATAAGGCTGCAGAATGGTAAAGGCAACCCGTTCATAGAATGCTAGTCATAACTTACTTACTGGTCGGTGCTACAGTCCATGTAGAATCTTGGCCTCCTCTATCACCTGCCTTCATTCATCTCTGTCTTCCGCCTTCCTTCTCCAGTTCCTGATTCCACGACTCCTAAGGTACACTCCCACGTCATATATCCACCGTCTTCGTCTCCTTCTTCCATTCGGTCTTTGTATAAACACCTTTTTGACACTACGCAATTCTGGCATTCTCTGTACATGTCCTGCCCATCTTATCCTCCCCTGCTTAATCTTCACCACAATATCTGCCTGTCCGAAGAGTTCCTGTAGTTCCACAATTTGTCCTTCTTCTCCAACCTTCCTCCTCTCTCACTGGCCCGTATATTTTCCTCAAGATCTTCCTTTCCCATCTTCGCAGCCAGTCTTCTTCTCTTCTATTTAGAACCCAACGTTCCGATCCACACATAACCACAGGTCTTAGAATTGTAATGCAAATTTTTACTTTAGTATTTCTACTAACATTTCTGGATGTAAACATGCTTTGCAGAGCGTAATAGCATCTATTTCCACTTTTTATTCTTTCTTGTACTTCCACTGATGTTCTTTTATCCTCTGTTATTATTGAGCCCAATTGAATGCTTCTACTCTTTGATGAAAAAATCCACAGCCTGCTTCCAGTCTCTGACCGGGTCAGGAATGGAATGAATGAAGCCCCTATCTAGCGGCGAGGATATGAACGTGCCGGCTGCCGAGGCCTGACGCACTCCTCTGGGGCAATGATTAAATGAATGACAGATGCAATGAAATGATAGTGGAGAGTGTTGCTGGAATGAAATTGTGACAGGGATAACCGGAGTACCCGGAGAAAAACCTGTCTGCCTCCGTTTTGTCCAGCACAGATCTCACATGGAGTGACCGGGATTTGAACCACGGACCCAGCGGTGAGAGGCCGGCGTGCTGCCGCCTGAGCCACGGAGGCTTTCTACTCTTTGATATTCTTTCCAATTTAGTCATTAGTATTTCTTTAATTTCTCGTGTATGAACCTAGTTATGTTAGTTTGCTAACAGTATAAGTTATGCAGTTAAGTTCGTGGTAGATCTACTCCTCACTGACTGTTGATACACAAATACATCTTCATTACTGTTCTCCTCGCGTACCATTACGAGTTAACTGTTGAAAATAGCAGTCGGAGAGGTAAAGTGTGTTAGCATGCAGCCAGAGATGTCTCGCCAACTTCGTCTGTTTCTGGTAAAGTTGTCAAGACTTCTTGTACTGCTGTGCACAAAGAATCATTGGCAGCAACACCAAAGTTACTTATTTATTTCTTGTTCCCTTTTTATTTTCTCATGTACAGGTGTGAATACCGAACAAGCACGTCGCAATCGGATTTGGGAAGAATATTCCTATAATGGAGAGAGGAAAGGGAAACGATGGAGTGAACTGTGGAAAGAAGAGGGAAAAATTGACTGGCGATATCCGACGAAGATGGATGTAACTCAGAACGAGCTCGGCACGTGCTCAGCATTCCAATGTGGTTATTAAATCACACAAGTCACAGATGAAATGCCAACACTTTTAACTCGCAACTCCAGGTATGATATTTTAATCCACCATATCATTGTGCAGCAGTCCAATTAAGCCATCATTCGGAATATATTGATTTGAGCTTTGTACTTCACTCGCAGAAAGCCTCCGTGGCTTAGGCGGCAGCACGCCGGCCTCTCACCGCTGGATCCGTGGTTCAAATCCCAGTCACGCCATGTGAGATCTGTGCTGGACAAAACGGAGGCAGACAGGTTTTTCTCCAGGTACTCCGGTTATCCCTGTGAACATTTCATTCCAGCAACACTCTCCACTATCATTTCATTTCATCTGTCATTCATTTAATCATTGCCTAAGAGGAGTGCGTCAGGCCTCGGCAGCCGGCACAGTTAATATCCTCGCCGCTAGATGCGGGCTTCATTCATTCCATTCCTGACCCAGTCGGA